>CM012444.1:23908180-24643180 GCA_003999625.1 Oryzias javanicus
GTGCTTAAAGAACTTTTAAAAAGTCAAAATTTCACTACTAAAATATTTGCTAAACTCCAAGTTAGCCTAAATAACTTTAAGAAAATATTTAAGTTTGACAAAACAGCTAGCATGACGCTAAAATATTTGCTAAACTCCAAGTTTGCCTAAAGAACTTAAAAAAGTCCAATTTTGACATAATAGCTAGCAGGTTCCAAAAGTATTAACTAAGCTTAAAATTAGCACAAAGAATTTTGAAAAAAGTCTAATTTCTTTAGTCTTGTCATGATATCGAGACGCGCATCAAACGTTTTTACCACACTTTTGCAAGTGTTGTTTTTTTTTTTTTCATTAAAAAGGGTTATTATTTATTATCTGACGTTTTTCTGTGAAGATCCCAGAAAAGGTTGTTAATACTTTCCCATGTGTGGCTTTCTGGAAAACGTTAAATGTTTGTGTTCAGACACGCCCTGTTATTTTTACACCTCTTCTGTTAGCCTACAAACCGACCCCGGCCCCTCCGTCGGAGGAGAAACCGTCATGTCTGGGGACCCCTGAAGTTCAGCACGTTTCCCTCCAAACAGACAGTTGGAGCAGAGCTGGGTCGGCTTACCCGTCTTTCAGCTTTTGTTCTGACAGGTGCAAAAATAGGAAGACAGAGCAGGAATACATGCTAAAATCATGCTCTAATTCAAGCCACAGACAGAAAAGCTCGGCAGACGAGTGAACACCAGACATGACGGGAACATCAAACACTGTAAACGGAAAACAAACCAAAAAACTGAAACGAACAAAGCGGGCAGATGCTTTGTTATGACGATATTTAAATGAGGAAATAAAGTTTTATGGCTGTAGCTTTTGTAATTATTCTCAGACAGACCCACTTAGGCGCTCGGACTCATTAATTCATTCTGGCTGCCGCCGTTCAAATAAAAGATCTCAATAACTCTAAGAGGCAATGATCGAATGAGATGATCAACAAACGGGGATGAGACGTAAATAATGACAGAAATCAGAAGCTAAATACCCAGAATCCTCCAGTGTCTGTCCAGTCTGATCAGGAGAAGAACAGCCAGAACAAACAACAGCTTGTTTGAATGAAGGATTGAACATTTTGCTCTTATTTCTCTCCTCCTGGTCTCCAAAATGTCTTTTTTTTGGTGTTTTTTAAGCTATTAACCTCTTTTATTATGCAATTTAAAGGCCCACTCTCATCGAGTATTAAGAAAATTACCTCAAATTTGCATTTCTGGGTATTTATCTATTCAAATTGTTGTAAATTAGAGGCAAAAGTTTGAAAAAGGTGTAATGTAGTCGGGCCGCAAACTCCCTATTCCGCTCCATTCTGATGCACCCACACGTCTACACTAAAGTACGTCTTTGTCTTCCTCATCCGAGTTGGCATCTGTAAACAGGGAACTCTCAGCAACAGGGAGAAGCCCCGCCCACAAACCAGAGACGACCTTCAAATGAACTCCTTTCATTCTGCAGAAACTATGAAAACGACACCAATGTTTATTTTGTCAAATTATCGCGATCAATCAATTAGACATTTTAACGCTTTATTTTTATTTTTCTTATTGCGCTAATCTCCTTTTTATACCGGATATTAGAGGAGCATTTTATCACTTTCATTTCAGAAAAATACGAATATTAAATAAATTACTAGAGCCTCAGTCCTGTACGTAATCGCGCTCTGCTGTAGCTCTTTTTTGAGAAAGGTGATCGTCATGAGAGGTTAAAAAACATTATTTTAGAGGAAAAGTTCACTTCTTAGTGCCTGTTTTCGTCCAGATGATGAAGCAAAACTTTATTTAAAAATAAAAGCCTAAATAGTTCAGTGTTTCATTTCTTTCTTCTCAGATTCTTTTCTTTATTTCTTTGCTGCTTTTATTCCAGTCTTTAGAATGATCAATTTCACCCAAATAGGTTAAAGAAAACTATAAAATCACTCTTGTGTTTTTTCATCTGTCTTGCTGTCGTGGTAAACTGTGGAATAAGGTAAATCACCGTTTGACTTATGGTATTAATAATGTTCAATATTATTTGGATTGCTCAGAAAAGTGTTCCTTCCGACTGTTTTTTGAAGCTCTCTGGACCTGATGGTTTGTTTTTTAATTTCGTTATTTTTTAAAGATTGAAAAAAAAAAAAAAACTTCTCTGTGGTGTGAAAGTACCGGTTGGAAGTCTTTTATGATAAAAAAATTTAATAAAGCCACTTTTTAAAAAAATATAATTTATAGCGCCACAAACAAAAATAAAATACCTAAAAATTAGGCTTTTAACTGCAATTATTAGGTTAGAAATTTGCTATTAAAATCAATTAATTAGATTAATTTATTACAGGTCACGATTAATTCATCGCAAAAAAATATTAATCGTATGACAGCACAAAACGGCAAAATATAAAAAATAAAAATAAATCATAAAACAATTAAAACAAAGAGAAACTTTAATTTTGTAAATTCAGTTTTAACATCTACAAGATTCCCTACACATTCTCGTTCCCGAGTCTCCTCACTTTTTGATGTTTGGGCGTCCCAAACTCGTGGTTTTTTGACGTGCTGGATGTTCCAGTTAAATCCGGGGTCTGGCGGTTTAGTTGGACGCGGATCAAACCTCTGGACACGGCCCGTACCGGTACCCTAACCCTAGCCTGGATCGGTAGCGTCAGAAAAGTTGTGGACATTCATGCGTCAGAATGTGACGACTTGGGAACGAGTCGAGATTCCTGAACCGTTTCTGTCGGTTTTACCTGATCTGGTTTTAGATTTTGGTGCTTTCACACCGAATTTAAATTTGCGTGCCCGATTCTCTGCTCGCCGCCTGTCATAAAATGTGTTCCTGAAGCAGCAAGTGGGAGGAGCTACCAGCTCTGTCTGTGGATATCTCACTTGGAATGAATGGAAGACGCATACGAGGAATACGGTTTATTTATTGTGAGGAGTTCTACAAAAACATCAGTAATCACGTCTCCATGGTTGGGTTATGATTATCATTAAAAGGTTTTCGCGGTACAGCGGGCTGTGTCTGCATGACAGCCGCTTCCACTGTGTTTCTGTGTCTCTGTGGCTGAGCTTGGAGCTTGTCAATCCTCAGGTATTTACATTTTGGCCATATGGACCGATTCGCACCTCGCCGCTCAAATTGAGCTGCTGGCTAACTTTTGCGCCCCGCCCGTCGCTCATATCTCGCCGTAGGGCTTTAAAAATATTCAACAACATCAGTTTTATTACTTACATTTGAATGTAAACTTCTGTACTTCAGAGGACACCCATGTTCAGTTGCCTAAGATGTAGTCCTTACAGCAGGGCTGCTCATTCCTGGTCCTCGAGATCTACCACCCTGACTATTTTCCAGATCTCCAAGCCCTGCCACCTGCTGATTGGCTCAGTCAGATGTCTCCACAATCTGATTGAAAGGACACACCTGGTCCAGGTAATCAGCAGCAAGCAGTACAGGGAGAGCTGGAAAACAGGCAGGGTGGTAGATCTTGAGGACCAGGAATGAGCAGCCCTGCCTTACAGCTTACCCCTCCAACACCCCTACCCCCACAAATGCCCCATACAGTTGAATAGAACAGCAGAAATGAGCAATTAAACCAGACTTTTCCATTTTTTCAGTTCAGAAAAGCCTCCTTTGCTGCATGTTTTTTGAAGTGCCTTCCGCCGAGCTCCTCTGAGGCCGAGATGAATGCCAGTGTGCCCAAAGTCATTCTGGGTAATCACGCTCATCCCATGGATGAACAGTTCATCCAAGGATAACATCCATCCGGCGTCTCCCTGAGATCCTGATGGGAGTAAAACCTCCCAGGGCCATAATGTCCTCGCTCGCAAAAACACACGTAACCGTCAAACGGTCGGCTGAGCGTGGAGCCGCGTTCGCCGGCGTGCGCTCCGTCCGCAGCGTCTTCATTATTTCGGGGAGCTTCGACTCTGAGCTAAAACTCACTGATGTGGAAAAATCGGCACAAAAGCTCACGATAAAACCTGATGACGGGAGAGGCGAAATACAAACTCCTAAGACTGAACAATTTATGGGAAAAAATCTGAGACGACGTGAAAAAGAATGTAGTGATTTAAAATCCAATCCAGCAACACAGCTGTCATTCAAGTCGAGGCCCGGGGGCCGGATCCGGCCCTCCTGATCATTTCATTTTATTGTTTTTAATTGCCAAATGGTATCTTGCGCTTATTTCTAACTTGTATAAATTTGAAAACATTTATTTTTATGGAGAGTAAAATGATGAAAGTTATTTAAGGTTTAAGTTGATTTATTTTAGATTAATATTCCTGAAGTTTTATTATTGAATTAAACTGAATTAAACTTTATTCATGAATATTTTCACAATTATGTAAAAAAAAACAAAAAAAAACGGTTTTATAGTTTTAATAATTGGTATTCTTCTGGTTTTTTTTTTAACTACTTCTGTATCTACCAGGATTTCTAGAGTTTAACTCATATTTGAGCTGTTTTGGCTAATATTTCATTTCCATGCTAGCAGTTTTAGCTAATTTAAGCTTTTTTAGAGTGTTTTGGAGTTTAGCTAACATTTCAGCTTCATGCTAGCTGCTTTGGCTAATATAACTTTTTTTTGTTTGTTTTTTATGCTTTTTAGGAGTTTAGCTAATATTTTAGCTACACGTGCACTTAATTTAGGCTTTTTTTCAGTTTTTAGGCTATTTTGGAGTAAAGATAATATTTTAACTACATGCTAGCTGCTTTGGCTAATTTAGGCTTTTTATAAAATACATTTTTAAGCACTTTTGGAACTAGACTAATATTTACATGCTAGCTGTTTTGGCTTTTTTTCTGTTTTTTAGCTTATTTTGAAGTTTAGCCTTTTTTTTTTCAACTACATGCTAGCTGTTTTGGCAAACCTACCTTTTTTTGTTTTTTAGGCTAATTTTGCTAATATTTTACCTGGCTATCTGCCTCAGCATTTTTAGCCATTAGCTTCAGTGATTTCAGCTATCAGCTTCAATCACTTTTAGTAAGAAATTTCAGCATCTTCAGTGGTCAAATTCAGCTTACAGCATTGACACTAGCTTTAGCGCAGGTAATATTACATATACCAGTTCATGATTATGTTAAAACGTTACATTTTTTTAAATTTTAGTGTCTTCAATAAAGGTTTATCCTGTTCGGCCCGAGACCTAAGGTTTGTTTTGGATTTCGGCCCCCTGTGCGGTTGACTTTGCCCCCCCCGCCCGATCTACATGAAAACAGGAATGCTTTGAGCTGCAGTTTGTGGAGCATCACAGGCAGAAGTCTGAGCTCATTATTTTGTCTTCCAGCTCTGAAACATTATCTTGACATTAATACTTAAATGGGGTGTACACATTTACTCGCCAAGAATAAAGTTAAAGTGGAATCATGCGAGTGCCGGCTGTGAGTGTTTTTGAAATGCTGTCAAACCCTCCCAGAGTGCAGTGTCAGCCTGCAGTATACATTCTGCAGGATGGGTTTCCTTTGAAGCCCTTTCAGTCAGCCAACCAGACACAGAGGAGGCCAGATGATGAAGAAGAAACTCCTCTCATGCCTGAGGCGCAAAACCAGGAGCTTTTTTTAGATAGAAAACTAACTGTACAGATAACCCTGCCGTCCGGTTCCTATGCCAGTTTCCTCTCCTTTAGGGTCACGGGGGCGGGGCTAAACACTTCCAGTTTGTCTCCGGTTAGAGGTGTAGAGCAAACGATTTCTTAGTCATGTTTCAGTCGTTTTTAAAAGCGGTCTTTTGTTATGATTATACAGTTTTCAAGGACATAGATTTGCAGGGCAGTTAGAGTTCATCAGAAATTTGCCTCCGAGTTGGGGGCGGGACTACACCACTAGCTTGCAACCACTCACACCCTGGCGAGCAATATCCGAGCTAACTAGCCGTCTGCTGTTGTGATGTAAAGATGAATCATTAATTCAAACAGATTCTGTCCGTCCATTTTTGCTTGATATTTTTTATTACGGTGAGGATTTATGCTAGCGAGACACAGAGCTATCATAATCAGACAGAGGGGGGGGGATTGGGGCGGAGCAACAAAAGCCACGCCCCCTCAGAGGAGATTTTGAAAGCAGAGGCTTCAGATTTTACTTAAAAACTTCATAATTAAGTAAATAATGAAGATTTCAAAGGAAAATTTTTCTTTGATAAATACAGAATCAAAATAATTACTGTCATCAAACGAAATTCTTTATTTTCTGCTTTTGTTTCTTGAAATGTAAGCAATTATTGTATTTGACTCCCGAACCAATTACATTTTGGCTCTTTTGAGCGATTAAACAGTTCCAACCTGTTCGTCTCGTTGTAAGTCAAGAGAAAAATAGAACGGAACGATTGGGGCGGAGCCTCCATAGCCACCTGCTGATTGGCAGAAAGTGATGACGACAATAGAACGCACCAATATAGCGCTAAGCTAGCGACTCCGTTTCCCTCTGTACGGCGGTATTCTTCTTAGCCGTCTGCAATCTTCCTTTAAACAACAATAAATGTATAAAAAGTAAAGTAACATTAAGACGAGCTGCTGGATGACCTCCATTGTTGTTGATTTCTAGTCGTGGCGCTACAATAACACGCTAGCGGTCTACACCACGTCATGAAAACAACCAAAGGACACGCGGCTTGATACTCAGTTTTGTTTTAAATGATAAGACATTTCTTTACACGCTTATCTTTTATTTTTTTAAGTTTACATATGTTGAAAGTTCAGTTATTTTAAGACCAAATTCATGGACGAACTCTAAATGTGTCATGTTAATGGAGATTGTTCTTTAGGGATGTTTTCACAGGAAGGACTTGAGCGTGAAGTCCTCTGGGGAAGACCCTCACACCTTTTCTGCGGAGGATTCTCCCATTATTCCTGGCAGACCGTCAGCGCACAGCCGTTTTTAGTCTCTCAGCAGGGATTTGGTCCCAGACTCTGGCTGTGCTGCTCCAGAACTTCCAAAGTTCTCAGCTTACTTTTTGAACACAAGTTATCTTTACAGGTCTGTCAAGTCCCACATTGTCAAGCTACAGGTGTAATATTGGGATTTCTGACTAGATTAAGTCATTATGAGAGGATGCTGGCATCTTCTTATAGACTTTTTCAGTCTTTCAGATTTATTTTTTTATTTAAGTCTGGATTGGAGCAGAATGCAGGCGGCTGTGCCTCCCTGAGCGTGAAACGCTGCAGAAATATTAGTGCCTCTTTTCCCGTCTCCGTGGTGTGACAACACGTCGTCCCTTAACTTCAGGGCTCATTTTTCTCTCTGTCACTCTCTGCAAACACGCCAGGGCCTCACATGTTTAGTATTCATGAAAAAAGCAGTCAAACTTCATGCGTGCGACGCGGCCGCCCTTGTTAGAACAAACACTCGCACAGAAACGTGTCTCATTGGAAGCAGGAGTTAACTTGTGGAGGCTGAGCCGCGTGTCCTCCAAAAGATGATGTGTTTACCACACGCGCACATTATCTCTCCAGCAGCATATTTCAATTACACCCAACATCTCAGTTTTGATTTATCACAGCCGCCCCCCCCTCCTGCGCCCGGCCTCCCCCTCCTATCTGCACCCTGTAAGGAAGCAGACTGAGAACCAGGCGTGTCCCGATCAGGTTTTTTTGGGTTTTCGAGTCATTCGATTTTGTGCATTTGTCGATACCGAGTCCCGAGACTTTGTTTTAGCGTGAATTTGATGAGTGTTCATGACTAGCTGATATCAGTAGAACCATTTATTAGTTTTATTATTATTTTTTTTAAGATTATTTGATTCTTTTTTTTAAGATCTTAAGCCAGAGCAGGATAAACATTTATTAAACAAATTAAAGCTAATTTTTAAAAAACATAATTATGAACTTGACGTATAGCATTACCTGCGATAATGCTAATGTGAATGCTGGTGCTGAAATTGATAGTTAAAAACGCTGAAGCTGATTTCCAGCTATATTAGCTAAATGCTAAATTAGCTTAAAAAAAGGCTAAATTAGCCAAAACAGCTAGCATGTTGCTGAAATATTATAGCCTAAAAAATCTTAGTAAATGCCAAAATATTCCAAAAAGCTAGCAGAATGCTCATTTTTAAAAAACTTTAAAACCGTAACTTTTTAATATAATTAAGGATAATAAAAAGGCAGTAATATTATTCCAGAATAAATCAATTTAAACCTTAAATAACTTTCAATATTTTACTCTATATAAAAATTATTTTGTATTAAAATTATATAAATTGGAAATGAGAAATGATCTGGAGGGCCGGATAAATTACTGCGAGGGCCGAATCCGGCCCCTGGGCCTTGGCTTTGACACTTGTGTCTTAAGACATCACATTTTTGGTTTTATTATCACAGTAGTTAATTTTCTTAACTTTTATTTCTCTGTCAGATAAATAAAACAGGCATATTAAAGAACAGCTCGGGTCTTAAGAGTTTAACATTAAATATAAATAAACTGTCTTTCTCTGTTGAAATGTCTTTTATAGGTTCTTGTTTGTGTTGCGACAAACCAATAGAGACACTCGCTGTCAGTTTAAAGCGTTTTTAAAAGTTATTGATCTCGAAAATCTGAATTTGTGAACATCTAGCTAGCTTGACTGAATTGTTTTCGTTAGCCTCCAGTTTAAACTGCTGCTGCGTTTTCATGACATGCAGACTTCTAGTTGAGTATTTATCCGGAATAATAAGATTGAAATATATCACACAATATATATAGCATCCGATATCGATCGAGTCATCAACCGCATGATCACGTGATCCACTCAGAACCTTTCTGAGCCGTTCTCTCTAACAGAGCTCAAAACAATGCAGGAAACATTGTTTTTGAGCGCCGTTTCCAAATTCTGAGCCCAGGTACAGTAAAAGCTTCTTCAAACTGTTGCATCCCGCGAAGAAGCAAAGGCCTCGCCGACGCTCCTCGAGACGCATTGAGACGTGACAGTAAGAGAGAGATGATAGACTGAGCGAGTGACTCGCTGGAACAAAGTCTGCTAACAGTGAGGGATTGACAGACACGCGGGCAGAGACGCTCGGCGAGAATGACAGATGCCCGGAGGCAGCCGTCTACAGAGGAGCGTACGGGGAGACGCTGTGACGGGTGACATGTTGAGCAGGCCCTCGCCAGCGCCGACACTTACGATCGCTTAAAAGCCTCCAAGATGTTGTCCTGCTGATCCTCCTGAGCAGCTGAGAAGCAGACAGGAAGAGAGAGGCGGGTGAGGTTAATTCATCACACGGCGGGCCGCAGCGCCGCACGAATAATGGACTGATGACCTCGCGAGGCCACTAAATGATGGGACCTAATGTGTATCACACTCACTGAGTTATTGGCTGACAAAGTCAGTTACATAGTAATGGTGGACACGCTGAATGGAAGATGACAATAATGTGATTAAGTGTCTGTCTGCAGACCCACCCTGCACGGAGACTTCGAATGCGCAGCTGTCGCACTTGTCTTTGGAGGTGACCTCGCAGCGGTAGCCACCTGCGTCTCCATCCACCACTTTGATGATGCTCATCTCGTAAGTGTAGATCTGACAGAGAGAGAGGGGGGGGGGGTGATGAGAACGCACGGATATGCGGTATACGTGCTCATCGGCACATTCGGTCGCCGTGGCGACACCTTCCTTAAAGTCACACGGCTGGTTCGTTTTATGCTAATTGCAGAGAGCGTCTGCTTCATACGGGCGTATTTCATCCCTCCACGACGAGGCTGTGATGTCCGTGACACTAACGGGAAAACAAAGTGCAGCCGTGCAGATGCAGATCGTTATCTGCATCATTTTGGAGCTGACAGACAGTGACAGTGACATGCAATCCTTCACACGTCGCAACAAAAGCGGATTATTTAACAGCTGCTGGGTTTTTGTTCCGCTGTGTTTGCTCTTGGTCCTTGAAAGTAATGCAGATATGACAGGAAATATCAGGATACTTCAGCATAAATTATTTTATTAATATGTGTTTTATGTTAGAACGGACTTGGGACAAATACGTGTTTCTTTTTGCTGTGGATGTATTTATTCTGATTGATAGAAACTGCTTTTTTCTTAAATAAATTAGATGAAAATCCAATAAATATGTTTTCTGTCATCCATCTTCTCTTTGGGCAACAAGTGCTTACATTTACAACATTTACAGCAGTTTAAATACTTAAGTAACGTCACTAAAGTAAAACTTTGACTCACCTAATCCTTCTTAGCAGCACTTACTGAAAATAAATGCTTTTAACCATCAGTTATTGTTCTTTAGAGATAGATTCAAAAATGTTCAGAACCAAATCTGTTTTTTTTCTGAGGTTCCAGTTTTTAATCATTTATGACTTAATGTTTGTGCGGCAGATTTGAAGTTTTGAATTGTTTGTTTTACAAATGTCCTCAACGTATTAATACATTTGAAATATGTTGAAAAACTTTAGGGTCACTTAGAAATGTTTCTATTTTTGAAAGAAAAGCACACATTTTTCAATAAATATAACTTTAAACTATTTAGAAATACATTCTATGCATTATTAATGTGGTAAATTAGTTTAAAAATGACTATTCTAGTAGCAAAAGTCTGTTTTTTTGGTCCATTATCTACATTCCAGCAACTATCACTCCAGTGTTCTAATGCTACAATGTGTTTGTTCGTTGTGTCAAAAGGCTAACAGATGATTAAAAAAACACTTGAGAAATCATGTTGAAACAGCTGAAAACTGTTTAACTGGTTAAAGAAGCTACAAAACTGACCCTCCCTTGAGGATCTGGAGCATCAATTGAACTCAAAAGTTCCAGAAAAAGAGAACTTTCATGTGAAACTCAACAGTTCTATTGTTGTTCATAGAAATGAAGGCGATTTATAATGAGAAACTGAAGATTTACTTCAACGATGTGTGCTACTCTCTTTAGAGAACAGCACAAACAGGCCCTAAGCAGAGCAGGAAGAAGTAGGAGGTCCTGTAGCACCACTAAGCTAGAAGAGAAGCCCATTAGAGTCTCCAGTTTGACTGAGAAATAGACGCCTCATAGGTCCTCAACTTCAGTAAATAATGCTCATAAAACACCAGTTTTAACATCTACATGTGAAACTCAACAGTAATAGTGTAAAAATAAAGGCTATTCCATCTGAGAAATTGCCAATAAGCGTAAGATTTCCTACAACGATGTGTGCTACTCTCTTTAGAGAACAGCACAAACAGGCCTTAAGCAGAAGTAGGAGGTCCTGTAGCACCACTAAGCTAGAAGAGAAGCCCATTAGTCTCCAGTTTGACTGAGAAATCGACGCCTCATAGGTCCTAAACTAAATAGTGTCCGGGAAATGCCAGTGTGAACATCTACATCAACAGTTTTATTGTTGTTTGTAGAAATGAAATGACCAAGAAACTAGAGATTTCTTTCAACGGTGTGTACTGCTCTCCTTAGGGAGCAGCACAAACAGGCTCTAAACAGAGCAGAAAAAGAAGTGGAAGACCCCATTGAGCTCTTATGGGAGCAACTTGATCGTATGGTACTGTAGTAGCGCACATCCAGCCAATAAAAACTTGTGGGAGTGGCCTCTTCTAGAAGAAGGGTAAAGTTTCTCAACAAACTAACAGCTAGAAAACCAACGAGGATTCTTTGACAAAAGATACATTTCAAGAAAAAACATGTTATCTTCAAATAAATATTATGTGTTGACGACTCATTTGGTAAATAAAAGTGAGACTTTTCATGAAAACACAAAATTGTCTTTTGAACAATTCAAAGTTTCCTGAATTTATTTTGTTTATGGATGTCAGGACTTTACTGACCACTTCCTGCTTTTGTTCTTGTTTATTTGTTTTGGGATTGGGAGTTTTTGTACTGGAGTATCACTGCAGATGCTAGGATCTACATTTTTAATGTAGGTTTAAGTCACAGGTGTCAAACTCGAGGCCTCGAGGGCCAGTGTCCTACATGTTTTCCAATCAACCTGCCTTTGAAGCTCCTTATTGGCCAAACACACCTGATCCAGGTAATGAGCAAAAGATAAGGCAGGATTTCTGGAAAACCAGTAGGACATTGGCCCTCGAGGCCTGGAGTTCGACACCCCTGGTTTAAGTAAACTCCTTCCTGTACAAACCCGGACCCGCAGATCTTGTACCTTGGTGTTCCTGTCATAAGTCTCCTTGAACTGCAGGTGTTTCCCAGCTTTGCTGACCAGGTCCAGCCACTTCCCCTTCAGCCACTTCATGGCCGGCTTCCTGCTCAGGCTGGTGGAGTCCACTTTCGCCACAAACGTGATGTCCTGCCCTGTCGTTACCAGAGACGAGAGGTTCATTGGAGGCCAGGCTCCGCCCCCGACACGGAGCGTTTGACTCAATACGGCCGCTGGTTCTCCATACCTTTGGTGGCGGTGACGCTTTCTGGCTTCAGCACGAACAGACCGGTCGCCTCGGGGTTTTCTCCTGGTGCTTCATCTGTAGAGTGGACGACACGGGGAGAATCATAACAAGAACTTCTGTGATGTGGAGACACAGAGACACGAGACAGAAGACCAAGCAAACCCTTAAAATCTGCTTCTGAAGATTCATTGAGAAGAAATGGATGGAATTTTCTGTTGTTTTGATCTAAAGCTACTCCTCTGTTATACTTGTGGGAAAAGGCGGCGCTCTCTGGATCCAACCGGTCCACGAGGAGGAAAGAAACTCACGTTAGGGTCGACTTTCTGCCTCATTCTGTCTCATCTTGACAGGAAAAAAAATAATATATAATCTGCTTACTTGTTTCTTTTTCAGCTAAATTAATGTAACCTTTGAAAAGTGTTTGCTTGTCAGTCGATACGCTTACATCACACGTGTCAAAGTCAAGGCCCGGGGGCCAGATCCGGCCCTCCTGATCATTTTATTTTATTGTTGTTAATGGCTCAATGTTTTCTAAAGCTTATTTCTAAACGTTATCATTTTGACAAAATATATTTTTATGTAGAGTAAAATATGGAAATTTATTTGTTGATTTATTCTGGAATAATACTCCTGACTTTTTGTTATTCATAATTATGTCAAAAAGTTATGGTTTTAAATTTTTTAAAGTGAGCATTCTGCTAGCTTTTTGGAATATTTTGGCATTTACTAAGATTTTTAGCTAATAGTTCAGCCACACTACATTCTAGCTGTTTGGCTAAATTAGGCTTTTCTTTTTAAGTTTCTAGGCTTTTTTGGAGTTTAGTTAATATTTCAGCTATTTAGGCTAGCTAATATTTCAGCTACATGGTAGATGTTTTGGCTAATTTAAGCTTTTCTTTTTAAGTTTATTAGGCTGTTTTGAAGTTAAGCTGATATTTCAGCTACATGCTAGCTGTTTTGGCTAATTTTGGCTTTTCTATTTAAGTTTCTAGGCTTTTTTAGAGTTTAGCTCATATTTCAGCTATTTAGGCTAGCTGTTTTGGCTAATTTAAGCTTTTCTTTTTAAGTTTATTAGGCTGTTTTGAAGTTAAGCTGATATTTCAGCTACATGCTAGCTGTTTTGGCTAATTTAGGCTTTTCTATTTAAGTTTCTAGGTTTTTTTTAGAGTTTAGCTCATATTTCAGCTATTTAGGCTAGCTAATATTTCAGCTACATGCTAGCTATTTTGGCTAATTTAAGCCTTTTTAAGTTTTTAGGCTGTTTCGTACTTTAGCTCATATTTCAGCTATTTAGGCTAGCTAATATTTCAGCTAAATGCTAGCTGTTTTGGCTAATTTAAGCTTTTCTTTTTAAGTTTATTAGACTGTTTTGAAGTTAAGCTGATATTTCAACTATTTAGGCTAGTTGATATTTCAGCTACATGCTAGCTGCTTTGGCTAATTTAGGCTTTTAATTCAGTTTTTTAGAATATTTTTAAGTTCATTTATTTTTTCGGCCACATGCTAGCTGTTTTGGATAATTTAATTTTTTTACTTTTTAGCCTTTTAAGTTTCACTGATTTCAGTTTCAGCGTTTTTAATGACCAATTTCAGCATCTTCAGGGGCAAATTCAGCTTGGTTCATAATTTTGTTAAAAAAAAGTTAGTTTTATTGTGTTCAATAAATGTTTATCCTGTTTGTCCCGCGATCTAAGGTGTGTTTTGGATTCTGGCCCCCTGTGCGATTGAGTTTGACACCCCTGGCTTACAGAGACGCTAACGCCTTCATTTCTCTTACCATCAGGAGGCAGCTCTGCACGGAGAGGGAAAAACAGAGAGAGCGTCAGTCTGCTGTTGAACAAATGCGTTAATTTACCCACAGATGAGCTTCGCTTCAGGTTCAGGTGAGGAAGACTCACCTCTCTCACACCTTTCCAACATTAACAGCTTTTGCGCGTGCTAAAGTCAGGCTGGTTACTTTCGTCTGGTTCGTGTCATGCTTTAAGTCGCTTTAAGTCCTGCAGCTTCACAAGCAACAAGATAAACGCACCAACAATCAGGGAAAGTGAGCGGAGCCCCGTTGGAACATCCATTTGAGGAGAGCAGTTGTGGAGAGAATGGATCCAGGGTCACGTGTCAAATAAGAGCATGCGCCGCCATAAATCCAGAGAGCTGCGCCGTCTGTGCCTCTTCGTCTCTCTGTGCTTTTATGGGCTCAGTTAATTTGATCTTTTAATCAAAAGTACCCCTGAGGACAGATCCAAGTTCAGATGTTCAGGATGATTTAAAATGTTTCACTTAGAATGCTAAGTAGGACGAACCGATCCTGGGATGGAACCCAGGGGACACTTGTGAATGTTTACTCTTGTGCACAGTAACACTGATTGCTCGTTGCGCTCGCAGACGTTTTCTAACTAAAAGAAACTCCCTGCAAAGTCCTTGGCTGTAAAAACCGCTGCTTTCCTGGAACTTTTCTATTTATAATTGATCATTTTACAGCAGATAATACATAAAAATAGAACTCCAGTTTCTTCAGACCTTTTAGACAAAATGCTGAAATCATTTAAAGATTTAGTTTTCACTTTGACTACATTTCTCTGATTTAGGACATAAAATATTTCAGTTTTATCACGTTATAAGAGTTGTCCTGCATAGTTCTCAGCTCCACGAGTCTTCACTCAAACAGCAGAGACCTAACAGGTGGAGGTGGTATCATGGTAGGGGCTTACGCTGCATCATCCTTGGAAAATAAAAGCGGTTTAGCAACCCGTAGTAATCGGTTTAGAAACGGCAGAGAACAATGTTTTAAAACGGGAAAGAATCATTTCGTTTTTGACTGATTGATTGATTGATTGACATCAAGCAATTTGAGCAAAAAACGATAAAAATATACATTGATACAGAGAGGTTAAAAAGTATTTTTTTCTCCATTTGTACAAGTTTTCTCACTTTAAAAAGATGAGAGAAACCTGTCATTTACATCGTAAGTTTAACTCAATTATGAGAGTCAAAATGAATCCAGAGAATCTGATTTTTAAAGAATTTATTAATAAATTATGAGCAATTAAAGTTGATCTAAATACTTTGTGTGTTTGCAATGAAAGCGGTCAAACGTTTTCTGTAAGTCTTTCCCACAAACTGTTGCTGGTATTTTGGTCCATTCCTCCATGCAGATCTCCTCTACAGCAGGGACGTCGTTGGGCAACACAAACTGTCAACTCCCTCTAACGCCCCATTTACACAGGACGTGGAAGCGCGCGGAACGGAGTCCGCTTCCATTCGGCGCCCTTGTTATCCTATGGCGTCGTTCACACAAGGCGCGGAGCGGCGCCGAGGGCCCGCGCGGTGCAGCGGATCGTTTCTGCGTCTGCTCTATTTTGTGCGCGAGCCGCGAGCGTTCCGCGTCAACTCTGGCAGGAAGTTGCATCAAGATACATGAGAAAATCCGGTTTCTTTTCAAAGTATAACCAGTTTTTCACAATAAAACGCCGCGATTGACAAATGTGATCATGTTTTTGTGTCTAAACAGACGGTAGACACGGATATAAACATATCGTCACAACAAGCACGCAAACACGTGAAAGCCTCTTAGCAGAAACATGGGTTAATAATTGTAGTTTATTAATTTACCTACACCCACACACACCTGTGACAGACGCACACGCGCGCACACACAGATCAATACAGTGGGCGGGGTTTAAAACAACAGCAGAGAGCAGTTCTTCTTAGCAGAAACATGGGTTAATGTCTTTAGGTTATGAAATTATCACCCATGATGGCAAAAACAAAAAAAGCTCTAGTAAAAGCGCCTGTGGACCGCTGCAGAAACTAAAGAGCGGAGCGGAAGCGGCGCGGACTCCGCTTCGCGGCGCTCCCGTGTCCAGTGTGACCGCGGCGTAAAGATTTACGACAGGCGCCATTAATACAGGTACAGCGCCAAAACATGCCTGCTCTAGAGGAGATCTGCAGGGAGGAATGGACCCCAATACCAGCAACAGTTTGTGAAGACTTACAGAAAATGTTTGACCGCTGTCATAGAACAAAGTATTGAGATGAACTTTTAGTATTGACCAAATACTTTTTTTTCCAACATAATTTACAAATAAATTCTTTAAAAATCAGATTTTTTTTTTGATCTTTTTAAATTGGAGAACTTGCATAACATACTTTTTTTTTTGCCCTACTGTATTTGTCTAATACAGGGGTGGGCAATTGTTTTGACTCGTGGGCCACATAGGGTTCTAAAATTTGGCATAAGGGCCGGACAAGGAGCAGATGGAAGGAGAGATTTGGTAATCAACCTCATAAACTAAAAAGATAATATGGAATTTAGAGAAAAACATGCTTTAATTTGGATTAAAATTCACATATATTAATTTAAAAACAGAAAATTTGGGAGTTTTAATTTCTAAATTTTGATTTTTGTTCTCTTTTGGGTGATCCAATGGGTTGATGTTCTTCAGAGGAAAATGTGAACTCAAAGAAATGCTGCATTTATGTGGTGTAGGAATAATCCGAAAGATCACCATCTGACTCAGAAAGGAACACACACGAACGCCAGAGAAACAACACCATTCATGGGAAGAAACCAGAAATACAATGAAAATAAAACAATAATTAGGATTTTTGATTCAATGTATTTTAATTTGGAGGGCCACATTAAGTAGCTTAAGGGGCCGCATGTGGCCCCCGGGCCGTAGTTTGCCCACCCCTGGGCTAATAGCTAAAATAAAAGTTCCTAAAACTCAAAGCATCTATTTCTGTGGTTTTAAGTAAACGTTTCTTAAATTAACGCCCCACAAAATCCCAGCGAAGTTTTTGATTAAAGTTCTCGCAAAATGATGTTCTAATTTGCAGAAAGTGATCTGGAATGGAGCAGCGAGAGGCGGCACCTGCTGTCGCTGAATAATGGCGGGAACTTCCGCGCTGATATATCCTCACCGTATCAGCAGTTTATTACAAGACCAGAACATCAACATAATGAAAATTCCATAAATTCCAGGAGGTACTTCAGACATTTATAACAGAAGCACCACTCTGTTAATCACAGGTATTATGCTGTAATGTTCGTCGGCGGGAGGACAATGCTGTTCATGTCACACACAGATGAAACATATATCCACCTGAAGGATATATAACTTTTTATAAAGTTAATTTCACCTCTTGAACTCTGGGATGCTTTGGTGAAAGCAATCTGCCGCCGCTCTCCTCGCCGTCGGTTGTGTTTTTATTTACTTGTTTAGCTGCTAAACATTCTCATCTGACAGTTTATCTGATTTGAATTGCTTTTAACTCCACTTCCTTCATCTTTTTCTGCCGAGACACTTTGACACTTTTGTACGCGACGTGAATATTTATTGTTCCCAGAAATAATATTACTGCAAAAAGAATTGACAACACATCTGAGTGGAGACGTTGAGCGGCGGCGATGGCCGTCACCAGAGCGATCCCGGCTTGCTGGAGGGACGAAGATTTGGTCTAAAAAAAAAAAAAAAAAAAAAAGAACACGTCTAATCTCAAGCACAAAAGAACAGGAAGCACCAGAAGGCTGGGACGCCGCTTTCTTACCATCGCTAGGCTCATTGTTGGCTAAAGGAAAAGGAGACAGTTTGAAGATGGAAATTAACATGGTAAACAATCGTTTCCCACAATGCAGGCGAGTCTGTGGGTGTGCCGATAAATGGAAAAGCTGTTTGACAGATCAGATCAGGACAATGCACGGCGCGCATCTATTCTCTGAGAAATCTGCAGCGTGTTGAGTCAGGCTGCAAACAAACAGGACCGGGTTAGACCAGGCGCCACTGTGTGAAAACACACCAAGCGTCACCTCGGTGATCTGGTTCTACTTCACAGGTTACTGCTGCAGATGTGGGATTCAACCAAAACTGATGCAGTAACTCTGATTTTTCTTTTATTTAGGCATTATTGGTGAAATTAGATTCATGAAAATCTGCATTTTTTGCATAGAACCCATGAGAGGTTTGGAGGTTTATTAAGAATCCTCTTCTGGATGGATCTCAGTGGAATCGTAGAGAAACCAGCAATCAGATTTGCTCCATCATGTCAGAGAAGTGAAAAAGCCTTTTGTTTATTAAGTAGAGCAGTCGTGTAAAGACTGAAGTGATGGGGAAAAAAAATCCCGTCCTGAGTTTGTTTTTTGTCATAAGAAGGAACACGGTCAGGGGAATTGATCTCACCCAGACAACAACAAACAAACGTTTTCTTTGGAGCGCCACACAACTGTTTTCTCTGATCAGGGGGCGAGGTTGGTAAAAAAATCAAAGCCCAAACGTAAACATTTACGGTTTTCTAGAAAACCACACATAGCAGAATTTTCAATTGTTTATTTCTGTAAACTTCATATAAATAATTATACTAAAACATTTTTAAAGCTAGATATATAACATTACCTGCAATAATGCTAGTGTGAATGCGGTAAGCTGAACTTTGCTGCTGAAAATGCTGAAATCGATAGCTGAAAACCCTGAAGCTGATAGCTAAAAATGCTGAAGGTGATAGCTGAAAACACTAAGGCTTGTCGCTGAAAACATTAAAGCTGATAGCTGAAAACACTGAAGCTAATAGCTGAAAAGGCTGAAGCTGATAGCTAAAAACACTGAAGCTAAAGACGCTGAAGCTGATAGCTGAAAATGCTGAAGGTAATAGCTGAAAACACTAAGGCTTGTTGCTGAAAACACTAAAGCTGAAAAGGCTGAAGCTGATAGCTGAAAATGCTAAAGCTGATAGCTGAAAAGGCTGAAGCTAATAGCTAAAAAGGCTGAAGCTGATAGCTAAAAACGCTGAAGCTGAAAACGCTGAGGCTGATAGCTGAAAACGCTGAGGCTGATAGCTGAAAACTCTGTAACTGATAGCTGAAAAACTGAAGCTGATAACTGAAAAATGCTGAAGTTAATAGGTGAAAGCGCTTAAGGTGACAGCTGAAAACGCTGGAGCTTATAGCTAAAAACGCAGAAGCTGATAGCTGAAAAGGCTGAAGTTAATAGCTAAATATGCTAAAGCTGATGGCTGAAAACGCTGAAACTGATTGCTAAAAATGCTCAGGTTGTTAGCTAAAAACACTGAAGCTGATAGCTGAAAACGCAGAAGCTGATAGTGGAAAACTCTGAAGCCTATACCTAGCTATAAGCGAAGTGCCAAATTAGCCTAAAAAATTCTAAATTAGCCAAAACAGCTAGCATATGGCTAAAATATTAGTTAAAACTCCAAAAAAGTCTTGAAATCCTTAGTAACTTCCAAAGCAATCAAAAAACTATTGAAAGAGCTGAAGATCTTAATAGCTAAATGAGGTAAATAGCTGAAAGAGCTGAATATCTTTTTTTCTTGTCCAAAAAAGAAAAATAATAATAAAGAAATAACAAAAAGTGAATCACTATTAAACCAATCAATATTCTGTCCTCTCCTGTCACAGTTCAGACTGCAGAAGGATAGAATAAAAAGTCACGTTTTATGTGAGTCTCGATCAGCCAGATTGACAGAAAAATTATGTGTCGATGATAGTGTTTGGAGGGCCGGATCTGGCCCACGGGCCGTAGTTTGGGGACCCTTGATCTAGACCACCGTGTCGTGTTCTGTTTGTTTTGTGTTACTTTTTTTTCTCTTTTGCTCTTGTGCAGGCAGCTGTGACTCCGCCCTTTCTCCTGTGGATCTTGGTAATCAGTCACAGCTGCCTGCAATTTAGTAATTAGGTTTTGTGTATTTAAGGTTCTCTGCTGAAGCTCTCTGTGTCCGCGGGTTTTGTTTCCTGGTCTGTTTGCAGAACCGTATGTCCTTGTGTAAATGAAACCCTTTAGTCTCAGCCACTGCTGTGCTTTTCACTCTTTCTAACTGACTTTTTGACTGGTGGGCCACAATGGTTCTAAAATTTGGCATAAGGACCGGACCAGAATCAGATATGTGGCGTTTTACCAAAAAAAATAACATGAACATAGAAAACTGCCTTAAATTCTGATTAAAAATTGAAATCTACAATTTAAAACTGAGTTTTTATCTTAAAATTGTGATTGTGTTCCTATTTTAGTGCCAATTCCATTAATGGGTTGATGTTGCTCAAGGAAAAATTTAAAGTTAGCCCCAATCGAAGTTTTCCCTTCTCCGTTCCGCTCCATTTGAAGGAGCAGTTTAAGTGCAAATGTGTCCGGGATATTTTTATTTCACCGTCCATGGGACGGGATACAAAATCCTCCGTCTCCAGAGTAAACCGCAACTTTGTTCTGAAGCACAGAAGTTTACATTTAAATGTAAGTAATTACTTTTTCTTGTAGCATGACCTTTTTTAAAGTTATAAAACTGCTGTTGTCATGGGTATTTGATTAGTGGACCGGCGATTATTGGTGATTTTTTTTGGTCTGTCAGAGGACGATTCTTATTTTGAAAAGGCGAGATTTTTTTGCGTGATTTTATTCGACACATGCAGACATAACGACCCTTTGAACGACATGGCGCTCTGTCCCAAACACCCCAGCGGTCTCGTTTCCGTCTCTCAGCTGTGGATTCGCTTTGAGTTTGAATCTTCATGCAGCTGAAATGGGAAGAGCTGGTTGCTAAAACCTGCAGACGCTCTCGGCTCATGACTGGAACACTGCAAACAGATGCTGCCGAGCACAAGCGGCCTCTGAAAAATTTACTGCAAACACATCAGCTCTACATGGGGGGGGGTGTTATAGGATCACTGGAGCAGCTCGGAGTGCTCCGGCTATTCAGGGAGTCAGACACTCGCTCTTCATGTTACTTGATAAAAGACACAAAATTCACGGAAACAAGGTTTAATAAACTTTCAAAAGAATGAATTTTTTAAGTTACTGACTATAAATCATTGAAAAACCTGAATGGATATTGCTGGGAGGAAGATTTCGCAGTGCGGAGAAAACGTAAACTCTAAAAAAAAAAAAAAAAAAAAACCTGTTAAGCAGCTGAATTTGTTAGCGGTAATTAATAAATGATCATTTTCATGCTGTTTTTTGAATTACTCAGCTCTTTCAACAGCTCTCAGTAAACTCTTGTTATAATTTACTGCATAAAAGATTCACAAAGTTTTCAAAACTTCTTAAAGAAACTGAATTTTAAGAAAGTTAAAAGATAGCTGTATGAAAAAAAATGTTTTATTTTCTGTCATGCAAGAAAATTGATCAATTCAAGAAAGTTTTTCAATAATTTTTTAGGTAAAATTAGAATTTTTGAGAAAACCACTTTCTGTCCCATTGGAGGATTTTTTTCCAGTTTCATATTTTTTTTTCAAATTTTTAGAAGATTTTTTTAAACTTATTTTTATGGGAACTTTCTTGCAGTGTGAATTCCATGTTGCAGCCCAGAGCACCATGAAGCCACCCAGTAAGTTGTTTTTTCATAATTTACTTTATTTCTACTTTTCTTAAGGATTTTCAGTCCTAAAAAGTGTCAATGTTACGAAGAGCTGCAGCAAATCCCTACCGGACTGGAAAAATATCCTTCTTAAAACAAGTTAAAAATATCTAAAATCCAACATTTTTAAATGTTTTAAGTCAGAAACTTTACTACTAGGATACATTGTCTTGGTAAAATTTTTTGAACAAGTTAGGGTGTCCTTTTAAGTAAAATTTAAGTCTTTAAAATATAAAAACTTACATTTACGAAGATTACTCTGTTAATTTGAAATTTTATTTTCTGAAAAAGAGTGTTTTGTTCACAAAAATGAAGTGTATTCATACACTCCGTCCCCCCAAATACAATTTATTTTAATACTATTTTTATTTCTGGTCGTTTCAAGATTAAATCTCAGATTTAATTTTTTTAAAATTTGTTAAAAGTTTCCAGTTTCTCCACTGATTATTTGGAAAAAATACTTTTTTAAATTTAAGTAAATAAAAAAAAAAAAAAACAATTTCAATAGAGATAATGCTTAAAATGAGATGTTTTTAGGATTTAACGACTCAAAAAGAGATTTAAGATGTATTAATTTATAAAAACAAGTCAAGAAAATTGACTGAAAAGTTACTTGTAAGTTAATTTTGTCTAATATTAAGTGTAATATAATATTTAAACTATAGTCACAAGACAAAATACTCGTAGAGATTTCGTGTTTTTGCAGGGTCTAAATGCCAAGAAGTTCCTTTATCTAAATGAAAAAGATTTATTCACAAATTTTAAATGTACTAAAGCAAAAGAAGAAAATTAAATTGAAAATCAGGAAAATTTAAAGCAAAAGTCCTCTTTTTTGCACTGTAAAGACGTAGCCTCAAAATAAGAAAAGAACACTAAACTTATAAAGAAAAAGATATTTTAATGCAGAAAGTTAGTTTTACTTAACAATAAACCGCATTATAATATATGAAAATCAGAGTTTAACACAAGCTTTAAAAGGGAAAAATAATCTAAAAAAAAAACTATAATTATTTAATTGAAAATAAATAAGTATTTTTGTTGCTAGTTCTTAAACAGTTTTTATTTTTTGAGTTTCATGAATATATTTGTTGTTTAATTTGGTTATAGTAACAAAAAAACTAGTGTAATAAGTGGAAATGACTTGATTTAGAACAAAGTATGAACAAATGAGAATCTTAAGATGGCAAATGTTTATAAATCCTCTCAAAATCTCAAACTAGCACTTATTTTTTGTTTCCAAAAAAATGACAGTAATTGGCGGTCTAAGATGTGAAAGTTTATTAATCTTTAGAATAATATTCCGAATCAAAAATGACAGAAATTCTAAGTTTTTTTTGTCTTAAATCAAGTTTTTCTATTGTAAAGAGTAAAAGATTTATTTTAATGTTAAATTTTCTGATTTCTAATGAGACAAATATATATAAACTGTGATTTAGATAAAAACTTCAAAATGTTTTGAGATTCTTTTTCAGTGCAACACTTGAATAAAACGTGAGTCCGTCTATAGACAAGCGCCTCACAGATTTCCCCGCCGAGTCATAAGATAAATGCTTTTTGTCCCGATGACAAGCTTCACCTTTCAGACGTGGTTTCATAGCCTGTGAAAACATCACTGCAGTCATTTGGAGCGCGCTGACGACAGGTGCCCTTTAACACGGGCCTTCTGGCTGTGTAATGCTTCAAAGTAAAAAACAAAAAAAAAAAAAAAAACCCACCAATGCTCTTACACCACAAGCAAAAAAGCTGCAGCTGTTTGATGCCACATTTAAATGGCGGCAACATTTTGACTGATTATTTTGAAAACTGGTCAGCGCGTGGACTTCCTTTAGCTGGAGGACAGTCGTTTGCATATGAATTAACACGTGTTGCAGCTGAAATAGTTCAGTCCTATAAATACACTTCATACAGTAGGAGAGCTTAACTCTAAACGAAGCTCCTTCTGCCAATACAGTATTAAGACAAAAAGCTCAGCATCTTTCTTACCGTCCTCCTTTCTGAAATAATTGCTTTAATTTTGAGGATTCGAGGGAATCATTTTCTCACCTTTCTTGTCTGTAAATGAGAAAAAAAAACCAATGCATTAAACTGTAGAAGGACTCAAAAATGAGCTGCAGCCCCTCCAGCTCTTCTCCTGGGGCTCCGATGAGATGCCATGGAGGTACTTACCAGCAGGGGCTGCTGGCGCCTTATCTCCACCGGCTTCTGCAATTAAACAACAATTATGCAAATTAATTTCTGAACCCTCATTTTTCATATCATCCTGCAACAGCAGCTCAGCGTTTGCACAGTCATGGCTTCATAAAAATAAATAAATAAAAGCTCAGTAAACGGTTGAAGGAGCCACATCTTGTGATCTGAATCCTCAGGCAGCAATAACTAACTAGAGAAGTTGCATTACCTGTGATAATGCTAGTGTGAGTGCTTTTTGCTGAAGATGCTGAAGCTTTTTGACGAAAATGGTGGTGAAATTTAATTTAATTTCTGCAAGGATATCCTGAAAATGTAAATGTTAAATTTGCCAAAAGACTGGAAATTTCATTTAAGAACTATGTAAGAGTATTGAAGTTGACCGAAATTTCTGAAAAATGTGCAGAAAATTGCTTAAAAGTCACAAATAAATGCTAATTGTGTTGCTTAAATATGAGCTCCAAATTAGCCCCCCAAAAAACCCCTGGAAGATGCCAAATTAAAAAAAAAAGACACTTGCTCAATACTTAAATACTAGCTAAACTCCAGTAGCCGAAAACTACTCAGTAAACTAAATTAGTTGGAAAAAAAAGTTAGCCCAATGCTAAAATAAAAGCTAAACTCTAAATTAGCTAATAAAAACCTCAGTATATCACAATTTGGCTAAATATATTTGCATGTTGCTAAAATATGAGCTAAACTCCAAATTAGCATAAAAAATCTCAGTAGATTCAAAATTAGCAAAGAAGCTAAAATATTGCTTATATACTAGCCAAACTCCAAATTAGCCTAAAATTCCTCAGTAATGCACATCAGTCACAATGTTAGCCTGTTGCTAAAAAAGAAGCTAAACTCTAAATTAGCCTAAAAAAAAACTCCTGTAGATAAAAAAAAAAAAACTAGCCAAATATGTTACAATGTTGCTAAAATACTAGCTAAACTCCAAAATAGCCTAAAATTCCTCAGTAAACCACATTGGTCAAAACGTTAGCCTATTGCATACATAGAAGCTAAACTCTAAACTAGCCTATAAAAACCTCAGTATATCACAAATTAGCCAAAAAGCTAACACATTGCTTAAAAACTAGCTAAAATACAAAATAGCCTAAAATTTCGCAGTAAACCATATTAGTCAAAACGTTAGCATGTCGCAAAAAAAGAGGCTAAACTCTAAATTAGCATTTAAAAAACCCTGTAGATAACAGACTAGCCAAAAACGTTAGCATGTTGCTAAAATAGAAGCTAAACCTCAAATCAGTGTAAAAAAAACAGTTGATAACAAACTAGCCAGAAATGTTATGTTGCTAAAATAGAAGCTAAACTTTAAATTAGCGTAAAATACAGTAAATAACAAACTTGTCAAAAATGTTAGCATGTTGCTAAAATAGAAGCTAAAGTATAAAGTAGCGTAAAAAAGTAGTAGATGATTAACTAGCCAAAAATGTTATGCTGCTAGAATAGAAGCTAAACTTTCAATTGGAGTAAAAACTGTAGATAACAAACTAGCCAAAAACGTTAGCATATTGCTAAAATAGAAACTAAACTTTAAAAAAACAGTTGATAACAAATTAGCCAAAAATGTTGGCTGAAATATTATATATGTATTTACTAAAAACAATATTAGCTAAACTCCACTTTTTTTTTACAATAAAAGATTAAAACATGAATACATTTAAAAGCTTTTTGTTAATTTACTGAAAATGTTGAAATTTGAGGACTTTCTTATTAATTTCCTATGGGGCATTTTTTGCTAAATATTTCAAAAACTATCACGTTTATGAATGACTAAATTACAAGCAGTAATAATCTGAACAAGCTGAAATTTTCAATACCAAGATTGTTGAAATCACTGAAAGTTTGATTGAGTTTATACGAGCCGAAAAACGTACAGAAAGGATCAGCAGAGTCACTGTAGTGTGAGTGATTACTAAGCAATCACACAATTATCATCAGAACTTAAAACACCGGTCTTTTGCACTTTCTTTCTCTTTTTTGTGGTTGAATGTTTAATTGCTAAAGCGCGCAGAGAAAGCAGCTCGCCGTGGCTTCTGCAGGGACCGCCTCTGGCATAAGAACTGGAGTTTAACGGAGGAACGGAGCTCGATTCAAATGAGCCAGCTTCACACAGCGCGGCTCAGCCCAATATAAGGAGGTTTTTCAGAGATTATGAGTAATAATAATTGAGCTTTAAATGTTCTGAAAGGGTCAGCCTGGAGATAAAAATGCTTTTGATGGGATAACCGCATCAAAGTTCCAGGATATCAAATGTAGGTTACTTTAGAGGCTCAGGGGTGTCTTAATGAGATGGCAGATTAGGCATGAATTTTTGACTGCCAGACAAACTAAAGCACACAGCTGCACAGAAATAATTTAGCTTCGCTGGCCTGCATTTCAATAATTTCACAGGACTCGACTCTCATCGCTTTAAAAAAAAATCCTTGCTTTGCAGCTGGTTTATTACGAGGCTGAGTGACAGAAATGGACGAGGACATCATCTCAACGGCTATCATCTCGCCAAACCACTAACGGCGAGCTCCAACTGGAGCCGCAGCACGTCCCGAGGGCCCTCTTAGCGGAGGGGCTAAGATATCAAGGCTCGGCCTTGGCACTCGTCAGGAGATCGGGGGGCGGCACGCCGCGCTAACGGGAGAGATAACGCTTCTATTTTGGAGAAGGTTTGTTTTTCAGGCCACAATCTCTTAATGCCCCTGTCAGCACTCCAATCTCGGAGAGGATCACGGAGCCGTAAAAACTTTCTTTGGGTTCCTGCTGAACCATCAGTCCTCCTCTTACTGTAAATGAGAGGAAGATCCCAGTTTTTCTTAGCCGTTGATGTCACCTCCGGACGGATTTGATCTGTTTCTTGGCAACGCGGAGCAAAAATGAGGGAAATCGCAGAGGAAACGGCCTCAAGCTGACTCCCAACATGTTTGACCCTTTAAGACCGGAGCTCTGGTGTTCATATTCTTTGATTTACTGTAAGTTTTCAATTGTTTTCAAAAATTTCACATGAATGCAAAAGTCGAAAAGCAGCGACAAAAGGAAACGGTTCATAGCGGAAACTGTTGCTGTCGCTGGCTCGCCAGCAGAGAGACGACGACCGGGGACTCTCTGCTTTCCGGGCAGCGATTGGAGCAGCCGATCTATATTTTTATGAATCGATTATTGATCTGTTAATTTAGCAGTGAACCCCCGTCGGGCTAGCATAGCGTCCTCTGCTGCCAGAGACCGGCAGCCTAAGTGGTGACTTGTTCTGCAAACCCTGAGCAGAGGAGCCTTCCATTGGTCGCAGCAGTCACGGTACCCCAGCTCTATGGACATGATGTTTTTATGTCAAATGAAGACGATAATAAAAAGTACAGAATGGTTAATGAAAATAATAAAAAATAACAGTTTTTTATCCCCACTCGTATAGCTCGAAACTGAATGAAACTTAAAAAAAAAATCAGATATTAATTTCTGTTGTGAATCACTTCCTTTGTGTTGTGGATTTGTCATTGTGTTGTCGGCTTTTGTCGTCATGCTTTTTTCGTCATGCTTTTTTCGTCATGCTTCGGATATTGTCGTCATGCTTCGGAGATTGTCGTCATGCCTCGGCTTTTGTCATGCTTCAGATATTGTCGTCATGCTTCAGATATTGTCGTCATGCTTCGGATATTGTCGTCATGCTTCGGCTTTTGTCGTCATGCTTCGGCTTTTGTCGTCATGCTTCGGCTATTGTCGTCATGCTTCGGCTATTGTCGTCATGCTTCGGCTATTGTCATCACACTTTGTATTTTGTTAGCACGCTTTGGTTTCATCGTCGTGCTTCAGCTTTTGTCGTCCTGTTGTCGACTTTCGTCATTATTCTACAGGTTTTGTCATCATGCTTTTGTAGTCGTGCTTCCTCTTCTGTTGTCGTGCTTCCGTTTTTGTCGTTGTGTTGTGGCTTTCCTCATTGTGTTTTGGATCTTGCCGTCCTGTTGTTGACTTTTGTCGTTCTTCGGTTTTTGTTGTCCCGTTGTCTGCTATTGTCATTATGTTGTCGGCTTTTGTCATCATTCTTTAGCTTTTTTTCGTTCTGTTGTCAACTTTTGTTGTACTTTGGCTTTTTTCGCTTTTTTGTGACTTTCGTTATTGTGCTTCGGCTTTTGTCGTTGTGTTGTGGCTTTTGCATTTATGACAGCGTGTCGGTCACTGTCATAACGTGATCAATGTAATTCTAGCAGATTCTGACAGAGAAAAGCGCCACGAGCCGTTTTTCTCCGTCAGAATCTACTAGAATTACATTGATGATGTTAATAGTTGAAAAGTAACTGTATGTTAAAGATTTTGTGTTTACACGTCATTGTTGACGTTGAGTATTTGCACCGGAGACGTCCCCACTGGT
Source organism: Oryzias javanicus (assembly GCA_003999625.1). Lineage (NCBI taxonomy): Eukaryota > Metazoa > Chordata > Actinopteri > Beloniformes > Adrianichthyidae > Oryzias > Oryzias javanicus. Next base: position 23,936,379 of record CM012444.1, read on the forward strand.
TTCCCACATGTACAATCGGAATAAAACATCCTCCGAGGGGAAAATTACACATCAAAGACGGCTCATAAATGCTAATAAAGCTCTGCGCTTTAAGTGTATCTGCCCAGAGATCACACTCCAAAGCACTGCTGCTGCTGAGCCAACCTTTTTCACATTTTCGGTTGATTTTTATTTCAAAGAATCGTATGAAGGTGTGAGGACAATTTGATCTCATTCAGCGAGCGCGTCCTTCCTGCTCCAACACCTAATGACACACCGATGCGACCAGTACGAAGAAGAAAAGGAGAAAGATGAGTATGAGATTACTTTCTTGGATGTTTCAATTGGCATAATACTCGTTCGGAGCTTGACATATTACAAGTGGAGTGGCTGCACACCAATATAAGATTTGAAATGAGAGTTTTGGTTCAGTGGAGTCTGCTTGGATGTACTATATGCAGCGTGACATCTGGAACAACCTTCACAGCACAGATTAAAGCTGTCAGTGCGGCTGATGCAAATCCTGCAGAGAAAGCTCTCCTGCACAATGAATAAAACAAATATTCCAGTCACAAGTTGAGCTGGAAAAACACTCTCAGGTGCAGGCAGAGATTAGAAGTGCTAATTTATTATTTTTTTTAGCTAAATATTCATATCCTGGTAGACAGAACTTGAAACATGGTATCACAAGGCAAGAGAAAGTACAAATAAGACGTTAGCTAAGATGGGGAGACTCGTACATTTCCCCCAGCAACAGTCTTCATGAACTAAAAGGAGTTTCCACAAAAGAATTTTTAGACCGTCAAGGTCACTGCTACCTCCTTTCTGCATGGTTAGACAGGGATTTTATACATGATATCAGGAGCTCCCTTTCATATCTAATTTATAAGCCTTGCTCTGCTCTGTGTTTCCTATTTTTACTCCATTTAGGTGCTCTGCAGCGAAGCAAAATGTCCGGCACCTGCTTTAGAAATGCTTTTTTTTTTTTTCCTCTGGACATCCCAGGTGTAACGTTTTACGCAGATGAGTTGAGAGAAAACAGCTAATTATTGCACAACATGTAGAAATATCAGGCAGAGAAGATCTGAAAGCTTGACCGATGCTCACTTTTACATAAGCGGGAATGAGGGGGTAGAATTTTATTTGCAAAAGATGATTGTAAATGTTCTGAAAATTGGGTGTAAATGATGCAGAGCAGTGGGGTTTTCTTGCTTGGACCCCGAAGCTGCAGAAATCCTCCAGTGTGAGTGTGCACGTACATGCACGGCAGCCTCTGCAGTGATGCTACCTCTAAAAACAGCCGGCGTGTTTTCCCTGAGACTTCAGCACAAGTAAAAATCCTGAACCTTTCTGCAATCACGATGTAATCCTGTCATTCAACAAATTTTAAGTTGCAATGTTTACACCTAGTGTTGAAAGGCCAAAGTGCAATCAAGCCACAAAAGACAATGATGTTGCCATAGCAACCACTCAAATTTTACATTTCTATCGCCTATAAATTGAAAAAAATAATCCATGTTAAATGACCTCTGCCATTCACGACCGGAGAATCCATCCATCTTCTTCCACAGTTGCCCAAATTTTCCTGACCCCGACCACTTCCTCCAGCTCCTCTGGGAGAACACCAACCCATTCCCAGACCAGCTGAGAGACTCCACAGCATTCCCAGACCAGCCGAGGGACTCCACAGCATTCCCAGACCAGCTGAGAGACTCCAAGCCATTCCAAGACCAGCCAAGAGACTCCAAGGTATTCCCAGACCAGTCGAGAGACTCCACGGTATTCCCAGACCAGCTGAGAGACTCCACGGCATTCCCAGACCAGCCAAGAGACTCCACGGCATTCCCAGACCGACCAAGAGACTCCAAGGCATTCCCAGACCAGCCGAGAGACTCCAAGGCATTCCCAGACCGACCGAGAGACTCCAAGACAATCCCAGACCAGCCAAGAGACTCCAAGGCATTCCCAGACCAGCCAAGAGACTCCAAGGCATTCCCAGACCGGCCGAGAGACTCCAAGGCATTCCCAGACCGACCGAGAGACTCCAAGACAATCCCAGACCAGCCAAGAGACTCCAAGGCATTCCCAGACCAGCCAAGAGACTCCAAGGCATTCCCAGACCAGCCGAGAGACTCCAAGGTATTCTCAGACCGGCCGAGAGACTTCGTCTCTCCAGCATGTCCTGGGTCTTGCCCAGGGCCTCCGCCCAGTGGGATATGCCTGCATCACCTCCCCAAGGAGGCGTCCAGGACGCATCCTGACGAGATGTACCTTAGCTAGTTCAGCTGGCTCCTCTGGAAGTGGAGGAGAAACGGCTCTTCTCTGATCTCTCTCCCGGTGACCGAGCTTCTCACCCATCTTTAAGGGAGTGCCCAGCCATTCTACAGAGGAAGCTCATTCCAGCCACTTGTAGTCAGGATCTCGTTCTTTCGATCATGACTCAGAGCTTAATTGAGAGCTTTGGTTTCTGGCTCAGTTCCCTTTTCACCACTATGGACGAAACAGCGACCCCATAAAGACGGATCCTCTCCGAGCTTCCTTGACTTGTGTACAAGACCAACAGGTACTCAAACTCCTCCATCTGATTCAGGACCACTCCATCCATTCGAAGAAAGCAAAGTACCTTTCTCCGGTCAAGAACCACGCCCTCAAGCTCAGCAGTGCTGAACCTCATCCCAACTGTTTCCCACTCGGCTGCAAACCGCCTCACTGCATGCAAGAAGTCCTTGGTTGCTGAGACCAACTGTCTCATCCCTGCAAGGCAAAATCCCCATACAGCACAGTTCCTGGGAATCCTTCCAACATATCCAGGTAGAGGTTCGTGGTCCATTGAGAGGAGCCAGTTGAGGTTGTCCAGATGCTTCTTGGATGCTTCTCTAGGGAGATGCCCCAGTCATGCCCCACTATAGGCAGAAACCTCAGGGAAGACACAGGAGAGATTGTCTGTCGACTGACCTGGGGATGCCTTGAGTTTGTCTAGAGCAGGCAACTGCAGGCCTTGAGGGTCGCACTGTCTGCATGATTTCCAGATATCCAAGCCCTATGATGACTTATTACCTTCTTTAGGTATATCCAGCCAGTTAGTACATGCCAGAGCTTGGTATGTTGGAAAACATGCCGGAGTGCGGCCTTCGAGGCCTGGAGGTGCCCATCCCTGGTCTAGAGGGCATCTTCACTTAGACTGCTGCCCCCACGATGGATGGACGGACGGACGGACGGACGGGGGAATTAGAGCATAAATCTTTGATTGGCAGATGCATAGTCCCATGGCAGATCTTAACAACACACTGGCATTTCTTGGTCCTACCTGATTGCCTGTTTTCACAACATTCCTGCATTGAGGTGTTGGTTGGGGGGGCAAAAGGGGCAAAAAACTAGGACATTCAACTGTGAGAATCGCTGCAGATACAGACCTTTACGCACAGAGGATTGTTAGAAACCCTTTTGTAACCACTGTTCAAGTCTTCTGGTTAAAATCAAAGCCAATTGGTGACTTGAACAGGATTATACAGACAAGCTGTTGAAGGTTGGACCAAGACTGCTTCAATGACCTTTTTTTCTCCTTCAACTCGTCTCTTCTCAGGTTGTTGTTGGCACCTCCATTATCACTGGTCTCGACTGAAAGCTGAATAAGCCACTGAGCCACCTGTGAAACTCCAAGCTAAAGCTAATGCACAGCTGAGGAACACTGACAGCGACGATCCGTCAACGCTCCCATTACCGTCCACGCTTCCTTCCAACCTCCGCTCAAAATAATTTAGCTTGTATTTCAAACATCTATTCATGTAAAACATCTCCGTCCTTCCTCAATGCTCTCAGCACTTCTGTCGCAAAATTTCTCGGTCCTACTTTAATCTGATATCCTCACAGAAGAAAAGAGCCGAGCAGAATAGAGAGTAAAGAGCTAAAAGGCTTTGAGATAGAAGAACAATGAAACAGGCCAGCAGAGTTCAAGTATCTGGAGAATTGGCTTCTTTAGTGGAGGTGATGAGACTCTGGCCACACCATTTATATTTAATATAACTGCTTTGTGAGATACTTGTTGACAGAGAATTCCTCAACCCGGTGTTTTGTTGACCCGGTGACCGCCAACAAATCCACAGTCGTCTCTGATCAGTGCAAAGTGCATGTGGAATTCCAACTCCCACTTCTCTGTTTATATTTCAGTTTCTGATTCATCTCCCCCCAAAAAATGAAAGCATTCTTCACCTTAAAGCTTTTCAGCCAAAAGTCTTCTAGAACAATAAGTTGATTCTGTAGATTCTGTATTCATATTTTTCATGTAATGGTCAAATCCCATTCAACAAATATGTGTTTGAATCTTCAATTGTTTTGGATTCTTGACGTGTTTTGCAGGTTTTTCTGAAGAAAATTTGAAATATTTACATCTCTGCTAAACCTAATCAGCAATTTATGTTTACGTCGATCAAGCATTAGCATTAGCCGTCCTATGAGAAATTCCATTAAACGTTAGCATCAAGCTATTAGACTTTAGCTTTGTGTTAAATCGATTTATATTTTTATGAATCGATTATTGATCTGTTAAGATTAATTGATTCTGTGGATTTGGACACCCTCGGTGTAAACGGAGAGCTCTCTGCAACGGGGAGGGGAGGGGGGGGGCGGGTTGCTCCACATCAATAGTCCCGCCCACCACTCATGAGCTATGACCATTTTGCAGAAACTTTGTTCCAGAAAGTTTTTAGATTTTGGATAAAAACAGAATAATTGTAATTAAAAGACATCTGGAAACCCTTTGAAAATAGATCAAAGAGAGACTTCAAACCTTTTTGGGCTCTCACCTAAATCTTCAAAGCCTATAAAAAAATGTCTATGGATCGAGGTGTGACAGACAATTTTAGATTATTTTTTTCTTGAAGTCAGTTCAAGAAGCCGATGTAGCTTGAAGGATTTAGAGGTAACCTGATACTTCAACAAAACAGCTGGAAAGGACTTTCTCTGCCTCACATTTGACCAGAAATGTGGATTTATTTCATGAACGTGACACATTAAATCCAAATGTATGTGAAGCACAAACTGCTACTGATTAATTTCTCCAGAACTATTTCCAGATCTGCTGGAGCTGCTCGTGCTCCCTTCTGGGAACAGCTTCCGATGCCTCTCCTCCAGATTTATTTACACCTCCTGCTTTCACTGTAAGTTTATTTTTTAATCAGTCGGTTTATTTCAATAAAGCTCTAAAACATTTGAAGCCTTTTAAACTCTTTCTAACAAGTGTCTAAACAGTTCTGTCTGCCGGGTTCTCGCCTTTGAAGGGGAACCTCTGTGGAATGCACTTTCTTCTTCTCTCCTGACATTTCCCCGTCTTCTTCTTCTTCTTCTGCCGTTGCGCTCATCTCCTGTTTGCTCAGCCAGTTAAGTCGAAATACTCAGACTAAGCCAAACATTTGAATCTGGGGCACATGCTCTCTCGCCACTAGACAAAGTCCAAAAAAAGGCGTTCGGTATTTGTGTTGTGGCTTTTCTGGTTCCGAATCGAGCCCGTTTCACCGTCTGCTGGAGCCTGATGCTGCAGCGCGGCTTCACAAACTCATTAAAGCGTGTCTACAACCGACAGCTATGGCAACAGCAGAGGTGTTAACTAGACACCGGGGTCAATGCGACCCCGTCTTTGGTGGAGCGCAGTAACACAGTCCCACCGCTTTATGAATGCATCCTGCTGGCCTGAACACGGCCGCAGCAGCACATGTGACAGGTGTGTCGCTGTAACTCTGCACCCACAACACCTCATAAAACAAGAGAGTCTCCACATTTCAGAGAGGAAATGTGGGGTTTTATGCACTTATTGAAGACATTTGTACAAGATTTTTTTTTTTATTTGCTATTTTTAATGTTTTTATTGTGAGTAAAGAATCTAAAGTCATAAATCAATAAAATATTAAAATATTGAATTATTGAACTGATTGAACCTCCTTTGCCTCTCCTCTTCAAAAATCTAATAAGAAGCTTGGGGCGCTTTTTAAAAAATATTTTCACTTTTTAGGTTTAATAGCTTTCAGGTATGTCTAAAGGTTGATTATATTTTTAAAAAAGAACCCCATGTTAGCTGTTTCGTTGGTTTTTGGGTGTTATTGTATTTATTTATTCATATACATTTATTTATTTATTAATTATTCATCAGAAATGAGTTAACAAAAACCAAAAATGACAGAGTTTACAAAAAAATAACAGAGAAAAAAAATAGGTTAGGGCAAGGGAAATATACAATTTAAAAATAGAAAAGTTGCATTACCTGTAATAATTTATGAATGCTTTTTACTGAAAGTTGTCACTAAAGATGTTGAAGCGTTTTGTTGAAAATGGTGACAAAATGGGATTTACTGAAAATGCAAAAACTATTTGTTAAATTTGCTAAAAGACTAAAAATTTCATTAAAGAACTATGAAAAAATGCTGAAGTTGACCTGAATTTCTAAAAAGAATTGTGATAAAATTGCTTAAAAATATTAAAATATTTAGTGTGTTACTTAAATATTAGCTAAACTCCAAATTAGCCCAAAAAGCCATAGTAGATGCCTAATTAGCTAAAAAAGCTAGCACATTGTTTAAATACTAGCTAAACTCAAAATTAGCCGAACATTTCTCAGTAAATAAAATTAGTCAAAAACATTAGCATGTTGCTAAAATAGAAGCTAAACTCTAAATTAGCCTATAAAAATCTCAAAACAAATTAGCCAAAAGCGTTAGCTTGTTTCTAAAATATTTGCTTAACACCAAAGTAACCTAAAGTTCATCAGTAAACTAAATTAGTCAGAAGTGTTAGCCTACCTCTACTGGAGTTTGTATTTTTGTCATTTTTGTGTTTAATAAAAAAAAAACGTTAGCTTGTTGCTAAAATATTAGCTAAACTCCAAATTTTTTTGTAATTATTATAAAAGCTGAAAACATAGCCAATGAATATATTTGAAGGTTTGTTGCTAATCTACTTTAAATGTTGAAATTTGAATTTTTACGTGCTGAAAAACCCTAAAAAGAGCAGGAGAATCATTATAGTGTTATTGCTTTCTAAGCATTCACACAATAACAATAGTTTTGATATATTTTGATAAATTAATGAACAAAATTAATGACAGCTGTATTATAAAATTGAGTAATATTTTTAGTAGAGGTCCTGATCCAAACACGTTATTGGAAGTCGGGCCCGATCACATGGTTTCAGACTCGATCGAAAAGTTATCTCCCGATCAAAATCGGATATTTATTCTTCAATAATTATATTGATCGTTTGAGCAAGAAGTGCACAAAAACAGTTTGGTAAAGATATTCACAGACTCGGACTTCAAGCTCTTAATAAATGTTCAAACGAAAAGTTAAAATGCAAATAATGACCTACACAAGGCATTTCAACAGATAAAGTTCAGATTTTTTTGTTCCTTTTTAACGAGAACGGCGCTTTTGAGACGCCAGTGCAAAGCAAGCTCTGTCCAGGAAAAGGTGATTAAAAATTAAAAAAAATAAACCCATAATCTTTTAAAAGCAACCAAAACTAATAAATGGTTACAGTGATGTGAAATACGAAAAATCACATTCAGAGACATGAATCACATACGATCAAAAGCATCAAACTTCACTGCACCACTAACTATTACCTTAATGTCGTACCAAAACAAAGATTTTAGGAGAAAAATCACTTTTTATTAGACATTTTTATGCAGGCATGGATCTTAAAGAATAAAAAAGATTAAAAATTATAAAGAAACTAACACTATAGCTTTTCAAACTTTATCCCATGACTAATTGTCTGTTTATTAGTTTGTATTAAATTTCTTTAAGTTAAGAGTTGCAATATTTCACTTCATTTTTCAGCGCTTATATCAAAATAAAAGGATTTGGAATCAAATTGGGGACAAAAATTCTATTATTTCTTTTAATAAACAAAATGATGTGTTATTGTTGATTTTTGGGGGTTAGATTTTTTCTTAGTCTTGCCAGCTTAACACAATATAAATAAATCAGAGCAAACTTTATTTATAAACCACTTTTAATACTAAACTGAAGCAAAAAAAACCTTAAAAACCTCAAAAACCAAAAAGTAAACATAAAACTTCACGTTAAGAATGAGCTCTCAACTCCTCCCTGACCCCCACACATCCAACATCATTCATTATAAAATGAACAATGAATATTCAGCAAAATAATGACCCATTAAAGTGAGGAAAATATATTATGAGAAAAAAATGTACAGCTTGACAGAACCCACATTCTCATTTATTAATAATATATAACATCAAAATAATACAAAAGGAGTTTTATTCATTTATTTTCTTTTTAATTTCTTCAACCCAAAATGAACAAAGCAAAAACTTTGTCAAATTAACTTCAAAAACCAACAGTAAAATAGTTCTCGGGTTATTTAGGGTTAACTTGACTATTTTTATGAGTCGTTCACACTTTTAACAGGATGACAGTTGTCCCTAAAAATATCCAGATTTCTTGTCATCACTGTCATCTGGACTATTTTTATCAGATATTTTGAGGTTTGTTTGTTGTTTTAGGAGAAAATTCATCTTTATTAAACATAGATGCACATACAGTATGTTCAGATGATTATCTCTCAGCGCCATCTCAAATGTTTTAAGCTCTGTATTTTTTCTTCATTTATATTCTTGAAATCCACATTTTCCTCACAAAACCTGAAAGTACAAGTTTGAGCAGATGGCAACTCAGAAACTCGACTGAATAGAAGAAGCCTCCAGGTATTTGTCTAAAATAGAAAAGAAGTCGTCCTAAAATCAGGCAAGAACAGAAACATCTGTGCGTTTTTACAGAAGCATCAAAACATCCAAATGTCAGTCTGCACTCGGGTTTTTTAAGGATTGTTTCCCACAAAGATGCTGATTTGAGTTCGAGATCCTTCCTTTTCTTTTCACTCTTTGCTTATTTTATTTCTTGTTTTAAGGATAAACCTCAAAAGAAGTCAACAACAACAGAAACTCATGAATATCACACAAGAAGACGCTGCAGAAAAATGATTTTTTTTTTTAAACTAAATGTGTTTTTAAGAAGAGAAAGATGACCTGATTACTTTTTTCCTCCTTATTTAACAATTATGACAAATGTGGTTCACATTAAATAGAATAAAAAAAATTAAAAATCTGAAAAAAAACGAGAAAATTGAATGAAGTTTATGCTATTATGTAAACACATCTCCTAGCAAATAGTGGAATTTTTCTCTAAAGATTCGAGAAAGGCTCGAATTTATCAATTTTTCAAAACTTTTGACTTTTATTTGTTTCAGAAAATGTTTCTATCATAGTAACCTGGTTCAAATTTGCATCCAAATGCACTCCAAAAAACAAACTGGGGTTGATTTCTGTTTATTTTGGCTTTTTGTCAAACACCAAGTCAAAAATTTAATGTGGCGTTCCTCAGGGCTCTTTTTTAGTCCCCCTTCTTTTTAATATTGCATACTTTTTTTTATTAAATTATTATTTAAAAATTATATAATATTAAAATATAATATATGGTAACACTTTAGATGAGGTGCTGCAAATCACTAAATGTAACGTTGACAAAGATTGTTAACGCATTTAATAAGCTTGTTAACAGTTTATTAATATAGCCTTCATAAACAATGGTCTCATTTTAGATGATAATAAATCTTACTAAATATGTTAATAAACTGTATTTGTCTTATTATGCGTATAAATGTCTTATAAACATCCTATAAGCACATTAATAATGTTTGTTAATGTGTTAATAAAGCTTGTTATGGAATCTTATTATAAAGTGTGACCTAATATGGTAATTTAAAAAAACACTAAATTAATGACCACTATTATGTAGACAACAAAGCAAATGTCAAACATCTGTTAGAAAACACTAAATTCAACCATAGAAAGATGATTTTAATTATTTATGTCATCTATCACCTTCATGTATCAGGATTTTAAAAGACTTTTATCTAAAATATCTATCAATTTAAAATGATCTTCTGCCACACTCCCTAATGCTGATTTTTAATATTCTAATCTTGATTTCATCCTTTTGAGCGAATCCTTTTTCCTGGTTCTTTGTGACTCTCCCAAATAAAAAAAAAAAACAAACTCCCAGAAACCTGCGAAACTCTCCCAACACATGAAATATTAATGGGAACAGAAAGAAAATGTTTGTCCAACAGCTTTTATTGAAGGTTAGTGGAGAATATCTGTGGACACAACAGGCTCAACATGTAATAAACAACAATTCATAAAACAAATTAATTAAATCCTCCTTTTTCTTTGTATTTGAGAGGTTTTTAGTCCCACAAACGAATAGATATCCAATAATTGAGTCATTTTTGGAACAAATTCTGTTGTTTATTGGCACAATAGGTCAGTAATAATGTTTTACTAATAGAAAGAATATTTCTAAAACACATTCGTGGAGCTGAGAATGGAGAGCTGCTGCTGACAGAGTCGGGTTTCACTCGCTCTCATCACTCAGCGCTCCGCCAAATGAATGCGACAGCCGTGGTGGTCTTACCTCCATCGCTGGAATGACCTGAACCGACGGTCATCTCCTGCAGAAGGAGGAGGAATCCCAACGTTTTTTACGTTGGAAAGATGAGATCGGAGTCTAGAAATATGAAAGTGTTTGACTTCTAGCAACACTTGATGAAATCATTAGCAAAGAGATGAAGTTTTTCACTCGGGGGGGGGGGTTTCTAGCTTAAGTCTTTTTAGTTCAGGGGTGTCGAACTAAATGTTTATTGAACACAATAAAACTACATTTTTAAAACTTTAACTTTTTTAACATGATTATGAACTTGATATATATAATTACCTAATAATGCTAGTGTGAATGCTGTAAGCAGAGTGTGGCGGCTAAAGATGTTAGTGCTGATAGCTGAAGATGCTGAAATTGAAAGCCAACTAAAATATTAGCGAAATGCCAAATTAGCCTTAAATTTAACCCAAAAAAACTTAGCTTTGCCAAACCAGCTAGCATATAGGTTAAAAAGAAATGGCTAAACTTCAAAATATCCTAAAAAACAAACAACAAAAAAAGGCCAAAATTAGCCGAAACAGCTAGCATATAAATATTAACCTAACTCCAAAACAGACTAAAAAACTTAAAAACAAAAGTCTAAGTTAGCCAAAACAGCTAGCATGTAGCTGAAATATTAGCTAAATTCTATAACTGTCTAAAAAAACGTAAAAAGAAAAGCCTACATTAGCCACAACAGCTAGCATGTAGCTTAAATGTTAGCTAAATTCTATAACTGTCTAAAAAAACTTAAAAAGAAAAGCCTGCATTAGCCACAATGGCTAGCATGTAGCTTAAATGTTAGCTAAATTCTATAACTGTCTAAAAAAACTTAAAAAGAAAAGCCTACATTAGCCACAACGGCTAGCATGTAGCTGAAATATTAGCTAAATTCTATAACTGTCTAAAAAAACTTAAAAAGAAAAGCCTACATTAGCCACAACGGCTAGCATGTAGCTTAAATGTTAGCTAAATTCTATAACTGTCTAAAAAAACTTAAACAGAAAAGCCTGCATTAGCCACAATGGCTAGCATGTAGCTGAAATGTTAGCTAAATTCTATAACTGTCTAAAAAAACTTAAAAAGAAAAGCCTACATTAGCCAAAACGGCTAGCATGTAGCTTAAATGTTAGCTAAATTCTATAACTGTCTAAAAAAACTTAAAAAGAAAAGCCTACATTAGCCACAACAGCTAGCATGTAGCTTAAATGTTAGCTAAATTCCATAACTGTCTAAAAAAACTTAAAAAGAAAAGCCTACATTAGCCACAACAGCTAGCATGTAGCTGAAATGTTAGCTAAATTCCATAACTGTCTAAAAAAACTTAAAAAAGAAAAGCCTACATTAGCCACAACAGCTAGCATGTAGCTGAAATATTAGCTAAATTCTATAACTGTCTAAAAAAACTTAAAAAGAAAAGCCTACATTAGCCACAACAGCTAGCATGTAGCTTAAATGTTAGGTAAGCTTCTAAATAGTCTACACAATCTTAATAAATCCCAAAATAGTCTTAAAAGCTAGCCTAATGCTAATTCTTTAAAACATTAACACAGTAACTCCATGGATATTGTTCCAGAATAAATCAACTTAAATAACCTTCAATATTTTACTCTCCATAAAAACGTGTTTCGTCAAAATGATACAAGTTAGAAATAAGAGCAAGATAACATCGGGTCATTAAAATAGAATGATCTGGAGGGCCGGATTCGGCCCTCGAGCCTCGACTTTGACACACATGCTTTAGGTTCATATAATGATGACAAACTATGTAAAAAGATGTTTTCCATGTATTCCCTGATTTCATCAGAAGTAGATTTAGAGAGTTTTCTCTTTTTTCAGTAAAGCACGTTGAACGGAGGCTCACGGGACGTCTTTGCAAATTTGGTTGACCTACTTTTTGCCTTTGACTCGAGCGCTTCGGTTAGAAAGAAAAAAAAATCCTTTTGTAAATATTTTAAAGATTCTTTTTGTCCCGAAAAAAAAAAAAAAAAAAAAAACCTCACATCTTGCGTAAAGAGGTTCTCCTCTTCCGTGTATGTTGGGAACAGAAAAGTTTGTCACATTTTTTATGCTTAAAGGATTTAAATATTTGCGTTTCTCTCAAATGATTTAGAATGAAATGTAAGGAGCAGGAGATGGGACAGCTGTAAATCATGAGAATTATGACTTGTTTGCGATGCCCTCCACGGTTTCCCGCCATGTCAAAGATTTATGTGAAAAGGAGAAGAAAATATCCTCTAATGCAGTTAAAAGAGGAACTCGGCTGTAAACGTTTCTGCCCGGTTCAGTTGCGGTTTGACGCTTTTATGCTGGAATCTGCTCGTGTTGACGAGGACAGACTTAAATTTTGCATCTGTGAGCGGACGGCTCGGACCGCCGTAAAGACGTATTCCTGAACTTTCCTTCCCCTCCTCTCTTCGCAGCGCCGTCGGCCGGCTCTGCATCTGTCTGTAATCCATCACCCAGCGGGTGCATACCTGTGGGAACTCGATGACGGCTGCGGTATGAGGTAGTGTTACGCCGGGGCGCTTGTTTTTTCAGGCCTCCCTCTGCCCCGCCGCCCGAACGAGAGGTTTACTCTTTCCTTAAACAACTGCTACGCTGCAAAAACAAGACGATGAGCTCGAAGACGTTCTTGAATCCTCAAGCTGCCGTTTGCTAAATTTACCCTTTCCACACGTGTAATGAGTCATTTGCATGAACGTTTGGTCAGGTTTGAACCTCTGCTGCACCTCACCAAACATCCCGGTGAAGAACTTACTGAATAAACTCAAATCTAAGACGAGCATTTTTGTATTATTATTATTAAAATTAATTCTAGAAAGTTTATTCAACATTATTAAGAGTGTAAACGTCAAATTTATGCAACAACTTCTTCTTCTTCTTCTCTCCACAGTGCGAAAAGTTTTATCATAAAGTCCTGATTATAATTTGAAGGCTCCTATTGGTCAATTTTTCAAAACGTTGTTATTGTTCAAATATGCTTATAAGTACCCGTCATAAACCTACTGGGGTCACTTTTCGCTTTTATTAGGTATTTAAAAAAAAGCAAAAGTCAAACACGTTTCAATAAGATTCCTTAACTAGCGTTATTAACACATTAACAAAGATTATTGATGTATTTATAAGACATTTATTAGCACAAAAAGCTGAATAATGTTTATTAATATAATAAGATTCATTAGCATCTAAAGTGAGACCGCTGTCTGTAAAGAACATATTAATAAACTGTCTACAACCTAAGGATGTCCAGGCCCGATCAGGTTTTTTTGGTCCCGATCCGATTCCGAGTCATTAGATTTGCAGATTTGCCGATACCGAGTCCTGATCCGATCCTTTTGTAACACATTTAAAACATGAACAAATTAAAGAAACAGATTTGTGTTGTCCCTTATTTATATTTCATTAACCTTCTGTTATCATTAAAAACTTAAATAGAAGTCTTCTGTGAAGTAGCTTTAATAAATAAATAAAAATAGAGCAAATATAAACTAGGAAAAAAATAACTATTTTCTTGTTCTATAAGTGATAATTAGTCATGTGAGAAAGTTTAGTGACTTTGACTTTAATTATCTTTAGAGCTACTGAACATTTTTGACCAAATGTGATTATTGTCCTCATTTAGAATTCTTAAAAATAATTTGACTGTTTTCACATGAATTTGATGAGTGTTCATGACTAGCTCATATCATTATTAATTTTCATTTATTAATTTTTTCTTTGTTTGTTTTTTAAGATTATTTGCTTCTTTTTAAACTCCAAAGACATCACATTTTCAGTTTTATTATCAGAGTATTTAATTTTCTTAACTTTTATTTCTCTTTCAGATAAATAAAACAGGCATATCAAAGGACAGCTCGGGTCCTAAGGAGTTAAATCACGGCGCTAGCATGTAGCAGTTAGCAGCTACCGTTTAGCTCTCTGTCAGCAGCATGAAGAGCTTAACATTAAAAAGAAACAAAACTCTGTCTTTTTCTGTTGAAATGTCTTTAGAGGTTGTTGTTTAGAGACACTAACTGTCAGTTTAAAGTGTTTTCAAAAGAGTTATTGATCCTGGAAGTCTGAATCATGATCGGCTAGCTAGCTTTTATTGATCTGTTTCCATCAGTCTTCTGCTTGAATTGTTGCCGTTTTCTGCTGCGTTTTCCGGGAATAACATTTTGTGATCTGTTCATGATATGCAGACTTCTAGTGGAGGATTTATCCGGAATGATAAGATTCAAATATAAAGTGCTGATGATAATAAGAATAAATGAAATATCTGATCCTGATCGGACAACGGAGCCCGATTCCGATCGAGTCTTCAATCACGTGATCGGGCCCGATTTCCGATCACGTGATCGATTAGGACATCCCTACTACAACCCCAACAAATGTGTAAAAACTATCTTTGTCAACATTATGTTGAGTGTTTTGCAGCACCTCTTCTAAAGCAATACCAAAATTTTATGTGGCATTCCTCAAGGCTCCTTACTAGCCCCCCTTCTTTTTCATATCTCTTCATTTTTAATTAAAATTTTAATTTTTAAAAATATTTATAATCAAGTAAATTTGTAAAATTTAAAAAAATAATGTATTCAGAACTGTACTGATGTCTGCCAGTCATTAAAAAAAGAAATTGTGCTGACTCAGCAATTATGAAGCTGAACATGAGAACACGCCCAGATTTCGTTGTTCTTCGTTTTGAGAAACTTTTCCAACCTCACATCCATTTTTTTTCTGTCTACCAAAAATAAGTATACTCAAGTTTGTTTTAAGTATACTTTTTTTAAAACAAAAATTAAGATACTATACTTTTAGTTAGTTACTCATTTGAGATAAACTTTACAAATTAATGTTAAACATAATTGGATTGAATTATACTAAAAGTCTAAATAACTTGTATTTCTCACTATCCTCAAACATTTTCTTCGACAGCATTTAAAATAGAGTATTCTAGGGATATTTCTAGTATATTAAAAATGTATATTAATACACTAACCAGTAGAAGTTTATTACTTGTAAACTAAAAGCCATCCTTGAAAAAGCTGCAGTGGATGTACTTTGATAAAGTTCATTGCTGGTAAACTAACACTATACCAGAAACGTTACTTTTTACTTTTCTCTTTCAGAATTTACTGTAATGATCATGTTAACAATTGAAAAGTTACAGTAAATCAAACATAAACACTGGAGCTCCGGTGTTAGAGGGTTAATCCGTCATCAAGCGTGCGCTTCGTTCTGGTCGGGGCGTCCACTCCTGCTGTGTTTGGTCGTTGCAGGTGCATTCAGATGTTTTCTAAAGAGGAAATGCTCTGCATGTCAAGTTGATGCAGAGGTGAAACGTCTGGCTTGTTTTCCTGCCTGAGGGCCTCTTGTTAGCTTAAAATCTGGGCCGTAGTCACAGCCTCACCAGGAGAGGAAGGCTGTCTCAATGCTGACCTCTGGCACTGCGACGAGTAATTAAAAACTAGAAAAGATGCAGAACCTGCAATAATGCTAGTGTGAATGCTGAAGCTTATTTCTGAAAATGGTGACGCAATTTAATTTAATTGCTAAAGGGATTTGCTGAAAATGCAAAAGCTATTTGCTAAATAGTAAAATTTGCTAAAAGACTGAATATTTTGGTAAAGAACTATGAAAGAGCGCTGAAGTTTACTTAAATTTATGAAAATGTTGTAGTAAAATTGTTTTAGGCTTTTTAGCCTAAAACATACCAATTTTTCAAAAGTAATAAGTGTGTTGCTTAAAATTGAGCTGAAATTCAAATTAGCCCCAAAAAATCCCCAGTAGATGCAAAATTAGCCAAAAATACAAGCTGTTTTGCCATACTTGCTAAACTCCAAAATATCCCAAAATTCCTCAAATTAGTCAAAAATGTTAGCATGTTGCTAAAAATAGAAGCTAAACTCTAAATTAGCCTAAAAAACCCAGTAGAACACAAATCAACCAAAAACGTTAGCATGTTGCTTAAAAGATAAGCTAAATTCTAAATTAACCTAAAAATCCCACGTTAGCCTGTTGCTAAAATAGAATATAAACTCTAAACTAGAAAATTTGCTTTACCTACGATAATGCAAGTGTGAATGATTACTTTTTGCTAAATGTTTTCGCTGAAGATGCTAAAGCTGTTTGCTGAAAATGCTGAAATAATTTTCTTTACCTCCTGAAAAATGTTCTCAATGTGCTGAATGTTTTGGTATCAAATTGCAGAAGTGGCAAAAGTGCACAAAGTTATTTAAGGATTTGAAAAAATTACCATTAATTTCCAATTAGGCTTGTAAATTTGCATAAAACTGCATAACTTGCATAAATCGCTTGATTTGCATGAATTGCTTAAATTGCATAAAAACAGTAAAAAGTATGAATACCAAAAAATTGCAAACATGTTAACTTTCTTGGCTAATTTTTAGTTAAGCTAGTATTTTAGCAACATGCTAGCTTTTTTGGCTAATTTGGCATCTGAAGTGGATTTTAAGGCTAATTTTTAGTTAAGCTAGTATTTTAGCAACATGCTATCTTTTTTGGCTAATTCGGCGTCTACTGAGATTATTTGGGTTAATTTTGAGTTAAGATAGTATTTTAGCAACATGCTAGCTTTTTTGGCTAATTTGGCATCAAAAGTGATTTTAAGGCTGATTCTAAGTTAAGCTAGTATTTTAGCAATATAATAGCTTTTTTGGCTAATTTGGCATCAAAAGTGATTTTAAGGCTGATTCTGAGTTAAGCTAGTATTTTAGCAACATGCTAGCTTTTATGGCTAATTTGGCATCTACTGATGTTTTTTGGGCTAATTTTAAGTTAAGCTAGTATTTTAGCAACATGCTAGCTTTTTTTGGCTAATTTGGCATCTACTGATGTTTTTTAGGCTAATTTTGAGTTAAGCTATTATTTTAGCAACATGCTAGCTTTTTTGGTTAATTTGGCATCTTAATTTGTATTTTAAGGTTAATTCTGAGTTAAGCTAGTATTTTAGCAACTTGCTATCTTTTTTGGCTAATTTGGCATCTTAATTTGTATTATAAGGCTAATTCTGAGTTAAGCTAGCATTTTAGCAACATGCTAGCTTTTTTTGGCTAATTCGGCATCTACTGAGATTCTTTAGGTTAATTTTCAGTTAAGATAGTATTTTAGCAACATGCTAGCTTTTTTGGCTAATTTGGCATCTAAAGTGGATTTTAAGGCTAATCTTGAGTTAAGCTAGCATTTTAGCAACATGCTAGCTTTTTTGGCTAATTTAGCATCTTTAAAATGGATTTTAAGGCTAGCATTTTAGCAACATGCTAGCTTTTTTGGCTAATTTAGCATCTTTAAAGTGGATTTTAAGGCTAGTATTTTAGCAACATGCTAGCTTTTTTGGCTAATTTGGCATCTACTGATGTTTTTTGGGCTAATTTTGAGTTAAGCTAGTATTCTAGCAACATGCTAGCTTTTTTGGCTAATTTGGCATCTTAATTTGTATTTTAAGGCTGAGTTAAGCTAGTATTTTAGCAAGACATTTTCCAATGGGGCTTATTTTTTCCAATATTTAAAAAAATATGAAGTTTGTGAATACCAGAATTATAAGCAGTAATGTCCTGAACAAGTGAATGTTTTGACACCAAGATTGCTGAAATCGCTAAAAGCGTGATTGAGTTTTTACGTGCCGAAAAACATTCGGAAAGGAGAATCTCTATGGTGTGAATGTTTACTAAGAATTTACACAATTAGTTTGTTATTTCTGCTGCAGCCCTGCGACTGTCAGCGTTAGCGCTCGGTCTGAGACGGTCTTCGTCTGATGAAACGTTTCTGTCTTTTTTTATAGACGGTTGATGTTCTTCCCCCCCCCTCTCCCGTCCACGTCTGTCACCCCCGTGCTGGGAAACTATTCCTGTTCCTGTTTATTGGGATGCGTGCTTCCTGCAGATCGCGGCGGCGGATCACTGCGGCGACGTCGCCTGGGGAGTCACACGAGCCGTGACCGGCTGATCGACAGGGGCAGAGGGCAAAGCTGAGAAAGTGCGATGAAGTTCAAGACAGAGACGGCGACGGGGGAATGTGTGGAGGCACAAGAGAAAGAAGAGCCACACAGACACGTCAGTGATGTGTCGGGAATATAATATGCGTGATGTCAAGACACTGGAGTGGTGACACATTGGTAAGATATAATGAAATGCTGGGGTGGAATTACTGCGTGATGGGAGAATAAAAAGGGAGAGGCTCTGGAGGGGCCAGATATCAAATCAAATGCATTTTATCACGCATCCACGCT
This sequence comes from Oryzias javanicus, assembly GCA_003999625.1. Taxonomy (NCBI): domain Eukaryota; kingdom Metazoa; phylum Chordata; class Actinopteri; order Beloniformes; family Adrianichthyidae; genus Oryzias; species Oryzias javanicus. Next base: position 23,955,075 of record CM012444.1, read on the forward strand.
CACTAAATATGGACTATTTGTCTTCAGAGAAATACCTTTATCGGCCCGACTTTGACAAATATGCAAAAGCGATCTCAGAATTCCTATCACTAAAAAAATAAAAAATTAATGAAATGTACAAATAGACATTGGCTTTCTCACACAGAGGCAGTAATATAGTTTCATGCAGATGGGCGAGGAAGGATGGAGGCAGTCAGGGTCAGACAGATTAGGTGTCTGAGGTGCAGAGATACGACACAAGGTAGTTACACCTGACTTGCCAGAGGTCTCTCGAACAAATCATCCCGCTCATCTCCCCCCCGCTTTTATCTGTCACCTCCTCCTCTCCTGCCACCCTGCATCGCCGCTTTGCTCATGCACGCTTTCATTTCAAGCCACCGGTTGATTTATTAGACTGTGAGGCTGCTGTTGACAAAGGCACTGCACATATTTCAGAGCCTGTGACTGATAGAAACATTACAGACTGTACGGTTTAATGTCACGTATCCTTAATGTTTCACTGCTGAGGTTATTAAATGTTCAGCCGCGGGATTATGCACCATTTATGACCTGATGAAAGGGCTCATCAGGGCATATTATAAAAAAGAAATTTAAAGGCCAAGAACACAAACAAAAAAGCAATAGGAAAGCTAATCTGGATAAAATCATTCTTCTTTTCATATGTTGTTTAAAATATCTTTTTTTTAATTTTAATTTTGTGTACATTGAATTTTAACTATTAAAGTAAAGCTATAACTGCATTTAAAAGCACTTTTTGACAGCGGATCTGGCCCTCCAAATACTATTTATTTATATTATGGATATTTAATCTGATATAAGATATCGTGCTCATTTTTCTTACTCATTGTATCGCTATTTTAGACAAAATCAACATTTTTATTTATAGTAAAATATTGAAAGTTATTTAATATTTCTGCATTTTTATTATTCATTATTTTGTTAAAAAGTTACGGTTTTAAAAATTAGCATTCTGCTACCTTTTTGGACTATTTTGGCATTTACTAAGATTTTTTCGGCTATTTTGAAACTTAGCTAATATTTCAGCTACATGCTAGCTGTTTTGGCTAACTTTTATTTCATATAGGATGGCTATTGCTAACGCTTGGTCGATTTAAACATACATTTCTGACTAAATGTGCATCTTTATATACTCAGAGGGATAATTTTTCTAAAAGAATTGTATTTTGACCTTCAATATCAATAAAATTCGATATAAATATTCTGTATATAATATAACATATAAATACACAATATAAATAAAAAATAGAAACAGAATTTGGTTATTTTTAAAGTTATTTTGAAAAGTTTCTTCATTAAAACAACATGTTTTAACACTTAAATCAAATTCACAGAAAGTTATTGTTTCATCTTTCAACTGATTATCACAGATTAAATTGTATTTATATTAATTTTCTTTTTTCTCTATCCTTCTGTTGTCTTTTTAACTTTGCAAAAGACGGCTTTGGATAAACTATAGGCTTTTGTTAACAACTCTATCAATTTTTAACATGTTAGATAATTGAGAAAAGTTATGGCAAAAGGTTTAATATATTATGAGAGCAGTTTATTTTTAGAAAAAGTCGAAAGCATGAATTATTATCACATAATCTTGTTTTATTTTTAAATGAGCTCGTATATGTTTCTGTCAAAAGTGAGTTAAAGTTGTTATATAAATAAAAAAATAGCACTTTTATAAATAATTCAAAGCAAGATGATTTTTTAGAAATAGTTTAATGTCCCTTAAAGCATAAATAAAGTGTATTTTTCTGTACAGAAAGCGGAACTTTTGGCTCTCGTTTGAACCAAATGCTTTTATTTGGTTTCTCACCGCTGATTTGGACCGAAAAGTTTATGCTTTAAGTTAAACGGAGCCTTAAAATGATTAAAAAAAAGAAAATATGAAAGATAAAAATAAAGGTTTACATTTATAGTTTGATCGTTTGTAGCTAGGCCTCATCGGTTTTTTTTTTTAGAATTTGCGTATTTATTATTGGACACTGAATCATCTGTGTTTCTTTCAAATTTCCTCTGTGTTGCTTGTGAACTAAAACTTCTATTAAAAGCCGAGCTGTCGTGTATTCATCATTTTTTCTTTTACCAACAGTTTTCTCTAGAATCCCCTAACCCAACCGGCCTCGTCCGCCTCCTGCAGGATGGAGCCGCTTACCTGGATTCTGGGGCTCCGGCATGTCTGCGTCTCTCTATAGAGATTCCTATCAACGCGTCTTCCTCCTCGCCGCTTTAAGGATCTGTCCGTATGTCTCTTCATCCCTTTTTATGACCTCACCACCACCCCCCGCGCCTTCCATCCTCCCACAAGTGGAACAAAAAAGGAGGAGAGCGACAGAATGGCTGTCACTTGAAACCTTGGCAGAAGTCGTGTGGCTTTGAGGAGGAGGAGGAGGAGGAGGAGGAGGAGGAGGAAGACACCATGAGGGGTAAAAGTGGTTCAGAGCCATAAAGAAAAGTTCAGCCCTCCGGAAAAGCTGCCAGCTGATTAACTGCACAGATTTGTTTCATGTTCTCATGAGGGAGGAGGCATCTGGTGGAATGATGCACCTAAATGTGTGTTCAGCACAAATCTGGAATCTGGAGAGGAGGAAGGTGCTTTTGTGTCTTTAGGCTATAAAAGTAAAGACCAGCGCGGCTTCTGCTGCTCTGCCGTCTCGCTATTAGCAAGTTTAGGAAGCTGCTTCAAGAAAATAAAGACAAACAGCTCGCAAAACCTGAAATACGCCGGTGACGCTTAAACACAAAATCTTTAACATACTGTAACTTGCTGGAATTATCGTCTTAACTGTTGACAAGTTACAGTAAATCAAAGAACATAAACACTGGAGCTCCGGTGTTAACGGGATAAACCAGGAGAGTCAAACTCAGTCGCACTAGAGGCCTAAATCCAAAACACACCTTAGGTTGCGGGCCGAACAAGATTAACATTTATTTGACACTCTGAAAATACATGTTTTAAACTTTAAAAACGTAACTTTTTAACATAATTATAAGCTAGATATAATAATATATTATATAATATCATTTTATTTAACCTTTATTTTACCAGGAAATCCCGTTGAGACTTACATCTCTTTTTCAAGGGAGACCTGGGCCAAAAGGCATCAACACAAGAGAATAAAATACAGTTAAAACAATTAAAATAAAATACAATAACAATAAAATACAATTAAAAACAATTGAAAATATATTTTATATATATATAATGCTAGTGTGAATGCTGTGAACTGAATTTTGCAGCTGAAAACGCTACCGCTGATAGCTGAAAAAGCTGAAATGGATAGCGGAAAACGCTGAAGTTGAAACCCAGCGAAAATATTAGCTAAATGCTAAATTAGCCGGAAAAACTTAAAAAAATAAATCTAAAAAGCCTTAGGCTAGCCAAAATAGCTTGCATGTTGCTCAAAAATAGCCTAACTCAAAGTAGCTAAAAAAAAAAGCCTTAATTAGCCAAAACAGCTAGCATGTTGCTGAACTCTTAGCTAAACTCCAAAATAGCCTAACTAAATAAAAAAATAAGCTTAAATATAGCCAAAACTTGTGTGTAAATATTAGCCCAACTCCAAAACCGCCTAAAAAATGTAAAAATCCAAAATTAGCCCAAACAGCAAGTATGTAAATATTAACCTCCGAAATAACCGAAAAAACTTTTTTTTTCTTACACCAAATTAGCCAAAACAGCTAGCATGCAGCTCAAATATTTGATAAACTTCAAAGTAGCCTAAAAAAAAATCTTGCCAAAATAGTCCAAAAAGCTAGAAGAATTCCAATTTTTAAAACCGTAACTTTTTAACTTAATTATGTAAAATAAAAACACAGGAATATTATTCCAGAATAAATCAATTTACACCTTAAATAACTTCCAATATTTTACTCTCCATAAAAATACATTTTGTCTAAATTATGCAAGTTATTAATGAGCGCAAGATAATATCGGACCATTAATAACAAGAAAATAAAATGATCTGGAGGGCCGGATAGAATTACCCAGAGGGCCGGATCCGGCCCCCGGGCCTTGACTTGGAAGCTCACTCAAATAAAGGTCTTTTAAGTGACAATTCAAGTTTTTTCAAATTAAAAAGTCCCCATCTTGAGGAAAACTTCTTCTGGTTGAGCTTTAAATGTTCTGAATATTTTCTGAAAACGTAAATCAATCAGGCTGCGTTCAACTTCCAGCTCAGATTTGAGATTTCAGAGATGAGAAAAAAGTTTCAAACTGTTCTAGATCATCTTTAGTTTGGGAATCCCATTAACCTGGGTTTAGAAATATTTTACAAACTCATAAAAATAATTCATAAAGAGCTAATTTACCCCCAACTCTGCAGAATTAAGAGAAACTCTATTAGGAAATTGAAATTGTGTACATTTCATTAAATATTTATACTTTTGTAATAAATAACAGACTTGATTTTTAAATCTACTCATCTTACTTTTTTGTTTTAGTAGGGCTGGGTTAATAAAATCGGTTGGAGTCGATCTAAACTTAATAGATCGAATATCAATTCATAAAAATAGAGATTGATCTTTCTCATAAAGCTAAAGTCTGCTAGCTCAATGCTAACATTTAATGGAATTTCCCATAGGATGACTAATGCTAACACTCATTCAACCTAAATATACATTTCTGACTAAATCAACATCTTTGTACTCACAGGCATGAATTTTCTAAAATCTTTTAAGAAAACATGTTTTCAAGTACCTATTTGTGGTCTAAAGGGGTTCACAAACTACGGCCCGTGGGCCGGATCCGGCCCACCTTGATATTTTGCCTGGCCCCTGAACAATATCAGAGATGAAGATTTTTTCTTTTTCCAATCTGACTTTGAGATTGTTTGCTAACATTGTTAACAAAATATGGTTTTGCTAACAGAGAACACTGTTAGCGCCAATCGTAGACGGAACTGCTAAAAAAAAAAAAAAAAAAAAAAAACACTGTTAGCATCGATTGCAGACAGAACTGCTAACAGAAAACACAGTTAGCATAAATTGCAGACGGAACTGCTAGCAGAAAACACAGTTAGCATAAATCGCAGACAGAACTGCTAGCAGAAAACACAGTTAGCATAAATCGCAGACAGAACTGCTAGCAGAAAAACACAGTTAGCATAAATTGCAGACAGAACTGCTAGCAGAAAACACTGTTAGCATCAATCGCAGACAGAACTGCTAGCAGAAAACACTGTTAGCATCAATCGCAGACAGAACTGCTAGCAGAAAACACAGTTAGCATAAATCGCAGACAAAACTGCTAGCAGAAAACACAGTTAGCATGAATTGCAGACAGAACTGCTAGCAGAAAACACTGTTAGCATCAATCGCAGACAGAACTGCTAGCAGAAAACACTGTTAGCATCAATCGCAGACAGAACTGCTAGCAGAAAACACAGTTAGCATAAATCGCAGACAGAACTGCTAACAGAAAACACTGTTAGCATCGATCGCAGACAGAAATGCTAACAGAAACACTGTTAGCATCAATCGCAGACAGAACTGGCTAGCAGAAAACACTGTTAGCATCAATCGCAGACAGAACTGCTAGCAGAAAACACAGTTTAGCATAAATCGCAGACAAAACTGCTAGCAGAAAAACACAGTTAGCATAAATTTGCAGAACGAACTGCTAAGCAGAAAACACAGTTAGCATAAATTGCAGAGAACTGCTAGCAGAAAACTGTTAGCATCAATCGCAGACAGAACTGCTAGCAGAAAACACAGTTAGCATAAATCGCAGACAGAACTGCTAACAGAAAACACTGTTAGCATCGATCGCAGACAGAACTGCTAACAGAAAACACTGTTAGCATAAATTGCAGACGGAACTGCTAGCAGAAAACACTGTTAGCATTAATTGCAGATGAAACTGCTAACAGAAAACACTGTTAGCATCGATCGCAGACAGAACTGCTAACAGAAAACACTGTTAGCATAAATTGCAGACGGAACTGCTAGCAGAAAACACTGTTAGCATTAATTGCAGATGAAACTGCTAACAGAAAACGCAGCATAAAAATTTATCAAATTACAGAAATTAAGCTATTTTGTACATCAAATTTATCAACCAAATCTGGAAATTCTAAACATCCTTGTAGATTTCCTGATGCATTTCCTCATCTGCTTTGCTCTGTATTCCCTGCATCGCCGCTGAAATGCCTCGGACCGCTCTAACCTTGGCAATATCAATAAACATTCTTGGAGACTTTGATTTTTAGGGGAGAACTTCAGTCAAAAACAGAGATTGCTATTAAAGGCCAGTGCAACCTGAGATTTGGAAATCCAAGGAGGAAGATTAAGGGGAGCTGTTTGAACAGGACATAAAGGCTCCTCCACTTACTGTGTATTAGAACTCACATTTTAGGCCGAATTGTCTTCCATAAATCTCTCTGATGCATGCACAGCTCATCAGCTGTGATTCATATTCCGAAGGAAGTCTCTGAATCGATACACATTATTAACATATTATGGATCTGAAGTGGATATAAGAGACTAACTTTAGGTGTCCTACATGATCCAGTGGTCCGCTGTAGAGGGTGACATCAACGTTATTTAACACCTTCATTAGTTAAGCCTCACTGAAGTGAACATTAAGCCAAGTGAAGCAGGGCTCCTCCTCCTCCTCCTCCTCCTCCTCCTCCTCCTCCTGTGACTGCTGCGCACTGTTTTAGAAATGAACGGATATCAACGTCTGATCCACTGGATTAGAATTTAAGATTTTAAGTTTAGGTTTACATCATCTGTGGGTCAGCGGCGAGCAAACCTGAACATTTCTGCTTCCTGTGTCCTCAATTGTCCCATAACAACATATATGTGAGATGCTCTCAGTGGGAGAAATGTTACATTTCACAAAAAAATGACAAATTATTAGAAAAGTTGTATAACCTGCGATTATGCTAGTGTGAATGCTTTGTGCTGAATGTGGTCGCTGAAGATGTTTCAGCCATTAACTTTAACGTCTTGAATGTTTGGATGCCAAACTTGCATAATTTGCAGACAGTGCGCAAGAATTTGGAAAATTTCTTGAAAAATTGCAAAAAAAAATAATCAAAAATTGCATAAAAATGCATCAATACCAAAAGTATTTGCAGGAATTTCCTGAACGTTTTGATTGCATAAGTTTCAAAGTGCAAAAATAATTGGAAGAATTTTGTGAAAAACATCGCAAAAATATTAAAATGCGTAAAAGGTATGAATGCCAAAAGTACTAGCATGAATATCCGAACATGCTGAATGTTTTGATATCAAACTTGCATAATTTGTAAACATTGTACAAATATTTGAAGATTTACGGGGGGAAAAGTCTCAAAATTTGTGTAAAATTTCACAAATATGATTTTCAAATTTGAAAAAAAATCCCATTCATTTTCAAAAATTGCAAAAAATATTAAAAACCCTAAAATGCATGAATACCAAAAGTATTTTAAATACGAATGTCCTTAACAAGCTGAATGTTTTGATACCAAGATTACCGAAATTGCTTAAAGTGTGATTGAGTTTTTATGAATCAAAAAACGTCTGGAAGAATAAAAAAAGGAATAAAAATAATAAAGATAAACAGGATCAAACATGCAATTAGTTGAAACAGCCACTTTTCAGCAGTCTTACGCTGCTGGGTTTTATTTTAGTTTGGGGTTGGACCTTGGTAGTCTTAGTTTGTGAGCTTTGTTTATTTGTTTTCTTCAGGTAGTTTTGGTTAGGCAGCTATTTTATGTTTGGCCGAGGTTCCAATTCCTTTTGGTTTTGCTTTTTGTTTGAACCAGCGTAGTAATTATTTGATTTTGTTCTTTCATATCAGGATACGGGGTTTCCTTTTTAATAAACTGTGTTCCGTTGATTCTCAATGGTTTCCAGTTTTTGTCATTGTCCTATTTTGTATTTTTTCCCCTTGACCAGGGGTCTCCAAACTTTTTCTTGTGAGGGCCACATAACTGCTTTCTACTCTGAAGGGGGGCCGGGTGGTTTGTAGGCCAACAGAAAAAGTGTAACAATCACAGCCTAAGCGTAAAGATTTATGGTTTTCTAGAAAACTAGACATAGCCAAATTTTAAATAATTAATTTCTATAATCTTCATAGTAAAAATAATTGAAATTTTTTTTTTAAAACTTGATATATAGCATTACCTACAATAGATTTAATAGCTGAAGATGCTTAAATTGATAGCTAAAAACACTGAAGCTGAAAGCTAAAAAAAACCCTGACACTGATAGCTAGCTAAAATATTAGCAAAGTGCCAAATTAGCCCAAAAAAAAAAATTATTAATTAGCCAAAACAGCTAGCGTGAAATATTAGCTAAATTCCAAATTAGCATAAAAACTGAAAAAAGCCTAAATTAGCCAAAACACTGCTAGCATGTTGTTAAAATATTATCAAAAAGCCAAATTAGCCTAAAAAAACTGGAAAAATCTCTAATTTAGACAAAATCGCTAGCATAAGGATAAAATATTAGCTAAACTCCAAATTAGCCTAAAAAACTGAAAAAAAGTCTTAATTAGCCAAAACAGCTAGCATGTAGCTAAAATATTAGCAAAATGCCAAATTAGCCTCAAAAACTGGAACAATCTCTAATTTAGCCAAAAATAGTTTGGGGGCCGGGCCAAATTTGCAGGAGGGCCGGATCCGGCCCGCGGGCCGTAGACCTTTGCCAGGTTTGCCTGGGGATGTAACAATTTGCCTTAAACATTAGTTAATAGTACTAGGAAGAATGGGGTTGCAAAGATTTTAAGTCATAAACAATTACTTTAACATATTTATAGCATTATAAAAGTATATTTATGTATTTATATTATTTATGCTATTTGTTATTTATTACATAAAACATACATTTGAACGACTGAAAGCTCAGAAACTTCAAGGATAGGACATTTTTTCAGGATTTTCTCACTATTATCAAATGTTTTTGACACAAAAATTATTTCAAAGCTTAAAAAAAAAAAAAACACGACAGACAAAGAAGCTCAAATATGTTATGGTAGAGTTAAGAAAAACAGATTTCAAATGAATCAAGTTGTTTTAAAGTGAATAAAGACTATTAGAAAAAAACAATTGTCAACTACTTTACTTAATAAATCGTGCCTTTGCGTGAAAATCCAAGCATCGGCACCATGCTGTAATCATTTCATAATATTGAATGATCTAAATAATCCAATTTTCTTTATTAAATTTCTGACTTTTAATTTGCTTTAAAGATGTAAAAGCATCTTCTCCGTTTAATATCTGATGGTTTACACTGAATAATGTGCAGAAAAAACCCAACTGACTTCTAAATATTTTCCTAAATTGTAATAATAATTAATTTAGTCCTCAAACGAAGAATTTTTGTATGCTGCAGAATTTCTTAACCATTAAAAGAGTTTGTAAAATCGTGCTGAAATGGAATTTTAGCATTTTCTGTGAATCATATAAATTAAGATTTTATTTCTCTACATTTCTGTAAACGTAACATGTTTTCACAGCTGAGAGCTGGTACATTCATTCTGTTCCTTTGAAGGTGTTTGTCAGCCAGCCGCCGCCGCGCTCCGCCTTGACCTTTGAGCAGCGTATGTGCAAATGTGCGGCCATCGCTTGCACAGCTACTTCATCATGGATGAAGCTCATTAGCTCCTGCTTGAAGGGGAATTACTGCAGAGCGGCTGACACTGATCGCAGCAGCTGAAGCAACATTTTCTGTTTGTAAGTTCAGTCCACAGCGATTGTACTTTCAAAGGAAGCGCTGAGCTTTGTCAGCTTTTCCTTTTTTATTATACAACATGATGTAATGTTGAAGCTCCTCCCACTGTCTTTTTAGAAAGCTTTTCCTGCAGAAAATCAAGAACTATAGCAGTTTATGAGGCGGTTAACATGTTTTTTTTTTTTTTTTTTTTTGTAAATCTGCTAAACTTTTGTCAATTCCTTCAATTTTATAAATATCTACCTCTACCTCCAGAATGATCAGATTTTATATGTAAAGAAAAACTTTGGGAAAAAAGTTTGATCTTTTATGAGTTAAAAGCACAAATTATCTTGTGTTGCACAATATTTGTTACCAGCTGTCCAGAACCGCACTGAGATGATCCTGTCTGACACATAGTATCTTTTATTTTGAAAATAAGTAAAAAAGAAATCACATTTTGAGAGATGTTAGGTTCTTTTTATATTTTTGCTTTTGTTTGTGCCAAAAAATAGACGTAATTGTACGTTTTTTCTCAATCAGGCTTTCAGCGATTTCAGCAGCCTTGGTATCAAAACATTCAGCTAGTTCAGGACATTACTACTTGTATTTTTGGTATTTTAAAATTTTTAAGTAGATTAGCAACAAACCTTTAAATATATTCATGGATTATGTTTTCATCTTTTTATTTTCACAATGAAAATATATATTTTTTTAGCAACATGCTAACGTTTTTGACTAATTTGTTATTTACCGAAGTTTTTAGGCTAATTTAGAGTTTAGCTTCTATTTTAGCAACGTGCTAACGTTTTTGGCTTATTTAGTTTAGTGATGAATTCTGGACTATTTTGGAGCTTAGAAAGGTTTTAAGCAACGAGTTAGCTTTTTTGGCTAATTTGGCATCTACAGAGGTTTTTTGGGCTAATTTAGAGTTTAGCTTTTATTTTATCAACAGGCTAACGTTTTTGGCTAATTTAATTTACTGAGGAATTTTATGCTATTTTGAAGTTTAACTGGTATTTGAGCACCAAGCTAGCTAATTTTTTGGCTAATTTGGCATCTACTGATGCCAATTTTTTTTTTTTGGATAATTTGCAAATTAGCTTTTATTTTAGCAACAAGCTAACGTTTTTGACTAATTTAGTTTGCGGAAAAAAATTTGGCTATTTTAGAGTTTATAGTAATTAAGCTGCAAGCTAGCTTATTTTTGGCTAATTTGACATCTACTGAGGTTTTTTATGGGCTAATTTGGAGTTTAGCTTTAATTTTAGCAACAGGCTAACGTTATTGGCTAATTGAGTTTACTGAAGAATTTTAGGCTATTTTGGAATTTAGCTATTATTTAAGCAACTATTTTGCTTATTTTTGGCTAATTTGGCATCTACTGAAGTTTTTTTTTGGCTAATTTGCAGTTTAGTTTTTATTTTAGAAACAAGCTAACGTTTTTGACTAATTGAGTTTACTGAAGAATTTTAGGCTATTTTGAGTTTAGCTTGTATTTAAGAAACAAGTTAGCTTATTTTTGGCTAATTTGGCATCTACTGAGGTTTTTTTTTTTGGCTAATTTGCAGTTTAGTTTTTATTTTAGTAACAGGCTAACGTTTTTGGCTAATTGAGTTTACTGAAGAATTTTAGGCTATTTTGGAGTTTAGCTATTATTTAAGCAACACGCTAGCTTATTTTTTGGCTCATTTGGCATCTACTGAGGCTTTTTTTTTTTGGCCAATTTACAGTTTAGCTTTTATTCTAGAAACAGGCTAACGTTTTTGACTAATTTAGTTTACTGAAAAATTTTAGGCTATTTTGAGTTTAGCTTGTATTTAAGAAACAAGTTAGCTTATTTTTGGCTAATTTGGCATCTACTGAGGTTTTATTTTTTTTTTTTTTGGGCCAATTTGTAGTTTAGCTTTTATTTTAGCAACAAGCTAACGTTTTTGACTAATTTAGTTTACTGAAGAAATTTAGGCTATTTTGGAATTTATTGTAATTAAGCAACAAGCTAGCTTATTTTTGGCTAATTTGGCATCTACTGAGGTTTTTTGGGCTAATTTTGAGTTTAGCTCATATATTTGCAAAACTGGCACGTATTAGGGATTTTTAAACGATTTAACTACAATTTTTCTTCATTCTTTTTGAAAATTCAACATTTTCCAAGTAGCTTTTGCCTTTTCCTTGAATCCCTTCAGCAATAAAAGTAACTTGCGTCACCATTTTCAGCAATAAGCATTCACACTAGCATTATCACAGGTAATTGAACTTTTCTAGTTCATAAAAAAATAAGCTAATTAATGCAAATCCAAATTTCTTAAAGGCTAAAGTAAGACTATGCAGCTCCTTCTAGGTTCTGATCAGTAGAAAAACGAGGCCAAAAAACTCTTTTATTGTTAAAGGTTGCCGACCCCTGGTATGGGTGTCAGTTTACGTAAATGTTGTGTTTTCATTTTTCCGAGGGAATAGTGAACTGACACTGTTGCTCAGGGCTGTGACAGAGAGTAATGGGCTGGCCCAGAAACAGCATAGGTCTGCACAGTTTCAGAGGCAGGACCCCGGGGAGTCACATGCCTCTGTCACCATATGCTCCATACAAAGATCTGCACCTTTGCAGGAGCCCACGGAGACCCACCAACAATAACACAACAGCAATCTCTGGGATAATTATTACATAGACGAAGCTCATGTAAATATCATCGTCTCTCCTGACAGAAAAACAAACAAAAAAACTCCTGAAGAGTGCGAGGTTGAACTTCTTTTTCAGAACTTTGAAACTGTAGTATTGACATTTTAAATGATGGATTTCTTTCCCGTCTATCCAGAGAGAGCTTTCAGCGTGTCAGCAGATCTCTTCAGCTAAGAATAAGCATGCAGGAATCATCCACATCAATCATATTTGGCAGAAAGCTGCACCTGATTTCTTTGTCTCCCTGGTTTGAAAGTTTTGGTCAGCTCTGGCACCTTGTCGGTGCAGTCACAGAGTATCTGCCCCGTGGCTGACCCCAAGTGTTAAACAGCATTTTGACAACTTTAGACCTTGTTAAATTAACAGCCTGCATCAGCATTCCGCGAATGCAGCGCATGGAAAAGGAAGAACAGCGATCCATGGCTGCTGGCTTGGAGGTGACACATGCCGGAGTCTGTTCTCATCACGCCTGAACTAAATAAAGGAGCATGGATTCAAAAAAGTCAATAAATAGAATAACAAACGCAAATCTTTCCAAGGAAATTCATTGTTTATTTAATATCAGTTTAAGTCTTTCTCAGATTAAAATCTCCTGTCAAACTCATTTTCAATGCATTTTTTTTTACAAAAAAGATATAAGAAGATTAAGATTAACACATTAGGGTAAGGGTGTCAAACTCAATCGCACAGGGGCCAACATCCAAAACACACCTTAGGTCGCGGGCCGAACAGAATGAACACTCAGCCAGCAAAGCCAAGTGGGCCGCATGTGGTTTAAAAGAAGGCAGAAAATGTGGGTCCAGACTGTGTTTGCCCACATTGGCTTCAGTGGACACTCAGTGGGAAAACTCGCTATCCTAGCCAGCTGCCTGGTGGACAGAGGAGCTCACTAGCTCAATACAGCAGAGCATGCTAGCTTGCTACAAAGTAGCTGGTTGGAATGCTACAGCAGACCTTGTTAGCATGCTACAGTGGAGCTTTCTATTACTAGCATGCTACAGCGGAGCTCAGTAGAATGCTTCAGTGTATCTCGCTAGCATGCTACAGCGGAAATTGCTAGCATGGTACAGTGGAGCTCCTTAGCATGCTACAATGGAGCTTACTATCGCTAGCATGCTACAGTGGGGCTTGCTAGAATGCTACAGCGGAGCTTGCTTTCACTAGCATGCTACAGCGGAGCTTGCTAGCATGCTACAGTGGAGCTTGCTATCACTAGCATGCTACAGCGGAGCTCGCTAGCATGGTACAGTGGAGCTTGCTATCGCTAGCATGCTACGGTGGGGCTCACTAGAATGGTTCAGTGGAGCTCGCTAGCATACTACAGTAGAGCTCATTAGAATGCTTTCGTGGAGCTCACTAGCATGCTACAGCGGAGTTTGCTAGCTTGCTACAGCAGAGCTCACTAGTTCGCTACAGCAGAGCTCGCCAGCTCCATAAAGCATAGCTCACTAACTTGCTCTAGAGGAGCTCACTAGCATGCTACAGTGGGGTTCACTACCTCGATTAAGAGGAGCTCAATAGCACGTTACAGCAGATCCTGCTGGCTCCATAAAGCATAGCTCGTTAACTCGCTATAGAGGAGCTCGCTAGCGTGGTGCAGTGGCGCTCATTAGAATGTTACAGTAGACCTCACTAGCTCGCTACAGCAGAGCTTGCCAGCTCCATAAAGTATAGCTCGCCAACTCTCTGCAGAGGAGCTCGCTAGCATGCTACAGTGGGGCTTGCCAGCATGCTATAGCAGCGTTTGCTAGCTTGCTATAGCAGCGTTTGCTAGCTTGCTACGCTAGCGCTCATTAGCATGCTACAGCAGCGGTCATTAGCTTGCTACAGCAGAGCTCAATAGCATGCTTCTGCGGAGTTTGCTAGCTTGCTACAATGGCGCTCATTAGCATGCTACAAGGAGTAACTAAACTTTTCAAACTTTTCAAACTTTCAAAATGTAACTTTTTAACATTACTATAAATAAAACTGGAGTATTATTCTAGAATATTTATTTAGAAGATTTATTCTAGAACAAATACATTTAAACCTTAAATAACTTTCAATATTTTACTCTCCGTAAAGATATATTTTGTCAAAAGTATACAAGGTAGAAATGAGCGCAAAACAACATCGGACTATTAATAAAAATAAAATAAAATAATCTAGGGGCCGGATCCGGCCCCCGGCCCTTAATTTTGACACCAGCTCGATTACCCAGAGGCTTCAGGTTTTTGTAGTTTAGGACTTAGTACAGTGTGAAGAACAGTGTTATTCAAAAACAAAGCTTAAAACACCCACTATGTTTTGAAGTATCTCAACAGAGACGGATATAAACAGCCGTCTTTTTACCAACATTGTACAGAAAGATAAAGCACACTGATCTACATCTACAGATCAGTGCCGGGTGGTTTGAACTTCAGAGCAAATAAGAGCTCTGAATGAAGGCTGCTTTAAGGATTTAAAACTCTGAATGGCCCCTGTAGAGCGCAGCACATAAATATTTGGTGTTCAGCTCAGTCATTAAAATGGAATTGTAAATGGCTTCTGGAGCACTTGGGGGTTAAACATTTTCTGGAGTGCTGGCAGCCTCTGCTGGTCTTGGATGTGTCAGTACAGGAGGATTTATCATCCCCCATTACTGTTTGTCATCTAAAACAGCAGTTTTAAACTATTTTTCCACACCCTTTAAAATACAGGAAATTATAAAACAACCTTGTGATCATGAAGGTGTGTGAATGTAACACACTACCATTTCTGCACTGTTTTTATATGGTATTTAAATATATTCTGATTCTGAAATCTATAAAATACTAAAAGAATAATTATTTATGCTAAATAAATCAAAATAACCAACATAATTTCAAAGTAATTTAAAAAAATTGCAATAGTTTCGTGCGATGTGTTAAAATGGAAAAACCCGGAAGTGCTTTTACTGCGAAGGTACACTGTGAAGCTTGCTTCCGGTACCCAGTCCGGTTAAAAATGGCTCGTTTGCTAACGAATAGTGGAGCAGGTGTTTTCTGCGTTTGGCTATTTGTATTCATCCATTTAGTAAACTGCAATAACGGTCGAAGGGTAAGACTGACATTTGACGAAATGTAACCTTTTGTCATGAAGTGTCGCAAAGCGGAAGTTGAACGTGTTAGCAAAATATTAGCATTTTTGGCTAAACTGGAAAGACTTAAATCGGGGGGTTTTTTTTCTCTGTTTGTTCTCCAGGTCAACGATGCTTTGGAAACTGAGTTCAATGGGTTCTCTGTGCCACTTGAACACTCGTTTGAAGTTGGTGAGGAAAACATTTTAATTCATAAATTGTATGTGTATCTTTGAGCATGCTAGCTAGCTGGTTTAAAGGCAGCATCATAAAATTATTGAAAATGTAAACTCTGCAATTCATTTGTTCCTTCTTTTATTTACTCACTGTATTACGTTTTGTTTGTTTCCATCCCTGGCATTTAATGTTTTTTTACTTTTTATATATATGTATATACGTTTGTATTGATGTACAATGTATATTTTGCGCAGTTTTCTTGTTTTGAAACTGATGTTTACAATAAAGTTTATTTAAAAAGAAGTTCTATAAATGAAAAACCACATTCTGGAATGTAGGATTGTATTAGAATGTTGATTATATTGCTTTAATAATGTCACCATTTGCCTTTTTTTTTTTTTTAAACTCACATTTTTTGGTTTTGGGAAAGTAATTGTTTATATTCTTCTTAATCAACCTCCAATAATTAGAATTTGCATTTAGAAATGTATTATATCAAGCAATCAATTCTAAAGATGACAAACAAAAGAGATACCCATCTATATATGCAATGAAATTGAAATCAATTACTCATTGATTGATTAGAAATGAAAATAATACATTAAAAATTCACATATAATTACTTTTAATCATAAATAGACATATTTTTGCTCAAATATACATAACTTTATATAACTGTAGACCGTCTATAACGATACTGATTCTCCGTTCTAATGCGTTTTTTTTTTTTCTTCTTTTAGATGATGTAGCTAAATTTCAGCTACGTGGTTCGCTTGTGTTGAAAACTGGTCGTGAGCCAAGTGTCTCTTTAAATCAGAACCAGCTCTCAGAGGAGGACAGAACCAAACTGAAGGTGAGCTAATGACACCAGCGCTGCTGAAACTATTGGACACACACAACACACACACACTCTGGTCTGCCTTGTGTCCTCAGGAGGTGGCTGCAGTGGACGGTCTCTACAGAATCCGAGTTCCTCGTGTGTTTCTGCAGGCAGACAAACAGACTGAGTGGCAGACTGAAGGTCACCTCACAGCGTTCGTCAGAGCAGTACGTGTTTTACTCTATTAGTTACAGCTTTAAGGTTTTCAGGAAATACCACGGTTGATTTATTATTTCACCAAAGTGTCTGTGAATGTGTTGCAATCTTTACTTTTTCTATTTCTTAAATTTTGTCAGTTTTATAAGTTAAAAGTAAAAACTAAATACAGATTACAAGTTACTAAAATAGACCATTTTATTTTGTTAGCTTTTTTTTTAAGTGATTACCTTGATGATTCATATATATATTTTTAAAATGCGCTATAGCACACCTGTCAAAGTCAAGGCCCGGGGGCCGAATCCTCTGATTCTATCCGGCCCTCCAGATGATTTTATTTATGGCTCGATGTTATCTTGTGCTTATTTATAACTTGTATAATTCTGACTAAACATATTTTTATGGAGAGTCAAATATTGAAATGTATTTAAGGTTTAAATTGATTTTATTCTGGAATAATATTCCTGCCTTTTTATTATTCATGATTATGTTAAAACATTACAGTTTTAAAGTTTTAAAAATTGGTATTCTGCTACATTTTTGGACTATTTTGACATTTACTAAGAATTTATCTAACATTTAAGCTACATGCTAGCTATTTTGGCCAATTTACCGGTAGGCTTTCTTGGAGTTAGGCTAACATTTACATGCTTGCTGTTTTGACTAATTTTGCCTTTTTTTTTTTTAGTTTTTAAGACTACTTTGAAGTTAAGCTATTTTTTAGATTCATGCTAGTGGTTTTGGCCAACTTAAGTGTTTTAATTTTTTTAGGCCAATTTGGCATTTAGCTAAAATGTCAGCATGCTTCTTCTTTCTAGTATGTTAAGCAGCCAAATTCATCTTATCTAAGTAATGAGTTTAGGGAGTTAGTCTGAAGGCCGTCTTTTATGAGCTTTCTGTCAACTGAGCTAGATAGATAACGTTTCTTGTATGACATGAACATTTTTCTGAAGGTTAAACTAGTTTTTATTACTCCGAGATAACGGTGTAGTAACGCTGGCCTGTTTCCCTGTGTGATCCTCAGTGTGCCATGGTTGAGTCTCACCTGAGTGACGTGATCACGCTTCACACCGACGTCTCCGGATACCTCATCGGCGTCTCCATAGTGACCTTCCCCGGAGCCTGCAGGGGAACCGAGGTGGAGGACGAAGTGGATCTGGAGGTTTTCAACACCACGCTCAGCATCATGGCTCCAGTCAACGCTCCCGGGTCAGCTCTGCTACTGTTTCCTCATTTAAGTTTTTCTTTCATTTATTCCAAAATGTCTTTTTGTGACTAAAGTCGATGTTAGTTTTGCCTCACAGCTCAAGGTAAATGTGACCACAGGTGTCGGGCTGATCTGCTGGACTCAACACAACCTTAACATAGAACCATTGTGGTGCCAGAAATGTAAAAGTCAATAATAGGAAAAATTAAAGCACCTAAAATGGACAAAACCAATCCGAAGCAGCTGCTCAGAAGTTACATTTGTGGAGCTCCAAGTCTTAACAAGTGTTTTGAAAATTAAACTTTAATTTCCTTTAAAATGACATGACCTCTTTTAAAGTCCCACTCCAATCATCTTTTGATCTATTTTCAAAGCTTTACCGGTCGTTTTTTATTTATCATAAAGTCGTTTTTAGCTAAAATTTTTAAAAACTGATTTTTCTGTAGTTTCTGCTGGCGGTATTTCAGTGGAAAGTCACCCCCGAGTTGTGGGCGGGGCCATTAGCCCATCACATATTGCCCTCAGTGGTTGGTTATTTAACGACCAACTGAAATGAAAATGTTAACATGTTCTTGTAGCATTTTTCCCAATTTCCACAACCCAGAAACGTATTTCCAATGAGCTTCAGAAAATATAAATAAAAAGATGAAACAAACTTTTTGATTTTGTACAATTATAATTAAAAGACCAGTAAATAATACACTTTGAGTGGGACTTTTTGTGGCATTTCCCAGAGTCGGGAGGACGTATGTAAAGAAAGTTGAGCTCAAAATTGCATTTCTGAGTATTTTTCCATTTAAAGTGTCGTAAATCAGGAGCAGACAAAGAAAAGAGCTTTATTTGTGATGTAGAAATACGCTGGGCGGGCAACAGAAAAGAACACAGGTTTTTTGATTTTTGGCTAAAAGGTGGGAACACTTTAAAAAATAAATCAAAGGATGATGGGTAGGGCTGCCACAAACGATTATTTTAATAGTCGACTAATCACCGATTATTTTTTTCCGATTAGTCGACTTATCGGGTCATGCACAAACTGGATGTAAAGATGCTGAAGTTGATAACCAGCTGAAATATTAATTAAATGCCAAATTAGCCTAAAAAATAAAAAGAGCCAAAGTTAACCAAAATAGCTAGCATACTGCTGAAATATTAGCTAAACTCAAAATTAGCCTAAAAAAAACAGAAAAATCCTAAATTAACCAAAATAGCTATGTCGCTGAAATATTAGTTAAACTTAAAAATAGCTTTAAAAACTAAAAAAAGAAACGTTAAGTTAGCCAAAACAGCTAGCATGTAGATTAAATATTAGCTAAACTCCATAAAAGGCCAAAGAAACTTATTAAATGCCAAAATAATCCAAAAAGCTGGCAGAATGCTATTATAACTTTTAACTTTACTACACTCTGACTTCATACAATATAAAGTAACGATTAATCGACTATTAAATTAGTTGTCGACTATTTTAATAGTCGATTAGTCATCGATTAGTCGACTAATCGTGGCAGCCCTAGTGATGGGAGTGGGTGTGGTCTGGTCAACCTTCTCGTTCCTGTCCTGCAGACCGGAGACGGCTCTCTTCATCCAACGCATGGAGCAGGAGTTTGAGAAGAAAGGCAAGAATCCACAGGAGCAGAAGTCCTTCTTCGCTAAATATGTAAGTCTCCATCATTCTGACCTTCACGTCCACCGCAGCGTGGCGTTGACTTTAACCTGAGATGATTACAGACCTTGAAAAAAAAAAAATCCCATTTTTGTCAGTTTAGCTCATCACTTAGCAGTTTAGTTTTGTGGTTTCCTCTGACTCAGCTCAGTCTCCTTTCACTGCTTCTTGTTTCTGTGCTTTTTAAATAAAAATAACCAGATAAAAGTTCAGAACTGCTTTAGTTTCTTCAGTAAAGTGCTTTTGGTTGGAAGCACCGTGTCCTCCTCTCCCCTCTCTGTCTTGTTTGGTGGTGTGCCGTGTCCAGTGCCGCTGTGTTGACTTGGTGCTGTGCTGTGTTGCAGTGGTATTTGATTCTGGGAGGAGCTATCTTCCTCATGGTCTCCAATTCGGCCCAGCCCCCAGCAGGGGGCGGCAGAGAGCAGAGCTGATTCCCACTGAAGTACAGTCTTCTTCTTGTGGCTCACCTGTCCCTCCTCCATCCTCTTTGTGTTCCTAATGTCCTTGCATCCGGGGTGTCAAACTCAATCGCACAGGGGGCCGAAATCCAAAACACCTTAGGACGAACAGGAGAAACCTTTATTGAACTTTTATAACTTTAAAACTGTAAGTTTTTAACATAATTACGAACTATTACCTGCAATAATGCTAGTGGAGATGTTAGAGCTGAAAGTTGAAGATGCTGAAATTGATGAATAAAAATGCTGAAGCTGATAACTAGCTAAAATGCTATCTAAATGCCAAATTAGACCAACAGACAAACAGAAAAAAAGAAATTAGGTTAGCCAAAACAGCTAGCATGTATCTGGAAAAAAAAAAATTAGCTAAACTTCAAAATATCCTTAAAAAAAATTAGCCAAAACAGCTCGTATGTAAATATTAGCCCGAATCCAAAACCACCTTAAAAAAACTTTAAAAGAGCAAAGCTTAAATTAACCAAAACAGCTAGCATGTAGCTTAAATATTAGCTAAACTCCAAAACAGCCAATAAAACAAAAAATAAATAAAAAGCCTAAACTAGCCAAAACAGCTAGCATGTAGCTGAAATATAGCTAAACTTCAAAACAGCCCAAAAAAAAACCAAACTAAAAAAGCCTAAATTAGACAAAACTACTAGCAGTTAGCTGAAATATTAGCTGAACTCCAAAAAATGGCCAGAAAAATATATTTAAAAAAATTATCCATTACTAGCATGTAGCAGAAATATTAGCTAAACTCCAAAACAACCCAAAAAATAAATAAATATTCATCCGTCGTCTTCCGCTCATCCGGGACCGGGTCACGGGGCAGCAGTCTAAGCAAAGACTTCCCTCTCCCCAGCCACTTCCTCCAGAGGAACCCCCCCCAAGACGTTCCCAGGCTCGCAGAGAGACTATGTCTGTCCAGCTTGTCCGGAGACTTCCTCCAGCCTCCGCCTGCAATGGTTAGATCTGATGCTTTGGAAGCATCTTTTTAACATTTCTAAACCAGTTTAGTCATTTATCCACAAAAAAAAAGCAAATTATGAATAATAAAAAAATCAGGAATATTATTCAGGAATAACTTTGAATGTTAAACTCTCCATAAAAATATAAATTGTCAAAATTATACTCATTAGAAATGAGCGCAAGAGAACATCGTTCATTAATAACAATAAAATGATCTGGAGGGCCGGATCCGGCCCCCGGGCCTTGACTTTGACACACGTGTCTTACGGTGTGAATAACTAACTCTTCTTGTGTTTTCTTTTCCTTTGGGGTTTGATCTCATAGTTAAAAAGCTAAATATATCTGAGGGTGATGAATGAAACGATAAAACTCTAAAATGAGTCCAGAATCCTCGTTTGTTTAATCCCGCTTCTCCTCGTCTGCTCTTCTGTCCACGATTGATCAACTGATTGATCCTTCAATCAAATCTGCCGTTGGATTCTCCTTTTATCCTCCTCCTCCTCTCCTCCCTCCACAGTGGATGTACATCGTTCCTCTGGTTCTCTTCCTGATGATGTCTGGCGCTCAGGATCAGTCCGGAGGCGGAGGCGGCGGCGGCGGTAACGGCGGCGGCCGATGATCAACGAAGTGCTAGCAATTTTCTTGAACATTCAATGAACAGCTGATTTCTGTACGTGATGTTATTTAAGATTAGAGTCTGTAACAACCTGAACTAAACAGAGAGGATGCATCAAGGACGGCGTTTTTCATACTAATGTGAGAATAAAGTATTTATTACACCAATAAACTTCACTGTCGTCATCATTACACGTAAAAACTGGATCAAGGACGCCATCTTTCTTTTTTTTTACAGCTGTGCTCACCTGAAAATGTAAAAAATCAAATGTAAATATCTTATTTTACGGGATAATCTTGTACCAACTAAACTTGGTTAAAGATTATCGTTCAGTGCGATACAAACTTTAAAAACTTTATTTCACTTTATCACAAAGTGCTTTACAAAAGGAGCGTCCATTCAAGATGGAGAGGAACATCTTAAACTGGGCTGAGTCAGTCTGACGCAGCGACATTGGGAGGGGGTTCCAA
This sequence comes from Oryzias javanicus, assembly GCA_003999625.1. Taxonomy (NCBI): domain Eukaryota; kingdom Metazoa; phylum Chordata; class Actinopteri; order Beloniformes; family Adrianichthyidae; genus Oryzias; species Oryzias javanicus. The sequence continues at coordinate 23,977,075 of CM012444.1, forward strand.
AAATTTGAAAGGAGACATCTCGATTCATCTCAAACGAGATGTTTCATCTGATTAAAAGATGTCAAAATTGACCAAGAACAACAGACTGGTGGTAAAAAGTTGATTAGGAGGTAATGATTCGTTTCTCTTTCTATCACGTCTCTACTGTCTTAGGTTTTGTTTTTTTAAGTTTCTTTTGCAAGTTTTCAGTTTTATAAAATATAACAAAAAAGTGAGAGCACCTTTTAAACAAAAATAAGTGAGGTTTCTCTTTTTCTATTCATTTTAATATTGTAAATTTAGTTAAAGTCATTCTTCATAAAAGTTTTAATCTTGAGGGAAGAGGATAGTTTTTCCAAGATGTAGATCTTGTGGATTATATTGATCCATTTGGCTGCTGTTTTTCATTTCTTTTTTTCCTTTTGTTTGATTATTTGTTTATTTTTTTTTCTTTTGTGACGGTAATTAGTGGTACCTAAAATAAACAAAATAATTGTCAAAATAATTTTGAAAGCTCACAAGAAAATTGTTTATTTTGTTCTGCAGGGTTAAGTACAAAAAGACATCCAATCACGAGCTTTCTTCTACCAGATCGGATCAGTTACTATTATGAAGGCGACTGATGTGAGCATTAAACACACGCTAACCTTTTTTTTCACAAACGACATCTGAATAAATTATAGTTCAAATTCCTGAAACACATTTAGACGTCTGTAGCTCTCCAGCTCTTTTTATGCTAGCTTTTTCGACTGTTTTGGCAGTTACGAAGGATTTTTTGGGCTTTAGCTAATATTTCAGCTACGTGCTAAACCTGCTGTTTGGAGAAATTAAGATTTTTTCAGTTATTCAGGCTAATTTTGCATTTAGTTAATGTTTCAGCTACATGCTAGCAGTTTTGGTAGATGTAGGCTTTTTTTCCAGTTTTTTTAGGCTAATTTGGCTTTAAGCTATCATTTTGGTATGCTACCTTTTTGGTTGATTGAGGCTGTTTTCAAGGCTAATTTTTGGCATTAAGCTAATATATTTTAGCTTTATTTTGTTTTGGATAAATGAGAATTTTTTTTCCCAGTTTTTAAGTCTAATTTGGCATTTAGCTAATATTTCAGATACATGCTCGCTGTTTTGGTTAATTTAGGCTTTTTCCATTCGTTTAGGCTAATTTGGCATTTAGCTAACATTCAACCTTTATGCTAGCTGTTTGGATAAATTAGGATTTTTTTCAGTTATTCAGGCTAATTTGGCATTAAGCTATCATTTTGGTATGCTACCTTTTTGGTTGATTGAGGCTGTTTTCAAGGCTAATTTTTGGCATTAAGCTAATATATTTTAGCTTTATTTTGTTTTGGATAAATGAGAATTTTTTTTCCCAGTTTTTAAGTCCAATTTGGCATTTAGCTAAATATTTCAGATACATGCTCGCTGTTTTGGTTAATTTAGGCTTTTTCCATTCGTTTAGGCTAATTTGGCATTTAGCTAACATTCAACCTTTATGCTAGCTGTTTGGATAAATTAGGATTTTTTTCAGTTATTCAGGCTAATTTGGAATTTAGCTAATATTTCAGCTACATGCTAAACCTGCTGTTTGGAGAAATTAAGATTTTTTTCAGTTATTCAGGCTAATTTTGCATTTAGTTAATGTTTCAGCTACATGCTAGCAGTTTTGGTAGATTTAGGCGTTTTTCCAGTTTTTTTAGGCTAATTTGGCATCAAGCTAATATTTTGGTATGCTACCTTTTTGGTTGATTGAGGCTGTTTTCAAGGCAAATGTTTGGCATTAAGCTAATATATTTTAGCTTTATTTTGTTTTGGATAAATTCGATTTTTTTTTTCCAGTTTTTAAGGCTAATTTGGCATTTAGCTAATATTTCAGATACATGCTCGCTGTTTTGGTTAATTTAGGCTTTTTCCATTCGTTTAGGCAAATTTGGCATTTAGCTAACATTCAACCTTTATGCTAGCTGTTTGGATAAATTAGGATTTTTTTCCGTCATTCAGGCTAATTTGGAATTTAGCTAATATTTCAGCTACATGCTAAACCTGCTGTTTGGAGAAATTAAGATTTTTTTCAGTTATTCAGGCTAATTTTGCACTTAGTTAATGTTTCAGCTACATGCTAGCAGTTTTGGTAGATTTAGGCTTTTTTTCCAGTTTTTTTAGGCTAATTTGGCATTAAGCTAATATTTTGGTATGCTACCTTTTTGGTTGATTGAGGTAGTTTTCAAGGCAAATTTTTGGCATTAAGATAATATATTTTAGCTTTATTTTGTTTTGGATAAATGAGAATTTTTTTTCCCAGTTTTTAAGTCTAATTTGGCATTTAGCTAATATTTCAGATACATTCTCGCTGTTTTGGTTAATTTAGGCTTTTTCCATTCGTTTAGGCTAATTTGGCATTTAGCTAACATTCAACCTTTATGCTAGCTGTTTGGATAAATTAGGTTTTTTTTCAGTCATTCAGGCTAATTTGGAATTTAGCTAATATTTCAGCTACATTTTAGCAGTTTTGGTTGATTTAGGCTTTTTTCCAGTCTTTAGGATAATTTGCAATTAAGTTCTATTGTGTTTTGGCTAAATTAGAATTTTTCCAGTTTTTAAGGCTATATGGCATTAAGCTAATATTTTAGCTACAGGATAGCTGTTTTTGGTTGATTTAGGCTTTTTTTCACAGTTTTTCTTGGCTAATTTTGCATTTAGTTGATATTTGACGCTTTATGCTAGCTGTTTGGCTAAATAAGTTTTTTTTTTAGTTATTCAGGCTAATTTGGAGTTCAGCTAATATTTCAGATACATGCTAGCAGTTTTGGCTAATCTAGAATTGAATTAGTGTTTTAGGCTAATTTGGTGCTTCGCTAATATTTTAGCTGGCTATCAACATCAATGTTTTCAGCTTCAGCATTTTCAGATATCAATTCCAGGAACTTCTATCAGCTCAAGCATCTTCAGCGGCCACATTCAGCTTACAGCATCAAACTAGAATTATTGCAGGTAATGCTATACATCTACTTTTAAAAGTGTTTAAGTATTATTTTTTTCTTTGAAGATTACAGAAATGAATTATTTAAAATTTGACTATGGTGTGGCTTTATGAAAAACCATAAATGTTTACGTTTAGGCTACACTTTACACTTTTTCTGTTAGCCCTACAGACTTATCCTGGCCCCCCCATCAGAGAAGAAAACAGTTATGTGGCGCTCACAAGAACAATTTTGAGGACCCCTGCTCTAGAGGAGATCTGCATGAAGGAATGGACCAAAATGCCAGCAACAGTTTGTGATAACTCCCTCTCTAATCTTTCTAAGTGGGAGAACTTGCACTGTTATTGGCTGACAAAATACTTTTTTGCCCCACAGAAAGGTTTCTGTCGTCTCTTTGTATTTTTACGTATGAGTCAGAGAGATCACAACGACACGGTCCCAGAAACAGAATGTCCCAAAATCCCTGTGTCAACATTACAACTCCTCTTCCTCCTGTCACTCACCCAGTTTGGCTGTTTTTAGTCGGCGTCTCCAACTGTGAGGACTATCCTCTCATTCTGGAAGGCTCAGCTCGTCCAATCAGCAGAACGCCTTTTCCGAGAATGACACGCCCTGTCCCGGACTGCGAGCGTCCCACACATCACTCCTGCTGTGAGGCTGAAGAACGCGAACCATGAGCTGGTGATGACAGCCAGGAGGAAGGAGAGATGGAGTGAAATCAACCGCACGACAAAAGTCATCCGTTTGAAAAGAGATCTGCCTCTGCCAGGTGGGGGGGCAGAAGCCCCGACGCTCAGGTCATCAAAATGAGGAAACAACTGTGGAAACAATCGATCCCATCCTGAGATCGTCTCTGTCAGAGTCCCAAAAACTCCATTTTAGCAGTTATTAGTTTTTGGGTTGTTAAAAACTGGGATTCGTCATATTTAAAAGTATTTATTAAGTAGCTAGTATGATGAGGCTATTGTGACACTCTCTGTGCCAATTCTACATCTGAGAAGTAAAAGTTTGACGTCAATGTTTTCGGATATTTAGCATGTTTTAGGAGAAAAAAAACACCACTATTATCACTATTTAAATTAATGTATTTATAAATGTTACATTTAATAAACTAAATATTTAGTTAGCAAGCTAAATATTTGTTTTGAAATTACAAATTTACTTTACAAACTAAATATTTAATTTTATTTAGGTCAATATTAAGTTTGAAAATTAAATATTTAGATATATTCTAAATATTTTTTTCCAAAGTAAGTATTAAAATTTTGTAACTACAGATTTAGTTTGTAGCTAAATATTTAGTAAAAAAAGGAAAACTATATATTTAGCTTGGATCTAAATATTTGGTTTTAAACTAAACATTTAATTCTAAACTAAATATTTAGTTTAAAAAATATTTAGTTAAAAATAAAATATTTAGCTTCAATCTACATTTAAATTTGGACCTAAATAATTTTTAGCTACATATTTAGATCCATTTGAAATGTTTAGTTAAAAATATATTCTAATAAATATGGAATTTAATATTCTTTTTTTATTATTAAAATAAGAATTAAAATGCAATTAAAATAAACATAGTTAAAAATGAAATAATGAGCGTTAAGCAAAATATTTAGTTTTATTATATATTCAGGTTTTTTTTTAATAAATATTTAGTTTTTAACTAAACATTTAATTCAAAGTAAGTATTTAGTTAAAAATAAAATATTAAGCTTTAATCCAAATTTAAATTTGGAGCTTAATTTTTTGTTAAAGTTAAGTATTTATTTTTAAACTAAATAGTTTTTAACTATATATTTAGATCCATTCTAAATATTTAGTTAAAAATAAAATATTAAGCTTTAAGCCAAATTTAAATTTAGAGCTTAATTTTTTGTTAAAGTCAAATATTTATTTTTAAACTAAATAGTTTTTAACTATATATTTAGATCCATTCCAATCCAATCCATTGTATCAAATACTACATTATTATTATTTTATTATTAAAATAAGAATTAAAATGCAATTAAAAATAGAAATTTAGTTAAAAATGAAATATTTAGTGTTAAACAAAACCATATATTTTTTATTATATATTTTGTTCTTTTTTGTACTCATTAAGTTTTTAACTATATTCTTTTAACCATTTTAAATATTTAGTTTAAAAGTAAATATTTCATTTTCAACTGTATGTTTAGTTTTAATTACATTTTATTTCTTATTTTAATAATTAAACAAGCATTACATTTTGATATTTTAAGAATTGCATCTTAATATGGCCCTTTAATATTTGCACTCCCCGTTTTTGTACATTTGTAAGTTTTGTGATACAGAAAATACCTTAATAACAATGTAGTGTTTATTTTTATTTATTTTGTTCTTCTTTTATGCTTTTTGTTATTATTTTTCTGCATTTTAGCACCAGAGTCTGTGAGGACAGATAGTTCATCAAAAACACATAACGCAGATTTGACAATAAACATATCAAATCTCTTATTTGTTATTGAATTGCTAACAATATTTCCAATAATATTAATGCATTAAATGATTTAAATGTTTAAAACAGTCATTTTTTCATAAAAGAGGAATCCTCTAAGCGTTCCTGAGGCAGGAGTTGAAGCAGGTTTAGATGAAGAACAGTCGGCGTGACGCCGTGTCAGAAGGACGCGCTCCCTCTCTTTGGTCGTCCTGTAAAGCTCAGCGTTTTCCCGCTTTTTCAGGCTCCATTAACGCCTAATAAACTTCAGCTGCAGCGATAACGTCACGGGTGAAAAATGAAATGAAAGCTGCTAAATTTCATTTTGTTACTGATTTTCTTTTCATCACATTTTCCAGTTTGATTCATTTTTAACACGTTTGAAATCATTTTTTTTATACTATGCAGATTATTATAGCTTAAAGATACCAAAAATAACATCAATTATGTTTTTAAATTGCCTTTTTGGTTAGTTTTTGTAGCTCTATCACAGAAATTAACCCAATGGACACAACAATTTTATTAAACTTGAGTTAAATAAACTTTTACCCACTAAATTATCTACATTTGAATAGAAAAACATGTAATTAATAATAAATATTAATATGTGTAAATGTAATTGTGTTGTTAATTAGTGATATCTACCTTTAAATATGAATAGTCAAATATATAAGTGCAAATGTGATTGCTGCCTTTATTATTATATTTTGATTATTATACTTTGATTATTATTATTTTTTGGTATCTTGATATATAATAATATAGTTTTTTGTTAGAAGCAAGCTTCAGTTGGGTCAGGAAAGAAATTTACTATCAAAATCTCCACCTTTCCCAAAGCAGAAAGCTACTTTACAGTGAAGAAATAAGCTGGAATTAATTCTAATAATGCAAGCATTAACTGTATTGTTATTTTGAACATCTTATGAAACTATTTCTCTTTTGAAACAGAATTAATTTTCCTTTTTTTTAAGTATATTTCTTGAACTTCCTCATGTTCATCTTTTGATTTCTGGTTTTTTGATTTATAGTTTAAAAAAAAAAAAACAACTTAATTCCCAGAATTTAAATAGTAAAGGTAATTAATTGGGAGAAGATAAATAAAAATGTTAATTAATTGCACTGAGAAGCCGAAACTAAAAGATCATTTAAATTTGCTGTGATTGTAGAGAAGCAACTGCTGCTGCCCGTCAGTATGTGAACGCTTGTGAGGCCTATATAACATTTTAGGTCGATCGTTTTACATAGAGGAAGATTATTTACAAGTGGAAAACATTCGGGACAGTCTGCCAGGTTCTCTAAAAGTTAACGACTCGGCAAATTAACTCCAGAGTCGTGCTGTGCTTATGCGTGAAGCACAATGAGATCATTTAAAGAGCAGAAACACAACAATAAAAGTCTTAAACCACGATTATGAATGCTTAAAAAGACAATAAAAAAAAAGAAGAGTACAGAAGACGTTCAGCTGTCATATAATGATCGAAAACGGATGGATCATATCCTCGGCTTAAACACTTAAAAGCTTCCAGGTTTAAAATAGTGAAATATTGTTCTGGTTGAGCTTCTTCTTCTGACAATCCCATTGATTTGATGTCCCTATTATAAGTTATAATTATGCCTAAATTCCTAGAAGTTACCTCATCTTCTCCAGATAATTGTGTCAAAAAAAGAAAATTAAAATGAAATGTTTCTACAAGTTTTCTACAAAAATAGACTTCAGTTCATTTAAGAGATCACTACAGTGAAGCACGGTGGGGGAAGGTTGGTAATTTTATGATGTTAAACTAGCCAGAAGACCTAGCATAATGCTAAAACAGCAAATAAATGCCTAATTTGGTTAAAAACTGGTTAAAAATGCCAGGTGGAGCCAAAACAGCTAGCATGTTTCTAAAATATTAGCTAAAAACAAAATTAGCACAAAAAAAACTTAAACTTCATTTAGTGCACAAAAGCACTACGATGAAGCACGAGGGGGGCTTTGTGGGTTTTTTTTTTATTATTATTTTGTATGCTGTCAGAGGAAATATAGTGTGGCCAGAAAATCTTAGCAAGTAGATGTATAGCATTAGCTGCAATAATACAAGTGTGAACGCTGAAAGCTAAATTTGCTCACTGATAGCTTGCTAAAATGTTAGCTAAATGCCAAATTAGCCTAAATAACCAAAAAAGATGCCAGAAGACCTAGCATAATGCTAAAACAGCAACTAAATGTCAAATTAGCTTAATATCTGGAAAAATGTCAAATGTAGCCTAAAAATTAGCATGTTGCTAAAAATATTAGCCAATTTCCAAATTAGCTCAAATAAAAAACACAAAAAACAGTGTTTTCAATTCATTTAGTGCACAAAATCACTACAGTGAAGCATGATGGAAGAAAGTAAGTGATTTTTATTTTCATGGTGTCAGAGGACAGATTGCAGCTAGAAAAACGTAGCAACTAGCATTAACTCAATAATACAAGAGTGAATGCTGAAAGCTGAATTTGCTCGCTGAAAATGCTGAAGCTGATAGCTTGCTAAAATGTTAGCTAAACACACAATTAGCCTGAAAAACCCATGGCTCCTTCTCGGCTCCTTCCTGCCTGCGGGAGTGGCGGGCGCGGGGCCTGGTGGGTGGGCTCTCGGGGGTTGGGGCCTCTGGGCTGTGGAAACTCGGGCCTGGTGGTCTTGTCTCTTGGGTGCCGGTCTCCTGAGCCCGGTGGCCTCCTCTTCCCGCCGGGAGTGGGATCCCCAATATTTAAGATCTAGAGCAGGGGATCAAACTACATCGGAGCCTGAAGGTGTCCAGGTCTCAGTGGTGCGGATTCTGGTCCTTGCTCTCGAGAACTTGGCCTCTCCAAGAACTCCACCGGTGGGTGAGCCTGGTTGGGCCTTGTTTACATCACTCCTCCATTTCTCTTGGATGCGCCTCTCCTTGGTGGGGGTGGGCGGCCCCTTCCTTGCTCCCTCCTGGACCTCCTGTGGCGGGGGCGAGTGGTTGTCTGGAGTATGGGGTGGGTCTCCCTTGGAGGGCCCTGGCTCATACCTGGGGTGGGGCGGGGGGGTGCTCTGTGCTGCCGGGTGGTGGTGGTTTGCTCTTGGGGGGTTGGGGGCTCCCCGGGGGTGGGGCCTCACATTGGCCCTCCTGGCGCAGTGGGGGCGCTGGTTTTCTGGCGGTCCCGCGTGCCTTGGTCTGGGTGTTTGGCGGGAATGTCCATGGCAGATGTTGGGGGGTCCTGGCTGCTGCTGCTGCAGTCCCGGCGGGGGGTCTTGGCGTGGGGATGGGGGTGCTCTTGCCCTTTGTACATTCCATCATTATCCACATTAGCAAAACATAAACACTCACCTGACCGCAGGTGTCAGCTCACCTTTGCACTAATAGTATGCGGGACAGAATGAAAGACTTTATGTGTGTCTGTTTGTATGATTAAGTGTGTTAGCTGTAGTTGTATTGTGTACATTTCGCCTAATTTAAATGTGGAGACTATTTCAGCTAACTGTGTAACTACAGAGTGTGTGTAGACAGGCCCCGCCCATTTTAATTTACTATTTAGACCTGGTTGTTTTAGGATGTTGCTTCCCTCTGTTGCCATCTTCTTTTTATTCTAAACCCTGTTCTTTTACACACACACACCCCCATCCCTCTTTTTCTTTTCTGTCCCGTCCAACAAAACAAAAACAAACATAATCAATATAAATAAAGTTTAGCATAAAATACAACAGGGGTTTATACTCAATAAACCTCTGTTGTGACAGTAAAATCTGCCCAACACAAGAGGCTCTCAGCCCGCATCTGTTAGCTCAGCTGTTGGACAAGACAAGTTAAAAATAAATAAAGATGCTATGAAGATGCTATGTTAGCCAAAAGACCTAGCATAAGGCTAAACAACGACTAGGTGCTAAATTAGCTTAAAACCTGAAAACATGTCTAATGTAGCCTAAAAGTTATAATATTAATAAATTATTAGCCAATTGCCAAATTAGCTAAAAAAAAAAAGAACAGCCAGAAAAACGTAGCAACTAGATTCAGCTGTGAATGCTGTAATCTAAATTTGCCTGCTGAAGGCGATAGCATGCTAAAATGTTAGCTAAGTTCCAAATTAGCCTAAATAAAAACCCGAGTAAATGCTAAGTTAGCCAAAAGACCTAGCATAATGCTAAAGCAACGAATTGGCTTAAAAACTGAAAAAAAAATGTCTGTAACCAAAACCGCTAGCATGTTGCTAAAAATGTTAGCTGAATGTTAAATTAGCCTAAAAATCCAACTGTTTTCAGTTGATTTAGTGCACCAGATCCCTCCAGTGAAGCACAGTGGAGGAAGGTTTGTTGTTTTTATGCTTTAAAACTAGATATTGCACCTGCGATAATTCAAAATTTGTATGCAAATAGTTGAAACAAATAGCTTGTCAAAATTTTAGCAAAGTGCCAAATTAGCCAAAAGACCTAGCATAATGCTAAAACGACAACTAAATGCCAAATTAGCTTAAAAACTGTTTTTTTTCCAAATAAAATTCATTTTAAACATGAGTTTCAGTACAAAATAATGTTCAAAATAGCCATAAATATACATTGCACATCTATACAATAGTATAACATAAAGTTAAACAACATATAAAATAATAACATTTACATTTTACATTATTTTAAACAGAGAAGCTTCTTTAAATCATTATTAGAACTCAATCCTCCTGATCGTAATACTGACAGATATCAGAGAACAGCTGCTCTGTCCGTCAGGCCTCAGCTGAGAAGCTCCAGTCGTGTTTTGACATGACGAGCCTCCCTGTGGGTCTGCACAGCTTTCAGCCACGTTTTATCCCGCCGTTACACCTTTCAGCATCGCCCCGTCATGTTAGCGTGTAATGAAGTAACATGACAGGGCTTTTAACAGCCAAAGCGGGCAGCGGCGCACTCCAGAATATTACTGTGTATTGAGGAGAGGCCCTGAAGACGCCCAGAGGTCAGGGTTCAAAACCATCCGGTCGCTGACAGCAGTGAGGAGCAGCTGCTAAAATACGTTTTTACACCCCCCCCCAGGGAATTACACATCATTATGTTACTTCCTGTAATAAAAAGATGACATCTTATTATGACAAGATGTTGTTTATGTGATCATCAAGAGCCAAGAGGAGGTTTGAAGTCACATGAGAGGAATCCTTATCTGCTTCGTTAATGAAGTGATCCTCCTGCTGCGCTAATAGGATGTTACAATCTGCCAAAGACGGGACGAGAAACCGATCCTCCTGGTAAAATGAAGGATACTCAAACAGATAAATAAATACACGCACACATGCATACATGAGTCAGTCGTAAGTAAAGAAAAAGTACATTACAGTAAGTGAAATAACGCAGTAAAGAAACTACACAAGTAAAGTACTGTAAGTGAAGTAACTAAATGAGTAAGTAAAGTCAGTAAATCAAGTAATTAATTAGGTAAAGTATTGTAAGTAAGTGAAGTAAGTAAAGTCAGCAAGTGAAGTAACTCAAAGAGGAAGTAAAGAAACTACACAAGTAATTAAGTAAAGTAAATAAAGTTAGTAAGTGAAGGAATTAAATAGGTAAAGTATTGTAAGTAAGTAAAGTTGCTAATAAAGTAAAGTCAGTATGAGAAGTAATGAAGTAAATAAAGTCAATGAGTGAAATATCTAAGTAAGCAAAGTCAGTAAATAAGTAACTAGGTAAGTAAAGTACTGTAAGTAAGTGAAGTAACTAAGTAAGTAAGCAACACAAGTAAAATATCTAAGTACAGTTAGTAACTAAATAAGTAAAGTTTTGTAAGTATGTTTCGTCACTAAGTAATTATAAGTAACTAAGTTAAGTCAGTAATTGAAGTAACTAAGTAAAATATTGCAAGGAAGCATAGTAACTAAATATAAAAAGTCAATATGTAGTTAAGTAAGTAAAGTACTGTTCGTAATTGAAGTAACTAAGTAAGTAAGCAACACAAGTAAATGAAATATCTAAGTAAAGTTAGTAACTAAGTAAGTAAAGATTTGTAAGTATGTGTAGTCACTAAGTAATTAAGTAACTAAGTAAGTGAAGTCAGTAAGTGAAGTAACTAAGTAAGAAAGTGGGAGCAAAGTAACAAAATAAATATGTAAAGTCAGCATGTACCAGTAGTTAAGTAAGTAAAATACTGTTCGTAATTGAAGTATATAAGCAAAACCAGTAAATATGTAACTAATTAGGTACAGTATTGTAAGTAAGGGAAGTAACTGAATAAATATGTAAATTGAGTGAGTGAAATGATTATTAAATAATAAAAAATAAGTTGTTTAGTCTTTAAAACTTTAATTTTTCAGGAAAAAAAATCTTCTTATTTTGCTAGATTGATGTAAACATTTTGCAGTTTGAACATTTAAATATTTGTCTTTTGATATTTATCATCATGTTTTCTGTTCTATAAGTTTCTTTATAACTCGTTGTTATTATTCCTGACTGATGTATTCTTATCAAAGGTTTTAGATTTAAGTTGTTTGAGCAGGAAGTGGAGGCGGAGTCAGTAGGAGGTGGTAAATAACTAGGGAACATCTTTTGTGCCATGAAAAGAGAAACGCTTGGACTTCTGGGTAAAAGTGGTCCAGTCTGTTCACCAAACAACAATCAGAGGCGAGTTACAAGAGGAAACAAGCATTGGGTATTGGGTTTTCTGCTCTTCAACTACGTTTATAGAAATATTAACATGATCACTGAGTTTTCTCGTCAAATCGCCGGATTCATTTGAAGACAGCTGAGACGATGTCATCTGAAACCATTGGCTGTACGTGAGAACTGGACTGAGTGAGTGTGATGTCACTCATAGACAACTTACAGCTCCAATGAAATTAAGTCAATTCAGTTGCCATTTTTTCACAATATGGACGCCTCCATGTTGGAACCAGACATCGTCAGTAAACAGAGATTATTCTAAGATGATCTGAGTTAATGTTTCTATGGCAACCGCTCTCATCAATCAGGAGTGAGCTTGTTGAAAGTCCACTTGAAAGACCAACCTGTGTTTACATCTCTGCTCCGCCCCTTTACACCCATTGGTGAAAGAAGGCTGTACAGTACAAAACACGTGTCAAAGTCGAGGCCCGGGGGCCGGATCCGGCCCTCCGGGTAAGTCTATCCAGTCATCCAGATCATTTTATTTTATTGTTATTAATGGCCCGATGTTATCTTGCGCTCATTTCTAACTTGTATAATTTTGAAAAAACATATTTTTATGGAGGGTAAAATATTGAAAGTTATTTAAGGTTTAAATTAATTTATTCAGAACAATATTTCTGTCTTTTTATTAATCATGATTATGTTAAAAGTTTTAAAGTTTCAAAAATTGACATTCTGCTTGCTTTTTGGACGACTTTCTGCATTTACTCAGATTTCTTTTGGTTATTTTAGACTTTAGCTAATAATTCAGCTACATGGTAGCTGTTTTAGCTAGCTTAGGCTTTTTTTTCATTTATTACGCTGTTTTAGAGTTAGGCCAATATTTACACGCAAGCTGTTTTAGCTAATTTAGGCAGTTTTTAAGTGTTCTAAGCTATTTTGAAGTTTAGCCATTTTTTTCAGTGACATGCTAGCTGTTTTACCCAAAATACGTCTTTTTTTGTTTGTTTTTTAAGACTAATTTGGCATTTAGCTGATATTTTTGCTGTCTATCAGCTTTAGCATCTTCAGCAGCCGAATTCAGCTCACAGAATTCACGCTAGCACTATAACAAGTAATGCTACATACATCTAAATCATAATTATGTTAAAAAGTTACAGTTTTAAAGTTTTATTATTTGGCATTCTGCTATATTTGTGGACTATTTTGGCATTTATTAAGATTTTTTTGGTTAGTTTTGAGTTTAGCTAATATTTCAGCAACATGCTAATTGTTTTAGCTAATTTAGCATTTTTTTGGGGTTCTTTAAGCTGTTTTGGAGCTAAGCTAATATTTACATGCTAGCTGTTTTTGCTAATTTAGGCTCTTTTTCAGTTTTTTTAGAAGTTTAGCAATAAGCTAACTGTTTTGACCGAACTGATTTTTTTTTTTTTTTTTTTTTTTTTTTTTAGCTTTCAAGGCTTATTTGGCATTTAGCTAATATTTTAGTTGGCTATCAGTTTCAGCATCTTTAGCTATTAACTTCAGTGTTTTCTGCTATCTTCACTATGCAGCATTATCACAGGTAATGTTATATATCTAGTTCATAATTATGTATTTGTTTTCTCCGACTGTTCTCTGTGTTTAAAGCTTTTTCTCCTTTACCTGTGAGATGAAATAAAGCTCGTCTGTGTCCTGAAGAGGGAGTAGATTAACACACATGTTGACAAACGGTGCAGCACAACCTGTGTCTTGGCTCCTTGACAGTAATAGAAATAAATATCCGTTGCATCCATTTGGTAAACACTGACAGAGCAAAGGTTAAACTTTCACTAAATTAGAGACAATCTAGAACCTCACGGCGCTCGTTACCAACAACACAAGTATGTTTAATGAAGTCATTTCCTAAAAAAGATGGAGCGGTAACATCTGCACATTTTCTGCCGTCGAGCGCTCGCTGCCAGCCGTTGGGTACATTTTGCCCCGGGTCATTATACCAGCAGCTGCTGACTGATGGAATCTCTGATTGATGACAGTCGCTCAGCGGGACGCTCGCCCCGGTGAGAGGGAGAAAACGCGCAACCATCTCTTGTATTTGGTTTAAACTTTGCTCCCATCACGACCCGAAAGGTGCAGATTCCTCCTGTTGAAGAGTTGCGTGATCCGTTGGGGCGTGCAGGTCGCACACGCCGGGTCAAGTGCGTACAAATACCCGCGCATACTTGGGATATCCCGCGCGTCTCTACCAGTCCGATCCCAAGAAAGGATTGGGGGCTTCATGTGATGGCGGCCCGATTTGACCAAAACTTTCTCACGATCCCTCCTCCAAGCGGGTTTTCCACCCCACCCATTTATAAAAGTGACCGGCGGAGTGGAACCCTGAGCCGTGGAGCGTTGATGTCCAGCAGAGAGGCGGAGAATCATGCCGGTGCCCAAGAAAGCAGGTAAGAAAGAATCGTGTCTGATATTCCCAAGTGTTTCACTTTCATCCCATTTGAGGGGCAGTAATAGTTTGCTCATCGCTTCATTATTTGATCTAAACGGTCACAGCCACGGGGGATAAAGAAGAAAGATTTATTGGCCGTCGCAGCATTTTATTACCAGTTTATTACACGTTTCCAAAGCTGTTTATGTGTTGTTATTAAATGTCTTCCAGCAGACCGCGTCCCAGCCAGACAGCTTTTTCCTGCTGCCCATTAATCATGTCAGCGGGGCGCGTGAACCAGCATCTCCCGGGCCGATCGAGCTCTCGGTGTCACCGTCTGAATTTCACAGCTCTTATTTCCATCTGTCCTTTTTTTTTTTTTTTTTTTTTTTTCATCCCGCTGACTCACCCGTTTCTGCATCCATCTCTTTATTCTTGAATCTTCTCTTCAAGGATGTTTCTCAAAGTTCCCAGTTGTTTCACGTCCCTCTGTAATAAAGTGTGAAAAGCTGCTAGGAACTCAAGAAGCTCCATGTAGAACTAGTGAGTCAAAGTCAAGGCCCGGGGGCCGGATCCGGCCCTTCAGATTATTAGATTTTATTATTAACGACCCGATGTTATCTTGCGCTTATTTCTAACTTGTATAATTTTGACAAAATATGTTTTCATGCAGAGTAAAATATTAAAAGTTATTTAAGGTTTAAATTGATTTATTCTGGAATAATATTTTATTATTCATAATTATGTTAAAAAGTGAAAGTTTTAAAAAATGGTATTCTGCTAGCTTTTTGGAATATTTGAGCACTAAGATTATTTGGCTATTTTGGAGTTTAGCTAATATTTCAGCTAAATGCTAGCTGGTTTAGGTCATTTGGAATTTGGTTTTTGTTTTTCAGGCAATTTTGTAGTTTAGCTAATATTTCTGTTACATCACGACCTGAAAGTGTAAATGATTTTGGCTAATTTAGGCTTTTTTTCATATTTTAGGCTGTTTTGGAGTTTAGCTAATATTTCAGCTACATGCTAGCCGCTAGTTTAGGCTTTTTTTTAGGCTATTTAGCTAATATTTTAGCTACATGCTAGCTGTTTTGGCTAATTTAGGATTTTTTTTTGGCTTTTTTTGGGAGTTTCGCTAATATTTCAGCTGCATCCTTGCTGTTTAAGTTCATTTAGTTTTTTTCAGTTATTTTAGGATATTTTTAAGTTTAGCTATTTTTTCAGCTACATGAGAGCTGTTTTGTCAAACCTAAGTTTTCTTTGTTTTTTTTTTTTTTTTTAGGCTAATTTGGCATTTAGCTAATATTTTAGCTGGCTATCAGCGTCATAATTTTCAGCTTTAGTGATTTCAGCTATCAATTTCAGCATCCAAATTCAGCTTACAGCATTCACACTCGCATTATCACAGGTAATGCTGTATATCTAGTTCATAATTATATTAAAAGTTACGGTTTTAAAAATGTAGCTTCAGTGTTCTGTAAATATTTATCGTGTTCGGGCCACGATCTAAGATGTGTTTTGGATTTTGGCCCCTTGTACGACTGAATTCAACACCTCTGATGTAGAATCTTCTTTATTGTTGTTTTTATTCGAGATGTCAACCATTGTGATCTCCTCAAACTTTCATCAAAATTGGACTTTCTTGAATCGTTTCATCTATTCCGTCTTTTAAAAGTTTTATCCGCTCGGCTTCCTGCCAGACAAAACTCAACAGGAGCCAGAGGGATGATCCGGGATCTCCCTCCTCCTCCTCCTACTCCTCCTCCTCTCTTCCTATCTTGCTGTTTCAGTGAGATGTTCCGAACCTGATCTGCACAGATAATGTCACTCTGTCCCGCAGAGGGCGGAATCTGGAAGACGGATCAACGCACCTTATGAGCGTCCAAGAAAAACAGTCTTGGAGAAGCATCTAAAGCTCTGGAGGTGACCTTCCAGCTGACGGAAACAAAGACGTCAAACTCAACTGCAGAAGAAACATTTCCTCTGCATTTCTTGAAATCTTCTCCAAATCTCATTTTTCATGCTTGTCATTATTATGCTTTCCTGATGATCCGCCGAGGGAAAAATAATGATCTTTCCTTTTCTCCAAACATGTGTCCGAGGAGGAATTCTTTCTTCTTTTACTCTTACTTCCACATTTTTTTTTGTCTTTAACTCAAATAGAATGGACGAAACTGATATCAGGAGTCTGGTCTTACTCTTTCTTATAAATATTTACGTCACTCAAAGTTACTTTTATTAACATGTTCAGCAACAAAAAACCAGAAGCTTTCTTTTTTTAAATTTAAATAAATGTTATAAAAAAATAGTAACACAAATCTAAAAGCATCTGAATGGAGGCGTTGCATCATTTTACTAAAATTTTGTCCAAAACTCCAACAAAACCACAAAAATTAAATTAAATGCAGACAGAAATACAGTTAAAACTGTAAGAATGTCAATATTATCATTCAATGAAGGTATTTAAGGAGAAATACTTGATCGTTTTATTTGCCTTGAGACATTTTATTTAACTGTAAATATAACTTTTTTGTAAATTTACAGATTTTAAAGTTATCTATCTTAAAATCTGCGTAATTTTTAAAATAAAAATGGTTAAAACTTGTTTTTAAACAATTTTAAAAAATTAAAGTCACACTCCAATCATCTTTTGATCTATTCCAGTGTTTGTGTTCTTTGATTTACTGTAACTTTTCAACAATTATCACGTAAATTTTTGCAGAGAATAAAAGTTACAGTATGTTAAAGATTTTGTTTTGAAGTGTTACTGGCGACGCCATTTTTAGGCCAAACTTTAAAAATCTGTAATTTTCTTGGACATGGTTTCTGCAGAGCGACAGGAGTTTGTTAGAAATTCAGCTCTTGATGGCACAAAGCAACCCGGCCCCCTCTTTAACGCCTCATTGCTTGAAGCTCTTTGTTTACAAACTTTCCTGCTAGCTTACAGCCCCTCACACCCCCAAACCTGACATTACCTCTGCAATTTTGGAGTTATCAGCTGTTTAGATCCAGATTTGCATCTAAAGGTCAGGGAGCTAAAACAGTATGATATTTTAAAGAATATATTTTCATCTGCTCTTGATTCGCAACAATTTAAGTAAAGAAATACTTAAAAAATCTATTTTAATCTTAATTTTCTTTAATTATGTACTCCATCGTCAAAGTAAATGCTGCAAGAAAGATCCTAGAAACACCAACAAAAAAGGATTTTTATTGACAGGTCTTTAAATAAGTCAATACTCTGTCAAAATAAGTGACAAATTAAAAACTAATAAATTTTAAAAACTAAATAATTCAAACTATTTTATGTAAAATAAATAATCCTTCTTAGGCAATTTCTCATGCTTAGATGTTTTTTTTCCAAGAAAAAAAAAAAACTATTTTTCAACTTGAGTTCAATTGGGGACAAATGCTGACTAAAAATGACTAAATTTAAGACAAGAATTAACCCAAAAAAAATCAGCAATTCAGCAGGAATTAAAATGAGTCAAAAGAAAGGAATTTTTATTATTTTGTCAAAATTAAAATTGACAAATAAGATCATAATAAATTAAAAAATCTAATTAAATCAAACTTAATTTATGTTTCAAAAAACAATGCTTCTTAGGCAGTTCATTGTGCTTCAAGGGTTTAAACTCTGTCAAAATAAGGAAGTTATATAATAATAAAAAATCTAATTCAAACTTAAAAAATAATGCTTCTTAGGTGGTTTCTCATGCTTTGGTGGGTTTTTTTCTAAGAAAAAAAAATATTTTTCAACTTGAGTTAAATTAGATTAAATGCTGTAATAATTTGACTAAAAAACTAATAAAATATAAAATTTCCGCCAAGAATTTACCTACAAAAATGCAGTTATTCACTATGAAACTGCCTATTTATTGAATACGACATAATAAAAAAATGTGAAATCGGTGATTACAAGAACAAAATTAGAGCAAAAGGCTTTCAATTATTTGAAAACAACTTTCTCCTCAGGAGATAAATGCGGTGATGTGACCTTCTGCAAGCGAGAAGGATGAAAGTCTGAGTGAGTCAGAGACGACGGCCTGCTCGGATCACAATGTCCTCCGAGCATCGGAAAATCTGACTTCACGACACGACCGGCGCTGACGTTGGATGTTGGCGGCATCCTGCACGACATGCATCCATCCAACGGGGAGTCCCGCCGTCAGAGCCACGCTGCGTCCTCCCAAAACACAGACCTCCAGATTTTTTTTTTAGTTTAAAAACACAAAAGCTGGGAAGCAGCTTTGTGAATCCGAGCTGAGCCGGCGTTGCACGGGTCTGTGATCCGCTGTGTGTGCAGAGCAGCAGGTGATTTAGTGCAGATGAGTGGCCCTGGCAGCCGCTTTGATGAATGACGGGCCCACAGAGAGAGATGAAAAGGTTTCAAGTAACCAGCAGTACCACCCTGAGAGCCCTGCATTTCACTCCTTTGTTATATAAGCCGAGGAGAGGAGAAGAAGCAGCTCTGAGGGGAAGCTGTAATTCTCTGCACAGCGTCTGTGGGAGATGACAGCGAAGTGACACTTTTTTCTTCTCTTCCAGGAAGGAAAGGCAGCTCTGCACAGGAAGGTAAAGAGCAGCAGGGGAGCATTGCGGCGAAACGTCTCGGTTAATCAGCGAAGGATGAGCTTAGCTGTCGTCTGAGTTACAGATAAAACACCTGAAGGAATTTAATGCATTTCGTCTCATCTCCCTTTAGAGAAGCTGCCCCCGTACGAGCCGAATATCCCTGAACCGACCAGCAGGCCCGACTTCATGAAGCGTGAGTGTACTGTGAAAGATTAGCAGGTGTACCGTGATAGAGGCTGTTCAGTTTCACAAGATTGACTGCATCTGGATTTAAATCTATTCATGGTGTGTCACGCAAGAGAAAATACCCTCTATGTGGGAAAACCACTGATGGCAAAACTACAGATAAATATTTTTCAAAAAATGCAAATATGTGCTGTTAAGAAAGTGGTTTCATGTCTGCATATGTTTTATTTCTGCAGGTTTAAAGCTCAGAAAAATATCAAATCTAACATGGACGTTAAATTGGGAAACTTGTAGTGTACTATGAAAGATTATCTGGTGTACCGTGATAGTTGTTCAGTTTCACAAGATTGGCGCTATATGTATTTGAATCTATTGGTCTGGTGAAATGACCCTCTGTGTGTGAAAACCATAGCAAAACTACATATAAATATTTTTAAAAATGCAAATATGTGCTGTTAAAATAAAAAGTACTTTCATGTCTACAAAATATTTGTATTTTTCCATGTTTTAAAGCTTAGAAAAATGTGAAATCATAGTTATCCAAACATAGATGTTCAACTGAAAAATTGTAGTGTACTGTGAAAGATCATAAGGTGTACCGTGATAGAAGTTGTTCAGTTTCACAAGATTGGCTGCATCTGGATTTAAATCTATTCAAAGTGTGTCATGTACGAGAAAATGACTCTGTGTGTGAAAACCACTGATAGCAAAACTACAGATCAACATTTTTAAAAATACAAATATGTTCTGTTAAAAAAGTACTTTCATGTCTGCATATTTTTATTTTTGCGTGTTTTATAGTTCACAAAAAATGTGAAATCAGAATGTTCCAGACATAGATTCTCAGTCAAAATATTGTAGTATACTGTGAAAGATTAGCAGGTGTACCGTGATAGAGGCTGTTCAGTTTCACAAGATTGACTGCATCTGGATTTAAATCTATTCATGGTGTGTCACGCAAGAGAAAATACCCTCTATGTGGGAAAACCACTGATGGCAAAACTACAGATAAATATTTTTAAAAAAATGCAAATATAGGCTGTTAAGAAAGTGGTTTCATGTCTGCATACGTTTTATTTCTGCAGGTTTAAAGCTCAGAAAAATATCAAATCTAATTGATCCAAACATGGACGTTAAATTGGGAAACTTGTAGTGTACTGTGAAAGATTATCTGGTGTACCGTGATAGTTGTTTAGTTTCACAAGATTGGCGCTATATGTATTTGAATCTATTCATGGTGTGTCATGCAGGTGAAATGACCCTCTGTGTGTGAAAACCATAGCAAAACTATAGATAAATATTTTTAAAAATGCAAATATGTGCTGTTAAAATAAAAAGTACTTTCATGTCTACAAAATATTTTTATTTTACCGTGTTTTAAAGCTTAGAAAAATGTGAAATCATAGTTATCCAAACACAGATGTTCAACTGAAAAATTGTAGTGTACTGTGAAAGATCATCAGGTGTACAGCGATAGAAGTTTTTCAGTTTCACAAGATTGGCTGCATCTGGATTTAAATCTATTCAAAGTGTGTCATGTACGAGAAAATGTGTGAAAACCACTGATAACAAAGCTACAGATCAGTATTCTGAAATATGCAAATATGTGCTGTTAAAAATGTAGTTTTGTGTTTACTTTTTTTTGCAGGTTAGAAAAATTTAGAAATTAAATCGATTCAAACAAAGATGTTCAGTGGAGAAACTGTAATAGTCTACAGTGAAAGATCATCAGGTGTACTGTGACACATTGAATGCATCAGGATTTAAATCTTTACATAGTGTGTCATGCAGGAAAACTACAGATAAATATTTTGAAAAATGCAAATATGACCTATTAAAAAAGTGATTTCATGTCTGCATATTTTTTAATTTGTGCAGGTTTTAAAGCTCAGAAAAATATAAAATGAAATTGATCCAAACATAGAAGTTCAATTGGGAAACTTGTACACTGTAAAATATTATCAGGTGTACCGTGATAGAGGCTGTTCAGTTTGACAAGATTGGCTGTATATGGATTTCAATCTGTTTATAGTGTTACATGCAGTAGAAAAGACCCTCTGTGTGTGAAAACCACTGATAGCAAAACTACAGATAAAAATGCAAATATGTTCTGTTAAAAAAGTACTTTCATGTCTGCATATTTTTATTTTTGCGTGTTTTATAGCTCACAAAAAATGTGAAATCAGAATGTTCCAAATATAGATTCTCAGTCAAAAAATTGTAGTATACTGTGAAAGATTATCAGGTGTACCGCGATAGATGTTGTTCTGTGTCACAAGATTGGCTGCTTCTGGATTTAAATCTATTCAAAATCTTCAAAAAAAGTGAAATAAAATTAATTTAATCCAAGCATAGATGTTCATTTGAGAAACTTGTAGTGTACTCTGAAAGATCATTTGGCTGCATCTGGATTTAAATCTATTCAAAGTGTGTCATGTACGAGAAAATGACTGTGTGTGAAAACCACTGATGACAAAACTGCAGATCAACATTTTTAAAAATACAAATATGTTCTGTTAAAAAAGTACTTTCATGTTTGCGTGTTTTATAGCTCACAAAAAATGTGAAATCAGAATGTTCCAGACATAGATTCTCAGTCAAAATATTGTAGTATACTGTGAAAGATTATCAGGTGTACCGTGATAGAGGCTGTTCAGTTTCACAAGATTGGCAGCATCTGGATTTAAAACTGGATTTAAATCTATTCAAAATCTTCAAAAAAAAAGTGAAATAAAATTAATTTAATCCAAGCATAGATGTTCATTTGAGAAACGTGTAGTGTACTCTGAAAGATCATTTGGCTGCATCTGGATTTAAATCTATCTTAAGTCTTTCATGCATTAGAAAAGACCCTCTGTGTGTGAAAACCACTGATGGCAAAACTACAGAGATATATTTTGAAAAATTCAAATATGTGTTGTTCAAAAAAGTAGTTTTCTTGACGATATGTTTTTTATTTTTGCGTGTTTTAAAGCTCAGAAAAATGTGAAATCAATTTGATCCAAACATAGATGTTTAATTGAGAACTTGTTAAATTCTTACTTTTTTTAAACATTACTCATCAGCTTTTTTAAGTTTGTTTGTTGGAGCTTCTGCATAAAGTTCTTTTTCTCCAGTGTCACTTTAAAAAGCGCAATGTTTTCAACCAGCGTGCTGCTGTACACTAGTGTACTGTGAAAGATCACCAGGTGCACCGTGACAGAAGTTGTTCATTTTCACAAAACACATTATTATGTTTACTTAAGACATTTAGATCAGGATAAATTTATATTTAGTATTGACAACTTTATTTTACTGTAACATAAGAAGTCTCATCAAAGCAGATTCCTGTGACAGTTACAACAGTCGATCACGACTTCTTCCAAACTTCACCTGAACTGTTCAGTGACCAGGTATTTATGTCCGAGTCTCACTGGCTGAATCAAGTCGTCGTTAAAAAGAATCATTAGCGTGCTTTGTGATGTTTATCAAGGAAAAAAGGTTGAAAAACAGTTTTAAATGATGGATCCTTTCAGAATAAAAGCTTCAGCTACAAGCCTTTTCTATCTACTGGGGGCGGGAATCGATTAAAAAATTAATTATTTGCAAGTCTGGAAAAAAGTAATCGGGATTAATTAGTTACAGTATTTGAAAGCCACTTATTATCTGTAAATAAACATAATATGAAATATCACGCAAAATTGTACATTTAGAACGTTTATTTTACTCCTTTGGATCTAAAACTCAGTTTTTGTTTCCTTTTAATTTACCTCTATTTTCAGTTTGAAAAACTAACTGGTTGCTTGTTTGGTATCATTTTAATCAGCACCACCTCTCCTATGTGATACTACCTTTATTTTGACATTTTTCCCATGTCGTATTCAGGTATTAGGCATAAAATCATGTAAAAAACAAATATTCTGTCTGGAAAAATGGGATTCACTTTGCTGTGGAAACCCCAAAAATGTTTAACAAACTGTTTCTTACCACACAGAAGGAAAGTTTTAGATGTAATGTTATAAAAAGAATAACATTTGTCAACAAACTAGTGAATTGAATGAAAATACTAAAAAAATCCAGACTCAAGTCACACCAGGCAGCTCAAAAAGTAAGAATTTCAGCACTGCTGTCTATTTGACATTTTTCCTGGAATTCTGTTTTCTTTTTTTTTCATAAACTTTCTTTATTATGCTTGTGAAAAATAATAAAATAACTTTTTTGGGAGGAGTTTGATCCAGCTGGTTGGCTGCTCTCAGGTGGGGGCGTGTCCGTCTTCTCTAAACTGTTGCGACGTCGGGACTTCAAAAAACTTAAAATAAATATATTATCTCTTTAATTTAGAAAAAAATCTCAATTATAGATTTTCGAATATTTAAATATTATCTCTATATCATATTTTAAATATTCTCTGGGTCTCCTCAGACTGGTTCCCCCTCTCTCTGGATGATAAAACTGCACAGAAGCTTCTGTGGATTTCTGAAGGCGGCGCCAAGGTCGCTCGAACATCCGACGCCGTCTGTCCTTATCCAAACCGACCTGAGAGATACGAACACTCTCCGCAGGTAATCCAAATATCCACCTCCGAATGGATCCGTTCAAAATATTATTTGTGTATTTTCTGAATGTATTTTGTAATTTTTGCTTGTGAAGCCAAAAAAAGAGTGTTTTACTGACCTCTACTGGCAGAAGTTGGGTATTACATCCAAGTTTCTTTAATGAAATAATGGAAAGGACTCGATGTCAGTGATTTGATCTCGCAGGTCTTGTGTAAGGAGGGGCTCCTGGGCTGTCGAGGCTACTGGGAGGTGGACTTTGACGGCTGGGTGGTGATCGGGGTGATCTCTGAAAGCTCTCCTCGGAGAGGCCAGGAGGTGCCCTGCGGCCTCGGGGAGAACCCCACCTCATGGGGCGTGGGCTGGTCCGGCTCCTGCTACCAGGTCTGGCACAACGGGGAGAACGTGGACGTCCAGCTGCCCCTGTCCTCCACCATGGGCGTGTACGTGGATCAGCCCGCCGGCGTCATCAAGTTCCTCTCGGTGGAGGGGGAGGCGGAGAAGGAGGCGCGGCTGATCCACAAGTTCAAAGCCGCCTTCCAGGAGAAGGTTTTTCCCGGGTTCTGGATCGGCACAAATTCCTTCTGTCTCATCAGGAAAAAAGATCAGTGACAAAAATGGGAGAACAGATGGAGGATGGTGTGTAAATTTATAAAAATAAAAGGTGTGAGAAGGAATTTTTGTGATATTTGGGGATCATTGGAAATAAAACAGATGTGGGGTGCTGCTGCCCTCTAGAGGCCAAAGACGACACGGCAGTCGAGTCCTCTTCTTGGTGTTGCTCCTTTTATTTTGAAACATCAAAGAACACTTTTTTTTTTTGTAAAGATGGATGCTCTTCCTTTCATAGCCACTTCCTGTCTCACAGTTTCATTCATTCTGTCGTTTCCACAGAGGATGAGGAGCGAAAAGAAAAGAAAAAAAAAAAAAACATCCTATAGAATTCTGTATTGATTTGCATTCATTCAGTCAGTCATTCATTGGCAAAAAGTAAAAACAGGCATGATATGAGGAGGTGCTGGTGTTCCCTGCTCACTTTTGTTTAGCGTCGTGGTTTCTACCCCCACTCCCCGTGATCAAAGGGCGGGGCTAAAGAGCCTTTTGGTCATCTTACCTGGTAAATGAGTCCAATACATGGATGCAGATTAAAAAAAAAAGTAAAATCTATTAATAAAAATAAGAAGAATTCTCGCCGTTAGCTGAAGTTTTTTTTATTTCCTTTCGGAAAATCGTTGTTTACGTCCCATCGAATCGTCTTCTGTTAAAATAAGCAGCTAAAATGATTGAATTCTGTCATTTTTTCCCCATAAATCTTCAGGTAGTTTGACCAAAAAGCAAAAGAAAGACTCGGTAAGTTCTTGATGTGGGCCCCGTTTAGTGTTTAGTGTCACAGCGAGTTCAAGTATGGAGGGGGGGGTGGTAGTGTCGAGAATGTTATTAGTGTCGATAACATTTCTTCATGACCGTTTCTTCTGAAAGCATGTGCCGTTAATTCGGGTTAGTGAGAAATAAATGGAGGCGCTAGCTTTTTTTTCACGAGGCGAACGTCACGTTAGCTTCCGAGTTCTCCGTCGTCACAGCCCGACTTGAATCTCCGTCCCTTTCTGTCCCCGCCGTCCCGGTCCTCTCAGTGCTTCAGCGAGAAGTCCCCCGTGTTGAGGCGGGGCCGGGGCAGGGCGCCGAACATCTCCGTCCCGTCGGTGGCTCCGGGGACCAGCAGGGCCTTCATGCTGGCGGCGATGTGCTCCAGGTCGGCGCAGCCCACCTGAGGGAGGGAGGGGGGGAGAGGGAGATGAGCGCATCTGACATCCTGAGAGGACGCATCCCGGCCGTGACCCGCACGCTTCCACGATCACATGCAGGGAAAGGAGCCGGCGTGGCGGTTTGCTGCTGGATCAGTCGTGAACTGAATGGAGGCTTTGTCTCTACCAGAGAGAAACTCCTCAGGATGGAAAACCATAAACTACACAGTATTCCAGTAAAATAGTTTTTCACAGCATCTCCAACAATTTATGTCATTTAAAGTCAAATTTTTTTTAATTTTCTTTAAATGTTCCCCAGAGGGGTTTTAATCAGGACTAGGGCTGCCACGATTAGTCGACTAATCGACTATTAAAATAATCGACAACTAATTTAATAGTCGATTAATCATTACTTTATATTGTATGAAGTCAGAGTGTAGTAAAGTTAAAAGTTATAATAGCATTCTGCCAGCTTTTTGGACTATTTTGGCATTTAATTAGTTTCTTTGGCCTTTTATGGAGTTTAGCTAATATTTAATCTACATGCTAGCTGTTTTGGCTAACTTAAGGTTTCTTTTTTTAGTTTTTTAAGCTATTTTTAAGTTTAACTAATATATCAGCGACATAGCTATTTTGGTTAATTTAGGATTTTTCTGGTTTTTTTAGGCTAATTTTGAGTTTAGCTAATATTTCAGCAGTATGCTAGCTATTTTGGTTAACTTTGGTTCTTTTTATTTTTTAGGCTAATTTGGCATTTAATTAATATTTCAGCTGGTTATCAACGTCAGCGTCTTTACATCCAGTTTGCACATGACCCGATTAGTCGACTAATCGGAAAAAATAATCGGTGATTAGTCGACTATTAAAATAATCGTTTGTGGCAGCCCTAATCAAGACTGTGAAGTTTTTAACAAATATCCACTTCCTAAATCTCTTAAAAAGCCAATTTTCCTGTTGATCTGAAGTCTTAGTTTCCAAAAATCTGTGTGGGCGTGGCTTATGGTGCCGAGCTGCGTAACCCCGCCCCTTATCCCCAAAACACACTAGCGAGACACACACTTTGAAAAGCCCATGAAAAAATAAAAATAAAATAAAAACATCACCATTTTACTTTCAGTTTCTTTTTAAATACTTGCGGCCAACTTAAAACTTTAGTGACGTATGAAAGTTTCAGGAATTCAGACAAAGTTTTCTCGGGCACTTCGACTGACAGTTACTTAAAAGGAGAAATACTCGGAAATGGAAACACGAAATGATTTCTTATGATAGCTTTTCCTCCTTCAGAAGAAAAATGCCACATCCATGATTTTCATTGGAGGGGGACTTTAAAACTTAAATAAAGATTGATTTTTTTCAAAAAATCTTAAATGATTCAAATATAAAAGTAAAAAAAAAAAAATCTGTAAAAAAAAAAAAAATCTTCCTGAAATAAATGAAAATGTACATTCAAGTTAAAACTAAAGACGATGTTTCTGGGGTCGAATAAGGATCCACTTAAAGTGAAATTAAAAAAAAAAAAAAAGGAAATTTGAAAGCAGATTTTAACCTAAAATACAGATTAAAAACTTGAACATTTGAAAAAAATAATATTGGAAACTTTAAAAAAAAATGCAACTGTTGATACCAATTAAAGAATGTTTATTTGTACAGTTTTTTTCCCTAAGTTTCAAATTTGTTATATTTTTTTTTCACATTTTCAATCTGTTTTTACTTTCACTTTAATCAGATTTGACCCCATACATGTTTTGCGTTCACGCCGAACTCTGTTGGCGCCTCATGAACGTCCAGTGTGAACGTAGTGATCAGAGATCCTGGATTTGAACCGCAGCACATTTTGGGCGGTGCGATGTTTCCACAGTTCAAAGTGGAACTTTATCAAAGATTTCAGATTGGCCAATCAGAGACTCCGCTTTAGCCATGACATGTTCAAAACAAACATGGACGTTCGTTCTCCTCTAAAACATGATGATTTTTTTCTTATTTGTATTCCGAGGGGCGTTCTCTGCGTGACGGACGCGCCGCTCACCCGCTCGCCGCTGTTGCCGTCTCCCGGAGCGGCTCTGCTGCTTTTGCAGCCCCACACGGGCACAGACACGGGCAGGGAGCGCGCCAGAGCCGTGGGGTGGGCGTTCCGGGGCAGAAAAGCCGGCTGTCCCACAGCCATGGAGCGTGACGGCGGGGGGGCGTCCTCGCTCAACGAGCCTACAAGAGAAAAAAAAAAAAGTGTTCTGAAGCCGTTTTGAATCCTGTAGGTGTCGCCGTTGTCATTTTTGATGTTCATTATATTATATACATGAAAATAATAAATCTTTATTTGGATCTTTGACCGGACTGCAGAGAAATGACGGTCCACTCAGACGATCATTCTGCTGACACTAACCTCAGTAGCTTCAAGTCTGAGACTTGGTTCCTTAAGTTCCAAGGGCCCACTCGGTCCCCCTTCTAAGACCCAGACCCCTTCCAGGACCCAGACTCGTTCAACCCTTCTAAGGACCCAGACTCGGTCCCCCCTCTAAGGACCCAGACTCGTCCCCCTTCTAAGGACCCAGACTCGTTCCCCCTTCTAAGACCCAGACTCGTTCCCCCTTCTAAGACCCAGACTCGGTTCCCCTTCTAAGGACCCAGACTCGGTCCCCCCTCTAAGGACCCAGACTCGTCCCCCTTCTAAGGACCCAGACTCGGTCCCCCTTCTAAGGACCCAGACTTGTTTCCCCTTTCTAAGACCCAGACTCGGCCCCCCTTCTAAGGACCCAGACTCGTCCCCCTTCTAAAGACCCAGACGCGTTCCCCTTCTAAGGACCCAGACTCGTTCCCCCTTCTAAGACCCAGACTCGGTTCCCCTTCTAAGGACCCAGACTCGTCCCTCTTTTAAGGACCCAGACTTGTTCCCCCTTCTAAGGACCCAGACTTGTTCCCCCTTCTAAGGACCCAGACTCGGTCCCCCCTCTAAGGACCCAGACTCGGTCCCCCCTCTAAGGACCCAGACTCGGTCCCCCTTCTAAGGACCCAGACTTGTTTCCCCTTTCTAAGACCCAGACTCGGCCCCCCTTCTAAGGACCCAGACTCGGCCCCCCTTCTAAGGACCCAGACTCGGTCCCTATGGCGCAGGTATCAAACTCAAGTCCTCACCGGTCAGTGTCTCACACTTTTTCCAGAAATCGTATTTTCTGAATTACCTGCATTATTTTCGGTCAAATAAGGATTTTCAACAGCAGGTTGGTTGGAGAACATGTGGGACACCGGCCCTCGAGGCCTGGAGTTTGACACCCCTCAGCCTGTATCATGAGAAGTGCAGCAGAACTTTTACCATCAGTGCTTTCTTCCTCTCCATCGGACTCGAAGAAGGGCTCACAGTCACGAGACACCGAGTCCTCGTCCATGGAGAACACACCTACAGAAAAGTCATCGTTTCAAACATCTGCTCTGCTGTGTCATAATACACCTTTATATTTCAGGTCTCACCTGCACTTTCATTCCCATAGGGCTGCCTCTCATCCATGTCATCCTCATCTTCCTCTTCATCTTCACACTCCTCTTCCAGATCTACAATTCCCGCTCTTTGCCTCTCCCGCTCAGCCTCTAGAGAGCTCCTCTCTCGCTCCCTCTCTCCGTTCCCGTTCTGCTCCTTGGCCGTCCCGCTCGCAGCCACCGAGCTGTAGATGGAGGGGTAGCTCTGAGAGAACAGCCTGCCGTTGGGGCTGACTCCGCCCACCTCACCTGTCACGCTCTGCAACACGAGCACAGGTTCACACTTACGAGCGAGCGCTTTCCCAGTGAAAACACAAACGGGCCACTCACCCCTCTGTGTCCGGGGTCAGAGGTCAGATCAGCCGTCAGCTTGGCCCCCCTCTCTTCGGCGGCGGGCCGGGTTTGCTTGTGGGCCGTCAGCATGCTCGTGGAGTGCAGGACGGCGATGTCGTCCATGTAACGGCGAGCTGACTCGGCCAGGAACCCGTGACCCCACACGTTGTAGGAGAAGTCAAACTCCCTGGGGAAAGCCACGCCGCCTTCCCGCTTCTTCCCTCCTTCAGAGTCTCCGGTCGAGAACCGGAACCTCTTGCAGGCCGTGAGTATGGCCAAGTCGCAGCCGGACTTTTGGCAGTATGCTTCCGCAGCAGAAAGTAGAGCCAACCAGCTCTCTTTGTGGTTGTCTGGGATTTCGGGCTCTGATGGTTTGTGTTGGGCGGCCATGATGGTCTACAGAATCCTGGTTTAGTCACCGATAATAGAGTCTGGAGGATCCGATGTGTTTGATCCAGGAAATGACAGAAGTTCTAACTTTGGTGGGATCTGTCTTAGTTCGGCGGCTGGTGTCGTCTTCAGAACTGGTGATGGTGAAGTTCAAACTTTTCAGGCACTCTGTGGCTTAAATATCTGATATTCTGGGCGATGTTCTTCCAAACTGGAAAGCCAGGGGAGAGAAGGGATGTTTCCCAGTTGCTGGTGATACCTGAAAACGTAATGCAGTAAATGAAGCTTAAACTGGATCCGTTTAAAGCGGGAGTCTCCACGTGGCGAGCCATTTGAGGCCCCCAAGTCGATATTTTGCAGCCCCCGCCTTAACATGAAAGTTCAATGTCTACTAAGCAACATCTTCTGCGTGTCCACGACTCTTTGAGGATAGTTTTGCATTTGCTTTCTGATGTTTCAGCTTAAAACTTTGCATTTGCCGTTAAATCTGGTTGACAGAAAAGTCAAAAGTTGCTAGCGTGGTTAGCTTCTGTATTGATTAGTTTACATAGTCATGAACAAATGTTGAATAAACTTGTTCAATAGACAAATGATCAAAGATATAGACTGTGGACGCAAAAACATGTTTTTTGGCCCAAGTGGAACCCCATACGGCCCAGAATCAGCCAGACTGCTTTTAGTGGCCCCAAGATGGATGAAGTTTGGGAAACCCCGATTTAAAGACTTGGGCTGCCACGACTTGTCGACTAATCGACTATGAAAACAGTCAGAGTGTACTAAAGTTGAAAGTTATAATGATCTTCTGCTAGCTTTTTGGAATATTTTTGGCCTTTATTAAGATCTTTAAGGCTATTTTGGAGTTTAGCTAATATTTAAGCTGCATGCTAGCTAATTTGGCTAACTTGGGCTTTTCTTTTTCTTAAGGCTATTTTGGAGTTAGGGTTAGACATAGGCTTTTTTTTTAAAAGCAACTTTGGAGTTTAGCTAATATTTCAGCCGCTAGTTTGGCCAATTTAGGCTTTTTCTCTCTCTCTCTCTCTCGTTTTTTAGGCTATTTAGGAGTTCAGCCAATCCAATATTTCAGCTGCACACTCGTTAATTTGGCTAATTTAGGATTTTTTTCAGCTATTTTGTAGTTTAGCTAATATTTCAGCTACATTCTAGCTATTTTGGCTAATTTAGGATTTTTTTTTAATTTAGCTAATATTTCAGCTCCATGCTAGGTAGTTTGGCTAATTTAGGATTTTTTTTAAATTTAGCTAATATTTCAGCTCCATGCTAGCTATTTTGGCTAATTTAGGATTTTTTTTTTAATTTAGCTAATATTTCAGCTACATTCTAGCATTTTTGGCTAATTTAGGATTTTTTTTTAATTTAGCTAATATTTCAGCTCCATGCTAGGTAGTTTGGCTAATTTAGGATTTTTTTTAATTTAGCTAATATTTCAGCTCCATGCTAGCTATTTTGGCTAATTTAGGATTTTATTTTTTTTTTTTAATTTAGCTAATATTTCAGCTACATTCTAGCTTTCTTGGCTAATTTAGGATTTTTTTTTTTTTTTTTTTCAGTTTTTTGGGGGGGTTATTATAGAGTTCGACTAATATTTCAGCTGCAAACTAGCCGTCTTGGCTAGCATAGGCTTTATGTCATTTTTTTAGGCTAATTTTAGGCATTTAACTAATATCTTGACTGGCCATCAGCTTCAGCGTTTTCAGCTGTCACCACTTACATCTTCAGCAGGAAAATTCAGCTTTCAACATTCCCACTAGCATTGTCACAGGTAATGCTATATATCTACTATTTAGTTAGTTTAAAGCTAATGATGGTTAAGATGTGCGTTTCATATCCACTTGGTTCAAAACTCGATTAGTCGACAAATCGGACAAAAATAATCGGTGATTAGTCGACTCTTAAAATAATCGCTGATGGCAGCACTATTATAGACGTGCATGTTTTTTTGTACAGCTGGTTTATTGCTTTGAGGCAGATGCATGCAGGTAAACATGTA
Organism: Oryzias javanicus; assembly: GCA_003999625.1. Taxonomy (NCBI): domain Eukaryota; kingdom Metazoa; phylum Chordata; class Actinopteri; order Beloniformes; family Adrianichthyidae; genus Oryzias; species Oryzias javanicus. The sequence continues at coordinate 24,008,685 of CM012444.1, forward strand.
AACCTGCACAGCAGCAGCTGTCGCAGCCCCCACCACCTTTGCACACACCAGAGCTAACACTTTAGCACGGCTAAGCTCCTTCCCGTGGTCCCTTCTGGGCTGAAAAACTGCAAAACTTGCCTTTGTCATCAGATCGGTTCTGTTTAAATCTGTGTGCGGACGACTTATCGGCGCAGTCGCAGCTGTTGTTTATCTGGCTGTTTGTTCGGGGTTGTGTGTGCAGTCTCCTCATGATGGAGCCGCATTTCACCTCCATTTTTAGCCTTTAACTGCGCCAGGGATTTGTTAGGAGAGCACGCGGAAAGACGGTGAAACGTTCACCCACCTGTCCGGGTTCTTTCTTCCACCTTGCCAGATGTTATTCGGGCTTATTACTCCTTTACTCACTCGTTTTCAGCCCTCTCCCACGGTTTCTCTCCCCCAGCTTCGGTTGACGCCAGCGGCAACAAGCTAGCACGCGCTATTTAAAGCGTTTCCCGTGTGACTTTTCAAAATAAAAGTTGTGACGCAGAGCCAAATACTCTCTACTCTTTCAGAAGTTTACGAAATATGTTTGTTATTTTACCTGTAAAACGTTTCATAGTCAACAATGAAGTCAATTCTGAATAAGAAAGAACATTTATTTAAAAAAATATTTAAAAAAATAATCTGAAAGTTTTTAATTACTAAAAAACATTATATATCAAAATAACATACTTGCTAGCATAAATATCAACTGAATGTAGTAAAGGAATTTATTATAAATGCTAAAAAGTTTCAGTTTTTCGCTGATGTCAAGCGCTCACCCACTTCCGGTTTGACATTAGCTTGACGTCGCTTGTTTACTGAAGTTCCAATCAATGCACGTCCAACACGTGACCAAATCCTTCGGGCGGGCACGTTCTCGACCTGTCCTCGTGCTCGTAGGCTTATTTCTCACTCCCCCTAAAATGACCTTCCAAGTTTTTGTTGACTTGTGTTTATCAAGTCTGGTTTTAATCTGAAAACAAACAGGTTAATGCTATTACACACACACTAAACGGAAATTAAATATCAGACTTGCAGGTTCACATTTTCAGGTTTTTCACATTGTTTGGAGGAACAAATCAGTATAAAACATAAGTTTTGATATTTTTCATTTAAATAAACCATTCCTTTGCTATTACTATTACTGTTTTTATCTTCTTGGCTTATTGGAAGCTTTTATTTGCACAATTTATTCCAATGGTTGTTTATTTTTAAATAAAATAAATTAAGACCAAGTGTCCCAGATTATCTTAATTGTTAAATGTGCACAAAGCAATATGGTTTATGCACCAACGGACACCAGAATCAGCAGCAGAGATGACCTCTGGGCTGACTCAACTTTTAAGGGAGGTGCAAATGCATGCATTTGAAATTGCAACACGCTGCAACAGTATTGAGAATTTGTCATGGAACCAGTCAGACCGTGTACAGTTTGCGTCATTGCTGCAAGTTTAAATATTGAGTATTGAACTGCAGTAACATGAAGTAAAACCACAGGCCTGAGTTTCAGTCTTACTCACCATGCTCAAGAGGATAACAGAAAAACTTTCAAAAAGCAAAACAGAGCTCTACACGAAGGGAAAAAAAACTTAAAACTGGATAAAATAAAACATATTTATAAGACAGTAAAAAAAATATTAAAATAAGAGAGAAACATGTATTTAGCCATGAAAAATGTGCAAAATAATGTTTATTATGTATACATGTAAGAATGCTAGTCAAATTTGATGTGAAAATTAGTAAATTGCAGCAATTTTTTCTTTTTTTTATATCTTAAATCACAAAAAACATTTAAAATCTCATATTCTAAGGCATATATTTTCTTAAAACATTATATTTTCTTTATAATCTCTGTCATTTCACCTGATGTTTGCTTTGTTTTGTAGATTTTCCATAGATTTGACAGAATGTGTAAGAAAACCTTTTTTACAAAACTTTGGAGTTTTGCTGCCATCAAGTGGTTTAATGAGGTACTGTCAACTATGGAAAAAACTTATCTTTTTTTTTACAATTAATTTAAATTTATTTTTTTTTCTTTTAAAATTTATAAATATACATATATATATATATTATATATATATATTATTATATATATATATTATATATATATATATATATATATATATATAAATCAATGACCAAAAAAAAAGAAGAAGAAATGAATAATAACAAGGTACACTGAGAGGCTGTTGCGTAACGTGACGCTTCTGGTGGGCGGGGCTACGTAAACAGGAAGACTGATGTAACGTTTGTTGTGGTAGAACGACGCGCAGTGGCAGAAATGGAGGAAAACGGTCAGAATTATAAGGTATTCTTGCATTTGTATTCTTTCTTGTTGACAGCTTTATTATTTTTAAACAATATAATTGTGTTTTAATAAGTTTTGTTCGAAATTAACAAGACGGACGGGCACTTCTCACGTCTCAACCCAGTTTTAATCCTCGTTTTTACGTCAAAATGCACGTGAAGACACGGTGGACGGCAATAATTGTTGACAAAGTGGTTGGGTCTTTTTTTTTTTTTTTTTTTTTTTTTTTTAAGTCGACACAAGTTTATTCTAAACTGGGCTCGGCTCGGTTTTCACACACAGACCTGACCGACGAGTCACCGCGGTGTCATGTGACTCCATTGAGTGATGGACGCTTTTGTTCTTCACCGATTTTATGAGCGCGAGACGTTTTGTTTGCCTCAGTCTGCGGCTGCGCATTCTGTTAGATTAATACAAATATTTAAAATTTAAATCATTTTTTTTTATTTCTATGCTTATTTGTCGGAGCTGTTTTGGAAAAATCCAACCTGTAATCAGGTGCAGGTATGTCAGGTGACTTGATTACGTCACGCATCTGGAAAGATACAGAAATGATAGAAAACACATTCTTTACATGTATGAGCTTGAATTTTAATGTTTGTCCTGTACTTCATACAAAGCTAAAAAAAAAAAAAAAAAAAAAACATTCTTAAAAATAAATTGCATTATAACTTGAACTTGTATTAGCTTTGATAGCAAAAACATAGAACATAGAACAGAATATTATCATTATTGTCATTGCTTTGTTTTGGATGCATTTGTCTAAATGTTCTGTAAATTTGCTTGCATTCAATAAAGTAAAAAAAAAAACCCAGAAAGTTAATTTTTTATTCTGTTTAATTGTATTAAAATGTTTTAGTAATTGTGAGATTAGAATTGACTTATTATTTTTTATTCTGATTATTTACCTTCATTTAATTTAAGTCTGTGCATTTTTGACTATTACATAATTTTAGCTTCATATTTATTTTAATTTTCAGCTCATATTTGAGAAAGAAGGTGTGTACCTCCACACGAACGCCAAGAGGACCAACCAGGACACCTCCATCCCGGGCTTCATCCGCATCGTCGAGCGGGTAAGCAAATCTGTGCCTGTTTAACAGTTTGTTTTTTTTGTATTTATGAGAAAAATCTTTCGTTCAGGCTGGGATTGCAGCGTTGGAATGGAGTCCTCTGCAGGATGAGGGTCGCACTGCTCCTGCAGTCCTCTACACCAAAAAGGTCTGATTGATTTTTAATTAATTATGATTTTTACGTCAGATGACGATCTAACATTTATCTTCATCAGGACGGGGAGGCAGGGGAAGAGGAAACCCATTTCGACCCCGGTTATGAACCAGACTGGGCTGTCATCAGCACCGTAGCGAAAGATCGAGAGCCCGTCCCGATGCAGGACGCTGGTGCGTTTTCTCCGGTTTCTTGTATTTTGTTAGAAATACATGTCACGCTAAACTAAAGCTGCCACAATTAGTCGACTAATTGATGACTAATCAACTATTAAAATAGTCAACGACTAATTCAATAGTCGAATAGTCGTTATTTTATATTATATGCAGTCAGAATGTAGTAAAGTTGAAAGTAATAATGGCATTCTGCTAACTTTTTGGACTATTTCTGGTTTTATTAAGGTTTTTTAGGCTAATATTTAAGCTGCATGCTAGCTATTTGAGCTAATTTAGGATTTTTTTAGACTAATTTTGAATTTAGCTAATATTTCAGCTACATGTTAGCTAGTTTTGGCTACTTTAGAATTTTTTCCTTTTTTTAGGCTAATTTGGAGCTTAGCTATGATTTCAGCTGCATTCTAGATATTTAGCTAATTTAGGATTTTTTCAGGCTATTTTGGAGTTTAGCCAATGTTTCACCTACATGCTAACTGTTTTGCTAATTTAGGATTTTTTTAGACTAATTTTGGAGTTTAGCTAATATTTCAGCTACGTGTTAGCTAGTTTTGGCTACTTCAGGATTTTTTTCTGTTTTTTAGGCTAATTTGGAGTTTAGCTAAGATTTCAGCTGCATGCTAGATGTTTGGGCTAATTTAGGATTTATTTAGGCTGATTCGGAGTTTAGCTAATATTTAAGATGCTTGCTAGATATTTAGCTAATTTAGGATTTTTTAAGGCTATTTTGGAGTTTAGCTAATGTTTCAGCTGCATGCTAACTGTTTGAGCTAATTTAGGATTTTTTTTAGACTAATTTTGATTTTAGCTCATATTTCAGTGACATTCTAGCCAGTTTTGGTGACTTCAGGATTTTTTTCTGTTTTTTAGACTAATTTTGATTTTAGCTAATATTTCAGCTGCATGCTGGCAGTTTTGGCTAATTTAAGCATTTTTCAGTTTTTTTAGGATATTTTGTCATTCAGCTAATATTTTAGCTGGCTATCATCTTCAGCGTTTTTAACTATCAATTTCAGCATCTTCAGCTATCAGCAATTCCTTTCAACTTTATTTAGTCCAACATCACAAAAAAAAAGTCGGACTCATTGGGCTTCATGCTGGGAACTTTTACAGATGGAGAACGTTATTCATAAAATAAAAACAATAGCTAAAAACTAAACAGACTCGATAAAAGTGGCTTTTCCCGCCATTAGACCCTCCCCATCAACTCTACAACCACGTATTTGACTAGAGTTCATTCAGCATTTAGCATTAGCATCTTTAACAGCCAAATTTAGCTTACAGCATTCACACCAACATTATTGCAGGTAATTCTATATCTGTAGTTTTAAGTTAGTTTAAAGCTAATGATGGTTAAGATGTTTGCTTTACATCCAGTTTCCGAATGACCAGATTAGTCGACTAATCAGAAAAAATAATCAGAGATTAGTCTACACTAGTCTACACTAAACCTGATGTTTTCCGTCTCTGCAGGACAGTGGGCCTTCTCCCTTCCCCTGTCAGAGCTGTACTCCCTCCGGAGGGCCCGCTTCTCTTTGGGTCGGAACTTTATCGTCCTGACGAGCCGAGGCAGCCACCCGCTGCCCCCTCTGCACTTCCACCGGGGGGGGACCCGGGAGCTGCTGCGGGCGATACACCGTTACATCGTTCTGGACCAGTGAGCGGGACGGCACTTTGTTCAGCAGCGGTTTGGGTTCTGTCGTCTGATCCCATCCTCGTTTCTGCCCTCAGGTCACCTGTGGATGGGCGGCTCTTCCTCGCCTACCCGCGGGATTCGGATGCTCTCCCCCAGACCCTCGACAAGCTGCAACTCTTTGACGATGGAGGCTCCGATCTCGTCTCGGTAAACCTCAATCCTATAAAACCACAGGAAGAGGAGCAATATTGTTTTTTCATCCTTCTTCTCTGATTCTCCCAGAGGTTCATCCAGGACCCTTATGCCACCACATTTGGTGGATTCTCCAAAGTCACAAACTTCTTCAGGGCAGCGATTCGTCCTCCAGAATCCTCCATGCACCCCCGCTCCGCCCAGGATCCCGGCCTGCCATCCCAGCCGGACGACGAGCCCGGATTTGAGCTCATCACCTGCGTAAGGAGAAGAATTCTGGTTTCCGGAGAACGTGGAGGCAAGACGGCGCACTGAGCTGTCGCGGTGTCCACACAGGGCATGGAGCTCGGGCCCAGACCAGAGGTCACCCGGGGACAGCCCCTGGACAGGTGGGAGGACTTCCTGGACCCGGAGGGACGAGTGAAGAATCCAGAGAAAGTCAAAGAGCTGGTGTTCAGAGGGGTATGAGCATCACATTTAGCGCTTCCATCCAAATGTCCAGAGTTTGACGCTGTTCTCTCTCTCAAAGGGCGTCACTCCATCTTTAAGGAAAGAGGTGTGGAAGTTCCTTTTGGGGTTCTTCCCATGGAGCAGCACAACAAAGGAGAGAGAGGACATCCTAAGAGTCAAAACGTCTGTCTTTTTTCCCTCTACGATCCATTACTAGCTGGTTTGTTTTGGTGAAACGGCCGCTCTCTCCTGCAGGGACGAGTACTTCCGGATGAAGGTGCAGTGGAAGTCGGTCAGCGAGGAGCAGGAGATGAGGAACTCGCTGCTCAGAGGATACAGGAGTCTGATAGGTGAAGACGTCCGCAGAACGGCTCGTCGCTTCGGTCGGATCCGCGGCAGAAACTGAAACATTTGCTTTGTGGTGACAGAGAGAGACGTGAACCGGACGGACAGACACAACACGTTCTTCTCGGGGAACGACAATCCAGGACTGACGCTGCTTCACGACGTGCTGATGACGTACTGCATGTACAACTTCGATCTGGGTGGGTTTTAGCTTCTTCTCTGCTCCTCCTGACAAAACACTATTATATATTATACACAGTTGTTGGCAAATTTACTTAATTTTACGTTCACACTGAACATGATTTGTGCAACAGACTCCAGATTCTGTTTTTTTTTTTACTTCTTATTTTTGGGTTTCACATTTAGTAAATAAAGCACATTGACGGTTCTTTAAAGACAAAGAGAAGAGGAACAAAAAAGTAAACCATCATATAGTACAGGGAATCACACATGAGGCCAAAATCCAAAACAGCTAGCACGTAGCTGAAAAATAGCTAAGCTTCGAAATGGCCCAAAAAACTAAGAAAAGCCTAAATAGCTAACGTGTAAATACTAGCCTAGCTCCGAAACTGCCTAAAAAAATTAAAAAGACAAAATTAGCTTAAACAGCTAGCATGTAAACATTAGCTTAACTCAAAAACAGCCTAAAAATCTGAAATAAGCCCAAATTAGCCTAAGCAGCTTATATTAGCTAAACTCCAAAATATCTTAAAAAATTTCGAAAAACCCAAATTAGCCAAAACAGCTAGCATGTAAATATAAGCTAAACTCCAAAATAGCCTAAAGAATTTCTAAAAACCTAAATTAGCCAAAACAGCTAGCATGTAAACATTAGCTACACTCCAAAACAGCCTAAAAAATTGAAATAAGCCTAAATTAACCAAAGAGGTAACGTGTAAATTTTAGCTAAACTCCAAAACAACCTAAAAATATATATAAAACCTAAATTAGCCAAAACAGCTAGCATGTAAACATTAGCTAACTCAAAAACAGCCTAAAAAGCTGAAATAAGCCCAAATTAGCCAAAACAGCTAGCATGTAAACATTAGCTACACTCCAAAACAGCCTAAAAATATATATAAAGCCTAAATTAGCTAAAATAGCTAGCATGTAAAAATTAGCTAAACTCCAAATCAGCATAAAAAGCTGAAATAAACCTAAATTACCCAAAACAGCTTATATTAGCTAAACTCCAAAATAGCTTAAAAAATGTCCTAAAACCCAAATTAGCCAAAACAGCTAGCATGTAAATATAAGCTAAACTCCAAAATAGACTAAAACATGTCTAAAAACCTAAATTAGCCAAAACAGCTATCATGTAAACATTAGCTAAACCCCGAAACAGCTTAAAAATATATATAAATTATTATATTATACAAATTAGCTAAAATACCTAACATGTAAAAATTAGTTAAATTTGACTAATGTAGAATTTTTTTTCAATTTTTTTAAAGCTAATTCAGAGTTTAGTTAATATTTCCGCTACATGCTAGCTGTTTTGGCTAACTTGGGCTTTTTTCCATTTTAAGGATATTTTGTCATACAACTAATATTTTAGCTGGCTACCAGCTTCAGCATTTTCAGCTATTAGCATCAGGGATTTCAGCTGTTAACTTCAGTGTTTTTAGCTATCAATTTCAGCATTTTCAGCTACCAGCACTAGCATCTTATAAATTCAGCTTACAGCATTATCACAGGTAATTCTTATATATAGTTTTTACTTAGTTTAGAGCTAATGATGATTTAGACATTTCCTTTACGTTTAGTTTGCAAATGACCTGATTATTCCACTAATCAGAAAAAATAATCGGTAATTAGTCGACTGTTAAAATAATCGTTTGTGGCACCACTAGTGAGCTTCAACACATTTGATTTTTTTTTAATTAACATTTTTAATTGTTACACTTTGTTACTGAGCTGGACACGCCCACATCCACAGTGTTTTCCAACAATCCTTCTGTCTCTGTCTTCTCTGGGGGGTCCAGGGTATGTCCAGGGGATGAGCGACCTCCTGGCTCCCATCCTGTTCGTCACTCAGAACGAGGTGGAGTCTTTCTGGTGTCTGACCGGCTTCATGGACCTGGTGGTAAGTGGAGAAGTTCCTCTTTGAAACCGTTCTGATGAAAATTGTGGATTTTTGTGTCATTTTTCTGACAACATACATTAATAAATGTCAGCTCAAAATTGCATTTTTGTATTCAAATGAACAAATGTTTTAGAAAATACACTCCTGCTTTGATGGGTGTTGGGAAGGGGGGGCGGGATTGCGCTGCGGTCACGCCCACAACTGATATAAGCAAAATTTTATTGAATTCCTGCTGCTTTGCAGAAGCTGCGCCCTTGAAAACGACTCAACAGTATATTCATAAATTAAAGACCACTCTGAACTTTTTAAAAAAACTTTATTATTTTAAAATACATCAAAAAATGATCAGAGTGGGACTTCAAATGATTTAGAAGTTTCTGTCTTCTCGTGGTCTTTTGCAGCATCAGAACTTTGAGGAGTCCCAGGAGGCCATGAAGCAGCAGCTCCTTCAGCTCAGAGTTCTGCTCAAAGCTTTAGACCCAGAACTTTGTGACTATTTGGGTCAGTAGATATTTCTCACATGTATTAGAGTAACAGGAAGTGAGGAGAGGGTGAACTCATGGCGTTTGTGGTCTGCAGACTCTCAGGACAGCGGCTCTCTCTGCTTCTGCTTCCGCTGGCTGCTCATCTGGTTCAAGAGAGAGTTCTCCTTCGAGGACATCCTCACCTTATGGGAGGTGAGTTCTCCATTCATGCATTCTTGGAGGCTTTGCTGCTTAAATTCACATTTCCTCGTCCTCCTGCTTCTCTTTAGGTCCTCTGGACTTGCCTCCCCTGTGAGAACTTCCACCTGCTGATCGCCTGCTCCATCCTCCAATCGCAGCGCGGCGAGCTGATCGGCTCCGACCACGACTTCAACACCATTCTGAAGGTCCGCCTCCTCGTGCCGTCTCACTTCTGAGATCGAAACGTGAATTTTAATCCTTTTTCCTGTTCAATGTGCAGCACATAAACGAGCTGACGATGAAGCTCCACCTGCAGAATATTCTGTGCGACTCTGAAGCCATCTACCTGCAGCTGATTCAGTGCAAGGTGAGAGCGCGGTTTCCAGTTTTCATTCTTTATTTATAGATAACTTTCAAAAAGAAACAGATTTGATTATGTACAATTCATATTTTGTGCACAACTTTGCAGAATAAATATGAACACAACGTTTAATTTTATGTTTAACAAGCCTCTACATATTTTGTCACGAATATGAATTCTTTTGTTCACGAACTGTCAAAAATACGTCACAGGCTTATAAATCGAGTGCCGAAACATCGATTGATCCAACTTGGATCAATCGATTAACAGCCACTTTTTACTTTACTTTTCTTCGTTTTTTATTTTTTGCAAGGCAACATCAGCGGAGTGTATAAACAATGAAAAAGACCCAGAAGTGGTGGCAAAAAAAAAAAAGAGAGAAATGAGAATCGGCGTTCTGCTGTCTAGCCTCCTCTGCCGGTGTTTTGCCAAGGAACGACCCCTGCCAGAAATTGTTTCCCCTGTTTCAGGCATTGTTCTGAAAGGGGGAAGGTACTTGGCGCAACACCGGTTAGCATTGTGGGGATCCTAGCTTAGCCGGGAAGTTTTTTCCCGCTCCGGGTCCTAGACCGGTCCAGACCGGTACCCTTGCCCTCCCCCATCACTACCTGCGCCCGGCTCTAGCGGCACTGTGACCCCAAAAGGGATAGCGGGTTAAGAGAATGGATGGAAAAGATGAAAACAGCTAAGCTAACTCATCGCTAAAGAAGACTAACCGAGAGTCAAAAAGAAAGAAAGAAAAATCAGAAATGGAGAAAAAGTTGGACATTATGATCCCACTGACTTGTTCATTTTTGTTTGTTTATACATTTCCAACAGTAGCTTAGCTGTTTTTATTTTGTCCTCCTCTTATTTTCAACTAATTTTACAAACTTTTTTTTTTTAACATCTAATGATTGGACACACTTCGTACATTGTATCGTTCATTAATCCTTCCTTACCTCACATACTGTAATGAAGTATGGGGAAATAATCACCAAACCTCAGTACATCCGTTATGCATGGTACAAAATCGAGCAGTTCGGATTATTTACAAAGTAGGATACCTGGAACACAATAACCAAACTTTCATACACTCCAAGTTACTAAAATTCATTGATCTTATAAATGATCATACAACCAAAATAATATGTAAAACATATAATAATTTATTACAATATTCAAAAACTATTTATATTGAGAGACAATTCCCATATATATACAACCTATTATACGCACAAAAAGGAGAGAATTCTTTGTGTCTGTATGTGGAGTAAAACTGTGTGTTTGGAACAAAAACAATATATACTTGTTTAAAAAAAGTTATAAATGTATCACATGGACAAAATACAAACATTCCTGATTTATGTATAATAACATTGAATATATAAAAAAGTAGATAAAATACTGTTAAATGAAAGAAAAAAATGTGTTGTATAAATATTATGTTTATTTTACCATGTATATTGTAAATTTTGTTCATAAAGAATATTGTGATGAAACTTATGATTATTGTTAAAAGTTATCAGTAATGTAATCGTCTATTATAATGCATTAAGGGGCAGGCTTTAATCAGCAATGCTTCTGCCCGCCTCCTTTCAAACATTTATGGAAGACATAACATACTTATTATCAATTGTGCTAATACAGATCTGTATTAATTAACATGTTTGAATAAACTAAAACAAAAAAAAATGCGGTCGGAGGTCGCTGTATTTGATCCGTTTTATATATCAATGGCTATCAAGATACTTTCCCCGATATTTCATCAATAATATTCTTAAAATTTCTATTTTATTTTGGTTAAATAAATAAACTTGAGCAGAAATGCGCAGTTTGATCATTCGATGTATAAGTTTGTGACATATTTTTGACAGTTTTTGAACAGAAGAAATTCATATTCAAAACAAAGTAAAGTCTTGTTAAACGTAAAACTAATTGTTGTATTCAAAATATAAATGTGTGCACAACTTTGTATTCATGAATACAAATTTATCTTTATGAGTCAGTTTCTTATTGACCTCTTAGAAGTTTCCTTTCAAACAAGAATAAACCCAAATATTTGGACACAATCTTTAGCTCACCAGGATCTGTTCCTCTCTGCGCAGGAGCTTCCCGTCCAGGTGCAGCAGGTTCTGGGTCTCTATGACCCGTCCAGCTCGGAGGAGAACAGCTCAGAGTCTCAGAGCGGCGAGGCGCGGCCCCTCGCCGGCCGATCGCAAGCAGGAGCGGCGTCTTCTAGTTCTCACGGCCCCACCTATCCTTAGATCTGCAGCTGCGCTGGAGGACGGAGAGGAACATTCGGGACAAACGTGTTACGGTTTGCATGCAATGTTTTAGGAAATGTTCCCCAAAATTCTGTCAATAATCTTAAATTGGTGAAGTTTCAGTTTCCAGGTTTTCTCCTTTGATTTAAAGGAATGTTTTATTTCCACTTTACTCTAATTTTATATTACAAAGTTGAAGATTTTCTTCAATTGACTGATTTTGAGGTCTGTTTTAATTGCATTTTGCAAACATAAAATCCGTTTCCTCAAAAATCTCTTTTAGAATTTCTGGAAAATTGTTCCTAAAGTCGCCTCAAAAATATTGTAAGACAGAAGAAGAGGAACAAACGGAAACTTAAAACTCTATTGAACGGTTGTTGTTACTGTCTGGTGGAGGCAGGGGGCGCTGTTGAAGTCCTCAAAGTGTTGAAGTCACTGCAGTGAGACCTGCAGACTTTCGAGGGGATGGGTCAACATTACAGTGTTTATTTTGTGAATAATCCTGCTTTTTCTCTACGTTTTTGCCTTTTCGTGCACGCCTCGCCTCCAAGTCTGTTTCTCCCCTCGATGCTGCTACTCTCGTTGAACTCCTGGGTTGTCGTCGTCGTCGTCGTCGTACGTTTCGTTGCCTCGGCTCCGCTGCATCTGAAAGGGAATCGGGTTAAAGCGGCCCGTCGGAGCTAAACGGCGCCATTCCAGGCCTATGCAAACGTTTGGCATGAATCATGCATAGAAGTACTTTATGTCATGCCTTGTAATTTGTAATCTGCATTATGTATATCATTTTCATCTGTGAACTACTGCCAAATAAAGGGTTTCATCTTAACAAACAGGTTTGTTTTCACATTGATAATTTACTAAAGAATAATCAGCCAGCTTTAAAAAAAAAAAAAATCTCAAAATGATAATTGAAAGGATTTGAGTACATTTAAGTGCAATACTTTGAGGATTTTCCAAGGAAAGTACTTTAATTTGCTTTAAATATGGCGGGTAAATTGAGGAGCAACAGTTAAGTATTTCTTCTTTTTACAATGTATTTCATTTACTCCATTAACTAAAAAAAAAAAAAACAACAACAATAAAGGTATTGTTTTCTGGTGCTTATTGCCTTTGTTGCAAGATAAATAAAAGTTTAAAATTAATTGAAGTAAATAAAAGAAAGTTCTGCTCACTAACAGAAACTTTCTTTTTTTTTAAATTTGACTTTAAAAAAAAAAAAAGAATTCTGGTTAGTTACTGATGTGCACCAGATGGTAACAGTTACCATCCAGAATTAGTATTTTTTTTTTACTACTTTAACTTTTACCAAACAATAGTACTGGTTAGTAACCAGTAATATTCATCATAGGTATACCTCAACTGTGAGCGAGAAATTGAGAGAAAAAAATGATTTTTTTTTTTTAAAGAATTTATTTGTAAATTATGATGGAAAATAAGTATTTGGTCAATAATAGAAGTTCAGGTCAAATACTTTATGTGTTTGGAAACTGTTGCTGGTATTTTGGTCCATTCCTCCATGCAGATCTCCTCTAGAGCAGAGATGTTTTTGGGTCTGTCACTAAGCAACGCAAACTTTCAACCACCTCCAAAGATTTTCTATGAGATCTGGAGACCGGCTAGGCCACTCCATGCCCTTTAAATGCTTCTTCTGAAGCCACTCCTTCATTATCAGTGTGTCTGGATCATGCTGAAAGCCACATTTCATCTTCAATGCTGATGGAAGGAGGTTTTCACTCTAAATCTGACCTTACATGGATCAATTCATTCATTCCAGTAGTCAATTTGTGTGTCAATTTTGTTTCTGATGTACTAAGACAGCTCTTTGGTCTTGGCCGTAATAGTGGAGTTCGGGGTGTGATTGTTTTATTTGATTAAATACATATTGAAAAAAAACAGGTATAAAAATACATGAAGAGTAGGTGCAGGAAGAGGCAAAAAACCCATATGTGCTTGCATTAGAGCCTCTACCTAATTAAGCTTTAAATTAACATAAAAATACCTCTTTACAATTGTATACATTCACAATTATCTACACATATCAAAAACAAAGGAAAAACACCTAGATTTCATCCTACATCAATTTATAATCATTAAAAATTAACATTTTGAGGTTGTGGACAGGTGTATTTAAAGTTAGATAACAGATGCCGTTAATACAGGTAACGAGCAGAGAGCAGAGGATCCTCTTGAAGAAGAAGTCACAGGTCGGTGAGAGACACAAATGTTTGTGGGTGACCAAATACTTATCTCCCACCATAATTTACACATTATTTGAAGATCAGACAAAGTGATTTCTGGACTTCTTCTCATTTTGTCTCTGATAGTTGAAGTATCCTTATGATGAAAATTACAAACTTTATAGTTTTTGAAAAACTGAGCAAAATATGCCACATAGGAAATTAAAGTAAAGTAAAGTAAAAAGTTGAAGTATATTAGCATCAAACCTTTAAATATATTTGGGCTACATTTTCATCTTTTGAAGAAATTTTCAACAAAAAAATGGAGTTTGGCTAATATTTGCTAACATTTTTGTTACTGGAGATGTTTTAGGCCAATTTAGATTTTAGCTGCTGTTTTAGCAACATGCTAACATTTTTGACTAATTTAGTTTACTGAGGAATTTAGGCAGTTTTTGAGTTTAGCTAGAATTAAAGAAATATGTTAGCTTCTTTGGCTAAGCATCTACTGAGGTTTTTTATTCTGATTTGGAGTTAAAATAATATTTTAAAAACATGCTAACATTTTTGGCTAATTGTTATCTACTGAAGCTTTTTTTAGGCTAATTTTGAGTTTAGCTTCCATTTTAGCAACATGCTAACATTTTTGACTTGTTTAGTGTACTGAGGAATTTTAGGCAGTTTTTGAGTTTAGCTAGAATTAAAGAAATATGCTAGCTTCTATGGCTAATTTGGCATCTACTGAGGTTTTTAATTCTAATTTGGAGTTAAGAAAATATTTTAGAAACATTTTTGGCTAATTGTTATCTACTGAAGCTTTTTTAGGCTAATTTTGAGTTTAGCTTCCATTTTAGCAACATGCTAATGATTTGGCTAATTTAGTTTACTGATGAATTTTAGACAGATTTTGGATTTTAGTATTTAAGCAACAAACTTCTTTGACGAATATAGCATCTACTGAGGTTTTTTTATGCTAATTTGGAGTTAAGCTAATAGTATAGCTACCTGCTAATATGTTATCTACTGAAGTTTTTTTTGTCATTTAAAGTTTAGCTTCTATTTTAGCAACATGCTAATATTTTTGACTGATTTAGTTTATTGAGGAATTTTAGGCTATTTTGGAGTTAGCTTGAATTTAAAAAATGGGCTAGCTTTAGTAGTTTTTTTTTTTGTTTTTTTGGCTTATTTGTCCTAATCGTTTGAACCAAACAAATTCCAAAACAAAAAGTATTTTTTATGTAGCAAAAATATTCAACCAATAAAAAACGTACTTATTATTTAATTAGAAATCACGGTCGTTAATGCAACCTAAACCTGTGAACCGTTTCAACTTTGACCTCGTCCCCCCACCTCCTCCCCCACAGGCCAGCAGGTGTCTGTGTGAGGGTAAAATAGGACCTCTGTTCCCCTCCACCCCGGGAAATGAGCTGGAAAACGAGGGGCGGAGCGCCACGCCTCCTCCAGGGGGCCCGTCTCTGTCTCCGGCCCTCTCCCTCCGTGCTGTTTGAATACAGCTGCGGTGTATGAATTTAACAGGCTGCTTAAACAGGCACCCCGATCTGCCGCTCCGCCCAGTCCACCCCGACCTGACCTCACTTGACTGACGGAGCCAAACTCATTCAGGCCTTCATTCAAAGTCAATCTGCTTTCAGCCGCCCTCAATGCGGCCCTTACAGCCCGACATCTTCAAACCCCGTGTTCTCTCGCTTCTCTGGAGGATTACAGCCTCTTCATGAGCTCCGCGTCCAAATCCAGTGAAACCTTCAACCAACTTTCCAACTAAAAGGATCACGGTTCTGAAGAACTTTTAGGAGACGAACAGAATCATGTTGGAGAGAAGTCACAAACAGAAACATGTAACTAAAACTGTTCATAACTTTAAGAAAAATCATCAAAAATGATAAATATATTAAAAAAAGAGAGAAATTTGTGTATCTCTTTTTGGGCTGCAACAAATGATTATTTTAATAGTTGACTAATCGGGTCATGCACAAAGTGGATATAAAGTACACATTTTAACCATCATTAGCTTTAAACTAACTAAAAATAAAGATAATTAAGAGTTTATTAAAATTAATGAGTCGTGCAGCCTCTGTCCTTCATTAGTTTCTGGCATTAAAACAAGATAAAATCAAATGAGGTTAGCCTCTGAAACAAGAAAGTATTATAAGATTATTTATATTTTACTGTTTACTTTTGTGGAACAGAAGTTTTGAATTCTTTGCACAACATTGCAAAAAATAAAAAAAATTTAAAAAGAAAATCTTCCTATTTCTTCTGACAAATGTCTTTTTTTTAAATAAATAAGTCTTAACAAAAAGATCCTGTTGCTTTTGAAATAGAATCTCTTTTCATCCAAAGGTGCAAAAACTTGAAAAGTCAGAGTTGGTGAATGGATTCTGAATTATTGATGACGGGCTGAAATCAAGTGTTGGAGATCCGTCAGCCCGGACGTCCATTTAACTCCCATTTGAAACATTAGCCGCCATTGAAGCCTAAAATGTGTGAAAAGCCACCTGTAATGAGCGTGTCAAATACAATCTGTATCTCCTCTGGTGAGTGTGACCCCATTGTGAGCGGCAGAGGGCTTCATGCGGGGAGTGTGTCTGCCCGTCAATGCGTGACGGGAGGAGCCGGCAGCAGCAGGCAGAAGGCCAGGGCCTGTCGTCTGACACTGATTTGTTCAGGGAGACAATACGGCTCATTGACCTCCGCGGCTCCACTGTCTGTTGCACATACCTCGCCCGGCCCTCGCCGCCCTTTAAACAACGGCAGCAGATTGCTACGGGGGGGGGGACGGGTTGCTTTGACAGTGAAAAAAAATGGAGAGCCAAAAATGTTATCAACATATTTGCAGATGAATATTTTAATTAACAAAACATATGATTTAGATCATATTTATTCCTTTTTACTTTTATTTTTGGTAACGAAACACAACAAAACACATAACATTTTGCTCCACACAACCTGCGGCTCCGGAGCCACATGTGGCTCTTTTATTCCTCCATTGTGGCTCTTGGCTTTCAAGAAAACTTCAAACTGAACAAATAACTTTAAAAGTTGCATTACTTGTGATTATGCTAGTGTGAATGCTTTTTTTAGCTTTAACTTTTGCTGAAAGTAGTCACTGAAGAGAAAATGATGACAAAATTTACTTTAATTGCTGCAGGGATTTGCTGAAAATCTTTGCAAAATGATAAAATTACTAAAAGACTGAAAATGTTGTTAAAGAGCTATGAAAGAGTGCTGAAGTTGACCTAAATTTAAGAAAAATTCATAGTAAAATTGCTTTAAAATCCCTAACACACAAAATATTTTATGTGTTGCTTAAATATTGGCTAAACTCCAAATTACCCCAAAAAAACCTTAGTAGACCGCAAATTAGCCAAAAATAGCTATTTTGCTGCTTAAATTCAAACTCCAAAATAGCCTAAAATTTCTCACTAAATTAGTCAAAAACATTAACCACAAAAATATTATTCTAAATTAGCCTAAAAAAGCTTCAGTAGAGCAAATTAGCCAAAAATATTAGCATGTTGCTAAAATACTATCTTAAATCCAAACTAGCAAAACAAACCACAGTAGATGCCAAATTAATCAAAGAAGCTAACTTCCTGCTTAAATATTAGCTACAATTGCCAAAAAAATTCCTCAGTAAACTAAATTAGTCAAAAACGTTAGCAAGTTGCTAGAACAGGAGCTACACTCCAAATTAGCCAAAAAAAACCTTAGTAGACAGCAAATTAGCCAAAAAAAAAAAGCTAGTTTGCTGCTTAAATTCAAACTAAACTCCAAAATAGCTTAAATTTCTCACTAACGTAGTCAAAAACATTAACCACAACAATATTATTCTAAATTAGCCTAAAAAAGCTTCAGTAAAGCAAATTAGCCAAAAATGTTAGCATGTTGCTAAAATACTAGCTTAACTCCAAACTAGCAAAACAAACCTCAGTCGATGCCAAATTAATCAAAGAAGCTAATTTCCTGCTTAAATATTAGCTACAATTGCCCGAAAAAAATTCCTCATTAAACTAAATTAGTCATAAACGTTAGCATGTTGCTAAAACAGGAGCTAAACTCTAGATTTACTTTAAGAAAACCCCACCAGCTGTTTTTGTCAAACTTAGATGACATGCTAAAATATTGGCAGAATTTGACATTTCTAGTGGTAGTTTTGAGTTTAGCTAATATTTTTAGCATTATGGCAAATTTAGATGTTTTCCTATTTTTTAAGGCTAATTTTGAGTTTAGTTAATGTTTTAACCATATGCTAGCTAATTTGGCAAAATTAAACGTTTTCCAGTTTTTCTTTCTTTTTTTTTTTCTTAGCAAATATGGATTATAGCTAATATTTTAGCAAGCTTCAGCATTTTCGGCTAGCTATCAGTTTCCGTCTTTTCAGCTATTAGCTTCAGCGTTTTTAGCTAGCTATCAGTTCCAGCATCTTTAGCAGCCCTATTCACCTTATAGCATTGACACTAGGATTGTCGCAGGTAATGCTAGTGGGAATATATCTAGTTCATAATTATGTTAAAAAGTTTAAAGTTTTAAAAATGTAGTTTAAGTGTTTAAAGTTTTTTGTGAGGATTTTATTTTTAGATGTGTCAAGGAAATTTATTCCATTTGTTATGTTTGTGATAGTAGAGCCTGAAGATATCTAAAAAATATCTCCCAAAGCATATTTTTCTTTTACCTGTTGCTTGTTTAAAAAAAAAAAAAAAAATCCTGAATTTGCA
The DNA here is from genome assembly GCA_003999625.1 of Oryzias javanicus. Lineage (NCBI taxonomy): Eukaryota > Metazoa > Chordata > Actinopteri > Beloniformes > Adrianichthyidae > Oryzias > Oryzias javanicus. The sequence goes on from CM012444.1 coordinate 24,027,293, forward strand.
AAGACCTTGTTACTCTTTATGTACCCAGCGTTTAAATCCTAGATATTATTCCATCCAGTTAGAGGAAAATTATTATTTTTTTATGTTTCTTTTAAAAAAAAGAATATCCCCCGTGAGTTCATTAGTTTAATTGCTTCATGGCTGTAAAAGGATACATTCTCAAATGATCTGTCAAAAAATAAATCATATATTCTGCAACTTACTTCGTACTGGACTCTTGATTTACTCCAATTGTATTTTGTTATTTTTATACATTGCATTTAACATTTTCTATCAATAAACTGTATTTTGCACTATCTGACCGCATCTCGTTTTGCACAATCATTGTGGTATTTTTTTCTCTGAGGTACACAGAATTTCATTACGATGCAAATTGTAATGATAATAAATGGTTATGATCCTAGTCTCGGGCTATGAAGCGCCGTCCAGCGGCTGCTGCCCACCACAGTGAAGTTATCCATGTGATATTAATAAAATATAATTCATTCAAAAATACATTGGATTCCTTTTTTGCAATTTGTTCCAGTTTCCTTAAAAAAAGGTAGTGGGATAGATCTTTCTATTCCAATAATATTGATATCCTGACAAATTTCTTTTTAAAAATATTATTTCTCATAAATTTTACTTGAATTGTTGTTCAGGATATTATTTATGTCAAGCAAAACTATTAAAATTAGAGCAAAAATTGAATTACTTTCTGTTTGTTTTGTGCCTCTTTCTGTTAAAAAAAATAAATAATTCAGTCAGAAACTGATCAAATGATTCAAGTATTACTCAGAAGTTGACGTACTTCCTCCTGAGCTGGTGATGTAAACAAACACCCTCGTCCTTTTGTCATCCATGCCCATTGTCAGAGTCTGGAGGTGACCTTTTCTCTCCTCCCTGTCTTTTCTTTTCCTCCCTTCTCTGTTTCACTGTCGAATTCAAGCTGTTCTGGGTCCCTGCGGGGACCTCCCTCTGTGGTGTCCTCCCTCTGCGGTGTCCTCCCCCACTGCCTCCCTGCGCCGCCGTCTTTCTCCCTCTCCACCTGTTGAAGCGATTGTTTTGCAGACTTTATTGTTAGTCCCAGTATTATGTTTGTCACTTGTGCGGGTCCCGGCCCCCTTCTTTCGGGTCACTCCCTCCGTCTTTTTTCTCGGCCGAGTATAAAACTCTGAAGGGAACAGGAGGACCGACGTTCAGACGATTTTCCGCGAGACCGAGAAGGGATGTCTGCTCACCTGTGAAGCATCTCAGCTGGCAGACGGACTTCTTCCACGGTGGATGTAAAAGATTTGCAGATGGACAGGGGAATGTGCGTGTCCCTTTGGTGTGAGGAAGTGGAGGACGATGCAGGTCCGGATGAGGGGCGGAGGGAAGTCAGGGGTCAGCTGAGGGCCGCCTGGGACCCCACAGTGTCAGGACGTCGGGTGATCCAGAGGCTGCTCCACCTGGAAGAGAGGTACATGCCCTCCATGCTCTACACCACCCTCATCCAGCGGGATCCAGAGCGCAGGGAGGAGCTCGCCAAATGGGCCCTGGAGGTACGAGACTCCCATTCAGTCCAACTGTTTGTTGCCAAAGAAAAGAGCTGACGTCTGTTTTTGTGTTCCAGGTGTGCTGCGACTGCGGTTGTGATGAGGCGGTGTTCCCCCAGTCTGTGTCTCTGATGGACAGGTTCCTGTCTGCACATCTGTCTCTGGCCGTGTCTCCATACTGCCTGGCTGCCGGCTGCATCCTGATCGCATCAAAGCTCACAGAGTGTGATGGTGTGACTGCAGACGGCCTCTGCGCTGCAGCGGAGCACAGCTTCCAGCCGTCAGACCTGCGGGTGAGTCTGCATCTCAGCACACTTTCTATATAAGTCTCTACTGTGAGATATTGGTTTAAAGCTGTCAAACCCAATCGCTCAAGGGGACAAAAACATAAAACAGATCAGGGTAAACATTTATCGAACACACTAAAACTACATTTTCAAAACTTTAAAACCGTAACTTTTTAACATTATTACTATGGCATTACCTGCAGTAATGTGAATGCTGTAAGCTGAATTTAAAGATGCTGAAAATGATAACTAAAAATTCTGAAGCTGAAAACACTGAAACTGATAGCCAGCTAAAATATTAGCTAAATGCCAGATTAGCCTAAAAAGCTGAAAAACACTTAGGTTAGCCAAAACAGCTAGCATACACCTGAGAAAATAGCCTCAAAATAGCCTAAAAACAGAATAAGTCTAAATTAGCCAAAATAGCTAGCATGAAGATATTAGCTTAACTTCAAAGTAGCCAAAAAAACCTGAAAAAAGCCTAAATTAGCCAAAAAAGCTAGTGTGTAAATAAAAAAAAACTAAGAAAAAAAACTAGCCAAAACAGCTAGCATGTAGCTGAAATATTAGCTAAACTCCAAAATAGGCTAAAAAAAAAAAAAAACTTAGTAAATTCCAAAATAGTCCATAAAGCTAGCAGAATGTCATTTTTCTAAACTTTAAAACAGAAACTTTTTAACATAATTAATCAAAAGGCAGGAATATTATTCCAGAATAAATCAACTTAAATCTTAAATAAATTTCAATATTTTGCTTTCCATTAAAAAAAAATATTTTGTAAAAATTATACAAGTTAAAAATTAGCGGAAGATAACATCGGGCCTTTAATAACAATAACATGAAATGATTGGGTGGGCCGGATAGAATTACTTTGACTTTGAAACTTGTGGTTTAAACCAATATTAAATCTCTGCTTTCGTTCCTGGATCAGGAGATGGAGCGTGTCATCCTCAGCACTCTCCGGTGGGACACCGCTGCGGTCACCCCGCAGGACTTCATCCCTCACTTTCTGGCCTCCGTCGGGGGGCAAGGAGACGCTGAGGCGGAGATGCTCGCCACTCTGCGGCGGCACAGCGACACTCTGACCGCCATGTGTGTCTGTGACTCCCGTTTTCTGGGAGCTCCCCCGTCACTTGTTGCCGCAGCGTCACTGAATTGCGCCCTAAGGGGTCTGAGCAACAGGGGGTCCACTCAGCCGCCCGACAGCAGTGAAGTCCTGGCAGAGCTGTGCCAGACCGACCTGGTATGTCCCCCTCAGCCTGAACTGACCTTTTAAGGTTCTTGCTGCATTTTACAGCCAATTGCAACTGGATGAAATATTTAATAGTTTGTTTTTGTTTTTTGGTCCTCAGGTCGTGTTGCAGTGTTACAGTGAAATGATTGAAAACGCCCTGAGACAGCGGCTGAGGGGTGGGCTGCAGCAGGCCCCCATGGAGAAGGACGAAGAGGTGGAGAGCGAAAGACCCGGAACACCAACTGACATGAGAGAGATTGATTTCTGATCACTGATTAACTTTATGAAAGGACAAAAGTTTTTTCGATTCATCAGTCAAACTGATATGAATTCATTGTGACAGCAAATGTTTTATTAAAACTTGAATGGTTTTACTGTTATTTATTTAATTTTTGTCTTTATTTATTTTTGTGTGCCATATCCAATTAAGTGTCAGTGAATGTTATATTGTCATATTATTTTTGATGCACTCTATTTATGCCTTATTTATGATCTTGTGCAATTTTTTTACTTTTATTATGTTAATTTATTTCAATTTGCCATGTCTTTTCTTTGTGTGTAAAATAAAATATATTGCAAATCTGTTTGTAATCTGTTCTTGAGCAATTACATAACCGTGGAGCATATTGGTGTCTTCGTGGTTTTTGAAGGAGCGATGCCTTTAAGGATCATTTTTAATGACCGAAGACGTCGTCCTAATGTCAATTTTACAGCAATTAAATTAAAAAAACATTCGTTTTGAATCAATTATAATGTATTTTCTTTTATTCATACATTCTTTTTTAAATTTTTCTTTAACGGAGAGAAAATGATGAACGTCAACCGCAACAATGTCTGGATAATTCGTTTTGTTCTTGAACGCAGCTTGACAGCAGCACACTCTTGACGTCATCAGCACGCGCCGCAGATTCATCAACAGATTCCTGTTTGTCGTGTTGGAACTGTTTAGATCACATTTGGGACACGTTTATGTGGTAAGTTACCACTTAAAATGCGTTTTAATCGTTTTGTACGTATTTTTAAACATTTTTGATTTGTTTTTCTCAGTAATTTTTGAAAAAAATGAGACAAATTTAGAGAGGATGACGTTGGTAGAAAGTGAAGTACGAGTGTTTTTTTCGATGTTTCAGACAATATTGTTTAACCAGGATATGTTAGAAAACTTCAGTTTAAATCGAGCATTAGTAGATGTTTGTCCTGTCATTGGGGCCTCATTAAGAGTGTGTTTATTTCTGGATCCATATCCGTTTTCACATCCGTGTTGCTTCGCTCTTTGGTTCTGAAATTCAAGCCAAACTGATGAAGTCATCAGCTGTAGAGCCAACCAAGAGTGTTTTTAGATGCTCCTAATTAGTAATCCCAGCCTGAGCCAGAGTCTGTCTGAAACCAGCTGACTCCGGCTGCAGTGGAGTTGATTCATGTTCATCGTGTGGCCTTCACTGCACTGATGCTCACCCTGCAGGAGGATGTTCCTGCATCTCCGCTGGCTGCTGCTCCTGTCCATCTCTGCTGGGGTTTGGTCTGTGCCCATCGACCGCAATGGAGGCGACCAGGAGCCCAAAGAAGAGGTGCAGGAGGAGAACATGGTAACTAACGCACGTGGACGTCCTCCACCGGTCCAATTCCATTTGGTGAAAGCTGTGCTTCCTCACACCCCGCCTGCAGGACACGGGTCTGTACTATGACCGGTATCTCAGGGAGGTGATTGAAGTTTTGGAGACGGACCCTCACTTTAGAGAGAAGCTGCAGACGGCAAACACAGAGGACATCAAGGTGAGAGTTACTGTCAGTCATTCTTACAACGATAAAAGGACAAAACTCCTGGAGTGGTCACGTTTGTTTTCAGAACGGGCGTCTCAGCAAAGAGCTGGACCTGGTCGGCCATCATGTCAGGACCCGACTGGATGAGCTGAAGCGGCAGGAGGTTTCTCGGCTCCGGATGCTGCTGAAGGCTAAACTGGACAGCACCAACACACAGAGTGAGTGGAGGTCTCTATTCCAATGTTCATCATGTTTGTGTTGTAGATCTTTTATTATCATTGTTATTCTGTAGCTATGCATTGTAATGCAACATTTTTCAGGTCATGGACCGGTTCAAATTAGACAATATTTTCTCAAATAAGGCAGAAGTTTTAAGCTTCAAAATAAAATGCTACTACAAGAAATTTAGTTTGTGAAAAGTGTAAAAAAAAAATTATTTTTTTATTTTATTTTTTTTACAAACGATGAAAATTCAATTCAACAAAGTTATTGATTTGTAGAAGTTATTTCTGATTTGAAAAAATTCCATAAAGGTAACCTTACATGATTCCCCCCCTGGACAAAAAAAATTAATCATATTTTGTCTTTATGTAGCCTCAGCGTTGTGTGCTTGTTTCTTTTTTTCTACAATGCCAGAAATAAACACAAGGTACATCAGCTGCTCCGTCACGAGCGTAGTAGTTTGTACTGGAGAAAGAAGTTAATGGTTAAACGGCTGCAACGGCCAATCTAAAGATCAGCAAGTAGCGATTAAATGCCACTAAAATGGCCAAAATATTTAAGATTAAAAATAATTCCCGTTTCTCCAGCAGCCAAACCAACATTACAATTAGTAATAATATTTTAATAAATCATGCTAATTTCTGCTCATGACGTAGAATTTATGCTGACGTTACCTCGCTGGGAATCTCATCTGAAGATTTCCCACAATCCTTTGTTTTTTATACTGCAGTGCAGGTACATGGTTCCACCACAAGGTGGTGCCAAATACACATTTTACAGAATTTAACAATAATATTTACACATGTTACATTTACATCAAAGCAACATTTTTGGTGCTAAGGTTTCTGAACATAATCCAGCTGCTGTGGGAAAATTCTCAAATGTCCTTTTGACAAGTTTCCACTGATCGTTTGATTGAATCTTCATTCTCCATAAAATGTTTGGACGTTTTTTTTATTTATTTATTTTTTTATTGTACTTTATTTCAAACACAAACACAAAATGAAAATAAAATAATAATTTGAAAATTACAAATATAAGAATGTAAAAGTACAAAAATACCAAATAAGCATAAGAATCTAAAAATATAAATAAAAGAAAATTGGAAAAAAAATACAAATAAAAATACTTTGTGATGAATGTTTTTCCTTTAACGTCAAAGTGGAGGCTAACAACCGGACGCTAGCTTCAGATACGTCTGCGATGGATAAATAAAGCAAAATAAAATGACGCAACTGTCAAAATACTGGTATTTTCTAAACATAATCTCAATCTATGTATGTATATATATATAAACTAAATCTCCAGCTCACATCTGCATGTGTGACCATTGTTGTACAGGAAGTGACACTCTGTAAATAAGTCTCAAAATAATATCTATACTTATGCAAAGCTAGTTCTTTTAAATCTTAATTTATTTTTTATATATTTATCGTCTTTTTTAAATAACATAAAACGGCTCAAAAAATACCAACAAACCCCCCTCCCCCCTTTCTGCTGCCAACAATTATACCTATTTAATTACATCATAACATTAAGACATGTGTATATATAATAGGGCTGCCATGATTAGTCAACTAATCGACTATTGAAATAGTCGATGACTAATTCTACAGTCGATTAGTTGTTACTTTATATTATATGGAGTCAGAGTGTAGTAAAGTTGAAAATTATAACAGTATTCTGTTAGCTTTTTGGACTATTTTGGCATTTATTTAGGTTTTTTAGACTATTTTGAAGATTTAGCTAATATTTCAGCTAAATGTTAGCTATTTAAGGTCATTTTGTATTTTTTCAGGTTTTTAGGCTAATTTGGAGTTTAGTTAATATTTCATTCTACATGCTAGTTAGTTTAGCTAAGCTAATTATGGTTAAAATGTGTGCTTTACATCCAGTTTGGGCATGACCCGATCAGTCGACTAATCGGGAAAAATAATCGGTGATTAGTCGACTATTAAAATAGTCGTTTGTTGCACCACTAATATATATGTAAACAAAAAATGCTTATGAAAAAAAAGAAAGAAAAAAAAGTCATGATACAATTCTTATTTGACAAATACGAATACAAATACACCCCCCCCCAAAAAAAAAAAAAAAAAAAAAAAACATCAAGAAGGTCACTTTTTTAGATGGTTGATAATAGTTCAAAAGGGTTACCGTACCAAGTTACATTTTCATTCAGATCTTCTTAATGTTTTCTTTATTTTCTCAAGTTTTAAATGAAATAGTACATCTTGAATTTAATGTGAAACTGTGGGTGGAGCAGAGTCTTTCCCTTTGATAAGAATTAGACGACGTGCTTAGAGAGTGGAGAAAACATTACATTTTAATATTATTTTTAACATAAATTTGATATATTAAATGCCTAAAATGTGACAAAAACTACCACAAACACAGCGGCAAACTTTCAATTATTGATAAAAAAATAGAAGCACAAGAGTGCAAAAATGAAAACAAACAAAGTAAAAATTTAAATTGAAATCTTGTGGGATTGTTGAGCACAAAAAAGTAAAAGAAAAAAATAATTCTATTTGTTCTGACAGAGTCGAGGAATTTTTCCCAATTTTAACTTTTTTTTTTAAAATTAACCGTTATTCTGGCTTTCAGTCAAAAAAAGAAAAGATTTGACTTTCAAGAACTGAAAAAATATATTTTTTATAAAAATTCTAAAAAAAAAACCTTCTAATCGTTTGCTTTATTTCACATTTGAGAGTGGAAGACAAATAAAAGAAAGTTTAGACCTTCCCAGTTTTATCAAGAGTGGATTATTTCCCATCTCGTGGTGAGTTTCTGTCCTCCATCTGTCTTCAGGTCTCCAGATGGACCACGCCTCCCTGCTGAAACAGTTTGAACATCTGGATCCTCACAATCAAAACACCTTTGAGGCCAAAGACTTGGAGCTGCTGATCTCAGCGGTGAGGTTCTGCTGCGGCGGATGAATCCGTTCATTCTTGATCTAACATTTATCGGAGAAATATTTCAGGATGGCCGCTCTGTCTGTCCATCCAGGCCACCAAGGACCTGGAGAACTACGACGCCGAGCGGCACGAGGAGTTCAAACGCTACGAGATGCTGAAGGAGCACGAGAGGAGGGAGTACCTGAAGAGTCTGGACCAGGAGAAGAGGGAGAAAGAGGAGAAACGGATGCAGGAGTTGAAAGAGAAACACCGCCAGCACCCCAAAGTCAACGCTCCGGTAAACGCCGCACGACTTTGCATTTCTAACAAAACGGCGGCGATCCGATTCCGAGTTTTGTCCACGCCCAGGGGAGCGTCGATCAGCTGCGGGAAGTCTGGGAGGAAACGGACGGACTGGATCCGCAGGAGTTCAACCCCAAAACCTTCTTCAAGCTTCACGATACAAACGAAGACGGAGTTCTGGACGAGCAGGAGTTGGAGGCGCTCTTCACAAAGGAGGTAGGACGGAGTTTTACCCTCAAACCAAGTCAAACGTCTGAGCCTCGGTTCCTCTCAGCTGGAGAAAGTCTACAACCCGAAGAACGAGGAGGACGACATGATGGAGATGGAGGAAGAGCGGCTGAGAATGAGGGAGCATGTCATGAAAAATGTGAGTTGTTTACTGTCGGGGATGTTGCTTGTTTGCTTTGACTGATGCTGATTCCCTCCTTCTGGGGTCAAGGTGGACACGAACAGAGACCGACTCGTCAGCCTGGAGGAGTTCCTGAAATCCACAGAGAAGAAGGAGTTCAACAACGCCAAGGAGTGGGAGGTACCAAGAGGAGAAGGGCTCATTCTTAAATTCCCTTTGAGGAAAAAAAAATCTCAAAATGAAGAGAAAAAGAGTTTGAGTTTGTGTTGTTGAATGTTGCTGCCACTAGGGGGCAGTCTTAGAAACTAATCAGAGCAGTTTGAGGCGTCTAATGCATGAGAATCTGGCCAGAGAGAAAATATGATTCTTAAAAATCAATACCTGGAAGTCCCTCCCCCCCGCTGGAGCTGGAAGTCCTCAACCGGGACCCCCCCGTTTTAAACTTTCCACCTTTTTTTCCCTTCGATATGCCGTAACCCCATACGTGATCAGCTGATTCACAGAGAAAAAATCACATTTCAAAACTTTTTCTCTGTAGGTAAACCGGTGTGGTTAATATTGACTTTACAGAAATAAAACGATTAACATTCTCAGTTCCATTTGAAGGTCGTCTTACACTCTAAACTGCTGGACAGTTACAGTTTATTCACATTTAAAAGCTGGTAGATCTGAAAGATTTCATTTTTTTAAAAGGGTTTCCAATAGTTTAGGAAATTTCCGCTTGAGCAACCGGCTAAAGTTGTAAAATTTCCACTTCCATCTGGAGTTTTTTTCGAGTTCCATTTGGTGGTCTAAAGGTGCTTTTTTTTTTTTTTTTTTTTTTTTTATTGACACAATTAAAAATTACAAAACATTTAAATATCTTTCTATTTGAAACATTGAAATTAAAAACATAAGGCAGTAAATGAAAAACTACAACAAAGTAATGTATAATACCAAACAAAAAAAATTTACTATAAAATTAAAATATTATGGTAGAATCAAAAGAAACATTAATCTTAAACTGATAAACAAAAAATATATATATATTAAGAAAAAAAGCACAAAATTATTTATGAAATACAAGAAAAGTGGGTTCTCTTTCAGAAAACAACATTTATGTATAAAAAATTACCTAAAATAAAAAAATTTTTCAAAAGAAACTGAATATTTTTTTTATTAAAAAAAAACAAATAGATTTTTGAGGTTTGTAAACTTTGAGACTTTTTTTTTGTTTTTTGTTGAAAGCTGCAGATATTAATCTTTCCAGAAAATTTTAGACTGCTTTAGATTTTTTGTTATTTATTTAAATACATTTGAAAATGAAGTAAAAAGCAAATGTGTGTTTATTTTTAGATGGATCTAAATTGTGGTTCTTTTTTTTTTTTTTTTTTTGTAAACCAGTTAAATAAATTCAATATTTTAAGTCCAATATTTTTAAAAACAATCGATCCATACTAATCATAAAGCAATATAAGTATAGTAAATATTCATTCAAATGAAACTTTTGATTCTTTTTTTTTTTGTTTTTAAAAAAGTAAAGTCTTGAAGTAACAAAAGCATTAAATCAAACTAATATAATTCTATCAGGATAAGAAAGGTTTCAGCTGTTGGAGTTCCTCAGGTGAGTCGGAGGATTTCCATAGATGGGCGGAGACGGAGAGTTTGTATTTAATACTTCCTGAGAAAAGGAACCAGTGAAGTGCATGAGGAGCCCGGCAGCTCGGTTCTGGATGAAACATCGTCTCTGAAACTCTGGGTGACAACAGAGATGAGTGGGAGAAAACTGCTCAAGGAGGATGATCCAATCTGGAGAGGAGTTCAGATCAGGACGGCTTCAGATTTGATTTGAGGAAGTTTTCTTGTTATATAGCATCACCTGCGATAATGCTAGTGTGAATGCTGTCAGCTGAATTTGACCGCTGAAGATGCTAATGCTGATAGATAGCTGAAGATGCTAATGCTGATAGCTGAAAACACTGAAGCTGATAGCTAGCTAAAATATTAGCTAAATGCCCAATTAGCCTAAAAACGTTTTTTTTTTTTAAACTTCTGTTAGCCAAATCAGCTAGCATGTGGCTGAAATATTAGCTAAAATCCAAAACATCCTAAAAAATCTAAGCTAATTTTTAAAACTTTAAAACCGTAACTTTTGAACATAATTATCAATAATAAATAGGCAAGAATATTATTCCAGAATAAGGACGGGATCGGCCTTTATTGTCATTATCACGAGGAGAATTAAATTCCAGCAACCGTTTAAATCAACTTATACAAGTTAGAAATGAGCGCAGCATAACATCGGGTCATTAATAACAATAGAATAAAATGATCTCGAGGGCCGGATCCGGCCCCCGGGCCTCGACTTTGACATGTGTTGTAGATGATGAATTCGATTGGACCACGGACTGAGCCTTGTGGAACACCACAGGTGGTCGAATCAGAGATGGATATTAGTTTAAATTATGTTAAAACTATTTATTTTAACCTTTATTCATTGTTCTTTATTGCATAACCAAATATTTGTTTAATTTAAAGAAACTCTGGAGAATCGTCGACTTTCTAAACTAGAGCAATTTTGACAAAAATCTTAAAAACTGAACCATTTGCACCAACATTTAGCAGCTACTAAAGAATAAAATCCCCGTTCATCTTCTCTTCTCGTTCAGACTCTGGACTCAAAGCCGGCGTACACGGAGGAGGAGCTCCAGCGCTTCGAGGCTGAGCTTCGAGACAAAGAGGAGGAGTTGAAGAGGAAGGCGGACGCTCTTCATCAGGAGCAGGAGCTGCTGAAGGAGAGAGGGAAAGCTTTGGAGGCTCAGAGGAGAGAGTACCAGCAGGTATCTGGAGACCAGAGGAAACGCTGGATCAGAATACAGCCTGGAGGATTGAAATGATCCGCTTTGACTGCAGGCCGTGCTGGAAATGTCTCAGAGGCAGCAGCAGGGAGCAGGCAGGGAGCCTCCCGCGAGTCCCGATGGAGACCTGCAGCAGCAGCAGCAGACGCTCAAATCTGAAGGTGACGCTCTGTGAGAGATGTTCAGGAAATTATTCAGTCTCACTGATTTAAAAACCAGGAGATCAGCCAAACAGACCCTGATAAAACACTGAATATTTTATCACATGAAAGTGATAAAATACTTTTTTATTTGTGTTTATTTGATTCCAATAAAGACTTTTTGATAAGAATGACGATCCTGCGGTTTAGCCACAGCTAGCTGTTTTTTTGGAAAAGTTCCGCCCCTCTAACTGTCTCCACCAATCATTCTTGGAGGCTTAATCATGTCCAAAATGTGACCAATCAGAAAAGGTTTAGCGGTGTAGCTTCCTGCGGGACATCGTGGAAAAAGTAAAACAAAATAATGAAGCTCGGAGACGTGAGTTTGTCCAACATCAGTTTTTTACACTACATCTCCCATAATGCATTGGGTTAAAGTGACAGCACTTCTGAACTACTAAAATAAAATGATTTATTCACCCAAAAATAAATAAAACTTTCTTTGTTAAAGTTACATTTTAGATTATGACTAAATAAAAGATAATTTAAACTGTAAAATGTTCATTTTTTGTGTAGTTACAATTAAACATAAATATAATTTGTATATGTTGTGATCATATTTTTTGTTCAAAAATGTCAGTTGCTCTGGAACAAACATTGAAAGAAATTTTTGAAAAAAGCACTCTGGAAAAAACATTTTTGGTGAGATCACATAAAAATGCATATTAATAAAATTATAAATACATTAATAAACGGAAAAACAAATTCTTGAACACATTTTCAACTAGTTTAGTTGATAATTATTGTTGTTGAACATTTAGGAAAAACAGCCGCAACTTCCAGCTTTTCTGCCTGAATTATATGGAGAGAAAATAGACTCACTCTGATTCGTGCGTGCGTAATTCTTGATTTGTAACTCATATAATACGTTTTTTACAAAAGTAAAAAAATTACAAAAATTTAAAAAAACACAAAATACAATTTACACATGCACAAATTAAAATTACAACAGCCTAAAACTAATTACACAAAAAAAATCTTTTAAAAATTGTTCAAAGCGCCCTTTTCTGGAAATATTCTTTATTTTTTTAAATGTTTAAAAACGTTTATTTAGACTTTTTATATTAATTATCAGGAATATACTTTTAAGAAAGTAGGAAAATGTCAAGTTTTACCAGATGTTATTCACAATCAAAGTTTAAAACGGCTGACAAGAAAACTATGGTGAACGAGCATTCTGATAGTACTTGAACGCATCACTCATGGACGAATTTGTGAGACGTGAAAAGAGTCTCACAGTAAATTCATGCGTAACTTGGGCTGTGTGCGTGCGTAAGAGGTGATCCGTGTGTGTTTTTTTTTTTTTTCTTCAATTCTTTATTTTCAGAAAGAGGCAAGTAGGTAGGAGTTACATTCTTAGAACAAATTACATACATAATCCACTCTTTCATTTTTTTTTTTTTTTTTACCAGGGGAGGTAAACACATGGAACATTAACAAGGGAGGGAGAGTAAAGATAACGAGAGAGAAAAAAAACATAAAAAGAAGACGAGGGTTTTACCAAGTGCACATTAAAGAAGTCTGTCAACCACTGTTATTACCAGTAAAAGAAAAGAAAAGTTAAATTAATTTTAACTTATAGTTAAAATAAAGTTAAAATAAAGGCTTAATATGGTCAACCCATTTGGTCCATAGTTTAATAAACATACATTTTCTGAGACGAATAGAAAAGGTGATTGCTTCCATAAAGTATATGTCATTTACAATATTTATCCAGTCTGATTCCATGGGGGGCTCAGGAAGCAGCCAACGTCTCGTTATTGCTTTTTTAGCAGCTAATGTGAGCGTTGTAAGTAGATATTTGTTTGTTTGTTGGTGTGGGGTGTCAAAGTGGTTGAAAAATTACGGTGGCCGGGAAGTGCAAAACAATAATACATTTACCGAAACACATTTACATTTCGACGGAAACACATTAACATTTCGACCGAAACACATTAACATTTCGACCGAAACACATTTACATTTCAACCGAAACACATGAACATTTCGACGGAATTCACCTCCGCACCCTTACTTCCGGGTCATGTCGGAGGTGAACCTCATATTATCTACTGGACGTCATAGGAAATGAATGGCATACTGGAACGGGGGTTGTCCATCAAATATACAGACTATGGGCAAACTTGTAAATGTGTTTCGGTCGAAATGTTAATGTGTTTCGGTCGAAATGTAAATGTGTTTCGGTCGAAATGTAAATGTGTTTCGGTCGAAATGTTAATGTGTTCCGGTCGAAATGTAAATGTGTTTCGGTCGAAATGTTAATGTGTGTCGGTCGAAATGTTAATGTGTTTCGGTCGAAATGTAAATGTGTTTCGGTCGAAATGTTAATGTGTTTCGGTCGAAATGTAAATGTGTTTCGGTCGAAATGTAAATGTGTTTCAGTCGAAATGTAAATGTGTTTCGGTCGAAATGTTAATGTGTTTCGGTCGAAATGTTAATGTGTTTCGGTCGAAATGTTAATGTGTTTCGGTCGAAATGTAAATGTGTTTCGGTCGAAATGTAAATGCGTTTCGGTCGAAATGTAAATGCGTTTCGGTCGAAATGTAAATGCGTTTCGGTCGAAATGTAAATGCGTTTCGGTCGAAATGTAAATGTGTTTCGGTAAATGTATTATTGTTTTGCACTTCCCGGCCACCGTAAAAAATAGAGTGAGTATTTTAATTACCTTTTGCTGGAAATCAGCCCAGAATGGTTGAATTTTTGGACAATCCCAAAAGATATGCCAATGGTCTGCTTCCTGTGCCCCACACAATCTCCAACAGTCGGCATTACCAGCACTGAAACGCGCTTTTTGTTATGGAGTAACGAAGAATTTTGTTAGACATTTCCAGTTGAACTCCCGCAGGGTATGTGAATTGGTACATTTCCACTGAGATTCACAAATATTTAACCAGTCATGTTCCGGTATTGTAAAATTTCCTTCAGTTTGATCCGTGCGTGTTTTTAAAACATTTTTTTGTGCAAATAGTGTCAGGCTGTTGTAATTTTAATTTGTGCACGTGTAAATTGTATTTTTTAAATATTTGTATTTTTTTTACTTTTCTAAAAAACATATTATATGAGTTACAAATCAAGAATTATGCACGCACAAATCAGAGTGAGTCTATTTTCTCTCCATAAAATTATTACAAAACATTGTCATGAGATTGTTGAGGGATTGTACTTTAATACAGACTATAGAGTTTCTTGTTTTGAATGCTGTTGTGCGACAGAATTTTTGTCAAGGAAAAAGTTTACCATGGATCAAAAAAGGTTGAAAAATCCGTTTTAATGAAGTCCGTCTTCTTTTGTGTTGCAGAGGCCAAAGCCCCGGCTGAAGTCCAGAACCACCTTCCTGCAGAACCGCCACAGAACCTTCCCATCCACACCTGAAGCGTCGCCGCCTCATCAAGAATTCACACATTAAAGCTGGGTCGGGGTTTGCAATCTGTCACAGGAGCCGGACGGTTAACCTTCAACAAAGCTGCTTGTTTTTCATGACCTGTGGTGCTGTGTGTTTCATTACTGTGGTCTATATTAGATTCAAGATGTCCGAACACCAGCTCTTTGTTTTTGTTTTGCTCTTTTGGGTTTCAGTGGCGCTTTTCATTCAAGCACATAGATCAGAGGAAAACTATAAAAGTCTTTAAATAAAATGTTACCTTAAACCCAGACTCTTGAGTTTCAGTTTATTTCTCATCTATTGCTTCCTGCACTTGATTATCTGGATTTTATTTATTTTAATTTCACCACAACCAACTTAAACTCTTTGGTCTCTGTTGTTTTGTTCTTTGCTGCCTCTATATGACAAACCATTGTTCAGTGTACCAACAGTCAGGTTGGTTTTCATTATTAAATCGATTCATTTTAATTTTCCTTCATATTAAAACAGTATCTAGATCCATTCAATTCACAACACAACCTCCATCACACTGATCTGATTTATTTTCTTGTACAGAGCTTCACTGGAAATCCAGGAAAATCTGCATTCAAGCCCCCAGTTCCATCTTTGATACAGTCTTTTACATTTTTTCCATTATTTTAGAGATCTCTTTCAGCATATTTAAAAGATATTGGTCTCATTATTGACTTAATTCCCAAACCTTTTTGTCTTTTTATTTTAATATCTTTCTTGTTTTTGTCCCTGAGTGTTTCTTCTCTGTGCTCTAACTGGATTTGTTTTGTTAGATGTATTGTGGTGAGCGGTGAAATGTTGAGAGCTGTTTGTGTGTGTGAATGTGAAATTAACTTGAGTATTGGTTATATACTTGATTTGTATCTTGATTGCATTCTTGTTTGTCGATTACACCACACTTTATCTTCCTTTAAGTTATCTTATTAAAGAGGAACCCCTCGAAAACGAAGTGTGCCATCCCAAGAGGCAGATCCTCTCATTGTTTTGAATTGTTAAATAAATTATATATATATGTGTGTATATATATATATATAATGTACATATTAAAAAAAACAAAAAATAACGCCCCTCTCACCCTCCGCAGGTGGTTTCTCCTCTTAGCTCGGGTCCTCTACCAGAGGCCTGGGAGTTTGAGGGTCCTGCAGTATTTTAGCTGTTCCTGCGCTTTTCTGGACTGAGACGTCTGAGGTCTCTCCAACTATCTGCCTTAGCCACTCCTCCAGTTTGGAGGCTACATCCCCGAGTGCTCTGATTAACACGGGCACCACTGTCACTTTCACCTTCCAAGCTTTCTCCAGTTCCTCTCCGAGTTCCTGATATTTCTCCAGTTTCTCATGTTCCTTCTTCTTGACATCCATAGCCAGTCTTGTTGATTATTTGTCTGAGGGGGTTCAGACCTTTGCAGAACAGCAGTGGGGACACCTTGGTACTGTATATGCCACATTTGATGGACACTTGTGCAGTTGGCTTGCCATTGGTTTCAAGTGTGGTTTTCCACAACTTCATTGAGTTTCCTATGAAGACTCTTAGGGTCATGTTGATGTTGTACATCTGCAAGCATTCAGCGATCCAGGTGTGTGGCATTGAGTCACAGGTCTTCTTCTGATCAATCCAGGCTGTGCACAGGTTGGTGTGTCGAGACCTGCAGTCTTGTGCGACTGTTCGTCAACCAGGAGTTTGTGTTTGGCTCCTCTGGAGTCTCTACCAATGTCCTTCTGTTTGTTGCTCATGAATTGATCCATGTGCCTATGTATTTTGGTTGCAATGATATATATATACATATATATATATATATATATGTACTGCTCACAAAAATTCAATGGTCCTGGCATGAATTGAATGAAACCTGTCTGATAATGTTCTTGTTGGTTCAGCAGCTGAGGGCCTCGTTCATCAATTTCATCTGTATTGGTGTTCATGAATTAACAACAGGTGCACTTCAGTGGCAACAGTTAGAAAACCCTCCAAACAGGACTGGTGTTCCATGTGGAGGTCATTTCAAGTTTCTCCCTCTTGATCTTTTTTGGCTGGTTTTCCACTCGTGCTGATTTTGTCTTGTGTAATTCTCTCTACTGGCAGTATGAGGAGATTCCTTAACCCTACAGAAGTTGCACAGGTTGTCCAACTTCTCCAGGATGGAACATCCACACGTGCTGCAGCAAGAAGGTTTAATGTAAGTAAAGTAAGTAAGTAAATGTTTATTTCTATAGCACCTTTCATAGATAAAAATCACAAGGTGCTTCACAAAGAAGACAAAATAAAATTACAACCAGTCGTACACATATTGCATAAAAGACAGTAAAAGCAAGGTAAAACACAATAAAAAACAATATAAAATTACCTAAAAGCTCTTTTTGAATAAAAACGTCTTGACCTGACTTTTAAAACACTCAACAGAGTTTATCTGTCGTTCTGACAACGGGAGGTCATTCCAGAGACGACGGCGCAGGCGGGGGCGAGCAGGGCCTGCGAGCGTTTGACAGCTGTTCCTCGAAGCCGATGACAGGTGTCAGCCAGCTGATCCCTGGCTCCAGTACACGGTGTGACGGACAAAAACGTTTTAACTCAAAGAGCTTTGTCTTGAAATGTCCAGTATGCCGATCCAAACAGGCTTTTAGAAGCACGGCTTTACCGCCTCTTTTCCCACGGCGCCGGTAGCGTTTTTTTCCCCAGAGGAGGAAGCACAGGACAGCGGCGCAGGAACTCTGGAATATCCTCCAGAAAAGGTGGCACACGTTTCCGACCACCAAAATGACATGGATTATGGATGTTGGCTGAAAGTCGAATATGTAAGAGCGACTGTTGATCGTATACCAGCACACTAGTTGATTTTTGTGTGACATTCATCAAAAAAAGTAGTCATCCAAACATTGAGCAGGGACAGACGGCAGGCCGAGCACACTGGCGCCATCTTTGAAAATGCAAAAACACTGACGTGTCTCCCAACACAATCTCCAGAACATGGAGGAGATTTCAGGAGGCTGCTGGTTATTCTGGGAGAGCTGGACAGGGCCGTAGAAGGTCCTCAACCCCTCAGCAGGACCCATACCTGCTCCTTTGTGCAAGGAGGAACAGGCTGAGCACTGCTCGTGCCCTACAGAATGACCTCCAGAGGACCACTGGTGTGAATGTCTCTACCCAAACAATCAGGAACAGACTTCATGAAGGTGGTCTGAGGGCCCCACGTCCTGTAGTGGGCCCTGTGCTCACTGCCCAGCACCGTGGAGCTCCACTGGTGTTTGCTCAAGAACACCAGAATTGGCAAGTCCTCCACTGGCGCCCTGTACTTTTCACAGACCAGAGCAGGTTCACCCTGAGCACCTGTGATAGACGTGAAAGAGTCTGGAGAAGACAAGGAGAACGTTCTGCTGCCTGCAACGTGGTTCAACATGACAGGTTTGGTGGTGGGTCAGTGTTGGTCTGGGGAGGCATATCCATGGAGGGACGCACAGACCTCTACTGTCTAGAAAATGGTGCTCTGACTGCCATAAGGTATCCAGATGAAATCCTTCAACCCATTGTCAGACCCTACGCTGGTGCAGTAGGTCCTGGTTTCCTCCTAATGCACCACAATGCCCGGCCTCACGTGGCAAGAGTCTGCAGGCAGTACCTGGAGGATGAAGGAATTGGAACAATTGAATGGCCTTCACCATCCCCTGACTTAAACCCAATAGAACATCTCTGGAACATTATGTTTGGGTCCATTAGGCGCCGCCAGGTTGCTCCTCAGACTGTACAACAGCTCAGGGATGCCATCACACAGATCTGGGAGGAAATGCCACAAGACACCATTGGTCGTCTCATCAGGAGCATGCCGCAACGTTGTCAAGCATGCATACAAGCTTGTGGGGGGCACACAAGATACTGAAAAGCATTTAGAGTTGCAGAAATGAAGTTCTGGAGAAAATGGACTAGCCTGCCACATCTTCATTTCACTCTGATTTGATGGTGTCTACACAATTGAGCCTCTGTAGACTGAAAACTTTTATTTCCATTAAAAGACTTGGCATCCTTTTGTTCCTAAGACACTGCCCTGTCGTTATTTGAATAGATATCCAACTTCATATTCAGATCTGTGTTTCTTTAAAGTACTCCTTGAATTTTTGTGAGCAGTATATATACATATATATATATATATATATATATATATATATATATATTACTGACCATAAAAATGAATCGCCAAAGCATGTTGAAACAGAATACTATGAAAAAAAGTAGCAAGGGGCAATCAAGTATCTCAAGAGGAAGAAGAAATGCAAGTCTCGGCTAGAGACCATGACCATGTTGAAGCTGATGAGGCTAATAAATATACCTCCAAATGAAGCACCAGCCAGTAAGAAATCAAAAAATACAGATTAAATTGAGGAAGAAGTCTTTAACCGGACCGTTTTACAAGCCACTCAGAGCGTGGCAAAAGATGTGGAGAAAGAAAAAGCCGCACAGAGTAGCGCTATGCTAGCTGCGCTAAGCAAAGGAGACCAGTTTAATGCCAAAGAAGTCAAAGAATGTAATTGTCATCAAAAAACTAGAAATGCAATTTTTCGGTAATCTCCGTAACCCTTGTTTACATTAAAAGTGGGGTCATCTGGACCCCACAAGACAGTGCGCTGAACTTCTTTTTATCACTGATTTTTGAGTTTCACTAATGTCCATAGCAGACATACAATCCTGTCCACCTTTGTCCACATTTGTCAGAAGAAATCATATGTAGTTGGAGTCATCTGGACCCCAAAGAGAGCGGAATTAAATGTGGAACTGAAAAACGAACTGAAGGAGCAAGACAGGTACGAGATGTGTGTGTGGTGCCAATGTATGTTCCCCCTGCCAAAATATGTTTCCCTGCTCTCACACATCGCTGATTTGTTTTGTAACACTTATATTTTTGTCCCCAAACAGCACAAAAAGAAGATGGATGAAGGAAAAGACAATTCTGCGAGTTTTTTTTTTTTTTTTTTATTCATTTATTTGACAGGGACAATGCACATTAAAAAGCATTTCTGCCAATGCACCAGAGTTAGCTCGAGAGCTATTTTTCATCTGCTGTCCCTGGACTGATGGTAAAAATTGTCTCCCTATAAAACAAAGTTAGAAACAAGATATAATACAAGTACAGTAAAAGAACAATAAAAACATATAACATTTTACAAGTTAAATCAGCACACACAATAAAACAATTGAGAGAATAAAATAAATAATTAAATAAAAATGAGCAGGTGCAAAGGAATGTAAAATGGACTGTAGAATAATCAATGACTTTTGTAAAAATATACATCAATTAAAAACAAGGAACATTTAAAAAGCCCTGAGAAAAATTCTGCGTATTAAAAGATTTATATATGCTGACATGTCTGATGTGTCACCAGCCAGTTCTTTAGATGTTTTTTAAACAATGAAAGTGAGCCCAGTTCTCTGATGCTTTGAGGGACAGAGTTCCAGTCCTGTGCTGCTGTAACCGAAAATGTTTTTTGGCATTGTGACTTGGTGACTGCTGTTCAGTCTGTGCATTCTGCAGATGGATCTGCTGTAGAACTCTGAACATTTTCCTTCATTGAAGGAGAATAAATGGATCAGTGTCACTGCTCATTCTGACTTTTTAAAAATATTGATTGAAAACTTTAAGACTCGCTTTGATGGCTTTCCTTTGGGAGACCAGCCTTTGATCTTTGTTAAAAATGTCTCTTTAGTATAGAATTATGTCATTTTTTTGATTGACTGATGAAGTGTTAAGAGAACAATGTGAATCCTTTGATCCTGACAGGTTTTGTGTTAAAGGAGGAATTTCCTTCTCAAAGTGATATTGTTCACATTAACAATGTTTGGTTCTACCAACAGCCTTCTATGTTAACATCATTATGAACAAGTTCATATTATTTGCAACTTACTATTAAGTTAACATTTGCACAAGAAAAGTGATTAATTGTGAATTTCTAAAAAAATGTTTTTCTTATTTTTTTTGTAAACTTGTCCTGTCCAACCGCTGAGGAAACAGATACGAGCTGAGAGCCTCTTACTGTCACAACAGGGGTTTATTGATCTTCTGACACCCGAAGTGCATATTTGTATAAACCCCTTTAGTATTTTAAGCTAAACTTTATTTATATTGATTATGTTTGTATCTCTTTTTTTTTTTTTTTTTGTTGGACCGAACGGAAAAAAATAAAAAGAGACGGTTTAGAATAAAAAGAAGATGGCAACAGAGGGAAGCAACATCCTAAAACAACCAGGTCTGTAATTACACACATACCTGTTGGTTGAAATAGTCTCCACATTTAAACAAGTCAAAATGTACACAATACAACTGCAGCTGCTAATAACAGACTTAATCATACAAACAGACACAAATAAAGGCTTCCATTCTGTCCTGCATACTGTTAGTGTTCAGGTGAATTTTTATGATGTGCAAATGTGAATGATAATTGAATGTTCAAAGGGGGAGAGCGCCCGGCCATCTCCACATCCCGACCCCTCGCCGGGGCGGCAGCAGCACCCTGTACCCCCCTTGAGCCAGGATCCAGGTCATGTGCATCTAGCTGGAGGTTTTTTTTCCATTGGGAATGTTTAGGAGTTGATGAACTGGAGGAAACCCATCCAGACACTTGTAGAACATGCAAAATCCAAATCCAGAGACGCTCTGTTTGAATTTATGACCTGCTGTAATGCCATAACTGTACCCCGCCAGAGTCCACAGGTCTATAAGAGAAGACGGCATCTTCCAACTTCCAACTTATCATATATATTCTGATAGCGACTAGTTCTTTTTTAAACACTGGTCTCCTCTAAGATACCCCAGCACCTCTGGAACGCAGTGGTGACTCTGTGGAGTTTGTGTTGTTAGCCAGTGTAGTGATGGCTCGTTCAATTTAGGGCTAAAACTTTGTGCGGTGGCATACGCCAAAGAATATTCTGGTGAGGAATCTGCAGGACTGAAAGCTAATCCAAACTGCTGTTCCTGATGGTTCTTAGTCAGTTTGACTATTCTAAAGTGATTTTGACTGATTAGATTAAAAAACCTTCAAAAGCTATTGAAGAAAAGCATCAACAATTTCATCAGAAAAATTGATCAAAGTTAGAAAAAGCCTTGGAAGCTCATTTAATTGCTGCTCCCAGTAAGTCTCAGGTGGTTGTACTATTCTAAAGTAATTCGGGCCGATTAATAACCGTTTTACAATTAGTTTAATACGTTGAAGGAGTTTTAACATTTATATTTAAAAGTAGAACAAGACCGTCATTCTTAGTTATGAATTTTTATCACATAGACTTACTAAACATTGAGATTTTTTGTCACATTAGCCACGCAAGTTCTCAAGAAGATCCTAAAAATTGTTTTTTTAATCAAAGTTAACACACATATATGTATTTCCTGCTTTAAATTAGCAGGAAAAATGTGTCTGGGCTTATTGGCTGGTGGTGTTTCTCCTCTTATCCATCTTATCTTATTGGTAGCAGCTTGCAACCCACTAGTTTTAATAACTCTCCTAAAGATCAAACAGGGATTTTTTCCCACTACAATTAGAAAGATCTGATTAAAATAAATCGGTTTAAAGAAAATAGATAATCTTTTTTTTTTAAATAATGTTAAGAATCTTTTTACATCAAAGATTTCATAGCAGTAACAGTTTTTTTTAAAACAAAATTGTCTGGACTTGGGTTTTTTTTAAATTATTTATCATGAATGCATGACTACTTCTTATCTATGGGTCTTTCTTAATTCTGTGTAATGTTAGGAACACAATTCTACATCACAACTGACACTAAAACACAAGTGAGGAAGAGTTACCATTTGGGAGAGCCGTAATAGTTGAAAGGTGTCGCAGATGTTAGCGGAGACTCTTGAGCGAAATTAAAAGTCTCGTAACTCACAACCACTCCTATGGTTTTACATAGAATGTCCTCAACCGGGTAATAATGGAGAGGTTTGCTGGGCCGAATGGTTACCTTAGTAGGAACGCTCCCTTTCAGGCTCCACCTACATGGTCACGTGGGATGAGGTCCATCTGACGACGCACTTCACGTAAGAATCGTCCCTCCAAACATCTCGGTCCACGCCCTGGTTCTAAGG
The DNA here is from genome assembly GCA_003999625.1 of Oryzias javanicus. NCBI lineage: Eukaryota > Metazoa > Chordata > Actinopteri > Beloniformes > Adrianichthyidae > Oryzias > Oryzias javanicus. Next base: position 24,050,356 of record CM012444.1, read on the forward strand.
CCTACTCGCTACAAGCGTCAGAGAACGGAAGCAAAAGGACAATACCTTATCGTCTAAAAAGGTAAAACAGACGACTAAGGTAAAAAGATTTTCCTATCGATCCAGTTCTACTAACAACCTGCAAGGAAATTTATCGGATTAGCTCACCAAAGCTCGGGCATTTGGTATTTTTTAAGCGATGACAAGACGACGCTCGTGCCTCATGGCGATCATGTAATGCTTCATTTGGCTAAAGCTAGCATGACATAGCCAATTGTTCCGTATCATCGTTACAAAACCAGAATAGCTCATCAAAGCTAGTGTATTTGGTATTTTTTAGCAATGGCAAGATAAAGGTCGTGCTCCAGGGTGATCACATGAAAGTTTTTTTTTTTTTTTATTGCGAAGACGTAACTGCTTCCTTTGGCTAAGCTAGCACTACATTAATATTGTTAATAATGAGTAAAATGTTCTGAATCGTCATTACGTTGTTTCGAGTACTTTAGAAATATAATTCAAAGGCAGTAATAAGCAATCTTATTGTCAAAAAGCAGGGTTATGTAAGGAAGGGCATCTGACGCAATATTCTCGAAACCACCTGTTTGAACCAGAGAAAGCTGATTGACTCTGGCGACCCCTGGAGCAATAAAGGTGTACGACAACTTTACACAACACTTCCAGATGAGAATTTCCTTTTCCCTCTCTTTCTCTGACATAACTCCAAGATATTTGCAGAGCATTTAAAGTTCCTCCAAACAATATTCATTTGTGAAGCATTATCTCTCGTAGTTGAGTGATAAATACAAATCATTTTGAATAAAGAAATGGAGAGAATTAGGAAGGATCCTCGATCAGCTGTCTGGGATCTCTTTGAACTTCTTGAGAAGAAGAAAGTTAAATGTCTGCATCGAATGCAAGATCTGTAATAATACATCATCAATGTGGAAACACCAGAGAACAAAACATACTAATGTTTCACACAGTCCAAACTCAACCGAACCCACTAACATCTAACTGTACTTAAATTCATTCACATTTTGCTTGTCTTCTATAAAATAACATTACATTTTAGCATGTCCATATTGTCATTTATTAGACATTTACATTTACATCTGTTTTTACAATACAAAGTTTATAAAGCACATCAACATTCCACATTACTCCATGATTCTGAATCCCCACATGAATAATTATAAACAATTAAAAGACATTTGAACAAGTTCAGTTCATTTTGGACATAACTGTATATTGTTAATTCATTCATTTTTCATTCATTCATTTTCCGTGCCGCTTTATCCCTTTCGGGGTCGCGGGGATGCCGGAGCCTATCCCGGCGGCTGATGGGCAAAGGCGGGGTTTACCTTGGACAGTTCGCCAGTCTGTTGCAGGGCCACATTCGTGCACACAGTCACTCACACATTCATACCCATTCACACGTTTATATTGTTAATAATAAATAAAATAGTACCAAAACAACCTGGGGTTGCTTGGAATCCAGAGCTGTCAGCTCTTTGTAGTTTCATCTACTTTTCACAATTATTTTTACAGCTCAGTTTTACTTGTTGTAAAGCAAGAGACACACAGCAAGTTCAATTGTTTTTATTGATTTGCAGTGGTTTCTTACCTCTCCTTAATACGGCGCAGATGATGGTGGCAAGCCTTCACTTCCTATTCAAAATGGAGTAGAAAGGAGGAGAGAAAGTGTGTGCTATGAACCAAGTGTTGTTTCCAGGTCAAATAATTTTCCTTAATTATTTGGTGGACATCTGCCTCCAGGATGTCTGACAAACCAAAAGAACTGGTTCTCCTAAAATTCCCATCTATAAGAGTTACATAATGTTTTTTGTAAAATGCTTAAGAATTACACACTGTTCACATTGTGTACTAATATACAATGTGCACATTTTCTTACACTGATTACCACAGCACACCTGCATTATATAAATATTATATAGGGAAAAAAACTACCTGACAAGTAGAATATCTGTAATTGTCAACCGATTTTGTATAATATTTAATTAATATTTATGTTGTTAAAGATTTGATTCTGTAAATGAAAAATATCATGAGACAAAGTAGCACAATGTTTAAAAAAAAATATTGCTGTTATTATAAAAGTGTTTTGTTTTTATCCACTAATTCACTCTTGACCAAAAACAAACATCTTGATTCTAATGTAGAATTGTAGTTTTTATGTAATTACTTTATATAAATCAGTAAATGAAGTCAGTCGACCGGTTCAATAACTCCTGTTTGGAGTCACTGAACATAGAACCTGTTTGCTCTTTCATAACCCCAACTCCAGTTAATTAATTAATTGGAGTTTCATTCTCATTGTATTTTATTGCTACAGATGGCTCAACAAATAGTCAACTTTCCCCCCTTTGGGACTGGATCCAGCAGGACTCAGGTGAACACCAGCTGTCTGTAAAAAATCACATCATTTGACAAAATGCACAGATAGTTCAAATGTTCTCAACCAACAAACACTGAAGCACAGAGTGTAAATGTTGTTCTGTCTCTATTCCTCTGTGTCTGTCAAAGTTTTCTGCACTCCAGGGGTATAAACAGGATGGTTTGATGCTGGCCCCTACTCCAAATGTCCAGGAGCCGGCGGAGCCCATGGAGGTTGACGAGCCGACAGAGGACGAAGCCATGGGTGGGACTCTTTCCTACGGTTCAGAAACAGAAAGAAATTATTTAATTATTAAACTACTGTCAATGCAGCTTTCAGTCTTTATCTCAGTATGGAAGACGTGAGGTTTTAGCTGCCAGTCGTCGGTTATTAAATGAGCAGTCATTGTAAAGTCGGATTCTGTGGCGATTGAAGTCCGACCGTCACATGTTAAAGGGTCACCAAACCCTAAATCAACCTGTTTTGTCTTTTGACCTCTATAAAGAGGGCTTTAAAAGTGTTGTCTGTTTGGTCTTTGCTAGATTTTTTTTTTTACAATTTAAAATAAACTTGTTTCATTTCAGAAATAATGGTTTCAAACCATCTGTGTTGAATTTTGTGATTGCTCAACTGGTGTAGCTCCATGAAGTTTCACGTCATCGTGGACTGAGCTCCAGTATAAAATCCCTGCCAGTCTTTGAACACTTGATACACTCAATAGTTGAAGTTCAACATGCGGCCGTTTGAGGTCGCCCCGCGACACTGAAAACAGAATTTTTTAAACATTTTCAGACAGTGGAGTCAGCCTCCAGTTGTCGTGTTTGGTGACCCTTTAATGCTATCCTGCTGGTTTTCACAGCTGCTGCCATTTACTTCAGCTTGTCTTTCAATATATAACACTGGGCTGACCGTGTCGGTGAGGAAGTGATAAGAACGGATTTTGTATCTCAGCTCTAACATATGGAGCAACGTTTATATATATTTTAGATTTTTGGAAGCGCTCGCAGCAGAACTTGTTGAAGCGTCAGAAGCACCAGAACGGTTTCTACTCTCCTGCTCCTCTATTGAACCACACGATGAGATTTTACAAGTTTGTCGTGTTTGCCACACATTTAATTTTGGCATGACAGAACGTACACACCGTGTGACTTTTATCCAGAGCCAATTGGCCGTTTGACACAATCTGAAAGTTAAGCAATGTTTGAGTGATCTTCAAAAAATGTCTGAATAAAAACACCCCGCGTTTGGTTCCACTTGTTACTCTTACTTTAAATCATATTAATTTTTTGAGTAAGCCTATCATGAAATGAATTGTTTATTGATTGTAATCGATGCATCTAATAACTGATTTCCCCCCCACCTCTAGATGTTGATGAGCTGGAGGACCAAGACTTAATGGAAGTTGACGAGTCACACACCTCATTGAGCACGTCAGCTGTGGGACCTGGCGTAAGTTTAGGTATTCACAAAAATTAAGTTAGCACATGCTCTCACTCAGCCATTCTTCCAATAAATGTGAGCCATTGGATCAGTAATCCCTCAAATGACTCCACATTGGTACATTTAAAAAGGTTTTCCTTCACTTTTGGAAGCAAAGGAACAAAGAACTGTCTGGCTGTGGCGACTGAATTCATCCTTCAGCTTCAGCTTTATTTTAACAGATTAATTGGGTCACTGTGTTTCTGTTGTGCCTCGTTTCCACTGAGCTGTCCAGAACAGATAGGGCTGGACTGGACTTTTGAGCGTTCCAAAAGTCCAGATCATTTAGGCCCATAGAAAAATGTATTGGATCCGTTAGGGCGGAGCTTCTGTCGTCACACAATATAACCCATTGATTGGTGGAGAGATTATACAACAACAGCGTTCAAGCAGCGACTGAAGATCCACACAGAAAGTTTTGTATTCTTTTCGGCTGGATTCTTCTTCGCCTCCCCAAAACGTCTTGCAAAGAATAATAAATTCTTTACATACAGCATAGGTGTCAAACTCGGGCCCGCGGGCCAAATTTGGCGAGGCAATTTCAAATTAATATTAGAGCTGGCCCGCCTGTATTATGTGTGGCAGGCAGCGCTGTAACACCGCATTCACCGCTCTTACTACAAATCCCATAATGCTTTGCTGTTGTTTCGGTGCAACAGAGGCAGACACGCCCTCTCCTCTGTGGTACTAGCAGTCTTGGATGTAGGAAGGTAGTGATCCGTCTTTACTTCAAAAGGCTGCAAACAGAAAGGAGGTATTCAATTTTTATTTAAATCTTATTTAATATGCCATTTACGTGTTTTATCATTAGTTGTAGTAGTATAAGGTTTTTCCTACATAGAGAATTTGGTGTCTGCCGCCACCACCTAATTTACAAGCGGCACCAGCTCCGAAAAGGGGGTAAAGGTGGTTGATTCCAGGGCCCCAGATTAAGATGACAAAATGATAAAACAGAAAAAATAACTCCAGTAAAACAATAACCAATATATAATAGTAAAAAATGTTAAGATTAAGATTACACTATTTATATATTTTGTTTTGGAAACTTCAATGTAAACGGACCCCCTCCCCTTATTTAAAAATGGTTCGGTCCAACTGGATTAGCCTTCCGCAGGTGCGCTGTTTGTGACAGACAGGCCTGCAGTGAGTGAGGTAGAGAAGACATATATGGAGAGAAAATAGACTCACTCTGATTTGTGCGTGCATAATTCTTGATTTGTGCGTAAATTAGGATCTGTGCGTGCGTATATATGATTGGTGCATGCATAACTCTTGATTCGTGCATAACTTTGGATTTGTACGTGCGTGATTCTTGATTTGTGCATAAATTTGGATTTGTGCGTGCGTAATTCTTGATTTGTAACTAATATAATACATTTTTTGCAAAAGTAAAAAAATTACAAAAATTAAAAAAATACAAAATGCAATTTACACATGCACAAATCAAAATTACAACAGCCTGAAACTAATTACTCAAAAATATATTTTTAAAATACGCACGGATCACCTCTTACACACGTACACAGCCGAAGTTACGCACAAATCTACCGTGAGACTCTTTTCACGTCTCACAAATTTGTCCGTGAGTGATGCGTTCAAGTATTACCAGCATGCTCGTCCGCGGACACTCTGGTCTGATCCTCCCGCGGAACCTCACGGGGGACCGGCAGCAGAACGCGGCGATTGCACCCTTCTAAACAGTGTTTAGCAGAGGGACTCGATCAGCCCACCGGGCCGGTTAAGATCACGGGATCACATGGACAGATCTCAATACCGCGTTCCTCCGCCGTTCTCCCCCGCCCAGGATCCGCGGGGCAGAGGGATCAGACCAGAGAAAACCCCCACCACCCCCGCTTTGATGAGGAGAGTTGTCAGAGAAGCCGCTGCAGCTGGAAGCCCCTTTTCTAGAAATATTCTTAATTTTAAAAGTATAAGTGCTTTAAAAGTGCATATTTAGACTTTTTATATTAATTATTGAGAATATAGTTTTAAGAAAGTGGGAAAATGTCTAGTTTTACCGGATGTTATTCACAATCGAAGTATACGGCTGACAAGAAAACTATGATGAACGAGCATTCTGGTAATACTTGAACGCATCACTCACGGACGAATTTGTGAGACGTGAAAAGAGTCTCACGGTAGATTTGTGCGTAACTTCGGCTGTGTACGTGTGTAAGAGGTGATCCGTGCGTATTTTAAAAATATATTTTTGAGTAATTAGTTTCAGGCTGTTGTAATTTTGATTTGTGCATGTGTAAATTGCATTTTGTATTTTTTTAATTTTTGTAATTTTTTTACTTTTGCAAAAAATGTATTATATTAGTTACAAATCAAGAATTACGCACGCACAAATCCAAATTTATGCACAAATCAAGAATCACGCACGTACAAATCCAAAGTTATGCACGAATCAAGAGTTATGCATGCACCAATCATATATACGCACGCACAGATCCTAATTTACGCACAAATCAAGAATTATGCACGCACAAATCAGAGTGAGTCTATTTTCTCTCCATAGGACATATGCTTTAAAAATCAGGGGTTGTAAACACTTGATTTAGAGGAAGACCTCCATGAAAAAGAAAAGAAGAGACAGCCTGTCTATTGCCGCTTTTATTTCAGCAACATGCTAAAATTTTTGGCTGATTTAATTTACAGAGAAATGTTATGCTAATTTGAAGTTCAGCTAGTAATTAAGCAATAAACTAGCTTTTTTGCTACTTAAAGTTCAAAACGTTAAGAAAATATCTTTTTGAGAGATGACAGTTTCTTTTAATATATTTTTTTGCCTTTATTAGTGCCAAAAATAGACATTTTTCACATTTATTTAAAAAAAAAAAACCAAAAAGAAGGTTATGAATGCAAATCCACATTTATTAAAGACTAACGTAAGTCAATGCAGCTCCTTCTAGGTTTTGATCAGAAGAAAACAAGCCCAAATGGCTCTTTCACTGTTAAAGGTTGCCGACCTCTGCTCTATACTCAGCAAAAACACATCTGATCATGCTTTGTAAAACATTTTTTGAAGAACATTGGAGTTTTTTTTTTATTTTTAATTCAGAATAATGGACTGTTCTGCAGCATTGAGGCCTGCTTTATCCATAATAAAAACCTCCACGGGATTATAATGATCCTTCGCAGTTTTCTTTTTATTTTTCCGTCCGTTTCTGAGTCAACTAATGCAGCTTCTACTTCACTGTAGTTACACTGTTTTGATGTCATTGGTCCACACTTTGTGAGCTTTGATGGTTCAATGGAAACGCTCACTCGGACCGTTCTAAACCGCTCAAGAGGGGACTGGTCTGGTCTGTGCCGCTCAGTAGAAGCGAGGCATTTCTGTTGCTATCCTTAAGATAAGCCCTACAGCCACTGACACCTCCCTGCTGAGCAACTTATCAACTGCAGGGTGTTCTAACACATACATATCAAAACAATACATGTCCCCATTTAGCTGATGGATGTTCTGAACGTCTTCTCGTTTTCTAACTTACCACCAAGACAGTCCATCACCAGCTGGGAAAACTCCGGCTAGGGTTTTGATTTATGTGCTCTTGGAAGTGTCCTAAGAATGAATGAATGAAGGAATGAATGAATGAAGGAATACTTACATGTGATCACTGTAGTATTAAGAGATTTGTGGCCGATTCAGACACTCATGGGTTGGTGGTTTCTGCCAGACAAATATATCAGAGTTAGAGAGCACCTGCTAAAATACAATTACTAAGCAGCAAGCACATTTTTCTTGGTGCTGATGTCTCTTGAGTCATCACCAACATCAAGGTGTGGGGTCCTCTAGAGACTGCAGTTCTACGTAAACTTTCTATTGGGGCCCACCTAAACAACACTCAAAAGCAGAAATGGTTCCACTGGATCCAGACGGACATGTTCACTGATGAGTGCCCTGCAAAACAAAGTACAAAATTAGAAGGGGGGGGGCTCTGCCAAACTGATTACAATTACACAACTTCTCAAATGTAAGTCATGTTATACACACTAAAATGTTTATATTTGGTTATTTATATATATTTTATAGGTTTTGTTTGCAAAGACTTTGGAAAATTTCTAGTGAACTCAATTTTTGAATTAGTAGATTTGGACAGCACTAGAAAATGTTGAATGTACTATATAGAGATTAGGGGTGGAATTTGGACATAGCTTCAGTGTCGGTGTTAGTATGACCCAAAGTGTGAGGTGCTCTTTGTGTTCCAGATTAAAATATTCATTTCCATTTACCGACCTGGCAACTTTTCATAAAAACTTGGAGTGAGACTCAGTGCACAAAAAAAAAAAAACACTTTACAGCGGCAAGACATGAGATGAATCAAGGGCGATTTTGTGAAAAGTGAAATAAGACACCACAAGGTAAAAAACGGATGAATGGAAAAGCAATAAAACAATAAATAACTTATTAAAGGGCAACCATTGACTATATAAAGAATTTGTTATGCGTCTGGTAAGTTTGGAGTGTGCTGTTGCAAGGTCCTCTGTCAGAAGGAAACTCACATCCAGAGAAGTTGGAAAGAACTGCCTTTAATTGGCGAAAGCATGAGTTTACAGAGAAAGCCGTTTGGGTCTGTATGTGAGTGTGGTTTATTCATGTGACGCACACCAGTCTCAACAACCCAGATTCACTGCATGGCTTCGTGAGCTACGGAGAATGAGCTAGAACTATATCACACCGTGCTCAAGTCATATGACACAAGGAATTCTGGGTAATGTAGTCCCACAGAATAACAGGGACTTTTCTACAGCCGCCTGTCATGATAAAAAGACAGGAGATGTTGAGTTGGACGGTGAGAGGTTTATTTAAGGTCCGGGTTTGAAGGTCCAGGTAGGTGGGGGAAGGAAACTGTGCAGCAGAGCAGAGACCAGGCAGGCAGGCAGGGATGGATCCAGGCAAAGCAAAACACTTGAGGTTAGCAGACGAATTGGCAGGGAGAAGCTGAATGAACCAGTCTTAAATAGTGTAGGTGATGAGTCGCAGGTGTGCCAGGATTCCCTGCTGCATCCTGGACACCTGTGGAGGAGAGGGAGAAAAAGGGCGAGCGGAAACCAAGGAGAAAAAACAAAAACTGGACCAGGAGAGGGCGGCAGAGGAGCGGGAACTGTCAAGACCTGACACCGCCCCTGGATTAGTTCATTTCTAGCTCCAACCAAATTGAGTCAATTCAGTTGCCAGGTCTGAAACTAAATCTGTTTTATGAAACATTTTCTGATTAAAATTACCTTCTTTAAATTATGTTTTATTCAGTCTCTCAGTTTTTTGTGTTTAAAACATTAAAATCATAAAACATGACACTTGTAACACCTTTAACAACATGTAGCTGAGTAGTTTTTTCCTAATATATGTGTATATATTTTATTTTTCGCTTATTTCTATATTATTTGAAGCATAAAAAAGATTAACACAAAAAAACGTGCCCTCCCTGTTCCTCAAAAATCCTGTGCACATCCCTGTATATACAGTCATAGCCAAAAGTTTTGAGAATGCCACAAAAACTACATTTCCACGAGTTCTGTTCTTTCAGGATTTTTAGGTATTTGCCAGATGTTTCTAAGGTATAATGACATAAAATTAGAAGCATTTCACAAGTATCAAAAGCTTTTATTAAGAATGATGTTAGCTGGTCCTTTTATGGCAGAGCTGAAATTCGTTGGACTTCATTTTCAAGGCAAAAGGGACTATGCAAATAATTGCAGGTGAGGGGATCAATCCTCATAACCTTCTCCAGTATATATATATTTTCAGGAAACTGGAGGCTTTGGAAAAATAATAATTGTGTCATTCTCAAAACTTCTGGTCATGACTGTACAAATGAAAATTGGCGAGTTCACAACAGTTAACTCAGTTACTGATGAGACATCTGAATTGGAATTATTCTGCCTTGGACATATTCGATCAGTATGGTGAAGCCCTCCCATGAACGCTAAAAACACGCTCTGGCACAGTCGAAAAAAAAGGGTGGAGAGCAATTGATTTTTACATCTCTATGCCCCTGCCCGTGCTCACTGAGTGCAATCAAATCCCAGACAACAAGAATGAAATACCAACTCCAGAAGCTGCAGCTGCTCATCCTCATTTGAAACATTTACCCACACCAATACCACCTCTCGACTCATCAGCAGAAATTCTCCTTCTCCTTGGTAGGGATATCATACGGGCTCACAAGATACGCCCTCAAGTAAATGACCCTCATAAAGCACCTTATGCTCAACAGCTCGACCTTGGATGGGTCATTGTGGGAGACCGTGAACGCTTAAAAGACGAACATACTGGATACCAGTCGCCCCACTTTGCTTTCTCCCTGCACCAACAAAATGTACACAAAAGAGAAGTCACCAGAGAACTTCCTCATTTATGAAAGATGTCAAGCAAGATAATCTTGGTGAACAGATTTTCAAACAAATGACAAGTTGAGGTTTCTTAACATCATGAACAAAGAGTTCACAAAGGATGAGTCCAATGATTGGGTTGCCCCATTGCCTTTTCAAGATCCCCGTCGGCGTTTGCCCAACAACAAAAAAGAAGCATTTAACCGTCTCATGCAAGACTTTCAAGAGAAAACCTGAGATGAGAAAACATTACGTGGAGTTCATGGAAAAAATCTTCAGAAAAGGAAAAGCAGAGAAAGCTCCGCCTCTCAAACCCAATCAAGAGTGCTGGTATTTGCCAAATTTTGGCATTTACCATCCACAAAAGCCAGATAAATTAGAGTAGTTTTTGACTCGAGTGCTCAGCATGAAAATATGTCCCTCAATCAAGGGCAACTCAAAGGTCCTCATCTCAACAGCAGTCTGGTCGGAGTACTTCTACGCTTCAGAGGTGATCCGTATGCTGTGATGGCAGACATAGAACAAATGTTTTACAACTTTAAAGACCATCGTGATTATTTGCGGTTTCTGTGGTTTAAAATTCCCAACCCGGATGCATCATTAGAAGAGTTCCGCATGACTGTGCATGTTTTTGGTGACTGTCCATCGCCATCTGTTGCCATATATGGTTTAAGAAGAACTATTAAAGGAGAACAAGAATGTAGAAATGATGTGGGAGAATTTGTCGACCGTCACTTCTATGTAGATGAGGGTTTGCAGTAATTTCCCTTTGAATCGCAGGCAATAGACGTGCTCCACAGAACACGAAAGATGTTGGCTGAATCTAACATTCGTCTCCACAAAATCTCATCGGGCTATTTTTAGAGACATTTCTGTTGACATTTCAGAGTGGGACACGCCTTTACCAAAAGAAAAACAAGATAAATTGCAACAGTGGAAAGACTCATTGAAGCATCTTTGAAATCTCAGGATTCCTCGATACACTTCCATTCCAATGTCTAGAGCACAGAGAAAAGAATTACATGTTTTCTGTGATGCCTCCATCAAAGCAGTTGCATACCTGACGCTCACAGATGCAAACGGAGCCAGGGAAACAGGTTTCCTTTTCAGCAAAGCCAGACTTGCTCCAAAACCAGACATCACCATACCGAGACTAGAACTTTGTGTGGCAGTGTTGGCATTTGAAATAGAAGAACTGCTGTGCGAGCCAGAAACGTGAATCGACCAGATGACCTTTCATACTGACTTTCGGTTACATTTGCAATGAAGTGAACAACCTGCTTTTACGTGTATGTCCACAATCCTGTGGAGCGCATTTGACATTCGACTCAGAGTCACCAATGGCGTTATGTTCCCACTCGCCTTAATCCATCTGATCGCGCCACAAGAACCCTCTTGGCTCAGCATCTGTCATCCTCCATGTGGCTCACTGGGCCCACTTTTCTAAACTACACACACAAAGATCCAGCCCCAGATAAGTCCTTTGAACTTATTAACCCTGAAAATGATGCTGAACTGCGTCCTCTGTGTCTAAAAGCATCCTCGCAACAGCAAGATTTGAGAGATTTTCTAGCTGGAATGGTTTGATCAAGCATCTTGTTAAAAGCTTTAAAACAAAGGCAAAAGAGAAGGGTCTTGGTTTGCAAAAATGTGACAGGCAAATCACCAGAGAACAACTCAAATAGGTCAAAACCACAATAACACATGCAGTTCAAAGAGAAGTGTACACAGACGATATCAGTCACGTTGAAAAAGGCGAGTCCGTGCACAAACACTGCTCACTTGTCAAATTCAGTCCTCTCATGGACAGCGACAAAATTCTCAGAGTCAGGGGACGACTTAAAATGGCTCAGCTGCCAAATGATGAAACAAATCCCATTCTTATGCCCGGAAAACACCACGTAACTCAGCTCCTGATTCGACACTTTCATGCACAAGTCTGTCATCAGGGGAGACCCTTTAGTGAAAGGTGAAAGGTTTCTGGATTGTAGGTGGAACACTTGAACGCACTCAAACAGACAACCAGCTCAACTCAATCTACAACAGGATTGTGTATCCAGAAAACCCCAAACCTCACAGCCTGGAAATGGGATGCATGTACAATGTTGTGTGGCTCAGTAAAGGTCTGTGCGCACATGATGTGCCACAGATCTGTAAGAGTCTGGTGCCTCTTCTACGAACACAGTCACACACAGAACATATACCAGACTCTACCAGGCACCAGACTCTTACAAATCTGTGGCAGACTTTATTACTCTTTTTTTTCTTGTAAAAACACAAAGGGAACTGAGCAAAAATAGGAAGCCCAGACTTCCTTATAGAATAAATGAGCAAATTTTCATTTGTTTCACATGTGTGTATAAGACCAAAATTAGAGAAGTATTACGGAGATAAAAATTTTCTTGGTCAAAATTCCAGGCATGCCAAATATAGTAAAAAAAATGTCTGGTGAGTTTTGTACTTCTTACCTGGAACTTAAAACTTGTGTTTTCAGAATGTACAAATCATGAACAAAAAATAAATAACAAAAGTTACAAGTAGAATTGGGACTTTAGCTTTATAAAGTCCCAATTCTAGCTCCATACTCTTCCGCACTCTTACCTTTTGTAGTATTTAGCAGGTTGGATGGATCAAAGTAGCAGACTTCAGTCTTGAGGTAATTTTAAGTTTGTTGCATTACTGTGACCCAGAGTATTGTGTAGGTCACAGCACTGAGGACAAGGCAGGCAGAGCAGAACACGGAAAAACCAGCGAGTGTAGGCAGTCGCGTCATACACAAATGATGTTATGTGAGAAGAGCTGATCTCTTCCTGCTCATTCAAACAGGAAGAGGCCAGAATCCCTTAGACTTTTATAGAGAAATGAACAGAGTGAGGACTGTGGTGTTTGTGCAACCTTAACTAACTGGAATTCCTCTGGACTAGGCATTGCATTGACAGTTTGAAAGAACTGGATTACATCCTTACCTCTATTCATTTCTTTTGCAGAGATGCAAAGAGGAAAAAGGAAGATGATGATCCACGGCGGACCACCCAAAAAAAGAAGGCGCCAAATTTAGCTGTTGGGTCACTTTACATTTTACTCATTTAAAAAAAAAAATGACTGTAAAATTGACTGGAATTAAAATACAATTATTGTAATTAAATGCCCGTATTTAATAAGCACACATTTCACATAATTGTTATCATTTGTGTTACTTGTGTCACACGACATGTACTGTTACCATGGGTAGAGCAAAGGGATGTTCTCTCTCCTGTTTTCCATATTTTTCAAACTTAGCAATAATTGAATGCCTCACTCAACCACATTCGATCCTGTTACCCATATAACAAAAAAGGGCAAAATTTTGGCCCCATCTTTACTCGATTAAATAAGTAAGTTTGTCCTCTTGGTCACTAGTTAAAGCTGATTAAAGAACTATGTTTTACTCCCGAGAGAAAACATTCCTCTGGATTTGCATTTGGATTGTCATACAGAATCATGCCAAAATTGAAGGCGACCATCATGTTAAGGTGCATAAAAGACAATTATAAAAATGAGTTAAGCAGGCAAAAAAAAAAAAAATATTAACATAAATAGAGATGCCCCGGTTTGATCACATTGTTGGAAATCGGCCTGATCACAAGGTTATTGATTTGATCGAAAATCAGATGTCGTCTGCCGAAAAGTTTCGGATATTTAATTTATTCTTATCATGATCAATAATTATGCAATGATGAGATGTAACGACACTGTGATGGAAATTTGTATCTTGATTTGGAATAAAAAACTCTTCAGTCATTCTGTCTCTATCAGAGTTGATTTATTTTTCTGCAGAAAGATAAAAAGTGACACACAAGGCAGAGCATCAGAGACGCTCTGTCAGGGTGGGAGTCATCTGTGTGAATCCCCGAGAAAAGGCTAAGTTCCCACATTTAGACCAGTCTTTTGTTTGTTTGGGTTATGGTTCCGTTCTCGGCCCAGGCGAATTCTGAAACAGCTGCAGCTCCCGAAGAGGTCATTGTATTTAGTCTAACAACGTGTTTCGCAAAAACAAGGCACAGTATAACATGGTGTGATGGGAAATTCCATCACAACACAATAAAAACAATAATATTAATAACATTCATACAAACTGTGCACTTCTCCATCCCACTGATGCTCATTATAACCTTTGTATCCCAATTGAACAGACTTAAGCGCTGATGCTCTAGACCAGGGGTCACCAACCTTTTTGAACCCGAGAGCTAGTTCAAGGGTACTGTATGAAGGTAATATTGTGTCAAAACGTCCAAGTGTAAATAATACACACACGAGCGAGAATCACACACACACAAGTTTAATTCACACACACATGTAAAACTGAATGTGAAGTTGCAGGAAAAAGAGGAACATGTGAGAGAAACGTGAACTTGTGGAATATAATGTGAGAACTTGCTTGACAATAACCTTAACTTGTGTGTAAAAATGTTACATGTGAAAAAAAAATCACACACACACAAGATTTAACTTGAGGTTGTGAGGAAAAACACAACTTGTAAAACTGTGTTGAAAAAATCTTTAGTTGTAGCTTCAGTTTTCTTCTGTAGAAGAGTTTCACACAAAGTCTTTTTGAGCTACAGAGTGTTTTTGACTTTTGACACAGCCCATGTGGAAGATATGTGTCAAAACTAATTTGCAGGGAGGAGGGGTGAGGCAGGAGGAGCTCTCATCGGAGATCAGCCAATCAGAGGACGGGGGTTCAGTGGGGCTATTTTTCTTTCAGCAATGGCTCCAAGCTGGGGGAAGTCTCTTCAAAATACTACTGTTCGTTGCTTTTCTGTAGTAAATATACTCTTACTACCAACAAATTTCGAAAACCAGCCACGTTAAATGATTATGCACCCATCCTTTTATAAGAAGATCATTGAGATAAGAAGGCCAAAGACCATAAAAACATTTATAAAGCATTAAAAGAATCTTAAAATCTGTCCTGAAACGCACAGGGAGCCAATGCAGAGATTTTAAAACTGGTGTAATGTGTTCCCGCCCCCTGGTCCTCGTCAGAACTCGTGCCGCTGAGTTCTGTAATAATTGTAAATTTGAAAGAGACTTTTGAGGTAAACCAGAGAGCAGGGCATTACAGTAATCTAAACGACCAAAGCATACATCAGCACCTCTGTGCTGGAGAGAGAGGAATGGGCGGAGTCTGGCAATGTTTTTGAGATGATAAAATCCCATCTTAACGACGTTTTTGATATGAGGGATGAAATTCAGCTCTGAGTCAAAAAGAACGCCCAGTTTCCTCACACAGTGAGAAGGTTTAAAATTCTGAAGATGAGGTAAAATCCTCTCTCTCTTGTCTTCAGGACTGACGATTAAAACTGTTTTGTCCTGGTTGAGCTGAAGGAAGTTTTCTGCCATCCATGACTTTATATCTAAAATACAATTTAAAAGGGTGTTTATAGGTTCAAGGTCATCAGGAGACACGGCGATGTAAAGCTGAGTATCATCAGCATAGCTGTGAAAGTTAATGCCGTGTCTTCTGATGACTTCCCCAAGAGGCAACATGTACAAGTTAAAAAGAATGGGACCTAAAATTGATCCCTGGGGAACCCCACACCTTATTTCATGGATTCTTGAGGAGCATGTATCCAAACTTACACAAAAGTGTCTAAAATGTTTTGGGTATGTAAATACTCATGCAGCTGAGTAGCAACACTTTTTTCTATAATTTTATTTAAAAATGGTACGTTGGATACAGGTCTATAGTTATCCAGAGTGTTTGGATCTAAACTACTTTTCTTCAGAAGGGGCCTCACCACTGCTGTTTTACAGGCAGAGGGGAGGACACCCGTCTGAAGAGAGCAGTTTGCTATATTTAAAAGCTCCGACTCAAAGAATCCATAAAACATAAGTGAAGTGGGAATGGGGTCTAAAAGGCAGGTTGTGGTGTTTGCTCGGGCTAAAACTCAACCAAACATCTCTGCATCAACCAGGACAAAACTCCCCAGTGTTTCCTCGGGTGAAACCAATGCTGGTGATCTGTTAAAACCAGAGTAAAATGTTAGATCTAATAGCAATGATTTTATCCATAAAGTGGTCGGTGAAGTCCTCACATCCAGCATCAGATGATGGCATGGAGGACTTATTAAAATCTTTGTTTATCAAAATATCTATTGTTCTAAAAATAAATTTGAGATTGTTTTTATTTTCTGTAATGATGTTTTAAAAATAAAGAGTTCTGGTCTTTTTAACTGAGTTATTGTAAAAAAAATCTCGGTAATTGTCACATTTTCAAATGATCACTTCCATTTCATGGAAAAATGTCCCATTTTTACTATGTTGTTCCATGTTTATCAATAGTTTAATGTTAAAAAAAATCAACTTACAAATGTTTAAACAAACTTGTCACATTTTGAACTAAGGATGTAATTTTCAGCATTTAAACAAAATTAATGATCTTAGAACTGGAGTAAGTCAGAGGTCACCTAAACTTATCTAAAGTTCATGTATCATTTTTTTGATTTAACTTTTATTTTACCAGGAAATCCCATTGAGACTACATCTCTTTTTCAAGGGAGACCTGGGCTAAAAGGCATCAATATAAAACAAAATACTGTTAAAACAATTAAAATAGAAATAAAATACAATTACAATAAAATGCAATTAAAATGAACAATATGAAAATGACTCATAGATTAATTAAGAGAGGTACTGATAGGTCAAGAGTGACATGTTCATATTTCTTTTAAAAGCTCAGAAAGTTTTGCTTTAAAACACTTCAAGGAAATAAGGTCACATGGATGCAGAGAGTTTTGAATATTATTCCAGGAAGCGGAGCAGCAATAGAAAAGGCTGTTTTTCCTGACTCACAGAGGAATCTGGGAACACAAAGAAGCCATTTGAGTGAAGAGTGAGAGTTATATATGCTGTTAACAGGAGAAAGAAGACAGCACAGATATTGAATGTGGTTTAGCGAGAATGGCCCACGGGCACCAGGTTGGTGACCCCTGCTCTAGACCTTTTTGAAACTGTGAGCTACTGCATGGTTAGGTACTGAGTCATACGAAGGGCGACTATTTTGAAATAACAAATTTGCTCAGTTTGACTTTAGTTCTACATTATTAATAATGAATAATCATACTCCTCTATGTTAAGACACTGATTTCTCACCATAATTATCGACAATGACAACAATCTAGAAACAAATATCAATATTCAGCACTTGTTCAGATGATCTCTTACATTTCATGGGAAAAATGTCAAATTTACACTATACTGAAATATGTTTATCCATTATGTAATGTTAAAGAGAAATCAACCAAAACATTTTTAAATAAATCTTGCCACATTTTGAACTAATGACCAAATCAATTAACAATATTAATGATCACCACGTTGGTGACCCCTGCTCTAAGGAAAGCAGTCTGGCTTGGTATTGCAGTGCCAACACATAGACAGGCAAGGTCGGAAAGTAAAATTTTCCGATGCAAAGTGATCACCCTCATGCAAAATTACTCACATATCTCACTGCTCCGACAAACAATATTTCAAACAAACAAATAATATATTCAAAAATATGCAAAAATCTATCCATCATGTCTGCACACGAAGTAGCAGGTTAAAATAATGGCTGTGTGTTTCCTGGGGTGTACTTCATCATATTGAATTCTTCAGTGAAGACATTCCAGCCAAAGAGGTGAAAGAGCGTGCAGGGCAGGAACCCCAGCCAGGTATGGACCCTGCCCCCCACCCCTACCCCTCCATCCATGATGTACAGGCCCACAACAGGGACGGGGCTTCATTTGCTGTAAGCAACACACGTTGGATCTATTAAATATTAAGTTTTGTGGTATTTATGAGTCAGGACGACCTTATTATTTGAACAGGTTCTTTAATAGAACTTGGCCATGTGTCTAGCATAATCTCTCATGTACAACCATTCCTCTGACGTCACTCTCCCAGGTACGGGTCTCAGGCAGGCACACAATTCCATTACATCACATCCCCCTTTTTGACAAGTTTTTTAAACTTCCTTTTACAACTGAAAATGATGAACACTAACAACATAACTGCCTACATTTTCCACAACACATTTCTTTTTCACTTATCTACTAAGATGTACATTCTAGTAATCTTTCACATAAAATAATATTTTTTTTTTTCTTCACACTACCAACCTTTGAACTTAGCTAACCAAAATACTCTAGATAACTGAAAATTCTTCTCTTGATTTTACTCTCTAAATCTAGCAGGTAATCTGCCTAATTTGGTTTTATATAAGAATGAACCTGGAACTTGGTCATCACTCTGATTGTCCTGAACAGCAGCGTCCTGTTCACTTGCACTTGCTTGTTCTGTGTGTCTCTCAACATTATAGTCGTTCATTTCTCCAGTAGTGTCCTGTCCATTTGCTTGTGGAAACGTTTTCTCCTCCGTTCTCCTTAAATGTTTCCTGTTTCTTCTGTAAAGTCTCCCGTCGGGTGTTTGAACCACAAACGAACGTGGTTGTTGGTGTTTCTGCAGGACCACTGCCGGCTGCCACGTTGCTCCTCTTTGGATCCTGATGTTCTCTCCTGCATGCAAGTCTGGTAGTGTCTTTGTTTGTCTGTCAAAATAAAGTTTCTGCTTCTCCTGTCTTCTTCTCAGTTGTCTTTTCACCTGAGCTGATCCTTTTGGAATGAGCAGTGAGGTGGACGTTGGTATCTTTCCTTTAAGTCTTCGTCCCATGAGCAGCTGTGCTGGTGACAGTCCTACTCCCTCTAATGGCGTGTTGCGATACTCCAGGAGAGACACATATGGATCTCCTTTTTCATTTTCTGACTTTTTTAGGAGGTTCTTGATGGTCTGTACTGTTCTTTCTGCTTGTCCATTGGACTGGGCGTGTGTGGGGCTTGATGTGACATGTCTGAATTCCCAGCTCTCTGCAAAGTACTTGAACTCAGCACAGTCATACTGAGGTCCGTTATCCGAGATCCCCACATCAGGTATCCCGTGTCTGGCAAACATTGATTTCATGGCGACTATGACACTGTGACTGGTTGTATCTTTTAGTTTCATTATTTCTGGAAACTTGGAGAAGTAGTCCACACTCAAAACAAAGTCCATTCCATTGTAATGAAAAAGATCTATGCCTACTTTCTCCGACGGTCTGTCTGGTACTGGGTGTGAAAGTAGAGGCTCTCTTGGATTACTGTTACTGTGCTCAGTGCTCATTGCAGACTGCACACCTTGACACAATCTCTTCGATGTGTTTTGACATGTTTGGCCAATTTAAAATGTCTCTGGCTCTTTCTTTGCATTTGACCATCCCCAAATGTGCTTTTTTTTTTTTTTTTTTTTTTTCGGTGCGACCGTGGAGGATCAAGTTCAAATGTTTTTATCGTCTAAAGGGATCTCCTTGGACCTGGAAACGGTCGAAGTTTGTCATCCGCTACCTCGGAGAAAGACTATGGATAAACCAGCAATCCTGATCAGGTTCGTGAAAAACATAAGACTGCTCTGATGAAACAACGTAAACAATTAAAAAATACGAAGACATTTCTTAATGATCATTTATGCAAATATTACGCTGATCTGGCAAATCACGCGAGGATCCTCCGATCCAAACGACAGATCCACTCCACTTGGGTCCAGAACTCCAGAATCTTTGTCAAACCACTCGGACCACCGGACCTGACGAAGCCTCTGGAAATAAAATCCATGAAAGACTTTGAGAACTGTGGGATTACGCACGTTTGAACCTCTAATTCAAGTAAAATGTGAATTGTGGACTCATGAAACCGTCGGAACCGTTGAATACGAACTCTGACCCGATTCTGAAGAACTTGAGCACAATTCCCTTGAAATGAGACCTTCACAGTCTCTCAGTCAAAACAACGAAGATGGTTTACGAGATGTAGTTCTGATCTGAATATAATCTGCTCAAACTGTCTTTTAATGAGAATATTTTGAAGTTTTCCATTAATAAAGCATTTTTTTTTACTTAGCACTTTTTCATTATAATAATCGTTCTTTGATAAATGCAATCTGCTCAAATTGTCTTTTTTAATAAGAATATTTTGATATATTTTCTTGCAGTAACAAATGAAGTTGATTACTACTTGATATTTTTTTGAATTTTTAATGAGAATATTTAAATTACTGTTGATGATTAATATAAATGATTTGTCTATGGATGTTTTTGAAATTCTATTACATCACTGATATTATTGATCTTTTATTACCTGAAACTATATTGATATTTGATTTTAAGTCCTGAACCGGATATTGATCATTCATGTAGAGAAAATGGTCGAGCCGGGGTGGGATTATATAAGTTCGCTTCCTTCCACCCCCTTTCAAGCGATCTATTTGTGATTTATTATGTGAAGTTATTCCATGTATTATAACCTGATTGCTTGAAATAAACCATTTCATTCATTCATTCATTCATTTGTGAATTTTTTCCAGCATTTCTTGTCTCAACTGTTGTGGCACTATGAGCTTTGCTCCCTTGAACATCAGTCCTTCTGTGTATGAAATTTCTTCTTTGAATGTCCAGTAAGGCTGAATGTCTTTATGAACAGCATGTCTTTCATTTGTTCACCCTCTCTGAACTCTGTCTTTCAGACGTTGTAGCTCAGGATCTTGTGTTGTGGCTTCCTTGAACTTGTTCACTTTTTCTTCTGACATGGGGAGTTGAGGTGTTATCATATTTACCTCCAGCTCTTTTTCTAACAAATCTTCTGTATTCTCCTTTAAGAATGCTCGACTCAGTGTGTCAGCAATATGTAGTTCCTTGCCTGGTTTGTAAGTCACTTTGAGGCTGTATCTTTGCAATCTCAGGAGCATCCTCTGTAATCTCATTGGGGCTTGATGCAGTGATTTTTCGAAGATGCTCTCCAGGGGCTTGTGATCACTTTCAATTAGAATGTCTTTCCCATACACATACTGATGAAATTTCTCACAACCATAAACTATGGCCAGTAGCTCTTTTTCTATCTGAGCATATCTTTGCTGACAGTCTGTTAATGCTCTTGATCCGTATGCTACAGGTTGTCCATCTTGCATTAACACCGCTCCGATGCCTTGTGAACTCGCATCAACCGACAGTGTCACTGGTTTTTTAACATCAAAAAATCTCAGAGTTGGGGCCTCGGCGACAAGCTTTTTAAGTTGGTTAAAACTCTTTTCTTGAGCGTCCTCCCAGTGCCACTCTATGTCTCCTTTGATCAGCTTTCTTAGTGGTGCACTGATGTCTGACAGGTTTGGTATGAACTTGGCAAGATATTGAATCATAGAACCAAGAAACCTTTGCAGCTCTTGTTTATCCTGTGGTGAAGGTAGCTGTGTCACCGCTCTTACTTTTTCTTCATCTGGTTTCAGACCGGTGTCTGTGAATGTATGTCCGATGTATTTGATCTCTTTTGTTCTGATGAAGCATTTGCTTCTGTTCAGTTTCAGGTTGTTTTGTCTCACTCTGTCCAGCAGCTTTCTCAGTCTGTGATCATGTTCTTCCTTTGAGTCTCCCCAAACCAGAAGGTCGTCAATGATGTTTACAACACCATCCAGGTCTTCTATCATCTGTGCGATGACCCTCTGAAAAACTTCGGCTGCTGATGATATGCCAAATGGTAACCGCAAGAACCTATAACGTCCAATAGGTGTGTTAAATGTGCAGAGCCTTGAGCTTTCCTCATCAAGTCTGATTTGCCAAAACCCTTGATTGGCATCCAGGACAGAGAAATATTTGGCGTTCGGCATACGAGACATAACTTCTTCCACAGTGAGCAATGGGTAGTGTTCTCGCTTTATTGCTCGGTTCAAGTCTTTTGGATCCATGCAAATACGTATTTTCTTGGGTGTAACTACAGTGACCATACTGTTAACCCACTCTGTTGGCTCTGTCTGTCTTGTAATAACTCCCATGTCTTCCATTCTCTGTAGTTCTTTTACAACTTTGTCTCTCAGGGCTACAGGAATCCTTCTTGGGGCATGCACAACTGGTCTGACTTCATGATCAATTTGGATGTGATGTTCACCTGGCAAACAACCAAGACCATCAAACAGATCACTATAGTCTTTCAGAATGTCTTTTTCTTTTCCGATATCATACACTCTTTGCACTAATCCTAATTTCAAACATGTAGCTCCTCCAATAATAGTGCTCACGTCTTCTTGAGTGATCTCAAACTCAACCTTGTGCTTTTTTCCTCTGTACTCACAGATCAACAGTTTCTTGCCCAATGCTGCCACGTTGTGACCAAAACAGGGAACCAGTCTTGTTTTGCTTGCTTTCATGGTGCCATTCACTTCCAGAGCTGTAAGAGTTTTACTGACATTACATTACAGTCTGCACCTGTGTCAAGTTTACATGTCACTTTTTTGTTGTTTATCTTAAAATTTTCTGTCCATATTTCAGAGTTGGTGTCATCAGATTCCATCATAGCGATTCCTTTATGCTTCTTTTTAAGCGCTCCCAGGAACATTTCCTTTTCACTTTCTCTGTGCTCCACTGTCTGGACTTTCTTTCCATATTGTTTCCTTTGGACTTGAGATCTGCACATTTTAGCAAAATGGTTCTTTTTGCTGCACATGTTGCATGTTTGTCCAAATGCAGGACAACTTTTAATTCCATGCTTGAGTCCACATCTGTTGCAGTTTATTTCTTTCTGTTCTGTTTTCACTGGTTTACATGTTTCTTTACTTTCTTTTTCTCTTGTCGTTCTCAACCTGTTCACATCAGCTTCTGGTGGTCGTTATTTCACTAGCACGGCAGATATTAATGGCTTTTTCCAGAGTTAGATCTGCTTCCCGGAGCAATCTTCCTCTCACTTGGTCATTCGTGATGCCACACACAATTCTGTCACACACCAGGGAATCGTGTAAATCTCTAAATTCACAGTCCTTGGCTTTATTTCTTAAATCCGTGACATATGCGTCAATAGTTTCTGCCTGTTTTTGCATTCTTGTGAAAAACATGTGCCGTATGTCAGTCAAGTTCTTTCTTGGCTCACAATAATCTTTAAACTTTTGTTTCAGTACTGCAATTTTGTCCTTTTCATCGTCTCTGAATTCAAAAGTATTAAAAACTTTTACCGCTTCTTCCCCTGCGACGTGAAGAAAAGTCGCGCATTCTCAGTTTTTTCCGCGATGCCGCTGGCGGTACAGAAGAGCTCAAAACGCTGACTCCAGTTCCTCCAATTCTCCGCCAAGTTGCCTTGCAAACTCAGATTCGGTGGTGGTTGAAACTGCGCCATATTTAAATCCACTTTATCTTCTGACACCATGTGGTATTTATGAGTCAGGACGACCTTATTATTTGAACAGGTTCTTTAAAAGAACTTCGCCATGTGTCTAGCATAATCTCTCATGTACAACCATTCCTCTGACATCACTCTTCCAGGTACGGGTCTCAGGCAGGCACACAATTCAATTACATCACAAGTTTGTCAAATAGTTATTGCTTGGAAGAAAGTAGGAAGAAGCAAATCTGTACAATGCTCCCCTGTTTTTTTTTCAACATAATTTCCATAATCTGGTTCTTGCCTTCTCTTAGTTCTCTCAGTTATTTAAACTTCACCAGAATTGACAGAACAAACCTTTTTTTTTGTAACTTTTTATTTTTTGTTATTATCACAAATGATATACAAAGAGGACAAAACATATATCATAGAATAAAAAATAAAAAACAGAAGAGGCAGAAAAAAAAAAAACCAGGATAAACAAAGGAACTCTACCCATAGTACACATAGTCATCTCTCCATAGGTACAATATCAAAAGAGGCAGACAAACACACCCAGACATAAAGAGAATAAATAAATAAATTAATTAATAATTAAGAAAAGCAAATTAAATTTGGAGTTTACATATTTAAATGTTGTTTCAGTTCACCCTTTGGCATTCATATTCAGCTGTATCTATCAAAAATATTTTTACATTTGAGTACATATTATAAAATCAAACAACCTGTGATTTAGACGTTTAAATAATCTTTTACTCTGTTCCATTTCTCATTAAATATGTCTGTTTTCATTTGGAGGGAAGCAGTCATTTTCTCCATCACATATTCTTGCCTTACCTTATTTTTCCAGTTATCTATTGTTGGTGGTTTAACATTTTTCCAGTTAAGAGTTATCATTTTTCTAGCAATTACTAGTAATATATATAGGATTTGTCTTTGTTCTTTATTAAATTTAGTGTTGAGTAACTGGCCCAGTAGAAACAACAGCGTGTTTGTTGGAATTTCTTCTCTGAATATTTTTTCTATTTCCTCTTTAACCATTATCCAGTAGTTTCTGATTTTAGGGCAATCACAAAATATATGTGTTTGATCTCCTGTTTTGCCACATTGTTGAACAAACCTTTAAACCTTTAAAACTTTCAAATATTTCACATAGGAATTTAGTGAGTCAATCCGTTTTATATATGTGATAAAAGCTTATTCAAAGCAATAAACATATTTCATTTTCTTAAAAAATAAAACTATGACTGAGCAATGCTTGTTTTTATTATACAACAAATGAATAAATATAGTAGATTTTACATACATGTACTTCCGGTGTAGACCGGAAGTGAGTTAACGGAGACCGATTTCTTGTTGCTAAAAATCCTAATATTTAGATTTTTTTCCACCCCTTTTCTGCCAGTGCCTCATCATGCCTCGCAGAAACGAGATCCCCATAGGAATACGTTTAAGAATAGTAGAAATGCACCAGGCTGGTAAAGGTTATAAATGTATTTCAAAGAGTTTAGATGTTCATCTGTCGACCGTGAGACAAATTATCTACAAATGGAAGCGATTCGAAACTGTGGCGACGCTGCCTCGAAGCGGCCGTCCGATAAAAAGCAACCCGAAGGCGAGACGACGAACGCTCAACAAGGTGAGACGAAAGCATTTAGAGAATAAAAACGCATTTTTCTCCTAAAAAAAATGTCTCCTGCGCCTGCTGTGAGGGGGCTCACATGTTTATCATTAATTCGCTGTATTCTTAGTCGTCTTTTATATTAATTTCGGCTCAAAATCTCTGTTTTTTAAGATAATTAGTCTATCTTATTTTACTATTTTTTATATATATATATATTTTTTTACCAAGAAAATGACTGATACCTGTAACATTTACTTATTTCTTTATTTATTTTTGCTTGCTTATAGAGCCTTTTAAAATTGTGCTTTGCATTACACGTTAAATTAGATCAAAATTATTGTTTAATCCTGGTTTTAAAAGATAAAATGTCCTTCATAAACATAACCTATGCAGATGCTTTTATTTTGTTACAAACCAACAGGTCGGAGTGAACAGGGAAACCACTTCCGGGCAGGGATGTTAAAATCCATAACACACCTTAGGTCGCGCCCAGAACAAAATAAACATTTATTGAACACTCTAAAATTAAATTTTTAAATCTTTAAAAACATAACTTTTGAGCATAAATATGAATTAAAACAGGCAGGAATATTATTCCAAAATAAATCAACTTAAACCTTCAATAAAGTTACAATATTTTACTCTCCATAAAAATATATATTTAAATTACACGAGTAAGAAATAAACTAAACGTTAAATGAAAAAGCACTCAAATGTCTGTCATTTTACATGAAAAATTTCAATATTTCAAAAGATTTTGATCTCCATAAAATAGATTATGTTTAAACATTACATTTTGCTGCTAAACAAAACAAAGCCTGGAAATAAAAATAAAATGTGTTTTTTTTTTCTTTAGCAAAAACAAATCAAATCATTCTGTTTTCTTTGCTTCTTGTTTTGTTTTAACCCTTAGTTCTTTTATCCATTTTTTGGTTATATCTCTCTTTAGCGTGAGTAAGAGGTTGGGATACGATGATGGCACCCTTGTGTTGTAAAACGATGTATGTATGTCCATAAAGAAAGCCATAATTCACTAGAACTGTTACCAGTTCTGGCCATCAATAAAATTAATATAAATTGATCTGGTGGGCCGGATCCAGTGATTTAAAGTGCCAGGTTCTGTCAACCTTCAATCTTCAATCTTCTTCAAAGTTCCCTTGTGACAATTTTTTTTTTTAAAATAACGTTCCCAGTAGTGTTTTAATTATGATTATGAAGTTTTTACCCAAAATCCCACAACCTAAATGTCTTAAAAAGCCATTTTTCATGTTGATCTGAAGCCTCTGTTTCCAAAATCTCCTCTGAGGGGGCGGGGCTCCAAAAGCCACACCCTGATCCCTCCCCCTGTCTGAATAGAATATCTTTATGTCTCACTAGCGTAAATCTTCACCGCTGCTACATAAAAATGTCCAAAGTGGATCATTTTGAGCTGGATGTCAACTCGGACGAGGAAGTGAAGGGATTCACTTTGAAAACACTTTTTTTTTTCTTTTTTTAATTAAATTAAATTGGCTTTGTGGTAGGAACTGGCTGCTCTAAGGCCCAACTTTAAAAGGAGAAATACTCAAACGCAAAAACATTACATTTGTTTTATTTAATTATATTTAAAAAAAAAAGCCACACACAATCTCAAACATGATTTTCATCTGAGGGGTTCTTTAAGGTATTTTTAGAATTGTATGAATGAGAAATATTTGACAAATATATATCTTCCTTTTCTTGTCTTAATCCTGTTGAGCTCTTTGGACAATTTTAGCTCATTTTCAAGCAAATCTTGTTTAACATGAGTTCACAGAACTGTCATGTTGTCATGTTTGTTTCTGCCTTTAACATTAGGATAATAGTGAGTCGGCTGGTCCAGCTGATGAAAGTGGAGTTCAAACCATCACAAAGGTAACATTTGCTCCTTCAAGATGTTTCAATTTAAAAACAAAAAAAGAAAAACAAACGTTTCTATTTTTTTTTGTTAAAATGCAGAAAAATAAAATTCCTGATGCAGTGAATCCAGATTCGTTCTCATTCGACGCTGAAACCTCCAACAGAGATTCTTCAGTATGTGAGCTCTTTATTAAAATTAAAGATGTCCAAACATAGAAGAAAACCTATAATTCGTGCATTTCTGCCCCACAGGTTTACTGCATACCCGTGGAGGCCGTCAAAGGAGAATATCCAGACAATGAGACGGTAAAATCATTTTTTTAGATTAATTAATTTGTCTATCAAGTCTCAATTCCGTCTTTCTGTACACGTTAAGGGCCATTACAGCATTGTGTATGAAGTTGGAGAGAATGCAGATTCTTCCTCGAGCGAAGTTGAAGGAGAAGATCCCACGGTGAGCTTGATAATGAATCTATTATCCACTGATCTTTATGATTGCAGCATTTTTCTTAATCTTGATATTAAAAATATATTTTTCTTTTTTAGGCAAATTATTTCTATCCAAAGAAAACTGATGATGCTGAAGATCCATGCAATGAAAGGGTAAAATCCAGTTATGATAAACATGTGGAATGTTTTTGTCTACACTTTTAGTCTTTAACATAAAAATATTATCAAGTAAATCACATGAAACTTAATTTTTAGTTGTTTTTTTTAACAAGTTTGATTTTCTGGTTACTTTCAGAGACACCGCTCAAACTTTAAAATGTTCAGCAACAACTGGGTTTTTAGGGTAACTTGGAATGTAGCTTTTAATTTAGCAACATACTAGCTGTTTTTGACTAATTCAGACATTTTCCCAGTTTTTTATGACTAATTTGGGGTTCATCTTAGAATAATGCTGAAATATTGGTAAAAATTATACTTTTTTTTCCCGTTTTTAAGGCTAATTATCGTGATAGCCAATATTTAGCATAATGCTAGCTGTTTTGGCAATTTTAGACATTTTTACAGTTTTTCAAGCCAATTTAGGGTTTAGCTAATATTTTAGAATAATGCTAATATATTGGAAAGTTATAAATTTTTTCCAGTTTTTGACGATAATTTGGAGCTTAGCTAGTATTCAGCATAATGCTAGTTCTGGAAAAATCTAAATTTTTTCCAGTTTTTAAGGCTATTTTTTGAATATAACTAATATTTAGTATTATGTTAGCTGTTTTGGCAATTTTAGACATTTCTATAGTCTTTTAGGCTAATTTAGGGTTTAGCTTATATTTAAGAACAATGCTAAAATATTGGAAAAATTATACATTTTTTTTTCCTTTTTTAATGCTATTTTGGAGTTTAACTAATATTTAGCATTATGCTGGTCGTTTTAGCAAAATGAAATAGTTTTTGCTTTTTTTGTTGCTAATTTAACATTTAGATAGTATTGTAGCAAGCTTTAAGCATCAGCATTTTCAGCTAATAGCTTCAGGATTTTTAGCTAGCTATCACTTTCAGCATTTTCAGCAGCCTTATTCAGCCTGCAGCGTTCACACTAGCATTATCACGGGTAATGCCATATTATCTAGTTTTTAACATGATTTTTTGAAACTTTTCTGTTGGACAAACATTGAGTAAATTAAGATGCAAATTCAATTTCCAAGTAATTAAAAAAAAAAATTCTGAATCAGGAGCAGACGAAAAAAAGCCTTTTGAAAAAGATTATTAAAAAATTGGCTGGGCGGGGCCACAAGCTCCCTGCTCCGCCCTGTTCTGATGCACCTGCTTGTAAACAATTAGATCCATGAACGTCTTTGTTTTCTTCGTCTGATCTGGAATCTGGATCGGATTTTACGGATGGAGAGCTCTGATGTTGCTCGCCATTTTTGTTACATTTGTAATGTTAGCTTGGGGCTATAAGCTAGCAGGAGAGAATGTAAACAGCGACAGGGAGGGGAAGAGGGGCGGGGTTGTGTCAACACAAACAACATCTTCTGCTCTGATGAAACTATGTCCTAGAAAATGATGAAAATTTTAAGAATTTGGGTTTAAACAGCTTAATTGTAATTTAAAAAACTCTGGAAACACTTTGAAAATAGATCAAAATATGATCAGATCTGAACTACAAAAGCTTTAAAAGTCAAGAAACAAAACCTGGAATTTCTTTTATGTTACAGCTTGGAAGTTGCTCACTTTCATCTGAAGATGAGACGTCAGAGGAAGATCCGATGGTCAGTTGTTTGTTATTTGGCCTCGTGTAACGCGGTAACGATCCACTAATTGGATGTTTCTCTGACACCAGGCCGGACGGTTCAACCCAGACTTCAACCGGGAGCAGGTTCACTCCGGATCAGCGCTCACGTCCGGCGCTCTCCTGGTCCTCCTCCTCACATTCATATTGAAGCACAGTCTGTCAAACGCAGCGGCCAAAGACCTCCTGGACCTCCTGAACCTTCTTGTTCCCGGATGCGTTCCCAAGTCCCTGCAGTTTTTAAAGAACCGTTACAGCTCCAAGGCAGAGATCCACTTATACTGTCCCAAATGTGGAAGCTACATGGGCGTGGAGCCTGGAAGTCGGTGCGGAGCGTGTCAGCAGAGGCTGAGTAAAAAATGCCTGCTGGAGAAGGAGCATTACTTCCTGGTGATGCCGCTGGAAGTCCAGCTGCGGAGCGTCCTCCCGCACGTCCACTCGCAGCTGGGGAAGCACGCCGTCAGGGACGGCTGTGTGTCAGACGTCGTCACGGGACGGGAATACGAGGGCGACCGACGGGCGGGGAGAATTACTCTCACCTTCAGATGCGACGGCTTCCCTCTGCTCGACTCCAAGCTCTCCGTTTGGCCCATCCTGTGCTCGATCAACGAGCTCCCGTACGCGGAGCGCTGCAGGAACGTCCTGCTGCACACGCTGTGGTTGGGCAGAGGACGGCCGCACGTGCAGAGCTTCTTCACGCCGTTCATCAACGAGCTTCATCGACTCTCTAGCGAGGGATTCGGGTGGACGGACGAGACCGGCGCCGAGCGTCGCACCACCGTCGCGGCTAAAGTGTGTGTGTGCGACTCGGCCGCCAGGTCCATGATGCAGAACTTTCAGTCGTTCGGCTGCAGCTTTTGCTACCACAGCGGCGAGCTGGTGCCGAAGGGTCGCGGTTTCACCAGAGTTTACCCCGTCCAGACCGACGGAGGCGGTCGGCGACAGTCGATCGCTCCGATGGGGGTGAGGGGTCCGAGCCCGCTGGTTCTGCTGCCGTCGTTCGACATCATCAAAGGTTTCCCTCCGGATTACATGCAGTGTTTTTGTCTGGGCGTCGTTCCGGAGTTTGTCGATCTCTGGTTCGACTCTGGCCACGCCCACAAGCCCTTCCACCTGACTCCTCAGCATCTGCACGACCTGGACGAAGCTCTCTGCGCCATACGGACACCCCGCGAAATCGGACAGAAACCGCGGCGGCTCAGTGACAGGAAGCGCTGGACGGCCGCCGAGTGGCGAGCGTTTGCCCTCCTCTACTCTCCCGTGCTGCTGGAGGACGTTCTACCGATTCTCTACCACAGTCACTGGATGCTCCTCGTCTCCGCCCTCCACGCCCTGCTCTCTCCGTTCGCCACGCAGGACGAGCTCAGCCGCGCAGAAGCCTCTCTGCTTCTCTTCGTGGCTCGGGCGCCTTCCCTGTACGGCGTGGAGAGCTGCTCCTTCAGCTGCCATCTGCTGACGCACCTGGCCGAGAGCGCCCGCGACTGGGGGCTGCCGTGGGCCACCTCCGCCTTCGCCTTCGACGCCGTGACCCGCCGACTCCTGCAGATGTTCTCACACTCAAAGTCTGCTTCCTCCCAGGTTTTCTCGCACGTCTTTTCATACGAAGACGCCGTCCGCAGGGGGCGTGTGGTTCTCCAGGACGCGGAAACAGAAACGAAGGACTTATTTTGCTCCATGACGGGATGTGCCGCCGTTACGAAGTCGTCGGGCGAGAAGACTTTGGGCGGCGGCTCTCAGAGATTTCTCACAGCAGCGGAAGTCGCTGCGTTGCAGAACACGCAGCATCAGAGCGGCGTGACGGAATACAAACGTGTAGTTCATAACAACCTGCTGATCTCCACACACCTGGGAAACGACGCTGTGATAGAAACGAGCGGCGGCTTCGCCGTCGTTCAGTCCATAGCGGCTTTGAACGACGTTTGCTGTTGTGAGGAGAAGCTCAGCCGCTGCTCTTGCAGGAAGGTCGTCCTTTTCTGCAAGAAGCTGTTCCCGTGGCGGGGTCGGCTGGACGCCAATGCGGCAGACTTCCTAATACGGGTACGGCGCTCGGAGGAAGTGTGCGCAGTGACGTGTGGGGACGTCGTGGCGAAATGTTTTGCGATTGAACGGGAGCGTAGGTTGTACGTGATGAGAATGCCCGTCTTTGAGATGCACTAGTGGCGTGTTGAGCGGTTGTATTTCCAGGATCGTGTCGTCTTTAGAGCTGTGGAATCGTTTCATTGCCTGTTTATGAAAATAATCTTGCTTGAACAAAACTCTCCATTTCTGTTACCTTGTTCCTCGTTCACGCCGTCTTGATTTTACTCATTTCCAAGCAGGTCGTACTGTAGCGGTAACCGTTCAATCCATTCCGCTGACGTTTTTGTTTTTGTCCCAGTGAATCACTCACTCTCCACAAACCTACAAGCTTTTTTTTTCTCTGTTGAAGCATCATCAGGTGAGAAGTCACCATGGCAACGATCAAAGGACTCTTCAGGGCAGCTCCTGTATGAATGAAGGAGAACTTTACTGACTTGATTAGGACCTGAAGAATGGAAAAAGGACTATCGAAACATTTATTTTTTAATTTTATTTCAACAGATTCTGGAAGACTTCCTGTGTAACAGGAAGTGGAATGTCGGCTGTTGCCCTGGGATGCTTTTTATTTCAGGATCACTGTTGGTCTGATTTATTTTTTGTTAGAAATATGCCTTTTTTAAATTTGCTTAGTACGTTTTCAGGACATCACTGCTTGTATTTCTGGTATTCATACACTTTTTTTTTTGTCCTACTGAGCAAAATATGCCCCAAAAGAAATGAATGAATCTTCAAATGCCAAAAATGTAAGTGACAAACCTTCAAATATATTCATGTTTTAATCTAAGGTAATTTTAGAAAAATATTTTGAATTAAGATACTATTATATCAACATCCTAATGTCTTTGGCTAATTTGTTATCTACTGAAGTTTTTTTAAAGGAGAGTTTAGCTTCTATTTTAGCAACATGCTAACGTTTTTGGCTAATTTAGTTTACTGAAGAATTTTAAGCTATTTTGGAGTTTATCTAGTTTTTTTTTTGAGCAATTCAATTGAATTACAAACTTATTTTTTTGCTTCATTTGCAACTAGCTAGCTTTTTTATTACTATTTTTTAAGCTAATTTGGCATCTACTGAGTTTTCTTTCATGTTTAGCTAATGTTTTAGCAACATGCTAATGTTTTTGGCTAATTTGTTATCTACTGAGGTTTTTTTTAAAGGAGAGTTTAGCTTCTATTTTAGCAACATGCTAACGTTTTTGGCTAATTTAGTTTACTGAAGAATTTTAAGCTATTTTGGAGTTTATCTAGTTTTTTTGAGCAATTCAATTGAATTTTATTTATATAGCCCAATATTACAAACTTTTTTTTTTTTGCTTCATTTGCAACTAGCTATCTTTTTTATTATTATTATTATTTTTTTTATAGCTAATTTGGCATCTACTGAGTTTTCTTTCATGTTTAGCTAATATTTTAGCAACATGTTAATGTTTTTGGCTAATTTGTTATCCAGAGGGTTGTTTAAAGGCAAATTTAGAGTCTAGCTTCTATTTTAGCAAAAAGCTAACATTTTCGACTAATTTAGTTTACTGAGGAAGTTTAGCTAGTATTTAAGCAATTCAATACAATTTAATTTAATTTATATACCCCAATATCACAACATTTTTTTGCCTCATTTGCAACTAGCTAGCTTTTTTTTTTTTTTTTTGGCTAGTTTGACATCTACCGAGTTTTTTTTTTATTTTTAGGTTTAGTTAATATTTTAGCAACATGCTAACGTTTTTGGCTAATTTTGTTTACTGGGGAAATTTAGGCTGCTTTGGTGTTTAGCTAGTATTTAAGCAACAAGCTAGTTTTTTTGGGGGGGTAATTTAGCATCTACCGAAGTTTTTCGGGTTAATTTAGAGTTTTTGCAAAATACGCATGTGTCAGGGATTTTTAAGCAATTTCTTTTAAGTTCTTTAACTAAATTTCCAGTCTTCTAGCAAATTTAACATTTTGCAAATAGGTTTTGAATTTTCAGCAAATCCTTTCAACAATTAAAGTAAATTGCGTCACCATTTTCAGCAAAAACATTCACACTCGTGCAGATAATGCAACTTTTCTAGTTTATTTTACACTCCAGTCTGACGACGTTTACATGTCATATTCTTTAGAATAACAGCCTAAAGAAAACATAAACCCCCATGTCTGCAGCATAACTAAGATGAACAAACTTTCTTCCTTATGTTGGGAATTTGAGTCTCTTTGCTTTTTCCACGCGACATTTGCTTTAAACGTTCTTCCAGTTGAGGAATTTGTTGTCAAGAGGGTTTGAATAAAACGAGCCCACACCATCATCCCTCCGCTGCTGTGCTTCCTAGCTTTAAAGTGAGAAGTCCAAAACACAACATTTCACATTGGACTATTGTGAACGCCATAAATCTCCTTTTTTTTTAATCTTAAAGCTTTAAATCTAAGGGTTTGCTTGTGTGATGAGTTTCCTTCCGGCTGTGACAAGATCCATTCATTCCTAATGTATTTATCTGATACTTTTCTTTTGTACTTGTCCTGCTGTAAAGACGTTTGTGTACGTATTTGTGTTGTTGTTGTTGTGGTTAAAGGATTGACATTTCTGTGCCTTGTTCTGTAATGAAGGAAAACTGTGGTTTCTATCCTCTCTGTGTCTGTTATTTTGTTGCACGTCGTCAAATCAGTTTCAGATTAAGTTGTGAACAAAAAGGCCCAAATGCAAAGTGTTTATTTTATTTAAGGCCAATGTTTTGGTGTAAAAGCGGTATCTATAAAACCCTGAGTCTGATGATGCTTGGAGGGATACAGATGTCTCCAAAAACATCTCAAGCAGCCAAAACTAAAAGTCCGATGTTTCCTAATTCAGCTCCTCCTCTCTGTTGTCTCCATGACAAGTTGCCCCGCCGGGGGCATTCCTGCAACCCGCTGACCTGTCGTGACCCCGCAGGGCCCCTCCCCTCCCGGTGTCCGTGCATCTGCCGCGCGTCAGTCACCGCTGTCGCTTCAGACAAATGTTTTGACATTTTTGAGGCGCATTTTCCCCTTAGAGCGCGTGAGCAAATCGCTTCAAGGAAGCCCAGAAGACCGGCCTGACCTGCAGAACTGGAGCTCAATTCACAGAATCGAAGCGTGCAATTCCATGAGAGAAAAGCTCAGGTTCTTCTCAGTTCTGAGAAACGTTAACGTCTTTATTTTATCTTTACAGCTGTTGAGTGTTGTAGAAAAACTTGATTTTTTATTACGAATAATTATAAAATCAACAGAGGTATCAACGGATGCATGGCCTTATTCACTTTTCAGGAAATTTGTTTTTATGTTAATGTTTCTCTTATAAATATAGACAAACTATTTTTGTTTTTGGCAAAGTAAAATTAAGCTTTTTTTTTTTTTTTAAACTTGAAATAATTTATATTTTTTGTCAGAGATTTGATTTCCTTTCAAAATAAAATACATCCTGTGTCAAACTGGATCATCTTCATGCGTCACATCATTAGATTTTTCATTTTCTGACAAAAATGTGCAAATCTAATTAACTAAATGACGATTTTTCACAAACACTTAAAATCCTTGAATTTGTTTAAAAATAAAAAAATCCAGCACTCAAAGAGCTTTAAGGAACAGTCCTTTGACTGAATAAAGTTATATATTTTTTTACTTCTACTTTTTACAGTTATACTATTTAAAAATGCTTCATTTTGGTTCAACCAGAGAGTCACAATGGAGGGGTCATAGAGCCCCATGTGGCTCCGGACCACTGCAGACCCCTGCCCTAAAACGTGCTTTGATTTGTCAGGAATCAAAGTTTCTTTTGTCTTTTTCTTCATGACAAGTCTGCATTACTTAGAGTGGGTTTGATTTATTGTTCTTATCTGAATACTGTAAGACACGTGTGTCAAAGTCAAGGCCCGGGGGCCGGATCTGGCCCTCCAGATCCATTTATTTAATTGTTATAAATGGCCTGATGTGATCTGCGCTTATTTCTAACTTGTAAAATTTTGACAAAATATATTTTATAAAGAGTAAAATATTGAAAATTATTTAAGGTTTAAGTTTTAAAATTGGCATTCTGCTAGTTTTTTGGATTATTTTGGTATTTACTTAGATTTTTTGGGGTATTTTGGAGTTTAGTTATTATTTCAGCTACATGCTAGCTGTTTTGGCTAATTTAGGCTTTTTTCAGTTTTTTAGGCTGTTTTGGAGCTAGGCTAATATTTACATGCTAGCTGTTTTGGCTAATTTTGGATTTTCTTTTAAAGTTTTTTAGGCTGTTTTGAAGCTAGGCTAATATTTACATGCTAGCTGTTTTGGCTAATTTAGGATTTTCTTTTAAAGTTTTTTAGGCTGTTTTGGAGTTAGGCTAATGTCTACATGGTAGCTGTTTTGTTTTGTTTAATTTAAGCTTTTTTTTCTTTTTAGTTTTTTTAGGATCTTTTTGAAGTTTAGTTATTTTTTCAGCTAAATGCTAGCTGTTTTGACTAATTTAAGCTTTTTTTCGTTTTTGTTTTTTTAGGATCTTGAAGTTTAGCTATTTTGTCAGCTTAATGCTAGCTGTTTTGGCTAATTTAAGCTTTTTTTGAAAAGTTTTTTTCAGGATCTTTTTGAAGTTTTGCTAATTGCTAGCTGTTTTGGCTAACTTAAGCTTTTTTTGAAAAGTTTTTTTCAGGATCTTTTTGAAGTTTAGCTATTTTTTAGAGCTTAATGCTAGCTGTTTCGGCTAATTTAAGCTTTTTTTCTTTTTTGTTTTTTTAGGATCTTTTTGAAGTTTACCTATTTTTTCAGCTTAATTCTAGCTGTTTTGGCTAACCTAATTTTTTTTAGGCTAATTTGGCATTTATCTAATATTTTAGTTTGCTATCCACTTTAGCGTTTTCATTTGTCAGCTGCAGCATTTTTAGCTTTCAATTTCTGCATCTTCAGCAGCCAAATTCAGCTTGCAGCATTCACACTAGCATTGTCGCAGGTAATGCTGTATATCTAGCTCATAATTATGTTAAAAAAGTTACCGTTTTAAAGTTTTAAAAATGTAGTTTTAGAATGTTTAAATGTTTATCATGTTCTGCCCGTGACCTAAGATGTGTTTTGGATTTTGACCTCTTGACACCCAGGATGTAAGTTTAGGAACAGATTTTTTTTTTTCTTACCCTGGTGTGGGAATAAAGTAAAAAATTGTAAATCAATGAAATAAATAAAAGTTTATTCTAGTTCATGTTTGTAAATTCAGGGTTTTAATTGTTGTGGAGTCCACTTCTTTGCTACTCAGTTTTATTTCCCTTAACAGCTTTTTTTAAGGTGTAGTTACATAAAAGACCTGAGTGTTCCTGCCCTTACTCATCATCATGGCCACTGTGCTCTTCAGCGAAGAGGCGCAGACGCTGTAATTCTGTAAATGGAGCCTCCTGCCTCTGCTGTTGTGCTGAGCTTTTAGTAACAGATCTGATTGAGGCGGCGTTGCCAAATCGCAGTCTGCCTGCCGCTCCTCTCCTACCTCATGATTTTATAGATTCCCAGATGAAGTTGCATAATCATCTGATAAAAGTCCAACTTTCCATCACCAGTGTGCAGATCATGTGGGCTTCTTGTTTATGTGTTTACTGAATGACACATCTCTCTGTAGCTTAAACAGACATGCGTATGTTTTGATTACAAATCATAAATTATATTTCCCATCTCCCAGATATGCAAACAATTTAAAATTACATCTTACCACAAACTCACTTCACAGATATATCATGAAATGTTTTAGACATAAGGCTTTATTTTAATCAATAAAAAAAATCCAAATAATTAATTTCTTACTGTTACATCATAGGGTTAAAAAAAATGGAAACTTCCACACTATATTTATTTACGTCACGTAAGATTAGGACGTTTGACTTGGAACTTTTTAATACTGATGTTCGCCATTTTCACCGCTAGAGGGTGCTATTATACAACAATGTTGCTGAGTTTTAAAAGCAGAAATTAAACTAATTTTAAATAATTAACAATAATAATGTAAAAAAATGTCTTTAAATTTAAGAGTATCTAAAGCTTCAGGATTCAGGCTTGAGTCAGGAAATCCGGTGAAATATGATTCCTTTAAGACCCAGCATCTTAGAGATAAGGAGGAGAGAAAAAGAAACGCGAAAAAGAAAAGCGGAAACAACGCTAATTACCTTCAAAATAAAACGCTTAATTTTTTTTCTTCATTTGAACATGATTTTGGTTTTTTATCTGTGATAGTTTTTCATATGATAATTATGACATTTATCACTTACATGTAACTTTAAACTGTCAATAAAATAACACAATATATTATGAAAAATAGTTTAAACTTTAGAGCTTAAAAAGGCATTTTCTAGTTATTGCACAGAGGCAAAATACGCCATAAACTACTTTTTTTTTGTTTTTTAGCTAAAGATTAAGATGTCTAGTTTTATTTTGAAAAATGTATTCAGAAAATCGACTTTTTTTTGCAAAATGGTTGTTTTAAATTCTTCCTAATTTCCATATTTTAAACAGCTTTTGTTAGAGCTATGATTACTCTTCAATCTTTGCAAATGTTTTTTTTTTCTGTCACATATACTTGTGATCATATTGAATATTTGAGCTTGGATTTCTGTGTACTTTCTCCTTTAATGGTTCCAATGTACCATTTCTTTGTCAAATGTTAAGAATTTGTTTTTGTTTTGCCCTGATCAAAAAGTATTAATTGTTTAATTTGACTACATCTATATTTAGTCTATGCTAAAAGTGAGGCAGTATATTTACTTTTTATAATATCCATCTTTAAAATTTCCTATTTAGTCTGAAGAAGTAATTAGTTGGAATACTTCCTATACTGAATGTAAATGAGCTATAGTATGGTTGCTATAAAAGTATTTACAAACTTAACACAATATATTTCTGTTTACTATCTTTTCCTAAGGGGTACCTAACTCGTGGAACTTTCCTGTCAGAGTTACTTTTCAGATTATCTTAAGTCTCGTCTTTCAAACATTAACAAGAAAACAATATTTAGTGGAAACATTTGACAATTATTGTTATTTTAAGATGTCTCTTGTTTTGCTTCTGGCAATTTTCTTTTATTTTTTTCACTATGCACATTGCTGATTTCAGAATAATAGTTTACTCTGGTTTTTACATGGATACTCTAATAATGTTAAATAAAAGTCTGCTCGAGATTGTAAAGAAAGGTTTGTTTTATTTTGAAGCACAAATAGACAATAATATTAAACAATAAATGGATTTAAGATAGACTTTATTGGATGCCAACAAGTTTTACAAATAAATGTTTGCATGAAGGCTTTTCTAATTTCACATAAATGCTCCACCTGTTTAATTTCTTTCCATTGAAAAACCTAACACAGAGTTAAAAAAAAAATGGGGGATTTTTTTTTTTTTTTTTTACTTTCTATTTGTAAACAGTCAAATATAATTTGAAAATCTAACGCAAAAATGTGTAGAAAGAGTCTTAGTGATTCCTTTTTAATTTGAAAGTTCGTACCGGATGTATCTCCTACTTCCTGCCCGCGGCTTGACTCAGCGGTTCCTCGGTGCCGTCTCTCCCACAGCAGCGGGAGGGAGGGGGTGAGGCGGGCTGGTAACCGGGCTGAACGTGAATAACCTGCAGCCTCCGTCTCTCGGATGCTCCGATGGAGTAAACCGGGCAAAGATGCGCGTTTCGGGGCCTTTTCTGTCGAACATGGACGGGGTGAGTCCGACTGTTAGCTTAAAGGCGGCGAGAAATCCTTGCGCGCGCGCGCGCGGTGCGGCACGCGCAGATGTAGACCGTCCAGCTGTTTTTATGGGTGGGGGTGAGGGGCACGCGGCGCTGGGGGGGGTTCCATCGGGGTGTTGATCGGAAACAGTCGCCTCGTTTGTCGGAATGAAGCACCGAAGCGGCGCAGCGTTTGCGCCGTTTCAGCCCCGCACATCTGACGGATGTGAGCGTCTTCTGACGGCGCGATGTTAATTAGACCTGCATCATTTACAGGATGATTGGCACCTCCCACCATGATGTGATAGCTGTCCTCAAACATCCTTCTCTCCCCCCGTTTTTCTTTTTTTTTTCCACATTTATTTTCAGCGTTTGATTTTTCCGTCGGAGATAAGGAGACTATTTGAACAAATGGGTTTAAAAAGCAGCATCTCCTCTCCTGGTACATCCAGTAATTACTATTCGTGATGACACCCCTTTCCCCCCCCTTCCTTAACATTTCCCAAAACAGATCGGCATCACTTCCAGGCCTGACAGTTCTCTGTTTATCTCCCTCCTTCCCATCATGAGACACACAAAGCGGTGAGGGGTGTACAGCCTCACCGTGCAGGGCGGTCGGTGGGGGAGTCGGTCCTGATGCTGAGAGGTTGAGAGGAAGTGCATCCTCTTTGTCAGAACCACGAGCAGGAAAGTGCGGCCTACATCCTCTCCCTCGCCCTGCTGCACCTGATACCCCCCAGTTATGAACCGAACCACTGATGAGAAACGTCTGTCTTATCTTCTCCAGGTTCCCCTGGCAACTCACTGAAGCTTGGATCTGGGGGTCAGAGGTCACCGACTAAAACTACTAGTCCTCTCCTTTGGTTTCTCCTCACCTGTATGAAGCCCTGAGAAGACACCTGCTGAGCTTTTGATGTCTGGCGGCCAGCTCCTCGCCACGCCCTCCTAGTCGTCTCCTCGGATAACAACGCTCAGGAGTCAAGATGATGTGCGAGGTGATGCCCACCATCTCGGAGGACGGGCGCGGCGGCGGAGGGGGCGGCTCGTCTTCTCCGGCGGGCGGCGGCGGAGGGATGGGCGGCGGGATGGGAGGCGTCGGGGGCTACGGCGGTCGAGACCCTCGAGGCGGCGGCGGCGGAGGGAGCGATGAAGGAGGGAGCACGGGGAACCTGGAGTCGCTGATGGTGAACATGCTGACGGAGCGGGAGCGGCTGCTGGAGAGCCTGAGGGAGACGCAGGACAGCCTGGGGACGGCGCACCTCCGCCTGCGGGAGCTGGGCCACGAGAAGGAGTCCCTGCAGAGGCAGCTGTCCATCGCCCTGCCGCAGGTACGCACCGGTCACTCGCTTGAAGAGCCAAACATGACCTCACCGAACTCCAGGGCAAGGAGCGCAGGGGACGAAAAAAACAGATGAAAAATCGGCTTTTTTCTTTTGAAATCCTCATTTTTATCATCAGATGTGGATAAATCGACATGCTTTGATATAGTTTAAGTCTAGTCTAGTTTATATTATTTTACTTGAATCTGAATTTCTTAAAAAGATGACTTTACAGGTAATAGCCTCCAGCATTCAAAGCTTAAATGGACTTTTTTTGGGGAAACATTTACTAAACTAGGAGAACTCGAAAGGTTGAAAAAAGTAGCATTTTGTTGCAGCTCATCAGGAAACTTCAAACCATGTTTGTTCTGGTTCTTGTAGATCTGCTGAAGCCGTCTGCACCAGTTTTCTGTCTATTTTATTTGATTTGTTACCTGAGTATTGAGACACAAACAGAGAAAATGTGATTCAACCTTTTGGATGTAGGTTTGTTTTATTTAGGAAAAAAAATAAGAAATACTTTTTGTGTTTTTATCAGTAAATAGACAAATACAGAGATCTCAACTCACTGGTTATAGTAAAATTTTTAAAACACATGATAAGACATGAACAGATTTGGGTTCTATATGTCATTTTTATGGGGGTAATGGATCACATAACTCACGGTTCGGATTTGGGTCAGTAAAAAGTAAAAAAAAAAAAAAACCAGAAAAAACAAGATAAAAACTAAATGAATTTTTCAAAACATATATTTAATCAAACATAAAATACTTCACACACACAACAAGCTTTTTTTATATGTAACATCAAAACATTTGCTCATTGAAGCATTTTTATTAAAACAAAACATCTTTAAAGTTTAAACTCAAACAAAATGCTAAAATATGCTGTTTCTGATGAGCCCAAATCTATAAAAATTGAGAGTAAAGAATACTCAAAAATAGTGTAGAAAATCCCAGATCTATCTGGTGGACCCCTTAAAATACAAATGTTCTCGTCCCACCCCCCAATGTCTAAATTAAATCAGAAATAAAACAGTTAAAATTAAACACCCCTAGTAATTTTGATATTGACATTGTGACAAAAACCTGTTTTTTTAAAATTATCGTG
This sequence comes from Oryzias javanicus, assembly GCA_003999625.1. Lineage (NCBI taxonomy): Eukaryota > Metazoa > Chordata > Actinopteri > Beloniformes > Adrianichthyidae > Oryzias > Oryzias javanicus. The sequence continues at coordinate 24,091,626 of CM012444.1, forward strand.
CAGGTCTAATATTGATTAAATATTCATTTTATAATTGAAAAATATTTTTCATTAAGTTGTTTTGCAAATTTGTATTTTATGTTTTTTTTTTTTTTAACTTGGAGAAATAAAATGTCTGAAAATTTGTTTCAACCTCCCCACAAATCATATATTTTTAGAAGCAAAATGCTTTTTAAATTTGACAGTGAAACCCAAATTTATCGTCATGGCAATAGCAGCCTGTGGAATACTGAAAAAGACGGCGATAAATGGTTACTTGAAATGTTCACACATGCAAAAACAATCTTGACGTATTTAACAAAATTAAATGGAGCCCTTTCTGGATTCGACCAATCAGATGGACCTCTTTTATGTAAGATACTCGCCTTCTATGTAGACGTTTGGAGTATAACTTTAGTTCTGTTTAACTTATTTCAGTAAAAGTGATGCAGTGAAATGGAAATGAGTCATATCGTCATTGCAATATAAATCACAAATATCAATATATATATAATATAATTTCTCTAATATTATGCAGCATGTATATTATGAGATAATTTGTTGTTGCTCAAGAATTCTTCATTTTTTGGGAGAATTTAAATGTTTTAGGAAATAAAATAAGATATTTTTAAACCTTCACTTGCTCCCTGTACTTTTAAGACAAAGTGATCTCTGAACCTGAACATGAATGGATTCTAAATTACAAAATATTCCGGAACAAAAAATCTGGATTCACTTTAACTTCACCCTCATTCATGTGAAAAAGATTTTTCCTATTGATCATAAATGACTGATTTTATTGTTATCCATTTATCATTAATTATGATATTAGGTGATTTGGGGTTATTTAAGAGGTAAATCACCGTCTCCTAAATAAAATCCAATTGATAGTTTAATCAATAAAGTTGCAGGATTTAAGAAGACTTACAGTCGCACTCTGATCATCTTTTTATCTATTTTCAAAGCGTTCCTGGTGTTTGTTTTTTTTATTGTAATTATGATGTCTTTAGTTAAAATCAGGAAACGTTTGTTGTTTTTTTGGAAAGTTTCTGCAGCAAGAGTTCATTAGAAATTCATCAATGGTGCAACAGAGTGAGCCTGCCCCATTTCCCATCATTCCTCTGTTTACACGCCCTCCCGCTGGGTTATAGCCCCTTACACTCCCAACCTAACATTTCCGGAGCAACATAATTTGCGAGCAATATTGGAGCTACAATTTTACTTGTTTTTACTCGTCTACAAGAACGGAGCAGAGCAGGGAGAGGATTTTCTGTGTAGCAAATTGACTTTTTTAAATGGCATTCACAACATTTTTGAGAAATTCTCAGAAATGTTCTGCTCTTCAAATTCTATAAAAAAAATCCTGTTTCTATAAATGCATAAATACTTTTATTTGTCTCTTAAATGATTAAAATCAATTTTAGCATATTGTGTTGGAGCTATTTAATTGAAAAAAAAAACATTCTCTTGACCCTGTAGCGAGGCTTGAACACATTTTTTCTTCACTTCAGAGGTGATCTAAGCTGGTTCTGCCTCAGAAAGGTAACCTGCGTTTTCCCTGAAGCTGTAAAGCTAATATTATCCCACACCCTGGTTGGTCCCTGGGAGCTGATCATGTTTTAATAAGCATCAAGAAAGAGGGAAAGAATTCTTCATTTTCGACTGCAATGATGCCCCGCCCCCCTCCATCTTTCTTTGCACTAGTGCCGCCACAAGTGATTGTTTTAATAGTTGACTGATTATTATTTCCGATTAGTCGACTTTTCAACTAAGTGGAAGTAAGGCACAAATCTTAAAAATCATTAGCTTTAAACTAACTAAAAACAAAATATATAGCATTATCTGTGATAATGCCAGTGTGAATGCTGGAAGCTGAATTTGGCCACTGAAGATGCTAGTGCTGATAGCTAAAGATGGTGAAGTTGATAGCTTAAATCACTGAAGCTGATAGCTGAAAACGCTGAAGCTAATAACTTAAAGCTGAAATCGCTGAAGCTGATAGCGAAAAACGCTGAAGCTAATAACTTAAAGCTAAACACGCTGAAGCTGATAACTTAAAGCTGAAATCGCTGAAGCTAATAGCTGAAAATGCTGAAGCTGATAACTTAAAGCTGAAAACGCTGAAGCTGATAACTTAAAGCTGAAATCACTGAAGCTAATAGCTGAAAACGCTGAATCTTATAACTTAAAGCTGAAATCGCTGAAGCTGATAACTTAAAGCTGAAATCGCTGAAGCTAATAGCTGAACACGCTGAAGCTGATAACTTAAAGCTGAAAACGCTGAAGCTGATAACTTAAAGCTGAAATCGCTGAAGCTAATAGCTGAAAACGCTGAATCTTATAACTTAAAGCTGAAATCGCCGAAGCTAATAGCTGAACACGCTGAAGCTGATAACTTAAAGCTGAAATTGCTGAAGCTGATAACTTAAAGCTGAAATCGCTGAAGCTAATAGCTGAAAACGCTGAATCTTATAACTTAAAGCTGAAAACGCTGAAGCTGATAACTTAAAGCTGAAATCGCTGAAGCTAATAGCTGAACATGCTGAAGCTGATAACTTAAAGCTGAAATCGCTGAAGCTAATAGCTGAAAACGCTGAATCTTATAACTTAAAGCTGAAATCGCTGAAGCTGATAACTTAAAGCTGAAATCGCTGAAGCTAATAGCTGAACACGCTGAAGCTGATAACTTAAAGCTGAAAACGCTGAAGCTGATAACTTAAAGCTGAAATCGCTGAAGCTAATAGCTGAACACGCTGGAATCTTAATAACTTAAAGCTGAAATCGCTGAAGCTGATAACTTAAAGCTGAAATTGCTGAAGCTGATAACTTAAAGCTGAAATTGCTGAAGCTGATAACTTAAAGCTGAAATCGCTGAAGCTAATAGCTGAACATGCTGAAGCTGATAACTTAAAGCTGAAAACGCTGAAGCTGATAACTTAAAGCTGAAAACGCTGAAGCTAATAGCTGAAAACGCTGAATCTGATAATTAAGCTGAAATCGCTGAAGCTAATAGCTGAAAACGCTGAATTTATAACTTAAAGCTGAAATCGCTGAGCTGATAACTTAAAGCTCGCTAAAATATTAGTTAAATGCCAAATAGCCCAAAAAACTGACAAAAGCCTAATTTAACCAAAACAGCTAGCATGCAGCTGAAATATTTGCTTAACCCCAAAATAATCTAAAAAACCTTATTAGAAGCCAAACTAGTCCAAAAAGCTAGCATTATGCTATTATAACTTTACACTTTACTACACTCTGACTCTGTATAATAGAAAGTAACAACTATTGACAATTAAATTAGACGTCGACTATTTTAATAGTCGATGAGTTGTCGATTAGTCGACTAATCGCGGCAGCTCTAGTTTGTAGCCATTTTTCTCGGCCTGAAATATCAAAACGAAAGCTGCACGTTCTCTGAGAGAGTGAGCGGACATTAAAGGGCCATATTACCTCAGCAGGAGGAGATCAATAGAACGCACACGCACACAGGCATGCAGGAACACGCGGTGTGTTGTAATACAAAGATGAGTTCAGTGAGTTTGTCTGTGAGCGCCAAGAGAGGGAGCCATGAGGAGTACGACAGCATGCAGGAAGGAGAGGAAACAACTGATAGAAAAGCCACCAATCAGATCCATTTGCATATTGCTGCATATTAATCAGGTGGCTCCTGAAGTCTGTTTTACACGTGTTTGCGGGGACAGATGGAAAAGCTGGACTTTGATGGAGAAAAGAAAGCACAAGCGAGCTGAAGGGATTGCTGTAAGAGAGAGGGAAGTGTCTGGTTTCTGCGGTTGCTCTCACACCATCTTTTACATGAATAAATCCCAGAATCATGATATCCTTTGGGCCAAGAACATGCCATCTGTACACTGCAATTTCCTCCCTTTTCAAACGAGCTTCCTCACTCCGCTTCTCTCCCAGCGAGCACATCAGCTGGGAGGCCTGACACAGACTGTACATGCTGTACTTTTTCAGTGCATTTTGGCAGGATGAGGGTGTGAGGCCAGGCGCCTTGTTTGCTGCTGTGCGAGGTAAACTGATCGCGGCGGGCACGCATCAGCACCAGGGCTGCCACCAACGATCATTTCAATAGGTTACTGATTTTAACATATCGTCAGCTAATCGGGTTGTGGGTACACTGGATCTAAAACAACATCTTAACGCGTTAACGCAAAATCTTTAACATACTGGAACTTTTCAACCGTTAACACCATAATTCCAGCAGAATCTGAAGGAGAAAAGCGGCTCGACGAGGAAATCAAACAACGCTGGAGCTCTGGTGCTAAAGCGTGTAGGCTATATGCTAACTAAAATAAAGGCAAATTAGGACAATAGTTTATTAAACATTAATGAGCAGAGAAGTTTCACTCCAATGTCAAAGCAAATCTGTCAAAGTCAAAGTCAAGGCCCGGGGGCCGGATCCGGCCCTCCAGATCATTTTATTAACGGCCCGATGTAATCTCGAACTTGTTTCTAACTTGTATTTTGACAAAACATGTTTTTATGGAGATTAAAATATTGATAGTTATTTAAGGTTTAAGTTGATTTGTTGTAAAATTGCTGTCATTTTATTTTTCATAATTATTTTCAAAAGTTACAGTTTTAAAGTTTTAAAAATTGATATTCCGTTAGCTTTTTGGACTAATTTGGCATTTACCAAGATTTTTTTAGGCTATTTTGGAGTTTAGCTAATATTTCATCTTCATGCTAGCTGTTTAAGCTTATTTTGACTTTTTAAAAGTTTTTCAGGCTGTTTTGGAGTATATTTTAGCTACATGCTACCTGTTTTGGCTAACTCTTTTTTTTTTTTTTAAGTTTTTTAGGCTGTTTTGGAGTTAGGCTAATATTAAATGCGAGCTGTTTTGGCTAAGTTAAGCTTTAACGGTTTTTCAGGATATTTTGAGGTTGGGCAATTTTTTTAGTTAAATGCGAACAGTTTTGGCTAGCTTAGGTTTCTTAGACTAATTTGACATTTAGCTAATATTTTAGCTGGCTATCAGCTTCAGTGTTTTCAGCCATTAGCTTTAGCATTTTCAGCCATCAGCTTCAGCGTTTTCAGCTTCAGCATTTTCAGCTATCAACTTTAGCATTTTCAGCTATCAACTTTAGCATTTTCAGCTATCAGCTTCAGCGTTTTCAGCTATTAACTTTAGCATTTTCAGCTATCAACTTTAGGATTTTCAGCTATCAGCTTTAGCCTTTTCAGCCATCAGCTTCAGCATTTTCAACTTCAGCATTTTCAGCTATCAACTTTAGCATTTTCAGCTATCAGCTTCAGCGTTTTCAGCTATTAACTTTAGCATTTTCAGCTATCAACTTTAGCCTTTTCAGCCATCAGCTTCAGCATTTTCAACTTCAGCATTTTCAGCTATCAACTTCAGCATTTTCAGCTATCAACTTTAGCATTTTCAGCTATCAGCTTCAGCGTTTTCAGCTATTAACTTTAGCATTTTTAGCTATCAGCTTTAGCCTTTTCAGCCATCAGCTTCAGCATTTTCAACTTTAGCATTTTCAGCTATCAGCTTCAGCGTTTTCAGCTAATATCTTTAGCATTTTTAGCTATCAGCTTTAGCCTTTTCAGCCATCAGCTTCAGCATTTTCAACTTCAGCATTTTCAGCTATCAACTTTAGCATTTTCAGCTATCAGCTTCAGCGTTTTCAGCTATTAACTTTAGCATTTTCAGCTATCAACTTTAGCCTTTTCAGCCATCAGCTTCAGCATTTTCAACTTCAGCATTTTCAGCTATCAACTTCAGCATTTTCAGCTATCAACTTTAGCATTTTCAGCTATCAGCTTCAGCGTTTTCAGCTATTAACTTTAGCATTTTTAGCTATCAGCTTTAGCCTTTTCAGCCATCAGCTTCAGCATTTTCAACTTCAGCATTTTCAGCTATCAACTTTAGCATTTTCAGCTATCAGCTTCTGCGTTTTCAGCTATTAACTTTAGCATTTTCAGCTATCAACTTTAGCCTTTTCAGCCATCAGCTTCAGCATTTTCAACTTCAGCATTTTCAGCTATCAACTTCAGCATTTTCAGCTATCAACTTTAGCATTTTCAGCTATCAGCTTCAGCGTTTTCAGCTATTAACTTTAGCATTTTTAGCTATCAGCTTTAGCCTTTTCAGCCATCAGCTTCAGCATTTTCAACTTTAGCATTTTCAGCTATCAGCTTCAGCGTTTTCAGCTATTATCTTTAGCATTTTTAGCTATTAGCTTCAGCGTTTTCAGCTATTAACTTTTTCATCTATCAACTTCAGCGTTTTCAGCTATCAATTTCAGCATCTTCGTGTATCAGCACTTGCATCTTTAGCGGCCAAATTCAGCTTAAAAAGTTACGGTTTTAAAGTTTTAGAAATATAGTTTAGTAATTGTTTATCGTGTTCAGCCCGTGACCTAAGGTGTGTTTTGGATCTTCGCCCCTTCCGCGGTTGTGTTTGACACCTCAGGTGTAGATGTTGCAGGGATACACAGAAAACATTTGGCTAATACGTTTGCTCTCTACTTGCTCTAATGCTAGCTAAGCTTTGTTTAGAAGATGATCCTTCTTTAGCGTTATCATACTCAATCACAACGCTCTTCCTTTTGTCACCTTTGTCTTTTATTTTATTTATTTTTTTAAGTTTCCCTCTTTTAGACTGTGTTGGTATGTTGTTGTTGTACCCGAGTCTTCCTGTTACTTCCTGTGACATCACTACTGACCTGTATTAGCACTACTGCGTATATGTGTCAAAGACAATGGCATTAGAAAGCGTGCACTGTAGTTTTGACATAAAAAAAAAAACTAATCGACTAATTAATTAGTCATCGACTAATCATGGTAGCCCTAATTAGCGCCCTGTTAAGGGCTCGTCTGCATAGGAGGAAGTTCAGTTGCCACTCACTCGGGGTTTTGTTCACGGGCACCAGAAGAATCGGGTTTTGAATGCAGCAATGTCACAATTACACATAATTGGAGTAAATTACTCCAAAGCAAAACAGTGGGGCTGGACAGCTGTCGGTTGGAAATGGCAGACAGAACGCGTCCGCCGCTGGTCTGATTTCCATTAGCCTCCTGCTTGTTTAACCTCCAGGTTTTAACGAGGGCAGCAGACAGAAATGCTCGCCGCACCAACTCCAGGTGCAGCGCGTGCGGCAAACGCGGCTGGAAGACCGTCTACCGAGGCCCGACTGGATGCATGGAACACATTAAAGCATCAGTGCTGGCAGCCCGCTCTCCATTGACCTCATTCAAACACGTTTCATTTCAGTCAGGCTCTGTGTGCGAGCTGCCTAATGAAATCAAGATTCGCCAAATTGTGTCGTATAGTTAATGACTGTGCAGTAAAACTGTTGAAAAGTCAAGAAAGGTGCAAGTAAAACTGGTATGCCGGCGCAGCCAGAGCCGCTCTGATGAGCGCCGGCTCCAGACCTCTGGGGGTTTCCTGTTGTTCCTGGCAGCAGGAGGCTGGTGGCTGATCCTGCGGGCGCTGAGGGAGGCAGGGGTGAATCAGACTGATTCATCCCTCAGATTCTCAGGGATGCGGAGAGGCGGAGGTTTACTCCCATGAACGCCGTCTGCAGTTTTTCTGGAAATGTCGCCGACATGAAATCGTTAAACAGAGCAACTCAACCAAAAGTGTGACGAGTTCTGGTGGTTTTCAGGAGAAATGCCTGTTAAAACAAAGCCAACAAAAGCTCAATTAGATGAAGTAGATTTAAACATTAACCTTTGCCTTTTTACACTTTTACTTTTCTTGTTTAAGTTTTTTTTAAACCCGTTGATGGAATCCACAACAGTGTTAGTTTAAGATACAAAAATATTGATACGAATCTTCTGGAAAAATTTACCTTTTTTACCCAATGTCTCAAATTTGATCCAAATTCTGTTATTAAAACATATTCTATCAATAATTCAACAATTAATAATCAATGTAAAGTTTTTTAAATTAGCGAAACGTTTTCCTGCCGAAAGTGTTTTTCAGATTTCATGGAGGCAGCCATTTTGAAAAGAGCAGGAAAAGCATTTCTACTGCCCCTAGTGGAATGATGATGAACTACAGGGCAGGAAGCATTGGACCAAATTATATACAATGAGATTTTTAAGGAAAGTTTGGATCATGCTTAAAAGATAGGGATCTCAGAAATGCATGTATCAAATATGATACAAATGATTATATAGGATTCAAGTTTTTCCTCTTTGTGACCCCGCAGGAGTTTGCAGTGCTGACCAAAGAGCTGAACCTCTGCCGGGAGCAGCTGCTGGAGCGCGAGGAGGAGATCGCCGAGCTGAAGGCCGAGCGCAACAACACACGAGTCAGTACCCCGCCCTCCTCCTGTTAGCGTTGTGCGAGCGTCACCTGAAACAAAGCTGCTGCTTCCAGCTGCTCCTGGAACACCTGGAATGCCTGGTGTCCCGTCACGAGCGGAGCCTCAGGATGACGGTGGTGAAGCGGCAGGCCCAGTCCCCCGCCGGGGTCTCCAGCGAGGTGGAGGTCCTGAAAGCTCTGAAGTCCCTGTTCGAGCACCACAAAGCTCTGGACGAGAAGGTGCGGGAAAGGCTCCGGGTGGCTCTGGAGCGAGTGTCGGTCCTGGAGGAAGAGCTGCAGTCCTCCTCACAAGAGGTACGTCCCTCCAAGGAGATCTAACACAGAACCACAGGTCCAAAACAGTCCAGTGATCGGTTCTTTTATGTTTAGGTCGTGACCTTAAAGGAACAAGTCAAACGTCGGCAGCAAGGACTGGAATCCGGCAAAGAGGTAAACCGCTGAAGCTTTGAAATCATCAGCCAGTACAGAAATAGGAACAACTAGGGGCGCAACGGATCACAAAACTCACGGTTCGGATCGTGTCACGGGTTTAGTAAAAAGTAAAAAATAACAACAGCTGGAAAAAATAACTAGATAAAATCCTAGAAATACTCTTTAAGGCCAATTTGCCTTAAACACATGCAAATCTCATTTGCATGTCTTGAGACAAATCTACAAAAACTAGGAGAGAAGAAAATAGTTTTGAAAGGACCAAATCTATCTGCACCCCAAAAATGCAAATTTTTTCTCATGCCCCCCCATCCCAAATTAAATCCTAAATAAAACCGTTTAAATTAAACTTAAATTAATTCTTTGGTTCTAATGGATTTATTGAAACTGCTGGAACATTTCAATATTTAAAATAATAATTATTATCTGTAGAACATGTCCATGTGAGGTGCTGCACTGCCCGCTTTTGCCAGCGAATTATTACCCCTTTTTGGTTGTCATACCGCCCTCCCCCCGTCATAGAAGGAGCAGCAGCTTCGTCCTGCCGCGGCGCGGGACAGCTGCTGCTCCACACTGAAAGATTCTCTTAAACCAGACATGGAGACGTGTGCCGACGCGTTTATTCAAAATATTCAAAATAAATAAACTCGAATCACCTGCGTTCTCCGTGATGAGGTCGAGAAACGTCTTTGACGGAAGCTCCTCCCACAATCGGGGAGCTTTGAAGAACAGTCAAGCAGCAGCTTTGACGCTTTAATAAAGACGGCGTACATGAATTTAATGGGTTTTAGTGACAATTGCGTGTGAGTGTGCGCGCATGAATTATCAGTGATCCGTTACACCCCTAGTAACAACTGACAAACTGTGACATGTGTTGTAAATACGTTTAGACGGACGTATGAGAAGTGTTTGAGCGACTTGAGCAGACGCATCAGCTGGAGTTGTAGCGAACATGTTTGTTCTGAGTTGGATCTCATTCCAAAAGGCTGCGTGACTCCTCGGTCTGCAGCTGGAGTGCTGATCGAGGGCCCCTGATTGCCAGAAGCTGCCGCTGCTGCAGCCAATGCAAGCGCGTGTTGTTGGATGGTTTCTGCTGCCGCGCTGCTTCCAGCCATCACTGGCATTCAGCGAGGAGGAAGTGAAACGCCATCTTCTGCTTTGAAGCGCTCTGAAACCTCAATCAGCAGGAGTGCTTTGGGGAAATTCTTCTTTTGTCTTCTGTCCCAACAACTCAGTGTTACCTTTAATTATCTTTCTGTTGTGTTAAAAATACCATCATTCAGTGTGTGAGGTGAAATCTGCTGACTCATTTTACTGTCAGGGGCTGTTATGTCTGCAGCAGGCATTAGAAAAATCAATTATCCGAATAAAATCAATCTATACTTAGAAAATGCAATCATGACTCGATTTTGCTAAACCACTTTTGGTTGTAAAAAACTTTTTTATTATTATTTTTTTAATAATAGTATTCATTTTTTTCAGTAAATTACTGGTTATGTGAAGAGTTGTTCATATACCCATTACTTTAAGCCACATGTGTTAAAGTCAAGGCCCGGGGGCCGGTTCCGGCCCTCCAGATCATTTTATTTTATTGCTATTAACGGCCTGATGTTATCTTGCACTATTGAAGAAACTCTATGATTATGGAGGCTGAGAGATCAGTTATAATCATCTGTGGCTTTCTATTTTTTAATACATATTCATGTTAAAAATAATTTATAAATGTAGTGTTAGAGTACTGTTCATGTGATAAGTGTGCACTCTTTCGTGAAGCCTGACTGTTTAGAAATGAAGAAATTAGACAATCAGAGTGTACTCAGGTGGAGATCCTACAGACGTCCATTGCACTGACTTACGACGTGCACACTCGGCATGTGTGGAGTCAGCACTCGCACCTTACTAGTGACTAGAGTATTCAGCATCACCTGTACATCTTTACAAATACTTCACTTACTACACCAACACATTCTTATTCCAAAATTCTCACATTTGGTTGAAGACCTCTCCGCATCCCGTTAGACGTGTTGGGTGTCCCCAACTTGTCATTTTTTTGATGTGCTGGCTGTTCCCATTGACCCGCCAGAAAATGTATTTTTTTTCTACTGCTTGGTACGAAGCCCCCAAAGGAAAATATAAGTTAAAAAAAAAATGGAATTAGAAGGAAAAAATTAACTGGTAACTAGTGCACACCAGATAGCAACTTTTTTTTCTCCTAAAAATTAATTAAAAAAAGTTCTTTTTACTAATTAACCCATTATTAACGAAAATTATCTTTTTTTCATTACTTTAGTTTTTGCAAAAAAAAAAAAAATTACTTAAATTTCTTTTACCCTTTAGGGCAGGGGTGGGCAAACTTTTTGATTTGTGGGCCAGAAAGGGTTCTAAAATGTGGCATAAGGGCCGGACAAGGAGCAGATGGAAGGAGTGATTAGGTAATGAACCTCATAAACTAAAAAGATAACATGGAATTTAGAGAAAAACATGCTTTAATTTGGATTAAAATTCACATATATTCATTTAAAAACAGAAAATTTGGGAGTTTTAATTTCTAAATTTTGATTTTTGTTCTCTTTTTGGGTTGATGTTCTTCAGAGGGAAATGCGAACTCAAAGAAATCAGAAAAATCACCTTCTGACTCAGAAAGGAACACAAACGAACGCCAGAGAAACAACATCATTCATGAGAAGAAACCAGAAATACAATGAAAATAAAACAATAATTAGGATTTTTTATTCAATGTATTTTAATTTGGAGGGCCAGATTAAGTATCTTAAGGGGCCGCATGTGGCCCCCGGGCCGTAGTTTGCCCCCCCCTGATTTAGGGGCTCCATACCTTGAAGAGTAATACACACAATCAATAATTTTAAAACCATGTTTTCTAAATGTTTTCCACTATTTGGTTGATTATGGAAATAAAGAGTAAAGTTATGGGTCCCCAACCTCCGGGCCGCAAACCAGAACCGGTCTGGTACCACAATGCATAGTGCATTGGTACCCAAACCCAGTATCGTTGGGCTAAATCTAACCTGAAACCGAACCAGATGCAGTACCGAACACGAACCAGAACCAGGTTAAGCTTAGAGTTCTGGGTTAGGATACCGGTACTGGACGCATCCCAGGGTCCAGTGTGCATCCGGTACCACATCCGGTACTGCATCTGGTATGTCAAAAAATGAGTGGTGATACCCAAAATGTCAAAAAGCGACACGGAAATGTCTTTAACCAATCATCAATACGTGACGACTCAGAGATGAGAATGTGTTAACTATGCGCACGACAATAGCTGTGTTTCCATCACACATATGCGCAAAACTTTATCGATATTCGAGAAATGCAAAAAAAAAAACACAATCTGTTTCCATTTAATCATAATTATGTGAATCATGTCATTCAAAAACACAGATGTGAATAATACTTTGATTTACAGCAGATACTTTCACATTTCTGCCACGATATCGCTCATCATCCTCTATCAAAAGAGACGTCGGCGTCTTATTCGTGGGAGCGGCTACAGATGAAGAAATTTCCATTTCAATACGCCTCAAAAACCACTTCCTCCAAGTGCAAAAATGTTTTCTTCCCCTTACGTTTCTACGAAGCAAATTTATTATTGAAAATCTAATTTATGGAATTTCATAGTCAATGGAATCGCAGCTAGTGGAACGTTCCATTATCATGACACCCCTAAAGGGAACTGAAGACAACACCTGTGGACAACCCAAAAACCCCCGGGGTCAACACGATGGATGTGACTCAAACGTTTTATTCTCATTCCGAGTATTTTTAGTCATTGTTGACCTTGTGTTATTCTTGCACTTAACAGATATCAAACAAACAAACAAACAAATTGGCTGTTTGATCATTGAAGTTTTACAGAATCACTCGTGTTGTCTGCTGTGATGCTGCCTCAATCCAAAAGGTTTTTTCCAATCATTTTTTTCTGATTTTGAAGCAAATTTTACTGGAACGGATCGATATATTGATTCTACTTCCGACAGATCGATCTGGTTAAAACGGAGGAAAAGAAATCGATTCATCTTTACACCCCGATAACGTAAATGTGCAGCTAGGAAGCAGCATGAATGGATAAGAATAAGAACAAAAGACTCTTCTTTATTCATTTAGAGTTTTTCTTACCGCCTTAATGAAACGTGTTCAAGGTTAATTTCCAAGGCCTACGAGGTGCGTCATCAGATGATGTTCCTGTTTCATTCAAATCTGAGTTTCTGAAAACTGAGCTCCTCGTCAGGGTTTTTTCTTTTGTAAATTCTGTATATGTAGTTGATTGTTTTCTTTTTTCTGTTGTGTAAATTAAAAAAATATATATTATTGGTGCACGAAAGGAACAATTTCTGTTTAAGCTATTGAAAAATATGTACTTTTGCATCCAAATGATTCCCTCTCTGAGCGTATTATCCCAGCGATGTGGGTTTTATTTATAACGTGCTGATGCTTTTCCTCTCAGTTTAGCTGATTCCTCTAATTGCTCATATATTTTCCACCTAACTGCATAGAACAGAACATCAAGTCTTCCTGTAGTCAAATTAACATACTGTTGTGCCCACGCTTTTCATGATAGCCCAGAGCGGCACACAAAAACACCAGATCCTGTCGTTGTGTGTCTGCTAAAGTTCAGGGTTTATTTATTTCAGCCGGATGGGACGGGATGTGATGATGAGGCGGCTCTGATTTGGTCTTTGTGCTGCATTTTTAAATGGAAGTAAAGCCACATAAATGGAAGTCAGCCTTTTGTTTATCGGGAAAGGTGGATTTATTTATGTCAATATTCCCATTCAGAGGCTCCCCAACGGCCCGTCTTCCATCTTGGACGACGGCGACGTGGACCGGCAGAGGGAGGGCGAGATCGAGCGGCAGAGGTCAGAGCTGGGGCAGCTGAAGGAGAGGCTGGCCCTCATGTGCCGACAGGTATGTAGACTCGGAGACACCCTCAGACGCCGGCACTTCCCCCCCAAAACTAAAACGATCCCTCTCAAACCTTCTCCTCCCTTCAGGTGGGGGAGATCGAGGAGCAGCTCACGTCTGCCAGGAGGGAGCTGGCCCGGTCCGAGGAGACCAACCAGAAACTCCAGCGGGATTTAAAAGAAGTGAGACAACAAACCAGTCTGTCACTGTGGCATAAGCCTTTTTTTTCTTACAGTTTTCTAAGGTAACTTGGCAGCGGTAGCCACTACTTACTGCACATGTGTCAAATTCAATTCTATCCGACCCTCCAGATTTTTTTAATTTATTGTCATTAATGACCCAATGTTATCCTCTAACTTGTTTAATTTTTACAAAATATATTTTTTTAGAGAGTAAAATATTGAAAGTTATTTCAGGTTTAAGTTGATTTATTCTGGAATAATATTCCTGCCTTTTTATTATTCAGAATTAGGTTAAACAGTTACGGTTTTAAAGTTTTAAAAATGGATATTCTGCTAGCTTTTTGGACAATATTAGCATTTACTAAGATTGTTTAGGTTATTTTGAAGTTTAGCTAATATTTCAGCTACATGCTAACTGTTTTGGCTAATTTGGGCTTTTTTTTCAAGTTTTTAGTACATTTTGGTGTTTAGATAATATTTCCGCTACATGCTAGCTGTTTTACTAATTTAGACTTTTTTTCAGTTTTTACATTTTTTAGGGTATTTTGAAGTTTAGTTAATATTTCTGCTACATGCTAGCTGTTTAAAATAATTTAGTTTATTTCAGTTTTTTTTTTTATATTTTTAGCTATTTTTTCAGCTAAATGCTGTTTGTTTTGGCTAATTTGGCTTTTTTTTAGTTTCAGGCTATTTTGGAGTTTAGCTAATATTTCAGCTGCATGCTAGCTGTTTTGCTAATTTAGACTTTTTTTCAGTTTTGACAGTTTTTAGGCTATTTTGAAGTTTAGCTAATATTTCTGCTACATGCTAGCTGTTTAAAATAATTTAGTTTAATTCAGTTTTTTTTTTATATTTTAGCTATTTTTTCAGCTAAATGCTGTTTGTTTTGGCTAATTTGGCTTTTTTTAGTTTCAGGCTATTTTGCAGTTTAGCTAATATTTCAGCTGCATGCTAGCTGTTTTGCTAATTTAGACTTTTTTTCAGTTTTTACAGTTTTTAGGCTATTTTGAAGCTTAGCTAATTTTTGTGCTACATGCTAGTTCTTTTGGCTAATTTAGACTTTTTATGGTTTCTTTAGGCTATTTTTGGAGTTTATTTCAACTGCATGCTAGCTGTTTAAAATAATTTAGTTTATTTCAGTTTATTTTATATTTTTAGCTATTTTTTTCAGCTACATGCTGTCTGTTTTGGCTAATTTGGGCTTTTTTCAGTTTCAGGCTATTTTGGAGTTTAGCTAATATTTCAGCTACATGCTAGCTGTTTAAGATAATTTAGTTCATTTCAGGTTTTTAAAAAAATATATTTTTAGCTATTTTTTTCAGCTAAATGCTGTTTGTTTTGGCTAATTTGGCTTTTTTTTAGTTTCAGGCTATTTTGGAGTTTAGCTAATATTTCAGCTGCATGCTAGCTGTTTTGCTAATTTAGACTTTTTTTCAGTTTTTACAGTTTTTAGGCTATTTTGAAGCTTAGCTAATTTTTGTGCTACATGCTAGTTCTTTTGGCTAATTTAGACTTTTTATGGTTTCTTTAGGCTATTTTTGGAGTTTATTTCAACTGCATGCTAGCTGTTTAAAATAATTTAGTTTATTTCAGTTTATTTTATATTTTTAGCTATTTTTTTCAGCTACATGCTGTCTGTTTTGGCTAATTTGGGCTTTTTTCAGTTTCAGGCTATTTTGGAGTTTAGCTAATATTTCAGCTACATGCTAGCTGTTTAAGATAATTTAGTTCATTTCAGGTTTTTAAAAAAATATATTTTTAGCTATTTTTTTCAGCTACATGCTAGCTGTTTTGTCAAACCTAAATTTCTTTGTTTTTTCAGGATAATTTGGCATTTTGCTAATATTTTAGCTGACTATCAGCTTCATAATTTTCAGCTTTCAGCTTTAGTGATTTCAGCTATCTATTTCAGCATCTTCAGCTCTCAGCACTATCATCTTCAGTGACCAAATTCAGCTTACAGCATTCACACTAGCATTGTCACAGGTAATGCTGTATATCTAGTTCATAATTGCGTTAAAAAGTTACGGTTTTAAAGTTTTAAAAATGTATTTTCAGAGTGTTTAATAAATGTTTATCGTGTACGGGCTGCGACTTCAGGTATATTTTGGATTTTGGCCCCCTGTGCGATTGAGTTTGACACCCGTGCTCTGCTGTATGCTAAAGAACCTTTATGCTGTCGCCATGGTGACAGTCATCAGTCGAGCAGCCGGCGCTTGTTGCATGGATTGAGGGCCTGTTAATCAGTCAGTGTGCTGGCAGCTGCTTTAAAGGTGCGTTTTGGGATGAAAGGCGGTCGAGCTAGTTTGCAAAGAAAACCTCCTCCTGACAGCTACCCCTCGCTTCCTCCTCCTTCAACCACCCCTTCAACCACATAAGAGGGTGCTTCTGAAATCTGTCAACGCCAACCGTTAACCCGTCATTATCATTCTTCAGCTAATAGCATCTGAAGCCAAGTTTCAACAACACCTCCTTGTAAACATTTGACCTGTCGCGGTTTATCCGACCTCTGCGTTCTGCTCCTGCTCAGCTTTTCCGTCTCCTCCTTAGGCGCTCTGTCAGAGGGAGGACATGGAGGAGAGGATCACCACATTAGAGCGCAGGTTTGCTTGATCCTCCGAACTCTCTGAGCTCTTCAAAAAGCATGCCGCTCTCACTGCTGTCGCCCGTCTGCTCTGGTCTCCAGGTACCTGAGCGCCCAGAGGGAGGCGACGTCTCTCCACGATATCAAAGATAAACTGGAAAACGAGCTGGCCAGTAAGGAGTCTCTCCACAGACAGGTAAGGAAAACAGCCTCTTTCTTCACCTCCTCTGTGTGTGTTTGTGCGGATCTGATTGACAGTTTGGCTCCGTTTCACCTCGCCTTCTCCTGCAGAGCGAAGAGAAAAACCGGCAGCTTCAGGAGCGTCTGGATGACGCCAAGCAGAAGCTGCAGCAAACGCTGCAGAGAGCCGAGACGCTGCCTGAGATCGAAGCGCAGCTCGCTCAGAGAGTGGCGGCTCTCAACAAGGTGTGTGTGCCATCTGCAGGTATCCATATCGAGAAAAGAAAAAAACTCTCCAGGCGTTTTTGTTGTCATTCCTGTTGATGTAATAAATCAAAAATGGAAACGCATTTGCACAGTGCGTGACCTCCTGTGGAGACGACACGCATGCGTGGCCTCAGGCGTGTAGGCAGGGTTAAGCATGCACATTAATGGCGCGTGAAGCTGTGTTTGTATGCATGACCGATACACAACACAAGACGTAAGATGACAGGTAAATGGCAAATACTTTATCCAGCCAGAAACTCCTATCCCAGGGGTCTGCAACTTTCAGCACTTCTGGAGGATTTCTACTGACAACGTCCCAGGAGGAGCCGCAAAGTCTGATTTCACACTTTAGAAAAGGAGACACTTATTTGTATTTAGGGTATTGTTACTATTATAATAAGTACAAATACATTTGTTTTTTCAAGCATAAACAAAACAGAAACCTAAAGATAAAATTGTCTTTTTCCGAAATATGAATTAGTTTTTTTTATTCTTTAGAGGTCTACTAGACTTTCTTTCAAAATCAAAGACATCCTGTACCACATAAAATCGTGATGACAAATTAAACCAAAGCCATCGTTTGTGCTGCATCTCAACCAGAAATTCATAAATCTTAATGAAAAATAAATAAATCAGAAGTAATAAACAGACCCATATAGTCGCAAACAATTACTTTAATAGTCGACTAATCGGTTCATGCACAAACTGGATGTAAAACACAAAGATTAACCATCATTAAGTTTAAACTAAATAAAAACGAGATATATAACATTACCTGCGATAATGAATGCTGTGAATGCTGTAAACCAAATTTGGTCACTGAAGATGCTGAAAAGGAAAACTAAAAACGCTGAATTTTATAGCAGAAATAACTGAAGCTGATAGGCAGCTAAAGTTATATGCCAAATTAGCCTAAAAAGATTTGCCAGCAGCTGAAATATCAGGTAAACTCTAAATTAGCCTGAACAACTGAGAAAAATCCTAAATCAAACAAAATAGCTAGCATGTAGCTGAAATATTAGCTAAACTTCTAAATAGTTTAAAAATAATCCCTAAATTAGCCAAAAATAGCCAGCATGTAGCTGAAATAGAATCTTAACTCCAAAACAGCCTAAAAACTGAAAAAAATTCTATATTAGCCAAAATAGCTAGTATGAAGCTGAAATATTAGCTAAACTTTAAAAAAGTCTTAACAAATGCTGAAATATTCCAAAGGACTAGCATAATGTCATTATAACTTTCCACTTTACTACACTCCGACTCCATATACTTTAAAGTAACGACTAATTGCCTATAAAATTAGTCGTGGACTATTTTAATAGTCGATAAGTCGTTGATTAGTCAACCAATCGTAGCAGCACTCGACACATATCATATTTTTCATAATTAAAATCCTTATTTTTTTATTTTTTGCACCTTCAATTCTGGTGTGTGAATTCTGGTTGTGTTTACTGACTTCAAATTGTGGTAAACAGCACTCAAACATTCGTCAAAATGTCTCTGTTTTGGTGAACTATGAAGCCAAACTGCTGGATGGTTATTTCTAGCATTATGGGTAATGTAGTCAGGATTCTGGTGGAGCAATACATACTGATTTTTTTTTTTTTTTTTTTGCTTAATAAACCCATAAGATAAACCTAAAATGTGTTAATTTTTCAAGTTATTATTATTTTTTTTTTAATTAGCCACAATAGAGATGAGTGAGAGCTGCCTGCATGTGGCTCCCTGATCCCTGACCTATCCAGTCGATTCACAAACAGAGGAAAGTATCCGAGCAGGCCGGGAGCTGCACAGATTCCTCACTTAATTGTTTACTATTCCTGTAAGCACAAGTTTCTGTCATGCCAAAAATGCGCGTCGCATTCATTCCCTCCCATCCGTGGAACCTCTCGAATGGCCGCAGTTTTGTCCTGCATGTCGAGGCAGGAACTCGAGCAAACAAACCTGCCCGTAACACTGTGATCTGTACAGGCACGCAGCTAATTGGTAGACTCTGCCAACAAGAGTCTACCATTGTGTCAATTTGTATTAGTGTCGCAACACGGCTCCCGCCGTAACCCTGCTTCCTCTCCGATCATTCAGGCAGAGGAGCGTCATGGTAACTTTGAGGAGCGGCTGCGACAGATGGAGGCGCAACTGGAGGAGAAGAACCAGGAGCTACAGAGAGTGAGTCACGCTCTTTTTCTCCTCTCTCTGTTTTCATCCTCCCCCTCTTTCCTTTTGTCAGGCCGCACAAAGGAAGACTAATTTTCTAAACCCTCTTCTTGACGGTGCACATTCAGATAGAAATCTCTGCCTCGCTCTCCTCTCAGTCAAGTGAGAGGACGAGTTTGGAGCTCCTCCCACTTTTTTTTTTCTAATCTTCCTCTTTTGACTGGCTGTGTCACCTGCAGGCGAGACAGAGGGAGAGGATGAACGATGAACACAACAAGCGCCTCTCCGACACCGTGGACAAGCTGCTGTCGGAGTCCAACGAGCGGCTGCAGCTTCATCTGAAGGAGAGGATGGCCGCTCTGGAGGAGAAGGTGACCGGTTCAAACCCCGTCAGGAGATCCGGACACAGAACAGTTCTCAGTCTGAGCTTGAAAAACTTCAATAGATACTAAAATAAATCCTCAAACTCATATTTCTCTCAATTACCTTCGAATTTGTTTTTTTTTTTTAGATATGTCAACACTTCAATAAAAGCTCTTAAAGTCCAACTATATTTTTATCCAATCTAAACTTGTCCCCAGTAGTCCTTTAACCCTTTGACATCAGAGCTCCAGTTTTCTCTGAAGGAGAAAAGCGGCGAGCCGTTTTTCCCTCAGAATCTACCGTTATCATGCTAAAGGTTGAAAAGTTACAGTATGTTAAAGATTTTGGGTTTAAGCCTCATTGTGAGGCCTCAGGTGTTAAAGGGTTCATTATAAATATGTTGTTTTTTTGCCAAAAAAAAACAGCACAAGTTCATCAGTTTTTTTTTTTATTCACTATCTAGACCAGGGGTGGACAAACTACGGCCCGGGGGCCACATGCGGCCCCTTAAGCTACTTAATGTGGCCCTCCAAATTAAAATACATTGAATCAAAAATCCTAATTATTGTTTTATTTTCATTGTATTTCTGTGTTTCTCTGACGTTCGTGTGTGTTCCTTTCTGAGTCAGATGGTGATCTTTCGGATTATTCCTACACCACATAAATGCAGCATTTCTTTGAGTTTGCATTTTCCTCTGAAGAACATCAACCCATTGGATCACCAAAAAGAGAACAAAAATCAAAATTTAGAAATTTTTCTGTTTTTAAATTAATATATGTGAATTTGAATCCAAATTAAAGCATGTTTTTCTCTAAATTCCATATTATTTTTTTAGTTTATGAGGTTGATTACCCAATCTCTCCTTCCATCTGCTCCTTGTCCGGCCCTTATGCCAAATTTTAGAACCCTTTCTGGCCCACGAGTCAAAACAATTGCCCACCCCTGATCTAGACATTACTAAGCATAGTATTATAGATAATATATATCTTTAACATAAAGTCATGAGAGTCTTTAGAACAAGTGAAAACATTAATACTAATTCATCATGATGAGTAACAGTAACTGAAACCTTTTAGGTTGAAATATTTTGTTAGAATACTTTTTTTTTTAGCTAAATTTGATAATAAACTGAGATTTTTTAAGATTTGCAGCTGTTTTTGATGTTAACTCTCGAGTTGAAATGTTTCAATCCATGTTTTTTCTGCACAGAACGCCCTCTCTGAGGAGCTGTCCAACATGAAGAAGCTCCAGGACGATCTGTTAGCCAACAAGGTGACTCACCTCCCAGGTTTTCCTCTTACCTGAGGAGACTCTCAGCATCCGCCCGCTTCGTCTCCAACTCTTTCATGTTTGCTTTCAGGACCAGCTCATAGCGGAGCTGGAGCGTCTCCAGCTGGAGTTGGATCAGCTGAGAGCGAGGCCCGGGGGCTCCTATTCAAGGTTGGTGGCGTTCAGACATCAGAGCAGCTCTCCCCGTCGTTTTGGGGACGGACGATCATCTCTGAATGTCTTTGATTGGCAGCCGCTCTCTGCCGGGCAGTGCCCTGGAGTTGAGGTACTCACACGGTTGCGGGTCGCTCCCCGCCGGCTCCACCACTCACCTGGACCCCTTTGGCAACGCCTCCGCCATGGCTGTGGGGCGGCGGAGAGACCGGGCTCGCTGGAGCTCGGCCCGCGAGGACTCGAGCAAGGTACACCTCCAAAAAAATGCTTTAAAAATCCAGGAAATTCTGCTTTGGACACAAATTTAAAGAGATATTTGACTTTTATTGCTCAGTTCACCCCTTGATGACTGAATGTATTTACAGTTTGCATCAACAGGTAACAAACGGTTAAACTTTTGAACAATATTCTTCAAGAATTTCTTTTGAAGGATGAGGAAAATAATGACTTATGGACATTATTTTGAACATTTCAGTCTAGCTTCTGATCTAATTAGTTTTCTAGTAGTATTCCAGGATCTTCACAGAGTTACATTTAATTCAAAAGGAATATTGCAAACAATGAAAAAGCAACAGTATAAACAGAACAATGTTTAAAGATGTGTCGGCTCAAATCTGTTATATCTTTACTTGTACACTTTTAGTTTGACAACTTGATTTAAAACATTTAAATGTTTTCTGTTTGGAAATTACTCAGGAGCTTAAATGTGTGATTTGAGTCAAAAAAAAGAAACAAAACTTTAAAAAATAGTAGCAGAATGTATTTAAAACTCTTAAATAAACACTTATAATTTGACACATCTTTGTAAGGATGTAAATCCTCTGTTGATTGAATTGCATGAGCATCATACTTGTTTTTGATAAACCATTTAAAATAAAAAAAAATCCAGTAAAATGTCACTGTTCATGTCATAGACACAAATCAGCATTTTTATATCCCAAACTAAGACTTTAGAGAGAAAATCTCTTAACTTGATGCAACATTAGATAATAATTGTTTCATTGTTTCAAGGATTACATAACTAATCAGAACTGTAAAATGAAGTAACTAAGTAGTGGTGGGATTATATAAGTTTGCTTCTTCTTACTCCTTTTCAAGCAATTAATCAAACTCTATTGACTTTAGTTAATTATTACAAAAACTAATGAACCAAATGTGACATAAGTGTGTTTTATTAGTTTTTTTTTGCTATTTTCTAATCAATTCTGTAATTTGTTTGTTGTGTTTTGTCCTGTATGTTTTATAATCTCTTCTTGAAACAAAAATAAACCAATCAATCAACGTCCTTCTGAGGGGCATCTCATTTTTCTGCAGATTGTATTTGTTTAGACCTTTTCTTTGAACTGACTTGACTCGGCTTCGTTCTTTGTGCGCAGTATTCCGACTGGGAGAGTGGCGCTCTGTCGGGAACCGGCTATGAGCCGGGCTTGGACATGGGCTGCTCTGATGACGAGGATGACGCCGAGCGCCACTTTGGCTCCGAGCTGCTGTCACCCAGTGGACAGACGGACGTGCAGACGCTGGCCATTATGCTGCAGGAACAGCTGGAGGCCATCAATAAGGAGATCAAGTAAGAAAGAGCGGGAGGAGGGTGGGGGGGTCCAGGTAGAAAAAAAAAAAGAAAAAACACCTTCCTTCCTTCCTTCCTTCCTTTGTTCCCCTTCCTTCCTTCCTTCCTTCCTTCCTTCCTTCCTTCCTTCCTTCCTTCCTTTCTTCCTTCCTTCCTTCCTTTGTTCCTTCCTTCCTTCCTTCCTTCCTTCCTTCCTTCCTTCCTTCCTTCCTTCCTTCCTTTGTTCCTTCCTTCCTTCCTTCCTTCCTTCCTTCACGCATCACTTAATACACCCTCTGAAATGAAAAGTGCTTCAGGAAAAACTGCAGCTCAGCTGGAAACTCGGTTTGGATCGTTTTTATATCTGAAATTCTTGGACCGTTATCTTCAATGCAGTTTTTCAAAGCTGCTGCTTTATATTCAAAGAGGTCACAAGATCACTTTGTAATATTTAATAAAAACTGTGTATTGTTTTGTGTTAAAGTCCAACTTTTTTCTATTTTTAAAAGTGTTTTTTAAATTATGCCGTTTTTAGCCAAAATGTTTTTTAAAAACTGTTACTAAAACTACTTTTAAGAAAGCCGTAGTTTATTGGAAATGCTAATCTGGGTTGTGGGCGGGACTGTTGGCACAGAAATTAGCTACGCTAACCTCCCCATCAGGCCTTTGTGTACACTCTTTCCCAATAGTTCACAGCACCTCACAAGCCCAAGCTAGCATTAGCGTAGCAAATAAAATGACTATTTCAGAAAGAAGGAAATGCAGTTTAATACCTAATTATTTTATACATGTCCTCCGAAATCAGAAAAATGCTACAAGAACATTTTAAAAACATCATTTTCATCGGAGTGGGTCTTTAAAAACCCACTTTGATCATCTTTTGATCTATTTTAAAACTGTCCCCAATGATCTTTTACTTACATTTCTCTCGTTTTTAGCCAAAAAAAAAACTGTAGTTTTTCAGGACGTAGTTTCTGCAGAGTCCCCGGAGTTTATTAGAAAATTCCTCTGACTTGTTGGCCACTGAGTCAGAGCAACATCGACCGCCTTAACCCTTTTGTTGTTGAGAGCTCTCTGTTCACACCCTCTCCCACTAACTTACAGCCCAAACTTAACATTACCAGAGCAACAAAAAGGGTGAACAATATTGGAGCTATCCAGCCGTACAGTTTAGATCCAGATTCCAGCTCAGATGAGGTAAACTAAATGCATGTACCCCAACCCCCCAGTATATTTTCCAAATAAAACATTTTCAATCTGCATTTTTCGTCTGCCCCTGATTTACAATGATTCGAACAAAGAAATGCAATTTTGATCTTCTTTTTTTTTATTTGTGTCCACCATGATCAGAAAAATGACACAAGAGCATGTAAACATGTTTGTTTTTCAGCAATTCATTCCCAATCTTACTGATAGAATATTTCTTATTTGGTGAAGCTGTTAACCCTCTGAAACATTAAAGGAAATGTTTAAACTCCTAATTTAATTCTAAGAATTTGTGAAATTTCATAGATAAATTTCAGCACAAAAATATAAAAGTCTAATTTATCAGTTTCCAGCCTTAACTCGCTGTCTTATGACTTTTATGGTAATTCATTAATGAATTTACTGCTGCTAAAACTATTTTGTTTTTTCTAAAGGTCTATATTTCCTGTTTTATCAGGACATTCCACATTATTCATGACCTCAAAAGTCAGGGTGTTTAGCTGCTCAGTGAGGTCTCAATCTCAGAAGTTTTCTATAACACAGTTCACCTTAGATTTTTAAAATCAGTCTACTTCTTTCCAAATTTTATCTTTGTTTTCATTCTGTACTTTTTTTTTCTACGAAATGTTTGAACTTTGTGGGTTTAAACAAGAGAGAAAATATGAAGATATTTATGTCTGTCTGAGAAAAGTTTTTAGTAGTGAGTTTTACAGCTTTAAAATATCTTACTGTGAAAATGAAAGTTGCAGATTTTGTCTATAGTGGATTATTTTTCTTAAAAAACAAGGAACCAGCAAAAACCGACTAAACTTGTGTTAGTTGGGACTGATCTAATCTGAATGCTCTTATCAACAAACCTAACACACCCACTGTGTTGAGGCCCACTCTGAGTGAAAACAAACCTTCAGAAGTGAAAGTCCGTACAGGTTTATTCCTTTAAAGGTAAATGTTGAGCTCTAATTCAGAAGATACATTTCCATCATTCAAATGTGTTTTTATTTCTCCCCCTTTCCCTCCTAAAATAGGCTGATCCAGGAAGAGAAGGAGAACACGGAGTTACGCGCCGAGGAGATCGAGAGCCGGGTTAGCGTGGCGTTGGACGGCCCGCCCGTTCCTCCCTCCTCCCTGGGGAGAGACGGCGCAGGACGGGGTTTCATCCCTTCATCCATCACATCCTCCACCCTGGCCTCTCCTTCTCCCCCCAGCTCGGGAACGTCCACCCCGCGGCTGCCTCACTCCCCGGCCCGTGAGACCGACAGACAGGTACCTCGGTGTCAGCCTCCCCGTTTATGCAGACGGCTCCTCCACACTGTGAGTCAGATAACAGGAGAGAAGTTAATCACTCCAGCAGAGGCAGAGGTTCAGCTGAATGTGAAGTGCTTGCTGGTGTTGCTCAACAGTAACTCCGTTTGTGAGGTGGAATGAACATTAGGTGGCACGAAACAGCGGGAAAAAAATAAAACAGCTGAAATGGACGTATCTGTGCTTAAAATGAGTTTCAATTTAAGTGATTATTATAAATCCTGAAATAATGAACCCAAGAAAAACTATAGAACCAATGAAATCTATTTTAGTTAAGAAAACCCAGACAAACAATAATATAATGTTGGAATTTTACATTAAGACTTCCCTCCTATTTTTGTTTTCTTCAATGTTTACACTAAAATCACACACAAAACATATCAAAACGTCCTAAAACCCAAATATTGTGCATATTTATCCTTTTAGAACAGCAAAGATGACGATCGAGCCCTGGCTCTCATCGACTCCACGCCTCCTTCCACTCCCATCCTGTCCAGTCGCGGTCTGCGGCTGGACCGGATGGCGCTCACCCATCCAGGAGCCATGCTCGACGACCCCCGCGAGTTTCGCAGGTAAGCCACATCAAACCCCCCCAACGTGGGACTGGTGGTGGAGGATCCAAATGCAAAACATTTAATAAATAAACCGAAACTGAAAACTGGGGAGAAACAAAAATGGTGACAGAACAGGACAGAGAAGATGACCTGACGAGTATGAACTGAAAACCAGACATAGGCTGAGGGAAATGAACTGAAATAAAAACAGCTGTGAATCATGATTAACCTGGAACTGGTGTGACTGACAGGGCAACTCAGAATATGACAAAAAAAAAATTCAGAACCCTTACAGTACCGCTCCCCAAAGGGGCAGATCCCAGATGCCCTAAAATCCAGGAGGAATATTATGGAAGAGCAAAACAAGAAAAGTCCAGAAAACATTCAGGGTTCCCTCAGCCAGACGGATGTGATGGGCATCAGAACCACTCCCCAGGATCAGGCATGAAGAGGAGCAGTCCCGGTGACCCTCCTCTGGGACAGGAAACATGAAGGGTAGAAGTCCCGGGGACCCTCCTCTGGAACAGGAAACATGAAGGGGAGGAGTCCCGGGGACCCTCCTCTGGAACAGGAAACATGAAGGGGAGGAGTCCCGGCGACCCTCCTCATGGACAGGAAACATGAAGGGGAGAAACCCTCCTCTGGAACAGGAAACATGAAGGGGAGAAACCCTCCTCTGGGACAGGAAACATGAAGGGTAGAAGTCCCGGGGACCCTCCTCTGGGACAGGAAACATGAAGGGGAGAAACCCTCCTCTGGGACAGGAAACATGAAGGGGAGAAACCCTCCTCTGGAACAGGAAACATGAAGGGGAGAAACCCTCCTCTGGGACAGGAAACATGAAGGGGAGGAGTCCCGGCGACCCTCCTCTTTAACAGGAAACATGAAGGGGAGGAGTCCCGGCAATTCTCCTCTGGGACAGGAAACATGAAGGGGAGGAGTCCCGGCGACCCTCCTCTTGAACAGGAAACATGAAGGGGAGGAGTCCCGGGGACCCTCCTCTGGAACAGGAAACATGAAGGGGAGAAACCCTCCTCTGGGACAGGAAATCCTGTCACTGCAGCAAAGATTCTCCTGCTGGGTCCAAGGTAATCAGGTCATTCTGTCATCAAATGGTGGTGAAGGACCCAAACGCAGGAGACCAGGCTTGGTGGCAGAAGCTTCAACTTTTAATAAATTAACTAAAACCTGATAGAAAGACACGGAGAAACAAAAATTGTGACTGGATGGAACAGAAAAGATGATCTGACCAGGATTAACTGAAAACCTGACACTTAAATAGACTGAAGGCATTTAACAGAAATGAAGACAGCTGTTGATCGTGAACCTGAAACTGGTGTGACTAAAGGGACCTTTCAAACAGAACATGAATAAAAATCCTAACTACTAACAAATAATCAAACCAAAGTCCACAGTCCTGACAGATTCTCTTTTGGTCCGTTCAGCCTTTCTGCAGACGGCAGCAGCTCCAACAGCAGCCAAGATTCTCTGCACAAGTCCAGTAAGAAGAAAAGCATCAAGTCTTCCATTCGTGGGTTTTTCGGAAAGAAGGAGAAAGGGCGGCTGGGCCAACCCGGGCGTGACGGATCTGCCTCTGCAGGTAGAGCGATGAAAGATAAGTAAGAGTGTGTCTGCGTTTGACTTAAAACGTTGAACTTTCCTCTCTCAGCTTCGACACCCTCTGAAGACATGTCCTCTGGAGATGCCATGGGGATAAACAAGACCGGCACTCTTGGTCCGGCAGACAAAGACCGCCGCAGCAAAAAGAAGTTTGTAAACTTGATTTCACTTTTCTTTTCTTTAATTTGCTAAAATCACTCACCAACCATTACTTTGTTTTCAGGCACGAACTGCTCGAAGAAGCTTGTCGTCAAGGGCTTCCTTTCGCGTCTTGGGACGGCCCGACTGTTGTGTCTTGGTTAGAAGTACGTGATTCTAAAAATAATAATTTCATCTGTTTTCTTTGGTGATCTTGCAATATTTCTCCTGTCAGCTGTGGGTCGGAATGCCCGCCTGGTATGTCGCGGCCTGCCACGCCAACGTGAAAAGCGGCGCGATCATGGCCAACCTGTCGGACACGGAGATCCAGCGGGAGATCGGCATAAGCAACCCTCTGCACCGCCTCAAGCTGCGGCTGGCCATCCAGGAGATGGTGTCCCTCACCAGCCCGTCGGCCCCGGCCAGCACTCGCTCTGTGAGACTCCGAAGCTAAAAAGATGGCCGCACATTTCATCATTTAGTATTAGCAACATTTTTACGAAACAAAGTTTCTTTTTGGATCTTAAATGATACTAAATACAGTCTGTAAAGTACCAACATTTCCCTGCTTCTTTAGCAAATTTGGGATCTCTAATAGCTTTATCCGAGCTAGTTTGTTGAGATAAAAGGACATCAGAAACAAAGAACACCATAAAAACAGACGTCTAAAGGGTTTTTTAAGACAACGGAACACGATAAACAACCGTTTTAAGAAATTAATTCTAGCTGATAATGGATCTTGACAAAGTATTCATCGGTCTAAATAGTTTAGTCTTCTGGATTCTGCTTTGAAAGAAAAATGAGACTTTAAAAAAGAAATGCACTCTAAGGAATTCTATATGGAGCTAAATCTGGGCCAATTGTCTTTAAAGGTCAAATAAAATATTTAAAAAAACAGTGTTTGGCTGAAAAAAATTTTAAATGTCCAAAACTTTTTGCTATTCTAGAATAAACTTAGGTATTTTCAGTTTGTTTTCAGAACTCAAAATTTCAATATCAAAACTTTTTTCTCAGTTTCAAATCTTTTTTTTTACTTTCGACTCTTTTTTTTTTCGTTTTTGTCGAAATCATTTTTTTTTCCGTAGTCTCAGTGAATGCACTGAGACTAAAGTTACCACCCTCATGGATTGTAACTGGTCCTTCGTGTTAGCCACGCCCCAACGTGCAGCAACAGGGTCAAAAGTTTGGAAATGGAAACTTTCAGATTCAAAAACAAAAAAAAAGTTGAAAGTAAAAAAAGATTTGAAACTGAAAAAAAGTTTCAAAATTGAAATTTTGAGTTTTGAAACCTAAAAAACAAAACATTTGAAGCTGAAAATAACTCAGTTTATTTTACAATAGCAAAAAGTTTTTGACATTTTACTTTTTTTCAGCCAAACACTAATATTTTTGTAAAAATATTTTATTTTGGTTTCAAATAATATTGACCCAGATTTAGCTCCAAAGTTCAGATTGTGCATCTAAAGCTTAAATCACATCAACTGTAAAGTACAGCGATGGAAGGATGATGATTTGGGCTCGTTTTGCTGTCCTTAATTCATCCGTAACCAATATGTATTCCTGAGCTTTCCAGAGACATTCAAGCCATCGTCTGATTGATTCAGGAAAGACTCCCTGCTGGGATGTTGTCACAACAGAAAAGAAAAAAAACCAAAAAAAAGCCTGGAAACATCACAGTTATTAGGGATGGGCTAATATCATTTTTCTGGCTGATACTGATCATCAATATTTCCCTTCCACCTGTAGCCGATACTGATATTTAAGAGTTTATAATAACACAAAGTTTAGATTTCCTCATTGTTTCTTTATAAGAAATGCACTATTTCTCTTTTCTTTTACTGTACAATCAAATTATACTTTTTTCAGCAAAGGGTTTCATAGGAACAAGTATTACTTTTAAACTTTGAAAATAAATCTAGAAACTTCAGACAATTTACTGACAATTAGACGTAACTGTAAATCATCAGCTTCTCAATGTCAGAGATCTATTTTGAACAATCACTGATGATGACTGTAAACTTACCAGTTCCGAGGATCTATTAGGAACAAGTATCATGTGTATCTGAAAACAATCAGAACAACATTGTGGATATTTTTTTTTTTTTTTTCGAGGATCGGTCCGCTAAATTCAATTTATGCAAATATCGTCTAATACCGATACTGGTTCAGATAAATTACCTTTTCCTAACAATTATATTTGATGATGTTCTAACAAACTCCAACAATTGTTCTGCCTCTCCGGGAGGGCGTTTCAGTTTGACCACTAGGTGGCGATATAGCATTACGCTTTAATCAAGAAGAAGAGCAAAACATTTATTTAAAACAGTTCGGAAAATTCCTGCCTCCGAGTTTATAAAGATGTTCATTTAGTCAGGAATGTTTAGGTCGACTGATGGTTAGCATTAGCCATCCTATGGAAAATCTCATTATAAGTTAGCATCTTGCTAACAAATTTTTGAATTATACGTTATAGCTTTTAAGCTTAGATCGATTCAGATGGATTAATCGATTTTATCAAACCAGCTCTTAAAACAAATACTCATTTGCTATTTTTGTTCAGCTTTCAGATCATTTCTGACAAAAGCAGAAAACTAAATTTCATTAAACATTTAGGAAGTTTTAAAAATAGCAAGTACTTCTCCGTTTGAGTTAACATTCTCATAATTTCACTGATACGTTTTGCAGTATGTGAACTGTATCAGATTAATATAAAAATCTTTAAAACATTTATTTAGATTATCAATGCGTTTCTAAACAAATGTATCTAAATTTGTAAACTAAAAACAGAATTGAATTGAATTGCATTGAGTGGATCGAGATAATCGATAAACATCAGAATCGATCGGTTCTGGAATTATTGGTTACCCAGCTCTAACTGTTTGTGTTCATGTTTGTGCAAGAAGCTTTTGAAAGAGCTACTTTAATGCTTGCACAGTGACGGCAGGGATTAGAGCTAAACTGTTGAAAGTAGCTTTTCAAAGAAAAAATAAAAAGATGTTTCACTCTCTAAATCTGATTTAAACTTCTGGAAAAAAAAAACGCTGCAGGATTCCCGGAAGGATAAAGGTTCAAAAAGCTGAATTTTCTTTCAGTTTGGATCATTGTGTCAGGTTTTGGTCTATTAAGTTCAAATCCAGATAAAAACCCAACTTTTTCTCGTGTGAAATGATGAGGAAAGTGTGATGACGTTTCTTTCTCTCCTTGTTGCAGTCCACCAGTAACGTGTGGATGACCCACGCAGAGATGGAGTCTCTGAATGCCGCCACCAAGCCCCCGGTGAGTGCTGCACTGCCGTCCCGTCTGACAAATTCCCCTCTTATCATTTTTAAATATCTCTGTCTGTTTGAAGAATGTTGCTTGTCTTGTCTGTTCCAAATCACGTTGATGAGTCTCTCCCCTTCCTCCTCTTCTCTCTGTATTTTCTCGTTTCTCGTGTCTCTGTGGGCTCAGGTCATAGTGTTGAGCATCTTCGTTTCTCCCCGTGTTTGCTGTTTCAGTGTGAACTGCTTCCGACTAATTACCCGTTCACTAACACGCTGTTCCTCACTTTTGTCCTCCTTTCCTGCTGCTGCTGTTACTTCTCCCTCATTTGCTTCTCCTCCATCATCTTCCCATCCGTCCACCCCGCTTCCCTCACCACCTCCACCTCACCCTCTCCGGCTCCGTTTCGCTCTCTCTCTCTCTCTCTCTCTCTCTCTCTCTGCCTCCTCCTCTCTCTGTCTCTTTTCCAGGAGCTGAAAGAATTCAGCTGGGATCAGGTAAGGATCAGCCGCAGCTTTGAAAGAGTCAGAAAGTGCTGAGTGTTTTTCACTTCTTCATCTGTAGTGAGACGGCTTGTAAGTGAGTCATGAGCGCTTTGAGATCCCAGCCAAGCCAAGCATGAATCAGCAACAATCATCTGGGCTTGTCCCTTCCAGATACTGGCCTATGGTGATATGAATCACGAGTGGGTGGGCAACGAATGGCTGCCCAGTCTGGGCCTGCCGCAGTATCGCAGCTATTTCATGGAGTCCCTGGTGGATGCCCGAATGCTGGACCACCTGACCAAGAAGGAGCTGCGAGGACAGCTGAAGATGGTGGACAGTTTCCACAGGTTATCTTCTGCTGCTAAATCTGATAAAAACAAGTCTTTTTAGCAACGCTGTGAGTGAAAACAGCTTCTGTGAACCTGTCTGACCTTTTGCAGGGTCAGCATGCACTACGGCATCATGTGCCTGAAGCGCCTGAACTATGATCGCAAGGAGCTGGAAAGGAGGAGAGAAGAGAGCGTCCACCAGAACAAAGGTGATCTTTTCTACTTCTTGATCTGTTTTTGCATCAGAGGTTTGCAAATGTATCAAATTCACAGTTTTATCTCTTAAATAAAACTCTAAAATGTGTCATGAATAACATCCAGCTTGCTTAATAACTGTAATACATGAAGAAAATTGCTTTTCTTCAAAGCTAGGTTTGACTCGGTTCCTTGATAGAATAAGTGACTTGGAGAAAAAACGGTGATTGGTTGTTTTTCGTATCAAAATTTCCCTTATTTTTTGACAATAATTTAATAAGTTGGAGCAAAGTATCAATATTGAATGAAAAATAAAACCCCAATAAGCTTCAACGTGGCACAAAAAAACCACAAATCCAGGTCAGTTTCTCAGAAAAATCTTTAATAAATTAAAAACGCCTTGTTGTGTGCTACAACAGCTCCAGCTACAGTTTAAAAACCCCCAAAGAGTTCAAGTGTAGGATTTACAGTGATGCACACAATAGCAAGAATAAACAACTTTTGTTACCCGAAAAACCATGAAGGATCATTGAAGAAAGAAAATCCTTGTAGATTAATATTTACAGGAAATCGACCAATAAAAATCCAGCTCTGATTTTGCTCCACATAATCATTAAAAATGCACAAAAATGATGGCGCTCAAATACAAAGTTACTTTTTCCTTTAATTAGCATAAATGGTGTTTTTGTAATTAGTTTTCTCAGCAGATTAGAAACAAACGTGTTTTAAGCTTCAACATAAACGTTTAAGGTTCACATGACTGAAGACGGGAAGCAAAAAGGACAAAAACAACCTCCAGAGACGTTCAACTCTAACGTTTGTCAATGTCAACTTGCATTATAAATTACAGTTTGATCCAAAGATGAGTTCATGTGAAATGATCTAAGAGGACACCACTGATGAGAGCGCTTCATAAAACTGTCGCGCTGGAATTCGCCACGAGGCATTTTGACAAACCATAAAGCGTCTTTTGTGTCAACAGCAACTCTTTGTTTACAGAAACAGAAAATGAAGCAGAGCAAGAAAAGAGGGGCTGTCCTAGTGGTGAAACACGGAGGGGGCTTAGTCATGGTCTGGGCTACTTTGTTGGCTAAAGCCATCTTTGAGCTCCGATCTAAATCCTGTGGGAGGAACAGAAACATGTCGTTGATTTTTGAGAGATTTCTCTCAGACCTAATCGGATAAAAATCATGTTTTGGGTGTTTTTAACATGTTCTTTTTCTCATAATGGAGCAAATTAAGCTTAAAATTGCATTTCTGTCTTTATTCAAATCATTATGAATCAGGAGCAGACGAAAAATTTTGTTGAAATAAGATCGTAGATGTGGCAGAAAATTTGCTTGGTGGGGCACGAGCTCGCTGCTTCGAGTTCTCAGCAACGGAAAGGCAAATTTCTTGTAAAAACTGCAGAAACTATGTCCAAAAACAAGTATTTGGATTTTGGCTAAAAACTCTTAACGATAATTAAAACTGGGAATGCATTAAAATAAGATGAAAAATGATTCGATTGGGTCTTTAAAAGGCTGTACATGAAAATATATAGTTTTAGACCTTCTTTCATATTTTTTATGATTCTGTTGAGGAATAACTGAAAGGATAAACTAAACTGCACAACAAGAGTTTATTTCTTAGACTGAACCCTGAGTTTTCCGCAGATCTTGACACTTTCTTGTTGAATGCTGAATTTGAAATTAAAAAAGAAAATAAAACTTTGTATTGCAAGTTGTGATCATAGAAGTTTTCCCGTTTTTCTGGTGTTCACGTGAGCATCTCCTTGAACAAGAAAATGCTCCATAAATCCTCTTTTTCCATTCTATTAGGGTACATATTCTTTAAAGACAGTTTTGAAATTTGAGGTTACTTTTATTGTGTGAATGCTCAGTAAGCTTTCACACTATAGAGATTCTCCTGCTCCTTTATGGTATGGTTTTTGGCTCGTAAAAACTCAATCACACTTTCAGCAATTTAGGCAATCTTGGTATCAAAACATTAATTCAGAACATTACTGCTTGTACTTTTGGTATTCATAAACATTCAAAAACATTTTTGAAATATTGAGCAAAATATGCCCCATGGGAAATTAGTAAAAAAAATTGTTCGCAGCTAATTAATTTAGTAATTTTGGTAATTTGGCATTAGCTTCTATTACCTGCTAGCTGTTTTGGCTAATTTAGAGATTTTTTTCCCCCAGTTTTTTTGGCTAATTTATAGTTGTGCTAATATTTTAGCATTATACTAGCTGTTTTGTTTGGGTAACTTTGGAATTTAGATAAAATGTTAGCATTATACTAGCTGTTTTTGGCTGATTAAGACTGTTTTTTTAGGCTAATTTGTAGTTGTTCTAACTACAAGAGCTAGCTCCAGAGCTGGCATAATGTTAGCATTATGCTAGCTGTTTTGTTTGGGTAACTTTGGAATTTAGATAAAATGTTAGCATTATGCTAGCTGTTTTTGGCTAATTTGTAGTTGTTGTAATATTTTAGCATTATGCTAGCTTTCTTCTTTGGGCAAATTTGGATTTTAGTTAATATGTTAGCATTATGCTAGCTGTTTTGGCCAAATTAGAGATTTTTCCAGTTTTGTTTTTTTTTTTTTTTTTTTGGGGGGGGGCTTATTTGGCATTTAGCTAATGTTTTAACAAGCTTTCAGTTTCAAAATTATATTAGTTTCAGCGTTTTCAGCTATTAGCTGCATCTTCAGCAGCTACATTCAGTTTTTAGCATTCACACCTGCATTATTCCAGGTAATGCTACATATCTAGTCTAAATCTGTTTCAATGTGATTTTAATTCCAGGGCTGTATAAAATAAATTATTATTTCTTGCAAAAAACATGATAATAGCAGCAGATGAAATGTGTAATTTCTGCATTTTTTTTCCACGTCTTGAAAATATTTGGACCACCCATGACATGCGGTTTCTTCCCTCTCTGTTCCTCGCTGACATTATTAACCACAGCTTTCTACTTTGGGAGGGTAACAAGTAAATAAATGTCATCACCTCATTTCAGGCATTAAACCCACCTGAATCTCTCCCCCTCCCTCTGAGGGCCTCAGGATACATGTGTTGTGCATTTACCTCCAGCCCTCTCCACAGCATTATTATACAGATTAGTGGATTCTGGATTGCAGCATCCAAGTGCTGAGTGTGCAAAGCAGCCGTATTTGTGCTGATCACTCAGTTTGTTTAACCCCTTCAGAGGAAAGCGGGAGCTGGGGAGACTTTCAGGACGAAGACAGCTCCTGAAAGCAGACAGATGCTGTTTTTCTGCCCTTCTTCACGGCCTCCTCTTCCTCACAGATGTGATGGTCTGGTCCAATGAGCGTGTGATGTGCTGGGTGCAGAGCATCGGGCTGAAGGAGTACGCCGACAACCTCCGGGAGAGCGGCGTGCACGGCGCTCTGCTGGCTTTGGACGACACGTTTGACTACACAGATCTCGCGCTGCTACTGCAGATTCCCAATCAGAACACACAGGTAACGGATGAGGAGAACGCTTCATCGCACAGCAGGAATACTTAGTGAGCTCAGACCACAAATATTTGTCATCTTTAGTTATTACTTCTGTTTATTTAATCCAGGGATGGGCAAACTTTTTTACTGGCGGGCCACAAAGGGTTCTAAAATTAGCCACAAGGAGCAGATGCATTGAGGGTTTTGATTTAGTACCTCATAAAAGAAAGAAAAAACTTGGAATATGGACAAAAGCATTCTTTAATTTTGATTGAAAATTAGGAGATATATTTCAAAACAAAACATTTTGGAATTTTTATTTCAAAATTTTTTTTTCTAATGTTATTTCTAACACCACATGCATACGTTTCTGCACCGAAACAAAGGTCAATGTATTTATAGTGCAGCATCTATATTTTAGACACCAGCATTAAAACATTGAAAAAAGCATCGTCAGTATAATCTATTGTAGTTTGGCGGTAGTTTAACGGGTCACAAGTGGCCGTACTTTGCCCATCCTTGATTTAACCTTTCTAGGTATGCCAAATGAAAGAGAAGTACATGAAATATTTGCTTGGAAATTAGAGAATAACTTAAGAAACTGCTGATCTTATAGGTAGTTTAAAGCCTCATTTCCACTGAGCGGTCCGGTCCAATCTGGTAATGGTGCATTCACACCAGACACGGCAGAGGCGTCGAGTTTCAATCAAGGGCTCTTTTGGCTTTTGGCACGTGACGTTTTCAGTGACTCGATCAAAGGGTAGAAAAATAGATCCAATATGGCGGATCGATGTGGGGAATTTCCTCCTGAACTTCCATCTATTTTCTAAACCTGTGGAGGTCACCGGGTTTCCGGAAACTGTACCGGTTTCTGTTGGGTGAAGGCGGGATACATCATGGACAGGTTATCAGCCTGTCACAGAGCCCGTAGAGCCGGTGGGTTCCTACAAGTTTAAGACATCTCAAAAATTAAGATCAATTTCTCAGTCTGTTTCCCAATTTATTAATTTATTCCCAATTTCTGATCAAAACTGTAGCTTTTTATCTTGTTTCTCCTTTAACTTCTTTTTTTTTTTCAAACCGACTGTGAACATTTAGCGTTTTCGTGCATGACAGCTGGTTTTGCCAATGTTTGCTTACATCATTTAATCAAAATAATCGTAGTTAAACAATGTAAATTTTTTAAATGGAAAAGTTTCAAACAGCACAATTATTGAGGCTCAGATATCAAAATGCAAGACTTTTTAAGGCTTTTTAATGTATTATTTCCAAATTCATAAATTCAATGCTTTAAAGATCCAGCAGGAATCCATAGCTGGGTTGATGGTGACACTAACCAGCCGCCACTAAGCGAATATGCGTGCTACAACTGCACCCACGTAGCCTGGACACCTTGCTAGTTCCGCCGGCTGGTTTGGTCTGGGTTTTGATTATAATTTTCAAAAACGATTTGATTGGATTCACAAGAACCTGAATCGATTCGATTCTAATCCTTTCGATTCTTCAATTCAACTTTGATTTTACACATTTGTTTAGAAATACATTAGTAATCTACTATATGATTTGAATATATTTATATTTATCTGATACAGTTAACATAGTTTAAAATGTATTAGTAAAGTACAGAGACTATTAATATCATCCAGTGTTACATGGATTCTCTGAAGGAGAAACTCTAACAAAAACCTTCAGATCATTAACATGGTAAACATTGTTCTGTCTCTCCTGGAGGATGTTTCAGTTTGGCCACTAGGTGGCGATCAAGCCATAGCAATATACCTTATTCCAGAAGAAGAAGACAATATGAGGAAAAAACAATGTTTTAGACCACAAATAAAAAAGAGTTTGGAAAATTCATGCCAGTGAGTTAATTTAGAATGTATGTATGGGTTTGAGAACAATGTATGTTTAGGTTGACCGGGCGTTAGCATTAGCCATACGATGGGAAATTCCATTAAACGTTAGCGTCAAGTTAGCGAACTCTGGCTTCATCTGCTAAATCGATTTATATTTTTATGGACCGATAATAGATCTATTAAACTTAAATCGATTAACTGATTTTCTTAACCCAGTCCTATAATGTAAAGATCCCCCAATTTAATTTTTTATTCCCCCCTTTCGGGTTAACTAGACCACAGACAGACGGAAGTAACGTTTGAGACGGCCGTCAGGTGCACAAGTGAAGTACATCTCACTGAGAAAGACTCAAACACAGCAACGTGTTTGTAGAGCTCTTCAAAACATATAAACTCAAGCTACTCGCTCAACATCATCCGTGTTTTCCACGACGTAGCAGCAAATAAACTCCAAAACAACTTTGGCGGTTATTCCGCGGCGCTATAAGCAGTAAATTTGACGCGCATCAAGGCACAGCTCTTCAGCAAGTTTTTTTTTTTGGGAATTAAGTTTTCAGACGAGAGATTAAGCCCTTTCACTCTGCACTCATGTCTATATCAGATATGTCAGGCTGCAGCCTTTTTAGGTCTTCGTGTCTGAAGACTGGAGTTCGAACCGCGCATCAGAATGTGGAGGAAGGTGATTTAAGCGACTTTGCGAGTGCCAGAATAACAGGCGTTCTGATGGTGAGTCATCTGCAGAGTCCAAACTAATCTAGAAGGTCTTCATCACCTCCCTGCTGCAGGCCAGACAGCTCCTGGAGCAAGAGTACAACTCCCTCATCTCCATGGGAACGGAGAGACGACCCGATGAGGTCAGCACGCTCATTTATTTAAAGAAAAAAAACAGATCTCGGTTTGTCTGCGTGCTGCGCGTGTCCTGACAGGCTCTGCCTCACATAAACACTCTTGTTCAGCAGGACGGAGCGAAGACGTTCACACGCTCGCCCTCCTGGAGGAAGATGTTTCGGGAGAAGGACCTCCGCGGCGTGACCTCCGACTCCTCCGAGACCCTGCCTGCTAACTTCCGTGCCTCAGCCATCTCCACTCCATCTGTGACCCTAAGAAAAGTTCAGAGTGAAGGTGAGCGCACCGACGTTCCTCTCATATCTCCCAGAAGCCCCGGGGGCGCGTCGCAGTTGTGCGAAAAGCTGCTCCTTGGCTTTTCAGACAAAGAGCATGACAGGAAGGATACTAGCAGGCACCGGGAGCTTTATAGGAGAATTAAAAAACAGGATTCACGAGTACAGAGCAGTTGGACGCTTTCATGCTACTGAACTATTAGGAATTCCAGTGGAATTTGTTGTTTCCTGTAGCCGAGCAGCAGCCGACAATAACAAGACTCTTCAAAGTACAGGGGAATACTGTTATCCCACTTTCCACTTCGTAATGCCTCCACAAAGGTCAGCGCTGTTATGATAATAACCCTGTGTCTGTGTCGCCTCCTGGTCTCAAACAGCCAGCTCTGGTGCCCGGGGTGAATCCGCCTCAGTGAGGACGTACTCCTGTTGAGGGGCTGAGGTGAGAACCATCAATTAAGCTGCTTAATTGGTGTGAGGTTTTTGCTCGGGAGCTTGATGGCTTCCACATGGAGCCAGCTTTCTTTTGAACTTCCTTTTATGAATTTGTTTGTCGATGAGTTGAAGTCTTCTAACGCCGGTTCTCTCCCTGCAGGGTGCTGACCGGACCGGGGGGGAAACGGACCTTCTCGCTCATCCGTGGGGAAAGAAGCAATTAATATAACCATTTTAACTTCAAAATAAACGTACGTCTCCGACCATTTTGCAATAACAGAAGCTAAAGAAGAAATGGGGAAAGTGACATGAAGAATGTATTCTCACAGTGGAAGGGTCGAGAGCTGTTTTCTCTCCGTCTTCTCTCCTTTACGGCCTTCGGCGCTGTGGGCTGGATCGGGTAGGTCGCTGCAGGATTCCTGTCAGTCAGGAAGAGCAGGGCTTATTTTCTCCCCCTCAGAAGACGTCTCTTGCTAGCATCTTTCATTTTTAAGGATCGAAAGACGAGAGCGCTGTTAGAGGGAATGTGTCTTTGCCAGTCAGCCGTTGTGGTCTGTTTGTTGGCTTCGGTTGTCCTGTCACCATAAAAGAACTGGATTTAGACCATCATTTAGCTTCAAACGCATCCTCCTATAGACTGTATATGAGAACTGGACTGAGCGAGTGTGACATCACACATAGAAAACGGCTTTTACTTCCTGCTCCAACCAAATAAGAACCAAATTTTTTTGCGAAACCTGACGTCTTCAGTAAGCAGTGATTGGTCTGTGTCGCCGTTTCTATGGCAACCACTCTCACCAATCAGGAGTGAGCTTGTTGGAGAATCTATTGAACATTTTAAACTGCTTTCACTGAGCCATCTGATGAACTACATAAAAAAAGAATGGTTATTCTGACCAATAGAATGATTGAATCACAGCTGTTCATTTCTCTCTAGAAGTCGGGGGGATTTTTAAAGGGGCCTCTAATCACGCAAAAAGATGGCGCCATGAAAAAATCTCAAGCCAAAGGCGTAATTTTTACATCTTTAACCGGTCGCAGAAATTTCCCAAACCTCTCAAAAAGGATATTTCCAAAACTTTTTCAAAACTATCAGAATTTAAACGTAAATTAACTCTTAACTTTCGTGCAGTTTGAGCTTTCAGTGGGACAGAGAACGTTCATCGTCTTATTTCTTTCACGTCAAAAGTAACAAGTGTTCAAATTTGGATAACCGTTTACCTCCAGAGAAAAAGACGGAAAAAGGAAGTTTTTCTTTCTCTGTGAATCAGATGATCACATAACCAGTTACGTTAAATAAAAGGGAATAAACCTTTATTTAGGGGGGATAGAGCCAGTCCTGTTCTCATATACAGTTCACAGACCCTCCTCAGGCTTATCCGTTAACACCCGAGTGATTTTTTTTTTTGGATTACGGAGATGAAAGCTACAGAGAGGGATGGGACAGGCGCCCTGCAGAGACACTAACTAGGTGGCAGGAAACCCTGCAGTCACTTTAAACAAACTCGTCTTAAAAAGGTTAACCCTTCGGTTTGAAAACGTTTTTCAAAAGTACTTAACTCACGAACGGACGGCACTTTATTACAGATCTTTGGGAATAAATCAACGTTCTCCTCATCAAGAGGATTTGGGTAAAGGCAGAGCTGATGGAGAGACTAAACAGCAGTTTACAAGGAGGAAAACAATCCAAAAAGTAAAATGGGAAAGACAAAAGCCGGACATTTTATTGAACACACAAGCCATAACAGGAATGAAAAGCTTTCTGAGGAGATGGAGAAAGAAGAGGAGGAGGAGGAGGAGGAGGAGGCCCGAGGAAGCCCAGGAAACAAAACCTTTAGCCTTTGTGTTTACGATGCATGTCAAATAACGACTATGACCTAAAACTTTTCTTTTTTTGGTAGTGAAGATGAGGTGTTGTTTTAAAAAAACAAAACAAAAAGAAAAATTCTATAACTGTATGATAAACTTACAAGGGGGGAAAGCCTGGGGATCAATTTGTAAAATGTGTGTATTTTTTTCAGTTGTATTTTTTATTTTTTACAATAACTATTTATTTTCTTCAGGTATGTATTGGATAAATGTACGTACGTGTTCTTGACTTCATTTCAAAAGGTAATCATGAAGCATTGATTCAGATATCGCTCCCGTATGTGTACATTTTTGAGAACAAATTGTGCAACGATTTAAACAGATTTCCATGACTCAAGTGATCGTGAGTTGAAAATATCATCTGGAGAAAAAAATAAAATAAAGAATACTTATGGTGATGTACAATGAAGAAAAAAAACAATAATAATAAAGGGATCCAGGTGCTGATAATCTTTTTTTTCATTGCAGATTAGGATTTAAAAAAGGGAATAAGTAAAGTCTGCATGAAGGTGCAGAAGCTGAATACAAAGATACTTTATTAGCACGTTTGTCAGAGCAGGCGGCCTCCCAAAGTGTCACATGATTTACACGAGCCCGACAGATGGAAGTTTGCTGCAGCGTTTCGTTAAAAACCATTCTCCATCTTCTATTCACAGGGTCCGGAGCAGTAAAGAGAAGCCTCAATAGGTGGCGCTCCGTGCTTTTGTAACCCGAGCAGCTGAGAGGCTGGAGTAATCATTAGGAGAGAAGGACTACTGCATGAAGAAGTCTTCTATAAATACATGCGGATATACATAGCTTCTTACATGTAGGTATACTGCTTTCATATTGTACACAAATATAAAGGAATATATTAATGTCAAAGACGTACACATGCTTACATACTAATCAAAAATAAGTTATACAAAAACATCTGAACTTAAATCTATAAAACACATTTCCCTAAGATTTTGTATTGAGGTTGCCTTGTTTTTTTGCTAAAAAAAATGTTTTTTGGAGGAAACCAAGACGTGATAAAGCGAGGGATCGCTCAGCCCCGCCCCTTCTTTGACCAGACGTGCCTGGTCTGGTTTGTCCTGGACACCAGCACGCACACGCAGGACGAGTCTATTCGAATCCACCGCCATCCGGTCAGGTTTTTGTCGTCCCGGGTGAGAGCGCGGACGTACGTCTGCCTGGATTTGCACTGGCTGTTCCAGTGCCTCTTATCCACGCCCAAGCAGCCTCTCCGGGCCGTGCTGCTCGCCGCGCTCGCCCCGCCCTCGTCCCTGTCCCGCCGCTCTCCCTTGCTGCAGCGCGTCTCGTAGAAGTACTGTTTGATGGGCCCCGCCTGCGTCTGAACTTCCTGCAGGATGGTGACGTTTTTCCCTTTCTGGTCGATGGCGGTCCGCTTATCCGTGATCCAGATGCTTTCCGATTGGCACACCGACGTTTCCTGAGTCTGCTGTTTCATAACGTTCGAGCGTTTGTCCCTCCTGACCGCCCGGGAGTCGTCGCTCGAATTCGTGCTCCTCTCGATCGCGCGGTCGCCGTGACCCTCGAAGTGCGCGTCCATGTCCTCCTCCTGCTCCTCCGCCTCCCCGTCGTCCTTCATCAGGTCGTTCTCCAGCATCAGCAGAAGGGGCGGGTCTTCTGGGGGTAACGCGGAGGGCGAGAACAGAACCCGCGGATGTGCGTACAGGAACATCTCGTCCCCGTCCAGAAAGTTGTCCAGAAGGATGCTGTCCTCGGCTGAACCCGTCCTGGCCCTCAGCGCGTGCTGGCTCCCACTCCTCAGCGGAGCGGTCGTTTCTGGTCCTTTTTGACCCTGTAGCGTGGTAGCAGGACTGACAACGTCGTGCATTTTCACTGTGGAAACCTCCAACGGTGAGACTGTAGAATCCTTAAGATGGTAGCTGTTAGAGAAGTCCTGAGAAGCGGAGAAATCGGGTCTGCTGTTGACGGACTCCCCTGTTAGAGAACGATCTTCTGATGTATCCTCCTTCCCGTCCAGACTGATTATCTTATTGTGGCTCTGCGATCGGTGCGGCGCTTTGAGCGCGGCGGAACCTCCGCGAAAGAAGTCGTCGGTGCCGCGCCGGCTGTAGTCCGTTTGCGAGGCATTTCCCGCGAGGCTGGAATCCCCCGGCGGGGCGGCGAGTCGGGCGTCTGGGTGGAGATGCTGCTCTCTGCTGCTGCTGCTGTCAGACCCGGTCTGCACAGTCACGGTAGCAATCCTGGACGCGGGGTTGTGAGGAAAGGGCAGGGCCGAGGCAATCACCATGGCAACCAGGGGAAGCCAGTGCATCACTCCCAGGACGTTTCAGCTGACAGTAAAAGAGGAGACACAGAGGAGGGGGAGAGGACGTTAACTTTAGACAATGCAACCTGTGGGTTTTATTGTAAAATAAAGAACCCCAATTGGAACATAAAATGAGCAGTTTTACTGGGGGCCTGCAGCTTTATGGCTGGAGCTTTAACTGCTGAGGTATGGCTTTACGGCTCTGGCAGAGATCGTGGAAAAATGGCTCCGAGTAGTCGGGCCGGCCTGTTTCTGTGTGTGCGCGCTTCAGCGGCGACTCGGACGTCTAACCTCCAAACTCACAGAGATGACCTCGACCAGGGGTCGGCAACCTTTAACAGTAAAAGAGCCCATTTGGGCTCGTTTTCTACTGATGAAAACATAGAATGAGCCACAAGAAATTTGGATTTGCATTCTTTTTGTTAAATATAAATAGGAATTATGTTTATTTTTTGGCACAAACAAAAGCAAAAATATAAAAAGAAACTAACATCTCTCAAAATGTGACTTTTTTTAAAACTTATTTTCAAAATAAAAGATTATCTGTGCCAAACAGGATCTTCTCAGTGCAGTTCTGTGCAGCTAGTAACAAATGATCTGCAGCATAAGATAGTTTAAAAAAAAATCAAACTTTTTACCAAAGTTTTGCTTTGTATATAAAATCTGTTCATTCTGGAAGTAGCATTGAGCAAACAAGACGTCATCAGGTCAACAGGGATATAAAAACCTACATACTTTATCATCTATGTTCACTTCAGACTTCAATTTACAAATTTAATCTAAATTAAAGACAGGCTAATTAAGTAATCCCTACTTTAAAAAAAAATGCTATTTTGTTTTGTTCTTTTAACATCTTTGTCATCAATAGTCTTACACACTCCATTTTAGTTTGGGGTTGGTAGTCTTCATTTGTGGCTTTATTTATTTTTTTGGTGGTAGTTTTGGTCAGGCAGTCATTAGCAGGAGCTGCTGACTCCAACGTGGCTGAGTCAGCATTCTCCCGACTTATTTTATGTTTGGCCACCAGGTTGCAGACCCCTGGCCTAGAACATGCAGGTCAACCCCAAAAACTAAAAAATTCCCACCAACACTTCAAATCTTGTTTTCCAGGGGAAAATATTCTCGCTGCAGGAAGGCATGCTCAGGTATTTTAGTAGATCTGGCCCGGAGGTGAAAGCCGTTTTCCCTCAGAAAGCTAATGACTGCTCTGTTACTCTTCCAGTTACGGACGAGTTTGGCTGCAGTAACGAAACCTGCAGCTGCCTGTAATTACAGAAGCATTATTGCTACTTTTTGCATCTTTAAAAAAAAAAAAAAAGTGACAAAAAGTTATTATTTTTAACTGCCCCACAAAAAGGTGAAAACTGGTGTGCAGAAGCAAGCTGCATAAAATGTGTCTCATTGATTCTCAAAGATTCTAAAGTATTCAGTCGTGCATGGAAAATGACTAACACCACGAGTCACGTTTTTTTTTTTTCCCTTTTGTGCGAGGATGAATGGAGAGGTGTGGATAAATACAAAAACATAAACATTTTCTGTCATTCAGAGGACTTCTCAGGTGGATCATTTTCATCATCTCTGACGTTGCGTGCCCAAAACTACGGGTAATGAGGCGTGCAGGGATGAATCATGTTGGATTTCGCTGTGGGGCTGCTCTGTGACTCACAAGGTAAATATTCCAGTCACGCGTCCTTACAGCAGGTAGAGAGGTCGCGCGTTCGAACGTACAAGACGATGTCGTTGTTTGTTTGGTAGTGTCATGTTAGCGTTTGCCTCGGCGGGCGTGTGAGGCTGACTGAGCAGATGCATCATCGGTGGCTATCAGCGAACAAAAATCCCCTCGGTGACG
Source organism: Oryzias javanicus (assembly GCA_003999625.1). Classification (NCBI taxonomy): domain Eukaryota; kingdom Metazoa; phylum Chordata; class Actinopteri; order Beloniformes; family Adrianichthyidae; genus Oryzias; species Oryzias javanicus. Next base: position 24,135,934 of record CM012444.1, read on the forward strand.
GGACCTGAGCTCCGCGGGGGCCACACCCCTGACACAATGCAGCTGGCGGGGAGCAACAAGGTTTGGTCGACGCATCACTCATGCAGTCACCTCTGCTCAAGGCACCTTTTCCAAACATACAATAAATCACATCAAAGTGTACGCCGCCATGTTTGTTCTCGCGACAAGTAAACGTGCAGAGCCTGCCAAACGTTTGGTGTCATTAAAGCGTGATGAACCAATCTTCATGGTAAATTGCTCCTATAGGTAGACAGTTATGCAAATTGTGTTATGAAAGTGGGTGAGTGACAGTCCGAATCAGCAGGAGGGAATTATGTCATGGAAAAACTCTTTTGCAGACTCTAAAGTGAGTGGTGTCTTTGTAAAACACTTCAGCGCCATGCTCCATTTGCTACAGTGACACGCATCATTTGCCTGCGAGGCTCGGCGAGGCCCACGGCGTGCTCCCGCGCTCTGGATCCCACCCAACACCTCTTTCGTCTCTGAAAAGTAAACCTGTACGGGTCGTTTTTAATCCTAATCTCAGCTCTCTTCCAAATTAGGAGGAAAAAAAAAAAAAAAAGGGAGGTAAAGCCAAAGCTGGTGATAGTCAGCGGGAGGCCTCCATGAACCGCAGTGATCCTGTGTTTTATTTAGCACAGTTGACAGCGTGTTCGATGGCTCAGATGGCTTGGAAGCAGAAGAAATGTGGAGTTGCAACTTGTTTCAAAACTGCTGCATTCCCTGAATGTCTGCTATCAGGAAAACCTTTTTTTTTTTTTTTTACTGACCTCTTTTGCTCAACTTTAACTCAACAAAACAGATATAAATTGTGTTAAACTTGTTCAAGATTTAACTTAAAGGGTGAAAAAAATGGAGGATTGTGGCTGCAACACCACCTTCAGGAACATGATGCCATAAAGCAGCTCCACTCCTGGCTGTGGCTACTGTGCTATTGACCTGTTTACAGAGTAATTGAGGTAATCCTCTTCTCCATGTGTGGCTAATATCAGCCCCATCAATCTGACAGAGATGATGCATTCTGTTGGTGTTAAGAATGCAACCCTCTTAATCCCATCTCTTTGAAGCTGTGACTTGTCCGCAGGCTTAGTGGACAGGAGGAAGTTTTTCCTGAAAACTCTTCAGGCTACATAGCAGAAAAAAAAAGAGAGGCAGGTAAATGTTTGTCTTCCTCTCAGTGCGCAAACATCATTTCCAGCATGTGAGGATCAGACGCGTCTTTGCGCATTTCTGCTCCTCTTAAACGCAAAAAAGAAAAAAAAAAATCCCCCCCACCCACAGCACCCGCATACGCACGCAATATCAGCTGGAGATCTCTTTCTTTAACGCGTGGGATCTACCTGCGGGTGGCTTCCACCTCACCACAGTTGTGCCAAAGAAAACAAAACAAAAAACTTCTTGAACCAGCGGGATTTGCCAAGGAAAACTTTCAATTAATCAGGAGTAACAAACTCCTTTCATTTGTAACAGATCTATTGAATAAACAAAATATGACTCAACTATAGTTCCAGGGTGAAGGCGGTTCATAAATAGACCTAATTATGTTTACGCAAAAGTTGCGCGCGTTTAAAAACTAACATCTGTTCCCTCCTGTGCGGCTCAATGATTCCAAACCTTTTCTTTTCTTACAATTTAAAGAAAAAAAAAGTCAAATGGTTGGTTGTGTGCACAGTTTGAGGCCTGCGTAAAATGGTTTGAAGCCGTACCGTTTAGGTGAGATCCGGACCCCGCGTCCTTCCAGCTGACACCACATTGATTATGGAGTCCTGTCGCCAGTTCCTCAACTGGTTAAAAAACATAAACAAAAACTTTTTTTTTCACTTTGGAGCATCGAAAGCAAGCGCTACCATTTTCTTCCGTCTAACAGTCCGCGGGTTTGGCACCAGAATCGGCCGGGCGTTTGGGTTGAAGAAAAAAAAAAAGTTGCCAACAAGTCCAGGGAGCGCTCCACTGTAACTTCCACTGACTAGAATAAACCAAAAACTTCTTCAGAAAAAAAAAATGGGCGTGCAGTTCTTAGAAGGTCAGTAGTCCTGCGAGACACGCACGAGAGACTGTGTCAGATAAAACGTGCGCGAGCGCAGCGCCGAAGTTTGTCCAAATGAGCCTTACTCCGTCTGAAACGCGTAAAGTCAGACTGGTGTCTCCAATAAAGTTTTCATCCGTTGAAAACTCAACTTCTGGTTTGCCCTTTCAAAATAAAACATTCATTGAAGGTTTCCGTCGCGACGAAGCTTCGAAACAGTCACCAGACTTTTATTTTTAAAGGTGAAACTTGCTACTTCCGGTAATTGGTTTCGAGAACTTTCGGTGGTTTGACGTCGCCTGCTGCTCTCCCAGTAATCGCAGAAACGAGGCGAGGTTAGTAAGTTGCAGATGGAGACAAAATGTCAATTAAAAGTATGAATAGTCGCTTAAAAAAAAAAAATTCGAAAACATACTTTAGCTTAAAACAGCAACTTTTAGTTTTGTTCGCGGAATTAGCTAAAACGTCCTGCTAGCAAAAACAAAAAAATAGTATGGGGGGAAAACGTTTGCTTGTCTCCAATTATCTCATTATGCTTTTCAAAACACGAAATGCGTCAGAAAATGTCCGTAAATAGTTAATGTGCTACCTTTTCATGGTAAATGTGTAAAATAATAACAGTTTAAAGGTTAAGTGAGAAGCCGGATGGTGAAATTCTTCAAGGTTTCTCTTCATCTGCAGCCTCAGAGAAATGCAACATGATCCCTTTTGGCACAATCAGACCTCAGGATGTAACTTTCAGTTCCAATGCCAGATCTGGATTGTTTCCTGTTTGGCAGATTTTCTTGGCTGTGATGAAGCTGAAAAAAGCGACAGAATTTACTGACCGGCAGACGACTCAGCGTTGGCCCCCTCATTTGAAATTCATTGGCCCCTTAGAAAATAATCCTTTAATTTTTCAATAAATACTTGTCAGCCTTTTTATCTGTAAAAAAAAAAAGTTTTAACAACTAATATGCAAAAGTCTTACACATTAAAAAGTACTGTGATCTCTTAAACGTTTTTAAATCACCATAAAACAACTTTATTATTAGTTTAGGTTATTATATGTAGCAGATTTGCATTTAAATGTGTATTTTTTGTACACATGTATTGATTTCTAATTGCATTCTTGACTTTTGAAGGGTTTAATTTAAAATTGTCTTTCTAAAATATAGTTTCTTACAATGATAAGCACCTGAAATAGTTCTAAATCTCTCAAAAATGTCCTTTTGGTCTGGAATTTGTCTATGGATTCCTTTCTAAGGGAGGAGCAGCAGACACATCCTGAAATACCATCAGTGTGAATCACAAGCTGTCGTGGTTATCAGCCCCCAAAAAGGGATTTTCTTAGAATGTTTGACTTCTAGCATCCTCCTTCAAAAAAAAAAAAAAAAAAAAAGTTCTGTATTGTTTTTAATGCAAGGTTGAACGTGTTTGATATTGCAGCGTCTGATCCTGTTGTCGTTTTTTGCTCATGTGAATGTTCATTTGTGATCAAAATCATCGCTAACCTTAAACCCGCTTCGGAACCAGTTCCGATTAAATTCCGGTGTCCGTGTTTATGATTAAATGCTGCAAAGTTGATGAAAAGCGTCTGCATTTAGAGACGTCTCTGTTAATAAAAGCAGACACTTCAGACTGGTCTTTTTAGGGGGGTGGGGGGTTGGCAAAGGAGACAGACGAGAGGTAAATGGAGGACACACAGGGCGGCACACAGTTCACCGGGTCCTCGGCGCAGCACACACCAAGCAAGGGTTCAATGCTATTGACCCGCAAGAATAGCACATCCACTGAGCCTCCCCACCTTGAATGGTCTTGTTGAAAAGGAGAGTTATAAACTGGCGGATGAGCAAAGGGGGGGGACTTTCTGCCTCCCCCTGCTGCCGCCTACCCTGTTTCTCTATCACTCTCTCACATGCTATCTCTTTCTTTCCTTTACCAAGTAGTGGTTTCCATCTCACCAAAACCCTTTCCCCCTGAATGTTTAAAAAGATGAAAGGATAAGGAGAAGAATGGAGACAATGGGGTGCGGGGTTGTGTTACGTCCCTGCCCCTGAGAGACTGCTCATGAAAGAGTTCGGGGATGGGAGAGATAGGGACCGGAGAGGAGACGCAGAAAGAGACGGGGATCATGAAAAGGGGTTTTCAAGCCGCCGAACGGGTCACTTCTGTATAGACAGACAGACTGAAGTGCAGTCTTCAGTCAGGGATGGAGACATTTAATGCAGTCAATGGCCTCAGACGGAAGGAATTGTTGATGTTCCTGCACTCATTGACTGATTGCAGCAACTCCCACACACACACTCTTTCACAACCGTCATCAAAATAACAGAAGCACTCTGGTTTATCATCAACACCACCACAAAAACGCCATAACTTTTTCAATCTCCCACCCTGCCTGAACTTGTCCCGCGCGCTCTCAGATATTTCCGCCTCAGGGAGCATCAGTGAAAGTTGGAGACGACGAGCGATAAAAACATGCGGACAGGAGCGGCGGCCGGTCAGGGATTAAACGGGCTTTAACCTTTCCTGGTCTCTTAAAGTCCCCCTGAGACAACTTTTTTATTTTTAAGAAAATGTTCCCAGTAGTGTTGTAGTTATGATTATGACGTTTTAAACCAAAATCCCACAACCTAAATGTATTAAAAAGCTATTTTTCATGTTGTTTTAAAGCCTCTGTTTCCAAAATCTCCTCTGAGGGGGCGTGACTTTTCCTGCCTCACTGCTGATCCCCCCCGTCTGATCATAATAGCTTTGTGTCTCGCTAGTGTAAATCTCAGCTCGGACGAGGAAGTGAAGATCTTCATGGACCGAACTTCCTCCAAAATCCTGATTCTTTCTCCTTCCAGTTCACCAAAGACTCTTTCAGCTCATTCTCCAATGTTTATTGACGTTGCTGCGATCAATCCATTGGTTTCTCAGAGCAGAAAATAATGAAAGCTAACATCCAAATGCTCTTTCATTCATTTACAATCCTTTCCAACTGCGGTCAAATGAGCCGCCGTTCACATTTCCGTGGGCACATCAAGAAGCTCCGTGGAGTCTGTTGGAGATTTTCCAGCGTTCTCAGCCCTGCTACCGTAAGTATTGGATGAAACTCTCACCAAAAATCCAGTGACGGCTGATTGGACCACAGAAATGTGAACAGCGGCTCATTTGACTGCAGTCAATGTGAAGATAGCATCTTCTCTTCTCCAGAACCTGAACTAGACACGCTAGCCGGACCAGATGAGGGTTTAGTGCAGCAGAAAGAAGATCATTCAGGAAAAACAGTTTGATTGACAGACATTTAAAAGGAGAAATACTCGGAAATACAGAAATAAATGATTTCCTATATATGACATTTGTTCTCTTTCATAAGAAAAATTCCACACATACATGTTAAAAATAAAAAAAAGATTTTCATCAGAGGGGGACTTTAAAGTTTAACTAAGACACACAAATGTGATCCAGTCCATTTCATAAGTCAGGGAATCACCTAAAACATTTAAAGGTCCACCATTTGGCTTTCATGGCTTTGCCGGTTCTTCCTCCAACGCTGGTTTCAAATGACTAACTTCCTTAAACAAGTATTTTGGAGTTTCCAGATGTCACTTTTGTTACCATCCACCTCTCTGCTGAAATCAGAGCACCACCCATCCACTCACTGCCTGTGCACTGGACATCCTTCATTTCCAGCTCAGGTCTGAGTGTAATTCGATGGCGGCTATTATGGCAATTATTTCAAATAGCTGAGCTGTGGAGGTGAAGCTGACAGTCCGTCTGTAGCAAAGCCACCGACTCCGAGTTCCAAACCTTCCACTTCTTAGTTCTGTTTCTTTTATCTTTACATCTCTGCCTCCTTAGTTTGTTGTGATTCTTCAACACGTTCCATCATAAATCTCCATAAATCTCATCTAAAATAAAAGTCTGCAGTGAAAGCCGTGCAGTCACCGTTAGCACGCACACACTGAGGTGAAGCGGCATGTGTTTCCAATTTCAGGAGTAATGATCCTCTCTACGCAATCTGACCCAATTAGCCAGACCCTCCTGGAAATGCCCTGGTCGCCAGCCTTGGTGGCGAAGAGGGAAAGGGTCAAAGGTAAAGCCACATGTTGGGGGGGTGGAGGGGGTCGGGACTCCTGTCCCTTTGCCTCGCTGGCTGTCTGTCTGTCTGTCTGGCCCTCGGTTCTATCTGTGGCGCTTCCTCTACTCGTCCTCAGACATGTTTGGCACAGGTGTTGGTGTGAGCAGAAGCTCCAGGCCTGAAGTGAAATTTAACTGTCATTGAGAAACACACTGATGAGACGGCACACGTGCAAACAACGCAAGCACCCACAAGGCTTTCTCGTAGGATGTTGAAGTTTGGAATATTCCCTTTTGGAGGAATATGTGCAGCATCTCTGAGTTTGGTTGAAGTGTCATTTTTATGAAACGTCCGCACACTCCACCGCTCATGTTTACATATTCAAGCCCATGTTTCCTCTTTCCCTCCCCGCATCGCCTCTCAACCACTCCTCCTGGTCTCCTTATCTGTCCCTCCTCAGTGTCTCCTTTCAGGCCTCGGTCCACCTACGGCGGGCGGCTTCACTTTCATTCACCGTCTCTCCAAACCACATCAGACCTGCAGCCTAAATAATGAACCATCTATTTACAGTTTTGTCCTCACACTTCCTGTGAACTCTTCGCCATAATCCGTGGTTTTTTTTTGTCCCTTCTTTTTCGCCAGAGGCCAAACTGTTACACATTGTAAACTTTACCCACTGTACAACAAGCGCAGGGTTGGATTTCAGAGGCAGACTTTGTGTTTGAACTGCTCTGGCAATTAGTAGAGGATAGACTTACAGAGCACCTACTGCACAATAGAGGCACCGCTCCAGTTGTACGAGCCCCTGTTCCCATTTAGCCCCTCTCCATCTGTCAGTCCGGGGGGACCTCCTGCCAGACTGCCAGCGCAGGAAGTCCATGTTGGACTCCTTGTTTACATAGATCTGAAATTTAAAGTGTTTTGTTGTAAACTTGCCCGTTATAGACGTCATAATAGTAGATAATCAGCATGAATAACCGTGACCTTACATACTTGTTGTTTCTTCCATCAGTGGGTAAGTAGTTATTCTGTGTGACACTGTTTGTCTGTGTAAATGAAACTATGAGGTTTGTCCTCAAGTGAATTCCTGACATTCCGAACATCCTTTTCAAATATTTGGTAAGTGATGTTTTAAATTATAGTTATTCAACAGGTTGCAGCTTAAAAAACAGTTGGAAAATCCTAGTTTTTTGGGGGCTTATTTGAACAAAGTCGATGATTTCAGTTTCCTGTTTTCAAGCCCTGCTGTCATTAGTGTGAGAGCTTTGTGTTCATCAGCTTGAGTCTCATGTATCTGCCTTGCCAGCAAGGAAGAGAGCGTTTCATGCCGGGCGGTGTTTTCTCATCGGTGTCAGCCGTGTCTTTTACGGCCTCATGTTTGACAGTTGAGACGTTTTGCTCATAAATTAATTGCAGCCCTGTCGTTCCGCCCCGAGGCCTCAAGTCTTTACGACACTTTTTTTTTTTTTATGACGACTTGAAATTTCCCACCTTTCAAAGCTCATTCTCCTCCAATCCTGGAGCATCACATTAAAAAAAAGAAGTTGTATGTGGAGAATGCGGTAGCTCCGCCTTCGAGCTGCCAGCTCTTTGAGGCCTCATGACTGACACTGATATCTGTCAGGGTGCACCTCAAACTCAAGCTACTGTGCAGCTTTAGCCTGTCGATGAAGAGTCATGGCGCCCCCCTGTGGAGGGGAGGGCATTCTTGACTGTTTTTAGGGTTTATTGCATGAAACTTGTTCTTCTTTATTACTGAAAGAAGGGGAAAAAAAAGGAAATGCATCCTTCAAAACGTGCAGGAACAAAGTGAAAAAAGGAGTGAGACGACAGAGAACAGAGGGGGAGGAGGAGAGTGATGCAGGGTGAGGTGGAGGGTGGGGGGGCTCAGAGCACCAAGCTGTTGTATTAATCTGCAAATTTTCTCAGATGACGCAAGGACTGCGACTTTGCCTCCCGTCCCCTCTTCATCTCCACATCCCCACGCCGCGGGTTCCCTCCCGATGCCTCACTCTCGTCGGATGGGAGACAGCGACGCACAGCAGGTGAGCCGAGTCGCTTCGTTTTCTGCGGCTTTTCCACCTCCCTGCATGTCCAGGGAGGCGGAAAAAACCACTAACTGCTCGTCAGCGCTGAGCTGGGTTCCAACTTTTTTTTTTTTTTTTTTTTTTTGTGATCACAAGCTTATTAATCGTTGCGATAAGAAGAGATGTCTCGTTTGTTTGTTTTCTTTAAAAAAAATCATCGTCTGCAACTTTTGGAGTGCTGTGAATTTGTCATTTGTTGTTGTTGGATCGGAGAAGTAAAAGATTTAAAAGCAGAAACGTGAACTCTCTGCGAGGCCAAACGCCAGCACAGATTTACTGTATCTGCTGCACGGAGGAGTGATGGAAAAAAAAAAAAAAAAAAGGACGGTGACAGATCAAAAAGGAAACAAACGAGAGGGAAAAAGAGGGACTTTATAAATAGCAGGGCTTTACGAGGGTGAAGAGAGCAGATGTGAACGACAGTCCGTGCTTAAGGAGTTCAAACAACAGATTAATACACTGAGATTATCATGCAAGGGAGAGGAGGGGAGGGGAGGGGTTTGTGCGTTTGACATGTGTTCACTCACACTCTCAATAACACACACACACACACACACACACAAAGGCTTTCTTGTGTCAAACCGAATGCCTATGAAATCGCACAGAAATTCCCTCCAAAAAAGATTTATTTTCCCTCTAAACTTTTTTATACTCAGTAATTTACAAATTAATGTTCATATTTTAACTTTGCTTTAAACATTAAAGCTTCCACTCAAACTGTAATTTCTTAGCAGCTTTGATTTTTCAAAAGCAAAATAAATAAAAATAAAATGTATATATATTTTTTTAAAAGAATTGAATAAACAAGTCACCTTTACCCATCAGTGAGCTGAAAAGCAGCAGCATAAATCATCTGGGATTCTGTTGAGGGCTTTGATTTTATCTTGACGGATTCATGGAGGTAGTCATCATTACAACCTCTGAACATTTTCCAAGCTGTCTTTGACTTTTGGGCATCTATAAAACGCCATAAAGCGTGTGAGAGAATTAAACGGAGGGGCGGATCTCACACATCATCAATCTGGCATTTAGAAAAGTTTAGCAGCTGATGATTTTATCAGGCCTGTCTATTAACGCTGACTTCTCAGTAGCACTAATAAAACTTGTGACGGCGCCAAACTGAATCCTTTTGGAGGTTCGACTCTGTTAAGATTCATGATTATTGTCGGCTCAGAGGTCAAGCCGGAGTCCCCGCGGGGTCAGATGTTTCCTCAGGCGGGAGTCAGTGGCCTCTGCATAGCTTTTACTGAACTGCAGCTGCACTTAATAAAGTGGAGAAAGTTGCTTTAATTATATTTGTAAATGTCCTCAGCGGCTAAGCAAACCGAACGACAAGAAAACATATTAGGAACTCTTTTGTCTTTACACATTTTCCAATAAATAAGCCTTAAACAAGCTCGATGAGGAAACAGAGAACCCATATGAAGAAGATGATCTTCTCCCTTTAGAAGAGTTTCTCTGATCCCTATTGGGGAACTTAAAAGGTCAGCAGTCCATCACAAACCAAATTGGCGGTCCCACACCTTTGTTTACGATGATGGATCGACCAACCGAAGGATCTGAAGAAAAGCCAGCAGGCACGACAAGAACTTTCACACCGACCGTCTTCCTCCTCTTCAGTTTACACAGTTGTGGGCAGAAACTCTCCAGGAGTCTCCCCGTTTACTCTACAAGAGGTTAAAGCAAGTGCGGAAGCGTTTTGACCTCTGCAGTCACATCCCATCACCGAGCGGCACCGCTGATCTGATTGACTCTGATACTCACTGACAGCGGTAATAGACACTGTTTAACCCTGCTGCCGCCGCCGCCGCCATCGCCATCGGGCAGGCACGTGTCCTGGGCAGCTGTTCATCCTTCCAAAGTGCAGATCTTTGTGTTCACTGCAGAGATTATTCCTCAAACAATTGAGTTTGTTTAAAGAGGAAAAATCTGAATTCCAACAAAAATGTCCGACTTTCAAAGATGCTTAAAATGTTAAAGACAAAAGCTCAAGTTTAGCTGCACGGAGGCTAAGTAAAAAGCAATCAAAATGCTTTTATTAGTGTAATGTGATTAAGTTGTTGGTTCTTGGATTTTAGAATGTTTTTGTGGCATTCTATAGAAAGAAAATTAAGCTTAAAATTGCATTTCTGAGCATTTATTCATTTAAATCATTGTGAATCTGGAGCAGACGAAAACATTTAGTTTGAAAAGGAGCTCGATATCTGACAGAAAATACCCCAAGCTTACAGCAACAGGAAGGGGGGCGGGGTTGCTCCACATCAACAGTTCCACCCATAGCTTTGAGGCAAATTTCTAATAAACTATGTCCTGGAAAAAGACAAAAAAAAAGAAAAAATTGGTTAAAAAGCAGCATAATCACAAATAAAATACCACTGGGAACGCTTTGACATGAGATCAAAAGATTATTATAATGCTTTTTCATCAAAAATGTAAAATATTTAATGTTTAAGAAATAAAGCTAACAGCTCATTTCAGTGAGATTTAACAATGGTCAAACGAGAGATCTGATTTTGTTTACCAAAACCATCAGGAATCGTTACTCCATGGATTCCTTCTGGTTACTTCCTTTACTAATACTTACTGTCCCGTCTTTTGTGCAGCACTGCCCCCCCCCCCCACCCCCCCACCCCCACGGGTGGTGGAGGGGCAGGGTGGGGATTACATCTCGATCCCTTTGCAAAGCTCACACCAAACAATCAACCGCTGGAAATAATCCTCCGAGACACCCATGCACACCCCCAGTGATGAACACAGATGTGTCCGCAAAACATGATGACGACACGCCCAGTATTATTATTAGAACACAAGTCTGCAAATTTAGAGAAAATCTGCTCCCGTCATCTGTTATGAACACATCCAACAGTGATGAAGATTAAAAAAAGACTCGGATTAGCCCACCTTTACCTTTCTATCTTTACACGCCGCTGATATATTTGGGTTCAGTTGGTTTCTTACTGTATTTTCAACTTCAAAAAATTGATTTTAAGTTTTTTTTTGTTTTTTTTTTAATTCAGGGTCTTAAATCTTTTCAAAAAATTGAAAAATACATTTAAAAAGAAGGAGGACCGATATGTCCTGAGGGGGGCGGCTAATAAAAGGAGAAAACTGTGACCTTTTCAAGAGACAATAACTGAGAATTAATTTCTCTTTACATTGTTTCAACATTTGTCACCGTTTTTGATAATCATTTTGATTATTTTAAAGCTTCCAAGTGTTTCCAAACCTCCTTTAGAAAACAAAGCCATCTCCTCCTTATAGAAAACTGGCACAGCTGTATTATGATGTTAAGACTCAGTCCAGGCTTTACTGGAAGTTTCCTCACTGTTCTGAAAGTGTTCATTAGAATTCTGTTTTCCCATCCCGGACATTCTGCACAGCATCTGCTCCTCGCTGACAGTTTTTTATCACTTCTGCCGACGGGACGGATGATTCCTCGAGGCCAGCGATGTCATGTCTTGAGGCAGCTCAGACATTTCCTGGAGCAGAGAAATAATCTGTCTGCTAAAGAAGGAGGACAGATTTGGGTCCTTGAGCCTGTTCTCACGTCCTAAGAACCTCTCTGCAGAGTTTTGTTTGAGGCCTTGATTTTAGAAACGCGTTTTCCTCTGCTTGTGCACAAAATCCGTAAAAATAAAAATGACTTTGATCTAACTGTCTGAAGTTAATATTTTAGAGCATCTCCTGGTGTGGTAGGGCCAGTTTTGTCCCACAAAGAGACGTTTTTTTTGTCCATCAATTCATTTCAAGATAACCGACTTAGTGTTTCACAAACAACCATGTGGCCAACAGGCATTTGCAAACAATGCTCAGAAAGATGAGAATGATGTAAAGATTGGAAAGAGGATTTGTGAAGACCAGAACACTGGAACGCCCTCCCCCCCTCTGTTCTCAGCACTCCATTCACGGAGGATTACATCTCTGCAATTGAAACTTGGCAGGGAATTCTCCGCCCCGAAAATGTACCATCTCACATCACGCTGACGGCGTGGAGTGGAGTGGCCATCTTTGCCTCAGATGAGAGGGACAGAAACATGGCTGAAGGGAGCAGGAGGTGATGGAGATTAGGCAAACAAACCAGTAGGTGAGATCTTTTCTACTCTCGTGCTTTACTTTTCCATAAACGAATGCCGAAGATTCACCAGGACAGATACAGACTTCTACTAAGCTGATGGATTATAACCACGTCTGATTGCAAGTCCGACTGTTCGTAAATGTGAATTTGTCCTTGTGACATGGATTTGGCGCGACTGCTTTACTTCCCAGATGTGTTTATAGATGGTAAATGTGGGAGGTGGCAGCTGAGAATACTAGCTGGTCATGAAGGTGTTTTCCAACAGAGGGATTTTTCTGTGGCTGTTCAGAATGAACGCTAAGGAAGTAGAAAATAATTTTCTGAGTCAATGGCTGATAGTTTGCGTTAGATCTTTGTCACAACTGTTCCTGTGAATGGAAATGGATGAAAAATGAGCAAACCGGTCTGGTGGCCTAGACAAAATATCAAGGCTGTAGACTTGTTGAACTCGTAGAGCAAACAAAAATGTTCATGGACATTTTCTCTATGGGTATGCTGCTGACAACGGGTTGTTGCGAACACTTGTGCTGCATTCACACCAAACCAAAACATGCATTAAATTAATGTCTGCTGCCTCTCTTTTGACACTCGTCAAATTTACTGTTCAGTTCGTTGATGCCCCAGCCGCGGAGCAACACCCAAAATTTATCTGGACTTCATTTGTTGCTACATCATAGAAAACATGGAGATTGTTGAGCAAGTAGCTTTGGTTTATTAGTTTTGGAGAGCTCTACAGAGGGGCCGGCAATCACGTCGCCATTTACATGATCATCCAGAGTCTCTCTCGGGACGATGTACTTCACTCCTGATGGCAGTTTTTGTGTGGACTTAGGCAGAACTCCAGAATGACACAGGCTCAGCTTGAAAAATTAAGAATTTTAATTTGCTCAGAGGAAATGGTGGAGAGCTGAGGAGACCCCTGGATCCTCCTGACCAGAAGAGGCAGTGGAGAATCTACAAAAGAGAAGATATTAGCTACCAAGCTAAAAGCTAGAACAAGGCTTAGCAAATTAGAGATTTGCTCAGTCGCGAAAGTTGTAGTTGAAGCTTAGGACAAATACAGGTCTGTTCCACTTTCAGCTTGGGAGGAGATCAGGTTCAGCACAGGAGGACTGCAAGTGATGTCCATGTTCAGCTTGAGATGAGAGGAGATGATCCAGCTTGAGTCCAGACAGAACAGTACATCCAAAACCATGAGAAAGGACGAAGGCAGGACTGGACAAACAAATACTTAGGAAAAGGGAAAAAGCTTGGACAGGATCTTTACAAAGGACTGGTGAGAAGGCAAAAGGCTCTTTACACTCTGGCACCTGTGGCAGACAGAGAGCTGCTTAAGAAAGGGGAGGCACAGGTGGAAATGGTCAGATAATTTAGCAGGAGAGCAGAGTGGAGTGTGAGTTCTTCCATCTGTCTGTGGCACAGTTTGAGCATTAACACAATAGGGGATAAATAAAACTAAAGCAGGAGGATCTATCATTGTCTTGATGAAAATAAAAAAACTATCATAAGCCCATGGAGCTGGAGCGATCATGCGCACTCGCGGCAGCTCTATGTCTGTCAGCCAGCCAACCGCCAATGGGCCAGCACAGTAAACTCTGCTGCTCAGGGCCGGCAACCTGGGTAGTAGGTCTTGCAAGCTCTGCTGGACACTTGGTGGCAGCGCTTGCTAGCTCTGCTGGAGCCCAGGCAGCGTTGCAAGCTATGCTATCCACCAGGTGGCTGATTAGTGTAGGGTGTATCCCACCTCGCCCAACAGAAACCAAGACAGTCTCTGGCAACCCCGCAGCTCCAGCAGGTTAAGAAAATGGATGAAAGTTCAGGACAAAAATCTTTGTATTGAGTGTCCATATTGGGTTTATTTTTTTTACCTTTTGATTTGAGTCACTGAAAATGTCACATGGCCATAGCTGAGTCCCTGAGGTGCGACATCTGCGACATCTTCGCCGCCCTGATGCCCATCGCGCCACAAGATCTGGAGGTTAGGTCCACGACCAAGAACAGGAGCACAGACGATCCACCAGGAATCTCTCTCACTCTGAGATGTAAAATGACGAGCCAGAGGCGTGGTCCACGGTCAAGATCAGGAGCACAGGTGCTCCACCAGGAATATATCCCACTCTGAGATCTGAGATGACGAGCCACGGTCAACGGTCAACCTCAGGAGCACAGGTGATCCACCTTGAATCAAAGAGGACTGGACTGCACCAAACAGAAGCACAGAAAACTAACTAAAATAATAATAAAGAATAAAGGAGAGGAAAAGTAAATGAGAATCTGTTTGTAGTTATGTGCGGACATCTTACAGGCTTCCTACGGGCATTTTATGGATCACATGCACACCTTGTTCATACAGAAAGTGCGCATGGTCAATAAGAAGCTAAAACATGCACCTTACTTATAACTAGAATTTGGGTGGCGTTACGCACCATACAACAGCACCACCCATACGCCACAAGTTTGTGCTTCTTACATTATTCTTACAAATATGATACACTTGCCACACGCACGACAATGGTACGTTCCATTTTTCACGGCATCGCTTAAGGTGGCCATACCACCGTCAAGGAATCTGCAAGACAGTTGGCGCTTTTGTCCAAGACCTTCCACAGGCCCAACCAATCCAATAGCCCGTATGGGTCAACCCCTTGTGGAGGCGCATTTGACTAAGACCTTATGAAGAACTGGTTTAGATATCAGGTATTGGATTATCATATTCCATAATTTAACATTATCTTTCAGGAAAGATCAAAGTTTTAAAAACTCACAGCTTCCATGAAATATTTAAAAAATGTGTCTCATAACTGATGATTTTTGAGGCATCCATGATCGCCGCAGCGATTCTTCCATTGGTCAATTGCAGTTAGAATTAAATTTGACATTGCAATGTTTTGAGGATCAGCTGGAATATTTTAGATAATCAGTTTCTCTACAAATGTCCTCATGAAGTTTGATGATTCTCTGCTCCCTCAGCATTACCACACATTAGCACTTTTCGTAGATTCCTATGATCTTAAATTGTTGCTCTGTCATGTTTCCTCTTGGGCCAAATTCTGTTTTCTGTACTTTTGGGTTGTATTTTCTGTCACTTGTTTTATATTTTCTGTTGGTGTAGGAGTTTTTTTTTTTTTTATTTTGCCATCTTTGTTTGTGTATTTCAAAATTCTGAGCATGTTCTGTTCCAACAGAGCTGATATTTCTTCTCTGCTTATACTGGCTTTGGTCCTGTAAAATGGGGTTATTTCTGTGTAAATAGCAGGTTTTTTTGTTAATAAATCCTGGATATGTTTTATTTCTTGGATCTTTGAGTCATTTGGACGTTTGTGTTCTTTCCTTCATGTCATGGCGTTTTGCAATCTCCTATACTGGGTTGAAATATAAATTGGGGGTTTGTCCGGGATTTTAACAATTAAATAAAACGTTAGGTCATTCATAGAAAATATAAATAAAAGTCATCTTTCAAATAAGATTTTTATTTTACCGTTTAATTTGTGTTGAAGATTTTCAAATGAACTTACATTTTCAAAGGCGACCTAAATTTTCTCAGTGGTTTGATCCAAACCCACTATCCACCGTTCAAGAGCTTTGCAGGAAATTCCCATATAAAGGTGAAATTAGAACCCACTCGCCACTTCAAAGTGAGTCAGAGTCCTTTAAGAATATTTAGGAAATGACAAATCCCAAGGACAGGAAACCCACCTGTTGTCAGTTATGGAAAACACATAACTTTCTGTGAAAATGACCACTTTAATCAGGAATTATATCTGCCCATTTGTAAACTTTTTCTTGCAGCTTTGTAAACCCATGAGTGTGCATTTGTAAAATTTACTTTTTGCCTTTTTTTACTTTTATCATCATTCATGTTCATAGATTAAAAATCTGAAAGAAAACTTATTTTCTGAATGAAGACCATGCTATTTTCCTTTTATAGTCTAAATAAATAATTTTTTTTTTTGTTATTTGCTAAATTTGTAGTGTTGTCTCAAATCAAGCCCATGTAATTTTGGAAAGATAAAAAGCAATTAAGTTAATATAAGTTGAACACAGCAAATAATTAATTATATCAAATAAAGTTCACAAAAAAAATAAAAAGTTTTTTTGTCTTGTGCCAGATTACGGTACAAAAGGACCTGTTATTGATGTTATTGATGTAGACCAAAAATGACCTTTACATTTGCTCTATAAAAAAATCAAATTAGTGGATTTCAGTCGTCTCAAACTCCACAGCCGGCTCACATTCGTGCTCCTGACCTGAGTCTGCGAGGACACACGAGACGTCGCATGCCATGAGATGTCAGAAAAGTCAAACATCTGGTTGCAGTCTGTGGTGCGGAGTCCCTCTGGCTTTGCCTCACATTGCACAAATTCACTGAAAGTTTGGTCGATGAACTAAAACCTGCAGTGTAAACTGAACATGGAGGACGCTTCCAGATCAAGATTTCTCCACGGATTCTTAAAACTTGTGACATGAAATTCCCATTTTTCCAAAGGTGTTCTGTAGCTTCCGTCTGATCAATCTCCAGATTCATAAACTTAATAAATAAC
The DNA here is from genome assembly GCA_003999625.1 of Oryzias javanicus. Taxonomy (NCBI): domain Eukaryota; kingdom Metazoa; phylum Chordata; class Actinopteri; order Beloniformes; family Adrianichthyidae; genus Oryzias; species Oryzias javanicus. The sequence goes on from CM012444.1 coordinate 24,152,712, forward strand.
GTTTTACTTCTTCTCGTTTGCAGTTAAAGCTCCAGGTAGTCGTGGAGAACAAGGAAGTTCATTTGATGGAGTCAGAATTTCTAAATGAAAAGCTTTTAATTTGTGAAGTTAGGACTTTTTTACATGAAAAGGAGAAAATATTGAAGTGAAATATTTTTAATGAGAAAAAAAAGTTTTCTAATTGTTTAAAAACTGACTATGTCACTGTGCTGAATGGCTGAAAGCTGACTCATCTTACATACGCATCAGCATCGCCTGTGAGCCGCTCCATACCAAGTTTTTTTTCCCTCCACCATTTCAGAGGAGGATGGATAGATTACATCTCTTCAGTTGTTTAGCCGTTCCCTGCTGTGTTTGGGTTGCCTGCAGTCATGCGTCTTTACCTCTCTCAGGAACTGAGACAGAACCGCCAAAGCGTTGGTGCTTTTGGATTTTCCCAAAACCTTTTCAGGAAAAGTCAGGAATACAATTAACCACAGGAAAAAATGAGTTATAAATCAACTTTTCAAGCCGAGACTGCGTCAAACAAAATTAAAATATTATTGTAAAAAGTCTAATTTAAGCAGGATTTCACAGAAATTGACGCAGCATACCACAGTCTAAACTAATTAGTAAGTCTGGAGGGTACTGAATCATCAAGAAGGCGTCCAGTTAAGAATAAACAGATATGTCCGCCTCTCTTCACAGGCAGGATGACGAACAAACCAGCAGCCAACCAATCCAACACCGCAAAGGAGAAGGAAGAAGCGCCGCGCGATGACAACACAGAGCTGGCCTATAAGGATGCGGGCCACTGCAGCCGCAATACTCACAACCTCCTGCTGGGTCTCACTGTCCTCGGTACGCAGGAGCTCCGACTGCCTCTTTAAAATCATTCCTAACTTCAACCACTGTAGCTAGTTTGATAGAATTCACCGTGAAGATTTATGTATTTATTTATTTTACAACTTTTGTGTCCAGCTTGGTTTGCAGAAAATCTAACCACACGCGAGGTTAGCCGTATACGGTCCGTGACCATTTTCCTGTGAGACATCACAGGCTTGTTGTTGTCCTCGGTTCGTTCCTGTAAACACTTTGCTATGTTTTGCCGTAGCTGGGCTTTCAATCCACAGAGAGAAAAAAAAGCCCAGCGAAGCTGAGAAGTGTGTTATTTTTGTCTGTAATTTGTCACCAAGATTTAAACTCTGATATGAAGCCGTTTACATTACAGTAGATGGCTCTCATTAGTCAGAGAGCCTTTACACGGCACATGTAAACTAACAGGCCGGGTCTGTGGATTCACCCAGAACTTGCTGAGTTTCTCAGCTAAACAAATACAGTAAAATGCGGTTATCCTTGTTTTTGATGTGTCTGCATCTAAACCAAAGCAGGAAAGACGTCCCACTTCTTTTTGTTAAAAAAAGCTTCTTTTCATTCATGTTTTTCTACAAACTGAAACTTTTTTCTTTCAGGTGTCGTCATGGGGGCGGTGTTTGGGATGCTGCTGCGGTACATGATGGTGACAGACATGTCCGCTCTCACGATGGTTTCCTTTCCTGGAGAAGTCCTGATGAGGATGCTGAAGATGCTCATCCTGCCTCTCATCATCTCCAGCCTCATCACAGGTGAGCCACTCCCACACATCCTGTTCAAAGAACTAGTTCTTGTTTCAGCTGTAAAAACAGACAGATTGTTATTTAATTGTAGCTTGTTATGTATGGAGCTAAATCGGGGCCAATATTGTTTGAAACCGAAATAAAATATTTTGAGAAAAATAGTACTGTTTGGCCAAAAAAATAGGTTTCAAAACTCAAAATTTCAATTTCAAAACCTTTTTTTCAGTTTCAAATCATTTTTTCAGTTTCAAAAATTTTTTTTTTCGTTTTCGAATCTCAAATCCCGATGGGTTCACTGGCTCTGAGAACGGTAATAATTACGATCAGAAAATGGCTGTTCAGTCTGTTCTCTCATGGTCTGAAGTTGTCCCAAAACTGGTGTAATAAGCAGAGTTTTATTGCGTATAAACCACTTGACCAAAACACTGTTCAAGCCCGTTCAAAGCGCCATTTCATTGAGTTAAATACAGGTGAAGAAACAAAAATAAAATGTCCCCGTGGTGGGTCGCCCTTCTCCGCATCAAAACTGAAGTTACCACCCTCATCGATTTTGATTGGTCCTCGTGTTAGCCCCGCCCCAATGCGCCACAGCGCGGCCAAAAGTTTTGAAACTGAAACTTTGAGATTCGAAAACGAAAAACAAAGATTTGAAACGAAAAAAAAAGATTTGAAACGAAAAAAAAAGATTTGAAACAAAAGTAAAAATAGATTTGAAACGAAAAAAAAGATTTGAAACGAAAAAAAAGATTTGAAACTGAAAAAAAAGTTTTCAAATTTTGAGTTTTGAAACCTTTTTTTTCGGCCAAACATTAAAAAAATTTTTTCAAAATATTTTATTTCGGTTTCAAATAATATTGGCCCCAAGTTATGTTTCAATGGTATAATAAATATTTCTGTGTTGTTTATCACTTTGTTTTGCTCTTACATCAAATATGTAAAGATTTTAAGACATTAATAGTCCTCACTTTAGAATTTAATTAACAAGTACTAAATGTATTATAACAACATAATTCATCATAAGTTACAACAGGAATATAATTCATTAACGGATTAACAGTACATTTCTAAAACCATGGATGTAAAATGATAAATGTATAAAGTTTCTGAAATCTTTCACGAACACTTTATAAATGAACTAACAACTTAAAGAACCGCATCTACATAACTGGTCTTAACATACCATTAATAAACACATTATAGTAATCCAGGATTTTTCCTGTCTTAAAATAAAGTGGTGGTGATGTCTCCTCGCGGCCTCAGATTCATGTACCTTAACTTTTGCTCCCTCGAGCAAATTTATTAAAAATTGACTATTTTAGCAGGTATATTTACATAAATGAATGAAAAAAATAGTATTATTTTATTTCAAGTTCATTACTTTATTTTCTTCTAAGTGCTTCTTAGTAAATACGACCTCATGGAAACTAACAGATCCATGGACATTTACTGAACATGGGATTGTGCAGAAAACATCGATTTACAACTTTACAACAAACATCCAGTGTAATGTGACTACACTCAATCTGTCAGGTTTTTTCTCTTTCCCTTTTTTTGTTTACTGTACGATTATCCGTACCTGTAAAACTAATACATTTGACTAACATGACTGAGTTGGAACAAAGATTTGTCTATTTACGTATAGCTAGATGTACACGGTTATAGAAGAAACAATATTCACGAGGGGTGTAATGGATCACAAAACTCACAGTTTGGGTTGTGTCACAGTTTTAGGATTACGGTTTTGATCATATTTCAGATCAGTAAAAAGTGAAAAGAAACAACAGGAAAAAACAAGAAGATAAAAACCTTAAATAACTTTTTTGAAAAGTTTTAAAGCATACATTTGAGAAAAGATTTATAGAGTACTTCAAAGAATAAATATACTGTCACATATCCTTGAACTTTGAACATAAACAAAAATGTAAAAACATAAAGTTTCTGATTACATTTACATGTTACAAGACCAACAAAAACTGAGAGAAAAGAATGCTGAAAATGCAGCCCCCCCCTCAAAAAAATAAAAATAAATCTTAAAGGAAAAAGTTAGAATTAAACTTGTTATTTATTTGTATTACTTGTAGTATTAAAACTGATTGTGGAAACATTTAAATATTTTAAATAATTATTATTATCCATGTGCAGGTGAGGCACTGTCATGCTCACTTTTCCTGGAGATTTTTGACCCTTTTGGCTTGCCGTACTGCCTTCCCTGGACGGCGCTTTCCTGAAACTGAGCAGCAGCTGCTGGAAACCGAGCTGCGCCCAAACCTCTTTTGTTCTTCTTTTTTCTGGTTTTATTTACACTTGAAACTGGATTCAACTCTCAGTGATTACCATACGTTTGAGCGGAAGTCAATGGCTTTAAGTGCTAATTTGGACACAGCGCCACTCATCCGTACTGGTGGGTGTGTGTAACTGCAGGTACAAACGACTGAAAGATCGCGACTTGAGAACACTTAATCATGTGTTTGATTAAACAGCAGGGGCTGGTGGCGCTTGTAAATTAGGTGATGGTAGCCGCCACCAAATTCTCTATGCAGAGAAAAACCCTTTAATCATTTCTAAATCATGGATAAAATGTTAGTAGCTACTTGCTCATGTTTAATTAAGTAGAAGGTATGATTTATAAATAATTAACTAAGTGATAACTCATTCTCAACTAATGCTTAATAGTGTGTAGTTATTATAAAGTGTTACCACACTCTTTAATGTTAAATGTAATAAAATATATAAAAAATGCAATAAAATATTTGTTTTTATGCATTTTCTGCTAAAACATCACCAACTCAATTTTTTTCTATTGTAAAATAATTTCCATGTGATCTTTTAAATATGATTATACAGTTTTTAGCCAAAATCAAAAAGCTTGTGACGTGTTTTTAAGACATATTTTTCAGAGCAACAGGAGATCATTAAAATGTAGTTGTGGGTGGGACGGTTGAGGCTGGAGTTAGCTCCTTTCCCATCAGCCCCTTGTTTACACTCTCTCCCACTAGCTTATAGCACCTCACATGGCTAAGCTAACATTAGTGCGGCAAAACAACAGCGAGCAGTGTCAGAGCTAGCGAGCTGTACAGGTTTGAGTCAGATGCCAGCTCAGACAAATAAAGGAAGACGTTAGTGGGTCTATTTGTCTACAAGTAGATGTATTTGAATTGGATCTGCGTCACAAACCCAAGTGTTTTCAAGCCACTGGTTTTCATCTTCTCCTGATCCAACATGATTTGAATAAAGAAATACTCATAAATGCAGTTTTAAGATTAAATGATTTCATACATGAGAAAATGTTAAAAGAACATGTTAAAAAGACCAAAAACAGGATTTTCATTGGAACTGGAGATACAGTCCACAGACGGTTCCTAAACCTCTGCCCTCGTCTCCTTCAGGGCTTGCTGGTCTTGATGCTCGCTCTAGTGGAAGGATGGGAAGCAGAGCCATGGTGTACTACATGTCCACCACCATAATCGCTGCGGTTCTGGGTGTGATCCTGGTGCTGGGAATCCACCCGGGCAATCCTAAACTGAGGGGGAGAACCACATCCACGGCGCCAAAGAACCAGGAGGTCAGCAGCCTGGACGCCTTCCTGGATCTGATCAGGAACCTGTTTCCTGAGAACCTGGTGCAGGCCTGCTTTCAACAGGTACTCCCCATTTTTGTTGGTCTTGTCTTGATTATAATGAGATCATAGTTTGATTAACGCCTAAATGCAATAAACTCATCAGGAAAACACCTAATAAGGCAGGAAATTTTGGGAGAAGCTGAGCAGTTTTCTTAAAAATGCCCGATTGTCTGTCGGTTCTCTTTTTCTCCATTGTTAAAACTTACCCTGCTGTTGTGCCACTGATTTATGTTAAAGTTTTATGTTGTTTTTCCACATGTGCTTTCAGTTCTCATACATTATGACCTGTTTTGTTCTGTCATCTGTTTAGTGATTATGACTCCCTTTGGGCTGTAAAACGATTGAAGATAAAATATTGAATGTGGGTCATATGGATAAATGCTTTCAATCATTAGCAGACCGTTTTCAAAAAGTTTCTTAAAAGTGATAAAAGTTGAAACTTTCTTAGGTTTTAAGGATCTTTATCATCAATAAGCTCCACTCCGATCATTTTTTGAGCCATTTTCAAAACGTTCCCAGCCATCTTTTTAATTATAATGTTGCAGTTTTTAATCAAAATAAAAAAAACGCTGAGTGGTTTTCTAGGACATAGTTTCTGCAGAGTGGCAGGAGTTCGTTAGAAACTTCACTTCCCAATGCAGATTGGAGCTGGGAGCTTGTGACCCGCCCAGCGTATTTTCAAAGACACAAATAAGCTTTTGTTTAAAGTACAGTTTTTTTTCTACATCCTATTCAGAATGAAGAAGCCCTCAGAAATACAATTTCGAGTTTACTTTTCTTTACATATTCCCTCCATCAAAAAAAAAAAAAAACGCCACAAGAACATGTTAAAAACACCATTTTCATCGGCTTGGGTCTTTAAAGCAGGAATAGAACTTTAAGTTTTGCACCAACATTCCAACAGAATGATTAGTCCTAATGACAATATTTTTTATTTTTAAAAACATTTCCAGTAGTGTTTTCATTATGATTTTGATTTTAACCAAAATTCCACAACCTAAATATCTTAAAAAGCCATTTTTTATGTTGATCTAAAGGCTGTTTCCAAAATCAGCTGAGCTGAGTAGCCCCGCCCCTAATCCCCCTGTCTGATTATGATAGCTCTGTGTCTCACCAGCATGAATCTTCCCCGCTGCTCCATAAAAACCTCCATCAATCTGGGTAATGTCCAGCCGTATGGTTCTGATCCGGATGTCAGCTCAGATCTTCATGGACCGAACTTCCTCCAAAATCCTGATTCTTTCTCCTTCCAGTTCACCAAAGACTCTTTTAGCTCATTCTCCAATGTTTTGACGTTGCTGTGATCAATCCATTCAATCCATTGGTTTCTCAGAGCAGAAAATAATGAAAGCTAACATTCAAATGCTCTTTCATTCATTTACAACCCTTTCCAACTGCAGTCAAATGAGCCGCTGTTCACATTTCTGTGGTCACATCAAGAAGCTCCGTGGAGTCTGGTGGAGATTTTCCAGCGTTCTCAGCCCTGCTACCGTAAGTATTGGATGAAACTCACACCAAAAATCCAGTGACGACTGATTGGAGCACAGAAATGTGAACGGCGGCTCATTTGACTGCAGTCAGTGTGAAGATAGCATCTTCTCTTCTCCAGAACCTGAACTAGACACGCTAGCCGGACCAGATGAGGGTTTAGTGCATGTTATGATGTAAAGAAGATCATTCATTCAAACAGTTTGATTGACAGACATTTAAAGGAGAAATACTCAGAAATACAGAAAACAAAATAGTTTTTTATTACATTTGTTCTCTTTCATAAGAAAAATGCTACACATACATGTTAAAAACTTTTCATCACAGGGGGACTTTAAATGGATGAATCTTTGTGTGAAGTCGTAATGATCAGTTGAGGAATGAAAACTTCTACAAACTATCACCCGTTTCGTGGCTCATCCCCTGTTTGTTGCTCCTGTCTTAAGTGGGGTGTGTCAAAATGATTCCTTCAGTCTTGTTTGAGTACGTTAAGGTCGGCCTTTCCTTAGCTGCTAATCTCCTTTTATTTTGCCTCAGTTTAGTGTCTCCTAGTGAATAGGGAAAGCTGCCAAACCAGACCTGATTGACTCCCTTTTCTCTCTTTGTGTTGTTGCATCAGTTCTTCCCCTTTTTTTTAAACCTATCTTTGCATCTCTGCTTCTTTTGTTTACACTCATCAGGAATTCATTTAGGTCATAAAAGGAGCGGCAGTCAATGCAGGAAGGGACTGTCTTCCATTTAATGTTTTTTTTTTTCTTGTTTTTATGTGAGAATCTCTTGTTCTCTGTTTGTTTATTCTTTAAACACAAATCACTGTCAGTTCTGAGCCTGCATGACTTTGAAAACCACATATTATCTGGATTTTTTTTATTTTTTATTGAACGTTCTCGTCATCCTTTCTTTTAGGTCCAGACGGTTCTGAAAACGACTCAGGTGGTTCCAGTAAACCAATCTGAGGCCGTGTCGGTGGTTAAAAAAAAACTGGAATACAAATGGGGGATGAATGTCCTCGGTGAGTCAGTCTAAAAGTGGAAAGATTTTTGCTTCATTTTATGTCCATGAAACATTTGAATTGAATTGAATTGAACTTTATTCATATCCCAAGGGATAAATTTATCTGTAATGGCACCCATATACCTAAACATTTGCAAACACACATATTCCTATGAACATAAATATGAATATAAGTAATACACACCTATCTACAATAACTATATACTATACAATACTATGCAACACAATACTATACATTACTACCACAATAAAATACTGTACAATAACTATATACACATATTGACCTATTTAAAGATTCAAACATTTAAACAACGGCGTTGTTTATTTGCTTGTGCTGATTGGCTGTTTCCTGTCTTCACTAAGGCTTGATCGGCTTCTTCATCACCTTTGGGATCTGCATGGGCAGGATGGGCGAGCGGGGCAAGGTTATGTGCGACTTCTTCAACATCCTGAATGAAATAATCATGACGATGGTCTCCATGATCATGTGGTCAGTGTCTGTGTTTTTGATGTTCTTTGCCATTTGCTGCTTTGCTTTGACGGGCTACAAATTTACTCAGAGGTCAGCGACAGTGAAACTGTGGGAATAGACGAACTGCTTAGACGGTGAGCAGGATGGGAACAAGAAGGAGAGGTTTTGGTGAAGGACATGGACAGATGGGGACAGAGAGGGTTTTCTCTGGGACACGCTGGAGTCTGCGGTAAGCTGGGGAGTAGCAGAGGTCGGGGCCCGGAACAATGTGAAGGACTCCCATGAGATCTGGGATGGAAGATTTCCAAGACATAATGGATCTTCTGATGCGGAGGAGCCGCTTGGCAGCAGCTTACAAAGCAGACAGCCGTGAGGCGGAAGGACGAGTGCGCTTTCAAGAAGTAAGGCTCGTCTTGAGGACTCACAGGAACATGGCTGCTCTTTCAGGGGAAGAGAACATCAGCGCTGTGAGCTGGAACGGGACCAGCAGAGAGTGGGGGTTTTGAAGAGAAACAGCAGGATGCTTGTCTTACATCTCTTTTAGGCCATCCACATGTGCAGCTGGACACCAAAGGAACTGTGTCAGCTCCACATCACTCACGCAGTATAAACAAATTACTCAGCGGGCCTGTGGAGCAAACCAAACACAGAGGCCCGTGTAAACAGAACCGTGGAGAACATCCATTGACTCACATATGCTGCCTCTCCAGAAAAACAACTGTCAGAGCGCTCGCCGCACAGCTGAGCCGCCCGCTGAAGCAGGCCGTGGTCGGGAGGAGACTTGGGGGCGGGGCCAGGAGGGGAACAATGTTTTGATTCACTTCCTACAGATGACAAGTGAATGAATGGGAACAACTGCAGATCCACAAGGGTCCCGTTCTCTGACAGTGAAGAAGATCAGCCAGGATGTGTTAATTATTATTGTTTATCAATTATATGATCCGATCAGCCTTTGACCTATTTTCAAAGTGTTTCCTGTTCTCTTTTAATTATGTTTCAGAGAAAACCTAAAAACCTGTGTTGCTTTCTAGGACATAGTTTCTGCATATTGGTAGAAGTGCATTAGAAGTAACTATCCCGCCGTACAGATTCCAGCTCTGACGAGGAAAACAAAGACGCACATAGTTTGTTTATTGTTTACCGCAAATAAAATTCACTACAAGGATTCATAAAAAGGAATACAGTGCAGGGAGAGGCAATAAACCCAAAAGGTTTATTCAAGGCCTCCCCCAAAAGAATCATACATATAAATATATAAAAATATAAATATATAAAAATGTATATATGGCAATACATATTGGTAGTTCACAAATAACAATTTCTCTGAAATAAAGTGGGACATGGTAGCAGAAAAGATGGCGACTACAAATATTAGACGGAAGGAATTCCAGATTCAAAACACCCCAACAAATTTTGCTTGAAAAATATTCTAGTTTTTTCTGGGAAAACACCAATATAACCGGTAAATCCCAACAGCTGCGTTTTAAACTGAGCTTTGAGGTGTTTCTGTCAAAACCCACAAAGCTCTTTGACACTCCAAAACTCCTTACACAATCAACGTAAATCGCAGAGAAAAGATTTTTTACGCTGGTAAGCAACAATATAAAGAGTTTTTTTCATTATAAAGGGTTGTATTCTGCCGCAAAGCCACTTTTCTCCGCGACAGAATCTACGGATTTGCAAATCTGAACACTTTTGTTGATGACCTTTTAGGATTTAATAACATTTTGAAATATTTTAAGCTAATCCCTGACACTATATTTCAAAGTTTTGGTAAAAAGTGGCTACAACTTTAAAACCTTTTAGAATTTCCACTTCTGGCTAATGATTTTCAGCCGCCATCGTGTCTGCCACCAGGTCCTCTAGTCAGAAGGGGCGGAGCAGGGATCCTGTGTCCCGCCCACCATTCTACATCTCAAATACGATCATTTTCAAACTGAATTTTTTTTGTCTACTTCTGATTCAAATCATTTGAATTAAAAATACAATATTAATGTATTGAATGTCATACAGAATCAGTAAATGCCACACATTAATGTTAAAAACATAAGAAACATGATTTTCATCAGAGTAATTTCAGAAGTATTTTCACTCTAAAAGAAGAATGTAGCCATCTATAAAAAAATAAATATAAAAAGCAAGAGGAGAGGCTAATTGTTTAGGTTATGTATCAATAATGATTTCCAGAATCGATTTGATTTGATTTACGATTTTTTTTATTTTATTTTATATTTCGATTCATTCAATTTGATTAAATTCAATTTTGAGTTTTCACACACATATAGACACATTTGTTTAGAAATACATAAATAATTGATATATGTGTTTTGAATATATTTATACTAACTACTCAAAAATGGATCAGTGAAATAATAAGATTGTCAATATCATACAGTGTTAAATAGTTTCTCTAAAGGAGAAGCTCTAACAAAAATGTTCAGATCATTAAAATTGTAAACATTGTTCTGCTTCTCCTGGAGGGCATCTCAATTTGGCCACTAGGTGGAGCTTGAACTATAGCAAGACACTTTTTTTTCCCAGAAGAAAAAGCCAAAAATGGTGCTTTAGACCACAAATTAAAAAAAAAAATTCCCCAAAAGAGTTTAGAAAATTTATTTAGTCAGTAATGTACGTTTAGGTCGACCAAGCGTTAGCATTAGCCGTCCTATGGGAAATTCCATTAAATGTTAACATCAAGCTAGCATACTTACTAGCATTATGTGCTAGATCGATCTCTATTTTTATGAATCGATATATTAGCTTTTTAGCTAGAGTAAACAAACATCTCCTCCTCCAGCTGGATCTCTGCTCCATGTCCGTTGCAGGTACTCCCCTGTCGGCATTGCCTCCCTGATTGCAGGAAAGATCGCCGCTATTGGAGACCTGGAGACGGTCGCCAGGCAGCTGGGCATGTACATGGTGACGGTCATCGTGGGCCTCGTGATCCACGGCGGCTTGATCCTCCCCGCCATTTTCTTTGCCATCACCAGAAAAAGTCCTATAACGTTCTACTCTGGAATCTTCCAGGCGTGGATCACCGCCCTGGGAACTGCCAGCAGGTACGGCGGCGTGATCAATCGATCGGAGTATTCTGTATTAGTTTCTCCAGGGCTGAGCCGGGTCAGCGGAGCCAAAAGTGCGTGAGCGGAGCCTCTCATGGACAAGTCCATGTCAGACAGATCACATATTTGGGATGCCTAAGCCTTCGGATTGGTCGCCAGCAGCCAAACTGGCGCTACTGTATGCTGCTTGGCCCGGCCTGACTCGGCCTGTCTGGATTCTGCTGACACCAACTGTCATTTTGGCACTTTATTGAGGCTTTAGTGAAAATGGATAATCCTATCAGTGTTTTCTGTAATTATATTATGACCCGAGCTTAGCGGGGCGAGGAATCAAATTCCTTTAATTCACATATTGGAGGAGTGAAACAGTGGCTGTCACCAGCTGTTAGGTGTAGGCTGTCAGCCAACTGGACTTTCTGCTGCCTTTTATTTGCCTCGTGGCCTGTTTTTGCCCCTTCACCTTTCTCCCCTCTGATGCCTCTCACCACCTGTCTGCTTGTTTCCATTTCAGCTACCTCTTCTTTCCTCTGACTTTCTCCTGGTCTTTTGCGTTTTCTCCCAGCGCCGGGACGCTGCCGGTCACTTTTCGCTGTCTGGAGGAAAATCTGAAGATCGACAAACGCGTGACCCGCTTCGTGCTGCCCATAGGGGCCACCATCAACATGGACGGCACCGCTCTGTACGAGGCTGTGGCGGCCATCTTTATCGCCCAGATGAACGACATCAGCCTGGATGGAGGACAAATCGTCACAGTCAGGTGAGTTTGTCGCTTTTGTTGGAATTCCACTTTTATTTAAAAATTTTAAAAACTTTTGGGTTTAAACAGACAACAAAGAGTTCGCCCTCCGGAGGAAACTGAAGGCAAACAACATAATTTTGCTATTTAAATGTGACACTTTTTTGTTTTATGGCTGTTAGTCTTTCAACACACCTGTTACTCAATCACGAACGCTCTTCCCGAAAAAGACCGCACTAACCAGTTCATTAAGGATAGCTGGAGGCAGAGAGCGCCGGCGAGGACTAATGAAGACCGAGGAAGAGCCAGCGGCGGCGCTGCGAGCCGGCTTCCAGGAAAAACGGGAAGTGGGGATCCGTTTTGACACGCACGACTTTCTCGATTAAATGCAAAATACCGAACAGCCGACCAATCAGCTGATAGATAAACATGTGGGAGGAGCTCTTTCGTTTCTCAAATCTGCTCTCATTTTATTTGTAACACGGTTTTGTGGCATAAATATGACGACGTCACTGACAAAAATACAATTCTTTGAGCGTTTTTGTTCCAGTAGATGCAGCAATATTCAATAAATCTTGGATTTAACTGAATATTTTTTAGTTTTCTATAAGTAAACGACTCAAATGAATTATTATTCGTCATTTTAACATTTCCAAAACTCTTGGTGATGTATTTAATAATTAATAATGGAATAATTTTTTTTGCCTTTTTAACAAACTAAACCACTTAAAATAGTTTGTAAGATTCTCCAAAGTTGATCTCATATAAAGTTAATGCACAATCTGAGGGTTTTATGCCTGTTTTAAATTGAGATTGTTTTGAAGTTTTAACAGGTTTCACCTCATGATTATGTTTTTCATTCAAATCAAAATTCTTGTTTTTCCAAATACTTTTACAGCAGATCATTTCTTTAGGATACGTAACTGTCTGCAGCCACTTCTCCATTACAGACGGAGGTTTTCTACATTTTTTTAAGCTAATTGGATCCAGTTTTCTTGGCTCAGATTCAGCTTGTTATGGTTGGAGGATACAAATGATCCTCAAGCTGCCTTCTGTGTCTTTCTTCAATTACTGTTTACCACCAAGTTCCAAATAATATAATTATAGACTACTTTGTTCACATGTGAGCTGATAAAGATGGTCCGTCCGTATGAGGGGGGGAAGACGACGACTGCGGACGTCTGAAGAAGGCTGAGCTTTAGATCAGATAGATTCTGTTGGGGTGGAGATAACACGATTTAGAGTCCAAACTGGCCTGCAGTCACATCTGGGCCTGACATGAACTGGTAATTTTTATAATTGCTTACATGTCAGAGCAAGCTGCATTCCTTCATGATGCTGTGGGCAGAACAGTCCTCTGCGTTGCCTGTTTTAAAAGAATGCGCATAAACACTGAATTTTCTCCTATTAAATAACCTGCGGTCTTGTTTTATGCTGAGATTATAATATTGGAAAAATTATATTGTAAAAGGCAATAATAGTGCATTTATTAACTATAATGTTAAAGTTGCATCTAACTAAAAAAAAAACTTCTTTTAGTTGAGTATATTTGAGTAACTTTTGTGGTTCTTATATTTGTTAAGTCAAACTCTGAAGAATCTTTTAAAGATCTTTAAAGCTTCTTTTAATCATTAGCATCAAAATCAGACTTCAATTGAGTCACTGAATATTTTTTACATTAAAATTATGATATTTCAATCATTTCTGTATATATTTTATCGTATAATTTTTTTATATATTAAGTTAAAGATAAATATATTGATAATCAATGAATGAGTTGTTTAGTTGGGAAGCGATAAACAGAAAAAGTCTCGTTTCCACCCTGTTAGCATGAACAGAAACTGCAGCTCCGCCTCTTCCATATTTAAATGCTTATTTGAAATAAAAGTAGGAATCGCTTATTGATCCAAACCGTTTTGTTTCTTGTTTTAATGTTTGCTCCTCATTTGGGTTCGGAAAGTGGCTTCAAAATCTATCGTTTCAGAAAAACCCGGATCTTTTTAAATAACTCAACCAGACGTAGCTTCACGACTGAACCGTTCCTTTCCCCCCTCAGTATGACGGCCACCCTGGCCAGTGTTGGAGCTGCCAGTATTCCCAGCGCCGGACTGGTGACCATGCTGCTGATCCTGACGGCCGTCGGCCTGCCAACCCAGGACATCAGTCTGCTGATCGCTGTCGACTGGCTGCTGTGAGTCGTGTGTTTGAGCTGTGGCTGCTGCGAACGCACAGAATGTCTGAGAAAGTGCCGCTTTGGAGACACTCCAGCGCTTCACTTCTGTTTGTCCGCTCAGGGACAGAATGCGCACCTCCATCAATGTGGTGGGCGACTCGTTCGGGGCTGGGATCGTGTATCACTTATCCAGAGCGGAGCTCGCTGATCTGGACGCAGCAGAGATGCAGATGCTCCACCCGGGAGAGGAGCTGGATTTCATCCCTCCTCCTTCCATCCTCACTGACACGGACCTGATCGACCCCCTCAAACCGCCGGAGCTGCCCCCCCGCTCTCCGCGCCCTCCCAAACTAAACCACCACAGCCACGTCGCGTCCCAGTCCATCCCTCACTCGCCGTCGTGTTCTGTCCGATCTCCATCCCCCCGCTCCATCCGTTCTCCCTCCCCGCGCTCCGTCTGCTCCCATTCTCCTCGGCCCCTCCGTACTCATTCACCGCGTCTGCTCCGCAGGACGGAGCAAGGCTACAGCCCCCTGCCCAGTTATGATAACCAGGTAAGGTTCTTTTTAGTTCACTGGAAAAACTTTTAAATCATCTTTTAAGGTAAAATTATAAAAAAATAAAACATTTGGAGTTTATTTAAAGTTTCAAACTGTTTCTATAAATGTAAGATTTGTGCTTTCAAAGCTTCAGTCAATAATGGAACCGTGGCGTCTGTGTTCAGATCTCCATGCCGCCACGCTCCTACCGAGAGCGGGAGCGGGAACGGGAACGAGAACGGGAGCGAGAGCGAGAACGGGAGCGAGAGCGAGAACGGGAGCGGGAGCAACTCAGGCGAGAAAGTGAGACCGAAGACGACGAAGAGCGAGACCGGGTGCTCTGCGAGCTCAGCGACGGCGAGGAGAGTGATGATACCGCTTACGATCGACGGCACGCCATTCCGCCGTGTGACTTGCCGTGATCTGATTTCTCCTGAATGTTCCCATAATGTCTTTGTTTCACCTCCACTTTTTCTGTCTTCTGGATCTTTGTTTTTATCCAGAAAAGGGAAGGCCAGCGCTAATATGACTGAAGAGTTGAACAATATTTATCCACCATATAAAAAAAAACTATTTTAAGACAAAGAATAAATTAAGGAATTCTAAAAAAGAGTTTAGAGAAACAAGGAAAAACTATTTTTTCGCTTAATTAAGAAGAGCAATATTGTAGTTTTCTAAAGTAAAGTTCAGATTTTATGAATCAAATCTGAATGAAACAAGTTCTCAGTTTTGATTTAGTTATTTTAGTCTGATTAACATCTACAATAGAAACTAACAGCTTATGTGCACTTTTCCACCTTCAATTTTTCAACTTCTTCTGCATAAAAATGTTAACAGCTTAGTGAACATTAGTTAGTTCTGTCTCCATTTTTTATTTTTCTAAAACTCAAACCCCAAGAAAACATAACATGTAATCTTTCTCTCCAACTATCAAAGACGTCACCTGCAAACAAAAAACTATTCGATACACAAAAACATTTCAAAAATGAAGGAAATCAGGTGAGACAGAACGGTTCCTAGAACCTGAAATTCTCTTGAAGTTTCTGGAGGAAAGGTTGCTGGGGCCTTTCCTCGACCAATCCCTGTTTGAGTTTTCTAAACGTAACACTCCCATTTCGCTAGCCACTCTTCAAGTTAACACACATAAGTAAATCAGGTAAAATTTTACATCTTTTTCCACTAAATTTGAGTTTCGAATTTTCCCAAATATTGAGTTTTCTTGTCTTTTAGGATTTAGAACTTTTCACACAGTTTTACAATTGTGCTCATAAGTTTACATTCAATGGAAGAAATGATGATTTATTGGTCATTTTTCATAGAATATGAAAGATAACACAAAATCTTTATTTCCACTCATAGTTAGTGGTTGGGTGAAGCCGTTTATTGTCAAAAAATTCCGTTTACTCTTTTTAAATGATAGCAACAGAAAGTTTACATAACCTGATGACTTTATTCAGAAAACATGCACACAAGCCGGAACAAAAAGGTTTGAATGGCAGCTAAAGGTGACCTTCCTCACCTGTGTCAGTAATTAATGTCTGTGTAGTAAAAGTCTCCCAACAGACCCACACATCCTTCATCCAGCTCTGCACTGACATTTCTAGTTCCTGAGTTGTGGGGAAAGCCAAAGAGCTGTCAAAAAATCTACGGGAAAAGGTAGCTGAACTGTAGAAAACAGGAGAGAGACACAAGAACTGAGAATGCCAGTCAGCAGTGTTCAAACGTTGATCAAGAAGTGGAAAAAGAGGGGTTCTGTTGAAACACAAACAAACATTTCTGCCAGAAAAATCATTAGGAATGCAAAGAAAAACTCACATGTGATCCAAAAAACTTTGGTGTGGATGTTTCAAGATGTACAAAAAGGTAGCAACTAATTGTCTGGATGTTTTGATGCAAACGCCACAAAATAATTTACAAAACATCAAACAGCGCAGAGACAAACCTCTGAGTTTATGGACCAAAGTCATTTGGAGGGATAAGACCTGAATGGAGCTTTTTGGGCACAACTGTACATTTGTAGAGGAGTCAACCAGTCATTTGATAAAAGTATCAGTATCTGCTGTGAAACATGGAGGCGGATTAATGATGGTTTGGGGATGTTTGAGCTACAAAGACACAGGAGACGTGGTCAAAACTGATGACAAGATGAATGCAGTGCGTTATCAGAAGATACCGGAGCAAAACCTGCATTCATGGGACGCATTTGGACATTTAAACATGACAACGATCCAAAAACCAAGGCCAGGCCCACCTGGTTTTAGCTCCAACAGAATCACTCTGGAGTGGCCGTCTCCATCTCTCGACTTCACTATTATTGCGCCACTCTGGGGAGATCTCAAACGGGAAGTTCAAGCAAGAAAACCCAAGAACTTAAAGGAACTTGAGGTTCTCTGCCCTGAAGAATGGGCTGCTTTACTATTAGAGAAATAAAGAACTTAATTCACAAAAACCTCAAGAGACTTCAAGCTGTCAAAAGGAGGGAAAACACAGTATATTTAGAAGTATCTGTTGTCATTAGGATTTAAAAAGTATAAACAGATTTTTTTTTAGCAATAAATAGCTTTACCCAACCAATGGGGAAAATGTGTTAGCATTCATATTCTATAAAAAATAGCTGAGAATTCCTCATTTCTTCGAGGAACTTTGAGCACAGCTGTAGCTGGATGCCATTGGCCTGTTTATATTTGTACAGATTTTTTTTGTTTTTGTAAATGTTAAGTTTTGTATGGATAAAACTAACAGCTGGGATTTGGTTACAGTCGGTTTTGTCGATCAGAGCTTTCCAACATGCAGCTGGTTCCTTCAATAGGAAGTTCTCTAAAGCTCTAAGAAAGAAGAAAAAGTTTGTGCGGTTTCAGTTAGTATTTTTCTACAGTTCTCCACCGTCCTGCATCTTTTTTTTTTCATTTTCATCCTTTGCTTTCTTCCTCTTTTTCTCCTGACACAGTCACTGTTGCTATTAATATTGTCTAAAATCTAAATATTTTTGTGTGTGTATGTGTGTGTGTTTATGTTAGGGTGTGTGCCATCATGACTATTACAAAAATGCTGTTTTAATTCTTAAGTTTGCATTTGTTAGTTATATTACTTATCTTAAATCTCTGCAAGTTACTATCTCTGCTCCCATCCCTCACTAGTTGAGATGTCCTTCAGATTCAGCGGTTGGTGCAGGTGGTGTGTATATTGTACGTAATAATACTAATATATAATAAAATCTAAGAGCTCTATTTGAAGTTACTGCTGTCTTCCTGGTTATTTTGCGTATTCAGTGTTTAAAAATCCTGCAGGGAAAGATATGATTGGATGGAAAAGTCGCAATAGACACAGAGAAAAAGCACACAGCGCACACTGAGCTCAGCTTGATGAAACAAAGACACTGAGACAGCAGCGCTCTAATCCTCGGAGATGGGTTAAGGCAGGAGCGAGTGACGATGGCGAGAGGAGCGGCGGGGCAGCAGATGGCCAGAAAGACGTCAATCTTTCTCATTCTTCCCAGACAGCATAAGGGTGCTGGGTAATTGCGAGCAGGACTGACGTGAGTTTCTGGTCCATCACAGGAGGGGTGTGTGAGGTGAAAGGTGAAGAGCTGCAGGCCAGCCAGCGCTCTGCACACATCTACCACGTCTAGGATCCAGGTTTCGGAGAGCAGACCAGACGTCTCTGGTTAAGTGGTGTTGGTGAAGCACTAATCTGCTCTGTAGCTTCTCGGCCGCATGACACGGGGATATGTGAGGCGAAGCGGGGCGGGGGGTCAGGAATTTAATCACTATAGTCATCATCTGAGAGAATGCTGGAGCATCATCTGCTCCCAAGCCCTCACCTCACCTCGCTGAAGAAAGCCCTCAAGACTTCATTCGGAGATTTTACACCCAAACGGGGAGAAAAAAAATCCTTTTCTAGATTTATTTCATTTCCACAGCACACAATAAATTACACAATATTATAGTCTTTGGTGAAAATAAAAGGGGATAAAACACCATGTATCTAGATCAGGGGTCTGCAACCTTTAACACTAAAAGAGCCGTGTTGGGCCTGTTTTTTACTGATCAAATCTTAGAAGGAGCCGCAGAGGCTTATTTTACACTTTAAGTAAATATATTACTACAATGCATTTATTAAATTGTTTTTTTAGTAATAAATATCTATTATGTTTCTTTTTTGGCATGAATAAAAATTATAGGGAAACTAGCATCTTCTCAAAATGTGAAATCATTTTCGACTTCTGACAAAATCTCATAAGATTTCCTTTCAAAATAAAAGACGTCTTGTACCAAACAGGGTCATCCCAATGCAGCTCTAACTATTGTTGTGCAGTAATATGTTCTTTAAACTCATAAAAGATTAAACTTTTTAACAAAGTTTGCTTAGTATTTGAAATCTGAAGGTTTCTTCAGGTCAACGGGGATCTAAAAACGTTGACATACCTGAAGCTTATTTGGTGAACTTAACTAATCTTAATTAAAAAAAAGCTAATTAAGTAACCCTTATTAAAATATATATATGTTATTATTATTATTATTGTTATCATTATTATTATTATGTGGTTCTGAAGCTGAAGGTTGCAGATCTCGAAACTTAATCAAACTATTTCAACTAAATTTGTCTCTTTTTAATTCAACATAAATACATCAAATGACTGGAAAAAGCTGATAAAAATGTCAAAACAAAAAAATACATCAAATAATATAATTAAGTAACCCGTTCCCAACATCCTCATATAGCGGTTTGTATCCTCTGAGCATTTGTTTTTTCCTTTTATTGAATTGGACTCATGGATTTCTCAAGGATATCCTATAATCTGTACTGAAACACTTTTAAATATATTTTTGTTCTGTATTTGTTAGTTTTAAAGGTCTCCTGTCCATTATATCTGGGTGTTTGTGACACAAAATTGAAGGAAATTGTATGTTTTGGTTCTCCTGACAGCTGAGGTATTCCTAAGGAATCCCCAAATATCCCAAATGGTGCAAAACTAGATTGAATGTATTCATCTCACAGGGAGAAATTCACTCGTCATGGCAACTCAAATTAAAAAAGCAAGTCATGGTACGATTACAACTCACCAAATATCGGATCAAACAAGCAAATAGGTGCATGTGGTGGATTCCAGTGCAGCTGCTGGAGAATCGGCGTGATGTGGTTGGAGAGGGGGGTTCTAGTGATGATCCGGCCGGCTGAATTTTGAACCAGTTGAAGTTTGGGTAGGGTTTTTTGAGGAAAGCCAAAGAGAAGGGAGTTACAGAAGTCGATACGGCTGGTGACAAGACTGTGGACATGGGTGGAGGTGGCATGGGTTGTGAGGGAAGGATATGGGTTCTGGGCTGTGTTTTGCCCCACAGCTGATTTAAATACTTTAGCCACAGACCAGATGTTTGGCTAATTTAGGCTTTTTTTTTTTCAGTCATTGGTCTAATTCAGAATTTAGATTGTATATCAGCTACATGCTATATGATTTAAAAAATGTAGGCTTTTTTTTTTTTTTTTTTTTTTAGCTAATTTGGACTTTAGCTAATATTTCAGTGACATGCTACTGATTTTGGTAAATTTAGGATTTTTTTCACTTTTTTAGGAAAATCTCGGATTTAACTAATATTTTAGCTGGAAATCAGCTTCAGCGATTTCAGCATCTTCAACTGTCAACAATAGTATATCAAGCGGCCACATTCATCTTACAGCATTTACACTGGCATTATCGCAGGTGATGCTATATATCTAGTCTCTTTTTTTATTTGTACGATCTCTATGGGTAAATGTAGCAATATAGAACTCACTTATATCAGTGTGCATGTGTAATACTAATGTCTAAACACCTTCACGTCCACATTTTACCTCTGCCAGCAGGGACATTTCACACTAGTGTCATTAGCACAATTTACAAAAAATCTATTTTAAAAAATCTATTTCCGAAATAGCTTCTTTCTTGTGTAAAGACCTACTCCTAAATTGTGTTTTTAGCATGTTCTAATGACGGAACATGCTTAAAATTGAATTTCTGAGAATTTCTTTATTAAAATTGTTGTAAATTAGGACAAAAAAAGTGACATTGGAGAGAGATTCTGATGTAGAAAATCTGTGAGGTCGGCCACAAGCTCCCTTCTGTGAGTTCTGCAGAAGCAAAGTCCTGGAAAACAACACAATTTTAGATTTTTGCTAAAAACAGCATAATTATAATTAAAAGACCTCTGGGAAAGCTTTGAAAACATATCATAAGTGGGAGTTGGACTTTGATTGACTGAGTCCATACCTTTTTGCACAGTAAGCCAAAAATATTCAGCCTTTTTTCTGCAGCTCATCAGGTATTTCTGTCATAACTTTTATGTTCCCCGCAGGCAAAATAGTTGGTCCGGTAAACCGGTGCAGCATTCCTCTGTTCCAACTCAGATGGATTCTGGTCTGACTTGCTCTTTAGGGAACACAGATTCTTATTTGTAGACATTGTTTACCACTGAGATGTCAACAGGGTTGTGTGTCCCTACAAATAGTAGTATGTAGTATTTAGAATTAAATGCAAAAAGACTAAACTCTGGATTTAATTGAGTTCAGGGGAAACACCTGTTGACCTTCTTATATTAAACAAATAAATAATGTTTTCCACACTGAAATAAATAGATTTGTGTACAAGTCCGTTTGCTAAATGTTTTGAATATTTTAAAATAACTAGAGCTCCTTCACACTCAAGAAACTAATCCTTTTTTGGCTAGCAGGAGAAGAAAGGAACCCTAAATAAACCCTCCTGATGGCGTGGTTTAAATGAGCGGTATCATTTCAAGATGACAGATGCTGGATTGAATCTTCTGAAGTCTTTCATGTCACATTACAGTAAATCAAAGCCACAGGCAGCGGGCCGCATACCAGACTGACCTGCACCGCGTTTTACGACTCGCTCTGACATCTAGAGGCAGGATTACTCATGGCGTGCAGCTCTGGTTCTCCGAGGTTTTACAGCCTCACCAACTCAAAAAAAAAAAAAAAATCCAATCTTCTGAATCTCTAAAAGAAAAAGTGTTTCCGTTCTCAGAAAAATCCCCACAGATGAAGTCAAAAAATTAATCTATAAAGTTTCTTCCGCCCTGAGGTTTCCAACTGCTCATCGTTCTCACCCACAAACCAACATAAATGTACTTTTTAAAAAGCTTCAGAAAGATCAAACGTCTCACTTCCGTATCACCTGTTCTCCTACCTGAGCTCTCTAATTTGACTCAGTTGTAGTTTTTTCCACGTTCTCTTCAGAAATCCTAAAGTTTGCTTCTTTTATGCTCATTACAAACATTTGACAGAAATACAAAGAGGTTAATAAGAAGTCAGACTTGAATTTTTTTTTTTTTATCCATGTCTGTTCAGTTGAACCGTGCTTATCCTATTTTCAAAAAAGTAGCTGTTATAGTTGTGTGTAAACTTTCTCAAAAAACAAAATCACAGGAAATTTGCTGCAACTCAAATGCAGTTTAGTGCTCAGTAGTTTTTCTTAGTGGAAAAAGGAACAACAGTTTCCAGATGTACTCACCAGGGAGAGAGCTGCTGTGAGACAGATGTGAAGACAGGTAACTGCAGAGGTTTTGAATGCAAACCTTGTGTTATAGGAGAAAACATGTTGCATTTAGAGTTCACTGTTTTACAACTGATTTTCTAACATCCACAGCTGCTTCATTAGCCAAAAAAAGTAATGTTAGGACAAAACTTTGTTGACTCTTAAAACTTGTACGATCTGGAATATCATCCGATCAGTTTTTCTTCTTTTGTCGCTGGATTAGTCACTCAGCAAAGGTGCGTCCACTCTAATAAAATTTGTTTTTGGTGTTTCTAACCAACACATTCTCATTCCCAACTCTTCATTTATGGACTTATGGTTCCGGGCCCCGCTGCGCAACTTTTTGACTTTTTGGGTGTCCCAAACTCGTTATTTTTTTAAATGCTAGCTGTTCATTTTTTTTTTTTTTTTACATTTTAGCTGTTTTTTTTGACAAGCTGACTTTTCGTTTTATTAAAAGTCTGGCTGTTCGTTTTATTAACCTTCCGCTCTCCTAGGCTTGTTTAAATAAAAGTGGGGTCATCTGGACCCCACAAGACAGTGCGCTGAACTTCTTTTTTTCAATGATTGTCGATGTTTACTGGTGTCCAATGACAGACAGTCTTGTCTACCTTGTCCACCTTCGTCATTCATTGAAGGCTTAACGCCTCAATGTAAGGGTGGGGTCATCTGGACCCCATAAGAGAGCATGAGGGTTAATAGTCTGGCTGTTCTATTTTTGACGTTCTGGTTGTTCGTTTTTTTTTTTACATGCTAGCTGTTTGATTTTTTTTTTTCCTGCTCCTCTTTTTTGACGTTCTGGCTGTTTGGTTTTTGGGAAAGGGAATAGTTGGGGACACCCAAAACATCAAACCGTGAAGTGTCGGGGGCCCGAGGCATACGTCCACATATGACGAGGACGTGCAAAAAGAAAGTTAGGCTCAAAATTGAATTTCAGAGGATTTCTTTATTCAAATGAACCAGGAGAAGATGAAAAAATGCTGTTTGAAAAAGATTGTATTTGTGACGTAGAAAATACGCTGGGCGGAGCCACAAGCTCCATGCTCCGCCCCATTCTGATGCATCCACTTGCAGACAAATAGATCCATGAACGTCTTTGTTTTCCTCGTTGCACCAGTAATGTTAGGTTGGGGGTGTGAGGGGTTGTAAGCTAACAGGAGACCATGTAAACAGAAAGCTCTCAGGAACAAAAGGGGTTTTTGGGGTTGCTCTGCTCCAACGGTACCACCCACAACTCAGAGGTGAATTTCTAATGAACTCCTGTTGCTCTGCAGGAATTGTTCTAGAAAATGTCACAGTTATATTTTTGTTTTTTTTTGGCTATCATCATCATTAAAAGATCACTGGGGACGCTTTGATGACCGGAGTGGGTCTTTACACTGGCCAGTGGTCAACCACATCATAATGTTCTGCAGCGCTGCCAACCAGAGAGGAATCTCTGTTCTGTTCTTATCAGCAGGAGAATGTAGAAACACGTTTCTGTCCCAGTGACTGTGGCGAGCTGAGCATTAACACCGGCAGCCACCGCCACACATCGACACGGACAGATGCTGGACTGATCAGCCGGATGTGAACTTCCACAGACAGATGTCCAGCGCATGTAGCGTCCCTTACAGTGTTGTAACTTGTACGATCAAAAAACGAAAAAAGAGAGCGGAGAAACCGTTTTTTACCAAGACGATGGGAATCCTTTCACATTTGCTGCACGCAGAAGCAGACACAAACTCTTAAGTGAAGAAGAAATAACTTTTAAAGTATTTTTCAACACTCTTAGAATGACAATTGTCATACAAATAAATATGATAAAATACATAGCATGCTTTGCAGCTGGAGACAAAACGTTTTCTGATTGTTTTTCATTCCACATTCACACAAAATGATAAAACATAAATGTTTTAAATCTGGTTAGTCCTAGTTTTTGTTTGTTTTCTTGGCAGTCCTCTTTTGCTGCAGCAGAGCCTAAAATTGTCAGACCTGAGTAACCAACGGTTCTTTGGGACAGAACCTTAAGGTCATGGGGTCGCCCGTTAGCGGTCCGCCACAAACCCCGGACATGAGGGTCCCGTTGAGTGGCGGGCACACAGCCCTGTTCTGCCCGTACAGGGGTGCGTAATCCAGCATGCTCTCCGGATCCTCGTCCATTCCGTCTCCGTCCTCCTCCTCGCCCTCCTCTCCGTCCTCCTCGCCCTTCTCCCAGACGGACGTGGAGACGTGGTGGTACTCTCTGGTGTCCTCGCATTCCATCTCTCTGTGGTAAAAGTAGCTGAAGTTGGACACGATGACGGGCACGGGCAAGGAGATGGTGAGCACGCCGGCGATGGCGCACATGGAGCCCACCAGCTTTCCCCCGACCGTAATCGGGTACATGTCACCGTACCCGACCGTCGTCATGGAAACCACCGCCCACCAGAAAGCTTCAGGTATGCTGGTGAAGGCTGTGTCTGGACTGTCCGCCTCAGCAAAATAAGCGGCGCTGGAGAAGATTATGACTCCGATGAAGAGGAAGAAGATGAGCAGCGCCAGCTCCCGCAGGCTGGCCTTCAGGGTCTGACCCAGGATCTGCAGGCCTTTGGAGTGACGAGAAAGTTTAAAGATCCTGAAGACCCTCACCAGCCTGATGACCCTGATGAGGGCCAGAGACACAGACGGCTGTGTGCCTTTGTCCTTGGCCAGCTCCGTGCCCACCGTGACGAAATACGGCAGGATGGCCAAGAAGTCGATGATGTTCATGACGTCCTTGAAGAAGCGCATCTTGCTCGGAGCGCTGATGAAGCGCATAACCAGCTCGAAGGAAAACCAGCAGATACAAATGGTCTCCACGATGAAGAACGGGTCGTGGAAGGGGGTGAAGGTGGGCGGGACCAGGACCGTTTCGTTGGGGTTGGTGGGGTGAGGTGTGGTGGTGTATTGCTGCAAGACAAAGAATGAGGCAAACAGATCGTCTTATTTCCCATCACTGAAAGACTGTTGTAACCATTGACTGTATGTGAGAACTGGACTGAGCGAGTGTTATGTCACTCATTGGAAACGGTTTACTTCCGGCTCCAATAAAATTAAGTTTCACCATATGAATGCCGCCATGTTGAAACCAGAAATCGTCAGTAAACGGTAATTAGTCTCAGTCAGTTTGAATCAACGTCTCTATGGCAACCATTGACATAACAAGGTGTTGACAACACCAATAGAAAATGCCTTACCTCTGACCCTTGCGAAATCAGGCCAGAGTCTTTTCCGCCACTTCCTGATAGTCTGCCGCCATTTTGTAAACCGGCAACAGTGATTGGTCCGAGCCGGTCTGATTCACATTACAGTCACCAATCATAAGTGAGCTTGTTCAAAGTTCACACCCCTTCCACTAAAACGGTTCGGGAGAAGCTGTTATTAACCTCTTATGGGGTCCAGATGACCCCACCTTTATATTGAGGCGTTAGCCCTTCCATGACAAAGGTGGACAAGACTTCATGTCTGTCATTGGACACCAGTAAACATCGACAATCATTGAAAAAAAGAAGTTCAGCGCACTGTCTTGTGGGGTCCAGATGACCCCAATTTTATGTAAACAAGCTTAGGAGAGCGGAAGGGTTAAAACGTTTGTGGTGGGGCCAGCGGGAACCACATACCTTCACTGAGGCATCTGATTGGTCAGTTTATAACTCGCAATAAAGAAAAAATATCTTTGAAAAAGCTACGATTACAAAGGAAATGTTAAGACGATGGCATCAGAGCAATAGGACTGCTACAAACGATTAATCATCGATTGTTTACTTCGATTAGTTGACTAAACAGTGATTAAAGTGTTTAAGCTGAATGCCAACTAAATATAATTAAGAGGATATTAAAACGTTAATGAATGAGGTCAGCATCTGAAACAAATGAACTGTTTTTCATTAAAGATAAAGTTTTGATCTCTCTTTCTCACATTTAACAAAATAGCATTTTGTGGTGCTGAACGCTCACGGCGATAATTCATTATTCTATTCATAACAGAATTCCAAACCGTACGATGTTCTCGCTCGTAGCCAGGAAAGTTAGCATTTCTACATGTCTCGCGGAAAAACTTGATTTCTTTTGAGAGCAGATGTTCCCTTCAGCAGAGACACGTTCCTCCGTTGGGATGGTGGTTGCAGGGATACACTGAAAACATTTAGCTAATAAGTTAGCGCTAATGTTAGCTTAGCTTACCTAGACGATGATCTCTCTTTGGCGTCATCGTACTGACACGGATTAGTTCTACTGTACATGTTTGTCAAGACGATGGCAGACGTGGGATTAGAAAGCAACGCACTTTAGTTTTGAGATTTAAAAAAATGATAAATTAACTATTAAATTAGCATTTCGACTATTTTAATAGTGGACATAATCGTGACCAATTGACTAATCATGGCAGAGCAAGAACAAAAAAATGGATTTTTGTCTTTTTCAAACCAGCGGGACTTTACTTCCTATGTGGAACACGAGTCGTGAGTGGTTGAAATGTCCAGTGGATATACTGTCAATGACGGCAATCGCTAAGCCAATCAGAAGTGAGCTTGTTGGAAGGCCACAGCCCTACCATTTAAAAGCAGACTACATAAAATCTGTCAAACATTTTGAACGTTAGGGCCAGCAGGCTCCGCCTACTTTAATCGAAGTATCTGATTGGGCAGCGTATAGAAAATATTTTTTAAAAATTAGTGTTTTTAAGAACATTTTAACAAAAAGGTATCAGAGCAAGAATTCTGACAGAATGACTGAATAGTAGCTGTTTATTTCTATTTGGCCTCTTGGATCACTTCCTGTTTGGAGCACCAAAGGGGAGGAGTCACTCAGTCCAGTTCTCAAATACAATCAATGGTTTTATCTCGATTTAGCAAGGTAAGAATAAAGTCGGGTTATCTCCATGGACACGATGTTTACAGAAGTGCAAACAGGAGTACGATTATAATGGAGACGAGTTCTCAGCACATTTAAGCTATGAGTTCTGTGATACTGTGTTAACTTCTGTCCGCTCTCCTTTTTCACTGTACCAGCTTGAATGTTTTTTCCACAGACTTTTATATGTCGCTTTCTCTATATAAGTCACTTTCTCTATATTTAAACACACAAATAAACATCCAGTTCATGTGACCGTGTCTTGTGTTACAAGCATCTGACACTTCTTTCAAACCAGCTGTTTATATTCCTCAGATCAAGGTGCAGATTTGAAACAAATTCAGGTTTTTTGTTGTGGCGCTACGTCGTTCTTGGAACCGGGATCTGGCTGAAACGAAGGGGTCGCTTCCACCTTCCTGATTAAAGAGATGCTGATTCCCCCGGGACCCCTTTTCCTGGCTCGTGGTATGTTTGCGCTTTAATTGGAATGGATGTTGTTTTGTTATTAACCTTAGCCTCAGAAACGAACAAAGGGAACTGCGTGTTCCAACATCAACATCCAGCTGAACCAGCCCAACGTTTCGGCCTGCTGCTGAAATGAGGATTTATAGCAGGACTGATGGATTGGATTTTATTGGTTTCAGCTGGACGGACTCTTGAAAGTGGAAACGGGGACGTTTCTCTTTGCCCATCAGTTCGCGTCCTCGTGTCTGCCTCTACACTGAGAGTATTGAGGGTTTTTACAAGGGGAATCATGTGGGTTTGATTAAACACGTTTACATTTCATGGTCTGAAATGTGGTGGAAATGCTCAAATATCTTTTTGCTCCAGACGTTGGTTCATATCTATAAGTCAGTGTTAACCAGCTGATCGTCTTCACTGATTATGTGCAGTGCGACCACGGCTGCCTGTGAGAGTGATGCTGCATTGATTTACGGACAGTTTCAGGTCGTTCTGCAGCCGTCATCAGAAACGCTGATCTCTCGCCATGCCGGTCTCACTCCTAGCTTTTTAATATGGACATGGGTTTATGTGTTGATGTACTCCAAGGGTTGTTCTGCTTCTATATTTAGCCCCTCCAGGTCTGCAAGTGGTAACGTGAGACTCGTTCTCCTTCCCTCTTCTCGTCTTCTAAGCCTCTCACTTGCTCCTTAAAGTATCAAGCAAATGCAAAAATACTTGTGGACTCTGACGGGCTTACAGCATCTCTACAGATCTGCTCGTTTCTCTTTTTTTTTTTGGTCAAAAACCTCGTCCTAAGCTCAGTGTCCTCACCTCCCTCCGCTCCTTCTCCTGTCTGAACTCAGGGAGAGTCTCCAGGCAGAAGATGAGAATGGAGAGGATGATGACCATGACGCTGATGATGGCGATGATCCGCGCTCCGCCGGAAGACTCCGGGTACTCGAACAGCATCCAGATCTGCTGCTGCCACTTCTTGGCCGGCAGAGGTCTCTCCTCCTCTTTGGGGAAGCCCTCGTCCTCCTTGAAGCGGTCGATGGTCTCCTCCCCGAGCTCGTAGAAGTGCAGCTCCTCCAGGAAGATGTCCAGGGCCACGTTGGCCGGCCGCCTCAGCCGGCCCCCCGACTGGTAGAAGTAGAGGATGGCCTCGAAGCAGATGCGGTTCCTGTCCAGGAACAGTTCGTTTCGCAGCGGGTCGAAGTAGCGAAGGCGGCGCTGAGGGTCGCCCAGCAGCGTGTCGGGGAACTGGGCGAGCGTCCGGAGCTGGGTCTCGTAGCGCATCCCCGACACGTTGATGGCCAGGCGGTCGCTCAGGGCCCAGCCGCTCCTGGGGGGACCGGCCCGGCGGCTCTCCCTCCGGCTCCTCGGCTCTTTCTCGCCGCTCTCCCGCTCCAGCTTGTTGTGCTCATCTTTGCTCTGCTTCTGATCCTTGCTGGCCTCCTCGGCTTTTTGCTTTTCTGTCCACTCCTCTCCTCCTCCGTCTGTACCTCCTCCTTCATCTTGACTGTGCATTTCTCAGCCACAGATGTTTTCCTCTTTTGTGACTTTTGTTTCTGAGGGGGATGAAAAAACACAAAACTTTCACATGTGTGAAAATGTTTCTCATCTCTGTCTGAGAACAGGTGCAGCATCACTTTTCAAAAGTACAAAACATAACTTTTTTCTAAACTCTCTTATTTTACTTCACTTTTCTCTGTTTTCTCACCTTTTTGCTGCCGACTTCCCCGATAATCACTTCATCAGAGCGGTCATAACTCTACGGTTGTACCTTCACCTCCAGGTGCCTCCAGAGATGAACCTCTCTTCCGTCTGCAACTCTCTCTGCATTAATCCTCCCATCATTATGTCAGGGAAAGCCCTCCCAATCCTCCCTCCAGGGAGGCGGCGGTGCGGCTCCTTCGGGGGGCTTCTGCGGCGCTTATCTGCAGCTCTGGGTGAAGTTGAGCTCGTCTGTCGGTCACTTGGTGTCTTCACTTGTACCCTCTCTCTCACGCTCAAGTGTGGCACCCGGAGAATGCTGCGGGGCGAAATTTAATCTTTGACCCACTACTTTTCCAGGAGCTCCAGCAGCTCGTCACCTCCTTTTTCCTGCTTCCCGACTGCTCCTCCTGGCTGAAATGTCAACCCTTCACCCCCACACATGTCTTTACCATTCCAGCCGTCTTGTAGCGTACGAGAGGAAAACAAAACCTGAAATGAAATGACTTTAAAACTCTTTAGACGTTTTCCTGAGTCATGTTTAGACACCAAATCTGATAAGTTTTGTGTCTCTGAGTGTGAATCCAGACGTTTATTCCTGCAAATTTTCAGCTGTTTGCTGAACTTTTGACACATTTTGGGGCACGTTTGGATTTAGCGGCTCTATTCCAACACTGGCAGGTCTGTGCGGAGCAGCAGGTGAATAACTGTGTGTGTCTTTCATGGGTTCAGACACGAGTCATCTAAGCCAGATGTGGCTTCAGGTCAACAACCAGAGGTTTAAGTTGTTACCGTAGGTATTCTGTGACCCACATTTGGTGTCTAAATTCAAAACAGCCACATGGATTTTTCATAGAGATTGAATTTAGTGTATTTTTTGTTTGTTTTATAAGTAATTTATGACAAAAACTCAATGATTAAAAAAAAAGGGTTTTTTACCATTTAGGCAACCATAAATCTGTGATTTACCGCCACCTGCTGGCGAAGACTGTGAACTACACTGGATTTTGAAACTCATTTATTCAATTCTTGTTTTATTGTTTTTCTTTCACTATTAAGAAAATTGACATAAAGTGTCTATGAACTCACAAAATTAAATTTTGTTTTTCTATTATATTTTTATATAATCTGACCAAATCTGACTTTTGTTCTTTCTTTTTTTATGATCTATTTTCAGAGGGTTTCCACTTGAATTTTAATTATGATTTTGCCATTTGTAAGGAAAACTACAAAATGCAGAGCGGCAGTATGTCATTAAAAATTCACCTCCCCTCACCGTTGCTTAGAGGTCTCTGTTTACACATTCTCCCAACAGCTTACAGCCCCTCGGACCCACAATCTTGCATTACATCTGCAGCAAAAATGGCAAGAAATATCGGAGCTGTCCAGCCACACATCCGGATTCCAGCTCGGACAAGGAAAACAAAAACGCTCATGGATGTATTTGTCTGCAAGTGGATGCATCAGAATGGAATTTGTGTCTCGACTCACAAATATTATTTATTTTTTCAAGCTGCATTTTTCTTCTGGTTCTGATTCATAGCAATTTGAACGATAAAAAAAAATCAGAAAATCAATTTTAAGCTTAAATTTTCCTAATAAATGTCCTCCAGCTTCAGAAACATTACATAAAAACATGTGAAAAACACATTATTTACCTTAACACATCAGATTTGTTGTCAAATCTGAACAAAACTTTATTCTGTGGATTTTCATTGTTTGAAAACTAGCTCAGATTATATTTTAAGTGCTTTTTTTATTATTGTTTTTCTTTCCATAAACTCAAGTTTTATCTGTTTATTGAATGTTTTGCTGCTTCATCATTTTACAGTCTGTGTTCATACCTTAGAGGAACTTCAGAAATGTCTTCCTCTTTTTTTTCCCGAATTCTCAAAAAACTTTGAGTCAAAAGGAGAAGTAATATATTCGAAAGATATTTTTTCTTTATTTTCCCTTGATTTATTTTATTTTATTTTATTTTATTTTATTTTATTTTATTTTATTTTATTTTATTTTATTTTATTTTATTTTATTTTATTTTATTTTGGAAAAAAAATAAATAAATTGGAGGAGTTCCCCGTCTTTCCCAGCGGCTCTTGAATGCAGCATAGTTTCTGTTTCGGTGCAGAACTTTGCACCGGTGCTGCGTCTTTTGTGAACTCCGCGAACTCGCGCGCCTCTCCTCTCCTCTCCTCTCCTGTCCTGCTGCGGGACCGTGCGGGGGGAAACCTTGCGGCGTTTCCGGGCAGATCCGTGCAGGAAAAGCGCAAAACACCATGTCCTTCCGCTACCTCCACAAAGTTGTTATCGTCACAGGAGGGTCCAGAGGAATCGGCAGAGGGATCACCGAGGCGTTTGGTATTGGAACGGTCCACATTTCTAAAGTGGTTGCGGGTTCGAGTCCAGTTCTTCTAAAGTGAGTTTGTTTTTCAGTGAAAAATGGAGCCAAAGTGGTGTTTTGTGCCAAAGAAGGTCAGTAAATGGACTTTGTTTTGTATTCTAGTGTTATGTCAGTAGATTAAAGAGTTTTAATTGAATCTCTGAAAACTTTTGGTTGAGCAGCAGGTGATTCTGTTGAGGCAGAACTGAACAGAATCGGACCAGGATCCTGCAAGTTTGTGAGATGTGATGTCTCCAAGGAAGAGGACATCAAGGTGAACTTCAGGTGTCAGGATAAGAATCAAATCAGACAGTTTTATTCCCCTTTTTCATCAGTCAGACATGTTCCTCCTCCGGTTGTCTCCACAGAGGTTGATCTCATCCACGGTGGAGCTCCACGGACACATTGACTGCCTGGTCAACAACGCTGGCTGGCGTGAGTCTGGTCAAATTCTACGGCAAGCCAAAGGCGTCAGTAATAGCCAGGAAAGAAAACGGCGTATTGGCCATGAAAAACGCAGCTTTTAAAAGTAGTACGTACATTACAGCGTCTTGTCTTGTCCTAAAATGAGCCGTTTTATCACGTATAAACTGCCCATTGAAAGCGTGTTCAAAAGCGGTGTTTTTTATCACATACGTGCGTCGAATGCGCCGTTTTGCTTGAATAAAGGGGCTACGGACAAGTTTTCTTTTTTCTAAATCCCCCTCATGGCCGAGCGGTTACAAGACCTCCGCAGTGCCTCTGACTTATCAAAGGCCTGTGTGGCTCTTAACAAAAACAACCCTCCACATGGTGTGAGACGTAGACATCAAATTATCAAGAAAGCTTTGTTCATCCATGGATTTCTCACAATTTGTAAACAGGAAATCAACTGTTTCTGTTGAAACAGTATGTTGGTTTGGTCGTTTATTGATATATGCTTGTAAAAACAACAAAAAAAAGAAGATTAAGAACAAGAAGAAATAAGATGATACTGTTGCTAAAAGTCGACAAAAGAAAAATAAAAACCGTGCAGAAACCGAAGAGTAATGCCTTGGGATCGAACCCACGACTCACGCATGAGAAAATTTAGTGATTCTGACTTAATCATTTAGCCACAAGATGTATTTCCTAAGATTAAATGTCTGTAGCCAATTTATTCAACTCACGTATGTGACGCAACAAAACGCCGCTTTCGACGGGAAATTTATACGCGATAAAACGCCGCTTTTTACACCCATTTTAGGACAACACAAGACACTGTAATTTACGTGTTACTTTTAAAAGCAGCGTTTTTCATGACTAATACGCCGTTTATTTACGACGCTTTTCCTGGCGATTTTTGCCCCCTTTGGCTTGCCATACAAACTTCCTCGTCCTACTGCAGACGCCTTAAAGTTGCTGTTGTGTATATTTTCATTTTCAGATCCTCCTCACAAACCCACCGATGACACCACAGCAGAGGAGTTCAGGGATCTGCTCAACCTCAACCTCATCAGCTACTTCCTGGCTGCCAAAGTAAACTTTTCTAACTGTGTTTTATTTTACAGTTTCAATTATTGTGACTAAAAAATAAAAATCACCTAAAAAAGGAGACTTTATTAGTAAAATATTATGAAATATTTTTTTGTTTGTTTAAAAAATAATTTTCAGATATTATTCAATAAAATAGAAACCTGCTCCATTAAAGCTAATTTTATTCTAGTTTTAGTTTTTTAACCAAAAAATAAAAAGAGTTTCTGAGCTTTTACTCCAAATATACCAAAGATCCTGTTTGAGAAAAACATAAATAATTTAATGGTCATATTTTAAAAAAAGGGAACTTTTTCTGATATGTTTATTAAATTCACCTTAATAGAAGTAGATTTAGCATACAGTGTACCACCTCTTTAAGGTACTTTTTTTAATAATTATTTAACCATTTTGGAAATATAAAATTTAAGTATTTATCATTTAAATCAAATGTTTTGTTTTTGTGTCTTCAGTTTGCGTTGCCGTATCTGCGACAGCGTCAGGGAAACATCATCAATATATCCAGTCTCGTGGGTTCTATCGGTCAGAAAGATGCTGTGACATATGTTGCCACTAAAGTGAGTAAATATGGAAGGATGCGTTTATTCAGCCGGACGGCTCCTGTAATGCGCCGCTTTCTCCACAAGGGGGCGATCATCTCCATGACGAAGGCGATGGCTGTGGATGAGAGCCGGTACCACGTGAGAGTGAACTGGTGAGGGATCACATGACTTCACCTTCACCACACTTTACTTGAAGTTAAAGAATAAATGCAATGATAACTCAAGGCAGTAAAATGTCACTTTGTGGTTAAGTAAGAATATTAATGCGCATTTTAAATTATTAAATGTTAGTTCACAGAAAATGTTTTAGATTAAAATTATGGATAGAACTAAAATATTAATTTTTCATACTTTTCTTCGTTAAAAGTTTTATAGTTCTATCCCAAATTACTTTTAATTCTTAATAGTACATTCAAATCTTATTTTGTGCAATAATGTCTTGTGTTACTTCCTTCTAATAAACATGTATTTATTACTTGTTTCTAAATACACATCCTCCAGTTTCACTAATATTTCTTTACGTTCATCCAGACCTGCAAATAAAAATGTTTTAAATATTGAATCAAAACATGGATTTACAGCTGAACTTTAAAGAAAACTGCAACAAAATGGGCAAAAAGTGAACATTTAAGAGGGAAAAACTTAGTTTTTGAGTGTTTTTTCTATTTATGCTAGAAAATAAAACGTCTAAACAATAAAATCCTTTATAATTAGGAACATTTCCAGAGGTCGAATGATATAACTTAAAAATTAGAATATTGTATCACAGGAATTTGTGAGGGTTGAACATTTATATTAAAGATCCACTCCAATGATCTTTTCATTTATTTATGAAAGTGTCCTCAGTGGTGTTTTGGTTAGGATTATTCCGTTTTTAAGGAAAGATTAAAAGGCCTGCATCATTTTCTAGGACAAAGTTTCTAAAAAAAATATTCAGAAATGCAATTTTAGACCTCAATGTCTTTATATATGTCAGAAAAATATCACAAGAACATGTTAAGAACACAGTTTTTATCAGAGTAGGTCTTTTATTTTTGAGGGTATTTATTTAGAAAAAAAAAAAATTTTATTTTGACATCTGTAACAGGAAGGTTACTTTCTGCCCTGTTAATACCTTTGTGTGATGCGGGGCAGCATCTCTCCAGGAAACGTGATGACGCCCCTGTGGGAGGAGCTAGCTGCACAGACAGCAGACGCCGCCACTGCAGTTAAGATGGGAGAAAACGCTCAGGTGAGACCTGCCAGGTCTTCAGCTCTTTCTCCTCATTTGGAAAAAGTTGTAATTCTCACATTTTTTTGTCATAACATAATTTTTTAAAAGTGCGTCCCCAAGCAGGAAGTTAAGTAA
Organism: Oryzias javanicus; assembly: GCA_003999625.1. Taxonomy (NCBI): domain Eukaryota; kingdom Metazoa; phylum Chordata; class Actinopteri; order Beloniformes; family Adrianichthyidae; genus Oryzias; species Oryzias javanicus. The sequence continues at coordinate 24,187,728 of CM012444.1, forward strand.
GGGTAGAATAAACTATAATATAATACTAGTAAACAATTTGGATAAACCAAGTGTCGTATTTTGAAAATTATGGATGTAGATATTCTTGCATAGATACTTGATATGTTCTTCCTTTTTTTCATCTATCACATACCTAAGAAAAAGACTTTTGTAACTCCTGTGTTAATGACCTTCAGATATTCAGTTAGATTAGAAATGGTTTATAATTCATGTGCAATAAAATAAATCATCAGAAGTTTACATCCATGACATGTCAAACACGGGATAACAAGACATTAAAAGAATGCCTGAAAGGGAGTGGGAGGAAGCGAACTTACCATTTCCTTTACATGTATAATCATTATCCGGTTCCTAACTTAAGATCAGATATTTGTATCTTACCAACATAGATTTAGGTTATTAGAAATCCTCAAGTAACAATGCTCGTGACCAGGGACTAGGAAAATTAGCATGCAATTTGCTTTACTTAAATTTAGGCTGTATTCAGTCTGGACACAGTAGGTCAGTGGTCTGCAGAACCCGGTTCACTGGTGCTGGTCTGCACAAAAAGAAAAAAAAAAGCATTCATTAACTCAGATTATTTCAGTTTTATTTATTTTATTTTGTGAATCATATTCTTGATTTGAACAAATTTTCAGTCTAAGGACACCCCAGTGGATCCAGGACAATGACCCATCTTTGGAGGTGGTTTTGGTTTGTTTCTGAATAGACTCCATGCTCAGAGTGGAACAACTGGACCAAAACGTCCATCTTGGCCGGTGGTCATATGATGTAAACAGAGAAGTTCTGCAACAAATGGTTATTTTAATAATCACTGATTATTTTTTCTGATTAGTCGACTTATCGGGTCATTCACAAACTGTAACGCACACATCTTAACCATCATTAGCTTTCAACTAGCTAAAACTAGATATATAGCATTACTTAAGATAATGCTAGTGTGAGTGCTATAAGATCAATTTGGCCACCAAAGATGCAATTGACAAGAGCTGAAAATGCTGAAATTGATAGCTAAAAACACGGAAGTTGATTACTGAAATCATTAAAGCTAATAGTCAGCTAAAATATTAGCTAAATACCAAATTAGAAAAAAGCCTAAGTTAGCCAGTACAGCTAGCCTGCAGCTGAAATATGATCTAAACTCCAAAATAGTCTGAAAAACTGAAAATATCCTAAATTATCCCAAATAGCTAGCTTGTAGCTGAAATATAAGCAAAACTCTAAAATAGCCTAAAAAACTGAAAAAAATCATGAATTAGCCAAAATAGCTAACACGTTGCTGAAATATTAGATAAACTCCAAAATAGTCCAAAAAAAGCTTAATAAATGTCAAAATAGTCCACAAATCGAGCAGAATACCATTAACTTTACGACACTCTGACTTTTTATAATATACAATTAACCACTAATCTTATTTTAATAGTCGATTAGTCGACTAATCGTGACAGCCTTAAAACTGAGTAGCAATGAACCAATCGATGAGCCACAAACAAATGTAAAGCTGCAGTTGTTTTATCAGACAGAAAAAGAGTACAACTATTTATTTGTTAGAATTTTTATTTTAACAAAGATGAAAACGCTTCTTACATTTATTTCTGTGTCTCGTTACGCACCCCCACAGCTGTGACGTTATTCTAAAAGCTAGCTTGTAGTTTCCTTAACAGAATTCTCTAAAAAACAAAAAGTCACAGCAACTCACTGAAAGGTGGTCAGATGAATCCTGGTTCATAACAATAACTTTTAGTCATGAAGACTTCTCCTTACATTTCTACATCCAGCATGTCTCCACCAAAGCAGCAGTAAAAACTGTACCAGACGTTAAAACAGACTTTCAAAATCCGTCAGAGAAATATTAAATCTGAATCAGGGATTTATCCCAACAAGGATAACAAATTGTATGCACTATTCTGATTTGCCCCGCCTTCATAATTCCTGACCAATGACTGAAGAGATCTGTAATCACATGGTTTTGTTTACAAACTCTGGTTCGAAACAGGAAAGGAGGCTTGAGGACAGTCTGATTACAGACCAAACACAAGGTTCAGGACTCGATCTAGACCAAATTATTTCTCCAGTCTGATTACATCCTTAATGAAACGGATTTAGATGATAAGAACTTCTTCTTCTTCTCTGCTGTTTTGTCCCGGGGCAGCTGTTGGGCCGCATGGGGACTGAGGCCGAGTGTGGACTGGCAGCCTTGTACCTGGCCGCCGACGCCACCTTCTGCACCGGCATCGACCTCCTGCTCAGCGGGGGCGCCGAACTCAACTACGGCTTCAAGAGTCAGATCCAGACCTGAGTCTCCTGTTGCCTTTAACAGACTAACATCCGCTTTAATCTGATACTGTTTACTAAACAAAAAAAGTTACTGAAGGAATAAAGTGTAGTATTTTGAAGTACACATGGTTGAGGTGAAACTGTCATTCAGGGCAGCTGCAACCGGACCTCCACCACTCCCCTTTATCAGCCAATCAGCTTCAGCCTCTCTGTGACCGACAGTAACCTCTGTTGCTGCTCACCAGTCAGAATCAAGAGTCCCAACACGCCCCGCAGAGCCTGCTGGTTCATAAATCCAGACACTACAGTCACAGCTGTTTAATACGCCTGTTTATTGTTACTGGTTTCAAACATTCTTCCATTAAATAAATACAAAAATATACATAAAAGTACTAATCAACACACGTAAAAAAAAAAATAAAATGTACTGACGAAATGATTTTTGAACGAGAAAAATAATAATCAAATATTATACAGTCGCGTGAGCGATCCCAGAGGAAAACAGAGCGGAACTGAAGTTCGGGACATGTTGTTTCCGCACGGACACTTTAGCCGGGATAGTCTGTGGAGATGGCAGCGCTGAGGACGGTGAGTTCATTGACCGATGTGTGTGTTTGTTATCTGTTAACGTGGACTCTTCGGGTTAATTATTCACCTCGTTTACTGACAAATCCTCCGCGCGGGAAGAAGCCGGTCACATTAGTGCTGGGGAGGCGGGGGGCGCACGCGCGCGGCGTCTGTCCCGCCAACAGCAGCAGCGCTGGGGGAAAAAAAAAAGTAAACCAAATTCCGTTGAAAAATGAAGTTTTTCAATTATTTACCAAAAGGTGACGTTCCTACACTAAACTAAAGATTTTAATATCGTCGTTGGATGGTTGCCAACTAATTCCACAGACTTTAATTCGAATTTAGATGACATTTTCTTAATGTTTTTATCTGAAAACCGTCCAAAAATAAACTTTTTTGCCTAAACAAAATAGTAAGTTAATTTCTTATTTTTACATTAATGTAAATTTTTATTTCCCTAACTGCTTTTAGGTTAATTTAAAGTTCAACAGTTTTTAGGTTGTATTATTCTGAAATTCTTCCACTTCCTCCTTCATCTAATGCTGTGTTTTTCAACCAATGTGCCGCGGCAAATAACCAATTTTCAGACATGTAAAACATTTGCCATCACTAGGGAATCTGGTAGATAAATATGCAAGATTGTAAAATATAATTTTCTTTGTTTCTATAAATCTATAACTTCTTTAATCAGAATAATGTTACCGCAATCTGACCGCAAAACAAGCCGCTAGCTCGGCTTTCAGAAAAGTCCCGCCCCCTTCAACTGTCTCCGCCAATCAATAGGCGTGTTTGAGATCATGCAGACTACAAAACAATGCATTGTGGGAAACGGTGTCCCGAAGTTTTTGTAGTTAAATGTATCGAGTTAAAAACTGAATCATTTTTTCATTGATTTTGTACATTCTATCTGGAAGGGAAAAATAACAACATCAACATAATATACACTTTAAATGAATGAAAAAACATCTTTACATTATGGACTTTGCATAATCTTATATAGTAGTTTATAATGAATAAAATAAAGCAAAAAACAACTTAAAAAGCCATTTGGTAGCTGGAAAAGCCGCTGTTTTCAGAGAAAATGCAAAAGAACTGAAGTTTTGAGAAGAGCCAGATTCAGAATTCCCATCACTACTGTGGAGGGAAACAATGAAAGACCATTGTTTTACTTTGAAAGTTTTGGAGGTATTCTTAATAAAAAAAAAAAAATCATAAAAACTGATTATTTAGAAGGGTTTTCTTTTTTTTAGATTTTTTTAATGATTCTTTAATGATAATAAATGTTTGAAGAGGTATAAGTTTAACTTGAGCAAATTGACTAATGATACCAATGATACTCGCAGCAGAAAGTTGTGGGTGTGTGTGTGTGTGGGGGGGGGGACATTGAGAAACACTGGGTTAAAATGACAATGGCGATGACGCTTCCCATTTATTTAAAAAATGTAAACTAGATTGTACACCAATACAGAATAAAACTTTTTAACTTTTTGGATACTAGTGTGCCGCAGGATTTTTTTTTAATTGAAAAAGTGTACTTTGGCTCAAAAAAGGTTGAAAAACACTGATCTAATGTGACTGAAACAGAGTGCAGTCTGGTACGTGATCAGCATCCTCCATGCTGTTCCTCTGGGTGACGTGGCTCTGCCTCAAATTACATCTGAAGTCAACACTGGGATTAACTTCTCAGATTACAGGTTAAACAGATTCACAGTGTTCGGTTACATCCGTTTGCCAAAGCCACATCTCCGCCTGGATTTAAAAAGAAAAAGATTGTTCAGGTTTAATTGTTGAGTCTGGCATTCCTCTTTCTCGCTTCTATTTGTGGCTCTTGGCAGGAGCTTTGTCGTGCAAACGATGAGTGAGAGGAACACCCTGATCTAGACCTGGACGTCCTGATGAATTATTACCATGAAAGGATTGCTGCAGGGTGTGTGTGTGTGTGTGTGGGGGGATTTTTGCATCGGTGCTCAGACTTGTTGTGTTTCGTTGCAGGTGCTTCACGCTCGAGTTGTTCAGGCTCTCCCGTTCTCCGGTTCTCTGCGGTTCGTCAGCTCCTTCAAGGTAACCAGGAACATGCCGAGAGTTTGGGTTTGTCCCGATTGTCATGGTAACACTTGTTGTTTTTAGGAGTGTTTGTAGAGCATCAAAGGAAAAGGAAGTAACATTTGAACACGTTTCCTCCTCCTTCTGCCTTTTTCTTTCTGTCTGACTGTCGTAATCATTTTTAATTTTGTCTTAATAAACTTGATTAATTTAACAGTCCAGTCAGCGTCTTCTCTGACTGTAACTCGCTACTAAATGAAGCATGCTTCATGAATAACTACGACTGGAAAACAATCACTGTATTCGCCGCCTGCTCTGCTCTCGTCCTCGTTCCGCTCCACCTTCTCCGTCTCAGGCAGCGGATCTCACCGTCCAACGGAACGCGGCATGCAGGCCCAAGCCCGACCCGTCCACGCTGCTGTTCGGGAAGAACTTCTCCGACCACATGCTGACCATCGGCTGGTCGGAGAAGAGCGGCTGGGAGGCGCCGCAGATCAAGCCGTTCCAGAACCTCTCGCTGCACCCCGCCAGCTCCTCCCTCCACTACTCCATCGAGGTAAAAGCCGAGCCCCGCCCACTCACTCACGGGCCTGGACTCAAACGTCTCCTTTTGTCGCTTCTGCAGCTGTTTGAAGGCATGAAGGCGTTCCGCGGAGTGGACGACCACATTCGCCTGTTCAGACCCATGCTGAACATGGAGCGGATGCATCGCAGTGCGGAGAGAAGCTGCCTCCCCGTGAGTGAGACCACCAACACCACAGAAGCCTTTAAAATCAGGCTTCATGAATCAGACATGGAGAAAACGGTCCAATCAGAACCGAGCTCACTGGTTTTGGTCCGCACAAAATGACAAAAAAAAACAGCATTCTGTAACTCAAAATATTTCAGTTTGATTTATTTTTGGAAATGCTCTTTTGTAAACCATATTCTTGAACAGACCAAGGCCTGTGCAATAAACCACACGTTTACCACCATCGCCGCATCAGGCCAGAGCAGTGTGCGTACCGCAAAAGGACGCATGAGTGGCGATGAGTGGTAGGGCTGTAACGAGTATCCGGGTGCTCGGGTATTTGCGATCTGCTCCCGAAATTTCGAGTACGAAAATTCGCGACGTCAAAGATCGCTGATTTGCGATCTTTATAAATATAGTAAATTGTAGTAAAATATTATCAAATTTTTATCTGGGGACGATGTATTTTTGCTCTGAAACTCAGATTAATGTTGTATTTTAAGCTTACGAACTAAAACAAAGCCGAAAGAGCAGCGGTGCCGCCACTGGAGGTAAACAAATCTTCGTGACTGTGAATTTCTGGTTTTCAAAGTAAAACTTGTGAGTTTTTTTCCGTTCAGAAACTGAGACTGAAGTCCCGCTCACTGACATAACTTCTGAAAACAATAATTAGCGTTAACACCGGAGCTTTACCTCCAGTATTTACATTCTTTTGGTTATGATAACTCTTCAACAGTTGATGTAATTAACGAAACTCCATCTTATTCTGAAGAAACGCAGCCTCGCTGCTGAAAGGAGGATGTAAACAACGTGAATCAGATGATTCTCTCTTTTCATAGCGGCTCTGCACCGACATGTAAAGCTTAGAACGTAAAATATTGAAGAACTTTGTGGATAGAAACTTGTGGAGATAATTTTCAGGTTTTGCTTTTAAATGATCCAAAACAGAAGTGATTTTTATCCTTTTTATGTTACAGCAAACTTAAACAAAACATTAACAAAAGAAAAAAAAAGTTTAAAATGAGAAACAGCATTTCTTTCTATCTGAATCTTTGTTTATTCTGATCTCCTGATTTAAATAAAATGTATAAATAATGATTAAATACAAATAAATTCAATTTTCATCCATCCAGTAAGTAGACATAGAATAGCAATAAGCATTTTATTATAAAGTATGAATCGTGGTTCTACTCGTGAATCGTTGAGCTTGATTCGTGAAGCGAATTGGATCGCCACCTGTGCAGTGATCCACAGCCCGAATGAGTGGTCAATCCAAAATGCTAAACTATCTCTTTATAGTTGAAGTAACGAATCAAATAAAGCCTTTGATGCATTAACTCGATGTTTGGAACTCTTCAGTTTGTTGACTCATCACTTGCTAATGGTGTGGGAGTGTGAAAAAACGTTTTTTTTTTTTCCTGATATGTGACTAATATTCATGAGATCAAAGATGTTTTAAGTGTAAGAGCAAATTTTGTATGTAATATAAGTGTGTATTGATGATCTACTTTAGATAGGTTTTATCAAAATACATTTTTAGCTTTAATCTATTTATTTTACCTTTTTTTTTCTGAAAAAATGACCCCAACCGCAACTTTCAAACAGATTTTTCTCATACTGTGCAGGCCTAGACAGAACGTAGCTTTCTATAGATATCTCTGAGTGGCTTTAGAAATGAGACTCATATAAACAGTAACCTGACCCTCAATAAAGACAGAAAAACCGTCCGTCACTGAAACACAGCCTTTGTTTTTATTTAACTCAGAATGTCAGTGAAGAAAAGACTGAAGTTCTAAGTTTAATCTTCTCAGTTTTCCACCAAACTTTCTTGATGTGGAATTGATAAACTTCCAGGAAAAGGAAACCCTCCACTTGATGCTTCAGAGAAATGCTGGATGTTCATCAGACGCTTCATCTCCTGGTTTCTGCAGCTCTTCGATAAGGCGGAGCTTCTGGAGTGCATCAGGAAGCTGGTGGAGATCGACCAGGACTGGGTGCCGTACTCCCAGGACGCCAGCCTGTACATCCGACCCACGTTCATCGGGACCGAGGTCAGCCTCGCCGGTAAAGCGTCCCCGTTGGGAGGACGCCCCGCCTCACCGCTCTGGTCTCTGTCCAGCCTTCTCTGGGCGTGGCTCGGCCCGGGAGTGCCATGATCTTCGTCATCATCGGCCCGGTGGGTCCGTACTTCACCACGGGGACCTTCAACCCGGTGTCCCTCCTGGCCGACCCTTCGTTTGTCAGAGCGTGGAAAGGAGGCGTGGGGGCCTACAAGATGGGAGGGTGAGGACCGTTTGTTCAGCTGTAATCCCTCTCATTCCACACGGCCTGTAATCTGATTACATAACCTCCCGTTAAACCCGTCTGACTCACTGAGCCAGAAGAACCGCCCCTCCCCCCAGCAGGAGACCTGGAAACACCAGAACCACCGATCTGGCTCCGAACCCCCTGCAGTCATTCAAAGTTTCCGTTTGCTTGGTGCTCCTGGAGGCTCTTCTGGGAAGAAAAAACAAAGATTTTCAACTGTTTTAACATGATGAGGGTTTCAGCTCAATGCCACAGATCTAATTCAGTCTAATCTGTTTGACATCAAATTAAAGAAAATCAGAAATTCACTCTTTAAAATGATTCTTCTTCTCAGGATGTTTGATTTTTTTCTTTTAAATTCCCCCTCTAGTAATCGTTTGATCCATTTTCAGACTTTTCCTTGAGGTTTTTTTTTTTTTTTTTTTAATACAACAACTTTTTAGCCAAAATCTTAAAAACCTGACGTTTTCGTAGGACAGAGGTCGGCAACCTTTAACAGTAAAAGAGCCATTTGGGCTCGTTTTCTACTGATCAAAACCTAGAAGGAGCCCCATTGACTTACGTTAACCTTTAAGAAATTTGGATTTGCATTCATAACCTTCTTTTTGTTTTTTTAATAAATATGAATAATGTCTTTATGGTAAGAACAAAAGCAAAAAAATATATAAAAAGAAACTAGCATCTCTCAAAAAGGGATTTTTTAAAAAGTTTTTACATTTAATAGCAAAAAAGCTAGCTTGTTGCTTAATTACTAGCTGAACTTCAAATTAGCATAACATTTATATGTAAATTAAATCAGCCAAAAGATTTTAGCATGTTGCTGAAATAAAAGCTAAACTCAAAATTAGCCTAAAACCCCCCAGTAGATAACATATTAGCTAAAAAAAATGTTAGCATATTGCTAAAATATTAGCTAAACTCTAAGTTAGCATAAAAAAAATAATTAGATGCCAAATCTGCCAAAAAAAAAGCTAGCTTGTTGCTTAATTACTAGCATTAGTAATTACTAACTTAGTCAAAACATTAGCTTGTTGTTAAAATAGAAGCTAAATTATAAATTATCCCAAAAAATGTCAGTAGATAACAAATCAGCATTTTACGAAAGTATTAGATAAACTCCAAATTTGCATAAAATTCCTCAGTAAACTAAATTAATCCAAAACGTTAGCATGTTGCTAAAATAGAAGCTAAGACTCTAAATTAGCCTAAAAACTCCAGTAGATAACAGATTATCCAAAAACGTAAGTATGTTACTAAAATAAAAGCTAACCTCCAATATAAAAAAAATTAGTATATTATTTTTCTTCAGACAGAGAGCCACTATGGAGAGATAAAAGAGCCACATGTGGCTCTGGAGCCGCAGGTTGGAGACCTCTGTTCTAGTTTCTTCAAAGCGGCACAAGTTTGTTAGAAATTCAACTCTGAGAAGTGGGCGGGACCACCTTGATTTCCCATCATCCCTTTGTTTACACTCTCTCCCACTAGCTTGCAAGACCAGTACAACGTCATCACTTAAACGGTGAGTTATTCAGGCGGACAGTTTAGATCCAGATTCCAGCTCAGATGAAGACGTTCATGGATCTATTTGTCTGTAGGTGGATACGTCAGAATTTGTGACGTTTTCTACGTCACAAATACAATCTATTTTTACACATCTTTTTTTTTTGTTTGTCTGCTCCTAATTAAGAGGAATTTTCTTAACATCAGAAAATTCGACAAGAATTTGTTAAAAACGTAACTATTTTACTCATAAAGGGTCCTTAAAGTCTTCCATGTCATTTCTAGACAAATAGATTTTTTTTTTCTTTTAATATATAAGTGGAAATAATTTGTGGGTTTATATTATAAGAACACTCAAACGATCACCTCTCCATGAGTTCGGTTGACGTTGGCACGGCGCTGTCTCTGCAGAAACTACGGACCGACCATCGCCGTGCAGAACGAGGCCTCGAAGCGAGGCTGCCAGCAGGTGCTGTGGCTGTACGGAGAAGACGAGGAGGTCACCGAAGTCGGCACCATGAACTTCTTCGTCTACTGGACCAACCAGGACGGAGGTTCGACTCTCGTTGACCCGTTTTTGGTCGTGAACGGTTGCGTTGAGAGGTGGTGGAACAGTTTGTGGTTTTTACAGAGAAGGAGCTGGTGACTCCGGGTCTGGACGGCCTCATCCTCCCCGGCGTGACCAGACAGTCGCTGCTGGACCTGGCCCGAAGCTGGGTGAGACCAACAAACCCCACGGCTGTCGTCAGCCAGACGCTGAGTCTCCTCTCTGCTCCACCAGGGGGAGTTTAAGGTGACGGAGCGAACGATGGGCATGAAGGAGCTGCTCGCCGCGCTGGAGGCCGGACGGGTTCTGGAGGTGTTCGGGGCCGGAACGGCGTGTGTGTGGTCTGTCCGGTCGGCAGCCTCCTCTACAAAGGAAAGGTATGGAGCTCTTTCAGGTGGTTTCTGGGACCCTTGAAGCCCGCTCCTCATGCTGACGTGTTTGCTTCTTCTGGTTTGACTCCCAGACGTACCAGATCCCCACCATGCAGAACGGGCCGGACCTGGCAAAGAGGTTCTTCAAAGAGCTGACTGACATTCAGGTGAGAGCTCAGCAGCTTCATTCCACCTTAAACAGAAGAACCCAAACTATGGCCCACCTCCACATTTGGCCCAATCCCTGTACAATATCAAAGATGTGGGATTTTTTTTTTCCCCAATCTGACTTTGAGATTGTTTACTAACACTGCTAGCAAAATGGTGTTTTGCTAAAAACACTGTTAGCATCAGTCACAGACAGAATTGCTAATTAAAAACATTGTTAGCATCAATTGCAGACAGAATTGCTAACTAAAAACACTGTTAGCATTAGTAGACAGAATTGCTAACTAAAAACACTGTTAGCATCAGACGCAGACAGAATTGCTAACTAAAAACGCTGTTAGCATTAGTCGCAGACAGAACTGCTAACTAAAAACACTGTTAGCATCAGACGCAGACAGAATTGCTAACTAAAAACGCTGTTAGCATTAGTCGCAGACAGAACTGCTAACTAAAAACACTGTTAGCATCAGTCGCAGACAGAATTGCTAACTAAAAACGCTGTTGGAAAATACTTTTTCTGTTAGCCTACAAAGCTAACAGTGAAGAAAAAAGTCATGTGACCCTCACAAGAAAAACTTTGGGGAATCGTGACCTAAAACAATCAGTCTGTTGCAGTTTTTAGGCCTTTTACATGTTGATTGAAAGGACAGAGGACCATAGGAGCGCTTGTGATTGCATGAATACTGTTGAAAAGTTCTTCCGCAGCCTTTTAATTCATAGAATTTCCACTCTTAACCTCCTTCAGAAGTTGAGTTTACTTTGGCTCTTATTTTGAAAGGATTGTTTTCAGTTTACTGACCGTGTTGTCTCCTCTCTCTCTCCCTCCAGTACGGACGCACACACAGCGATTGGGCGCCGCTGGTGGTTTAAGCGAGCCTCTTTGCACACATGCCACTCGTATCAACAGTTAGTCATGTGATTCCAGTACAGACAACCAGCAGCTCCACTTCCTCCTATCATTCAAGCCAAGCGGTTAAACTCCCCCCCGTTGCCCCGATTTGCCCCCATGTCCTGCAGACTCTCTTTCAGAAACCGGTTGAATGTAACGCTCGGTACGGAGGTCTAAATGAAGATGACTCAATCGTGTGGAGGTTTCTGAAGCTCACATTTGGATGTCTCTTGACACCATTTGAGCACTTCACAAGAGGATTCTGGGTAGTGTGTAAAAAGTTTGTCCTGTTACATTGAGATGGTGAACGTGAGGAAGTTGTGTTGCCGTCGTGTGCTGGTGTCGTTCTCGTGGGGCCACATCACCTTGACAGCAGTTTGCACTGACGCGGAGAGGAAACACAAAGTGTTTTAAATGTCTGTTGGGTTTTTCTGTGATCGACGCACAACAGTAGAGAAGGAGGAGTGAACAGCAGCACTGAGAAGATGGATGACGCTCAAGAGCAACGACTCTGACATCAGAACAACGAAAAGTTTTAAATTATTTTATCCTGTTTTGAAGTGGATTAGACAGTCTTCCAGAATATCTATGTAATCTGCCCGTATGCCACTTGCTGTCTTGTGTTTCCTCTCTTTTCATGTGTTTTATTCTGACACCTGTCTCTTTAAGTGCCTGAACGTTGTTTCTTTGCTCGGCTGCTGATTTGTTTGTTCCAGTCTGTGCACTAGGAGATATAGCTGAAAAAATGAAATTAGTTTATTTTAAATATGCTGTTACCTTTATTCAGATGTGACGGTTTTTTATTAAATCTCATTTTAAGTCCTGTGAATCTGAATATTTGTGCTTTGCAGCTTTGAATTCTTTCATGGAGATGGAAGATGTTGCTGTTTTATTTATTTATTTTATCATTTTCATTTTCTTGAAAAATACAAAAACGTGAATCATCCAAAATAACGTGTAAATTTGATTTTTAAACGTATATATTGATCTTTTCGATCTGTGCTTTTAGAATTCGGTGTTCTGCTGCCCCCTGGTGGACATTACGCGTTATAACCACTGTTTTAAAACAGCTCTGGTCACGTGATCGACGGACGGCGATCGCTGTTACCAAAACAGAAATTTATCGTCTTTAAAGCGTTAAACTTTGATCTAATCGGTCGAATTTTTTTAAATACAGTATTTCTGAGTCTTGCGTCTTGATTATGCTTTTATTATTTGATAAAATTTTGAAACGAATCGATTTACCAAAAATATATATATATTTTTTTTAATTCAGACTACTAATTTTGAAAACTCTACGTTTAGACTTTCTCTCTGGTTTAGTTTTTAAACAATGTTTTGCCAATATTTGCTGTTATAAATTTACATTTGAGGTTTCGCCGTTTAAGAGCGGAGAAAGTTGCGAATTGCATCAGTGCTTCGTCACTTCCGCTTCCTGGCCAACCACAGATTTTATTTTTCAAATTTCCTGTTTTTAGTATAACGTTAAGCGTGACATCAGTTAATTAAGTTTTTTTTTTTTTTAAAGATTTAGTGACTAATATTTTCCTTAAATCTTTAGCTAAATCATAATTTCTCTTTTTTTTTTTCACTTTTGCTAGTTACTTAAAACTCTTGACCAAATTAACTGAAAAATAACAAAGATTTTCTCTCCTAAAACATGTTAATGGAGAAAATGTTGAAACTCAATTTCAGTGTTTTAGCCCCAGAATTGATTTGCAGGTGCCATTACCCATAGTGCTTTGGGAACCGAACTAAAAGATTGTTTACAAAATTACTGACAGGTTTTTGTTTTTTTTTGTGCGTGCTTTGCGCCCCGTCAAGTTTTACATTACCATTTTTTTTTAACATAAATTTCGATGCTAAATTCAAATTTAAGTTTTAATGAATGAGTTTATTCACATGAATTTGGTTTCTAATGTTTGTGGTACAAAATCCGGTTATTTGCCATAAGATACCTCATTTGCAGAGTCTGTGTATATGTTCCTCGTGGGCACAAGAAATCACTATTTATTCATTTTACTTTGATGTCCCTTCAAGGCCTCCATACTGACTGCATATAGATACTGACATTTCTGCTTTTAAAAAAAGTAAATCACATGTTTTCAGATTTTTTTTATTTTACTTAGTTGTAGCCACACCGTCCAAAACAGAGAAAAATTAAATGAAATGAAATGAGACTTAAAACATAAAATAATGGAATAAAACAATTCATAAGTTTCAATGGATAAATATTTTACAGAGCATGATTCACAATTTAAAAATGTTTAAAAAGTCTGTGATTTTTTTTAAAATGCACCCAATTAATCATGATTAAGACATTAAACGCATCATTTTTTTTGTAACTGCTGCTTTTACCTACATTAGATTTAAATCCTCCACCATCCTAAAGTTCTTTGACCCAAGAGGTCAAATAATTGCTGCTGCGAGGCAGACCCTGAGGAACTCCTCTTTTACTCCTCCTGTGCGTCGGGGGAGACGCTGCGGAACACGGCCGCGGTGCTTTGGTCCAGCGGGTTGTACACGATGGCTTCGATCTCTCCGCCGCCGTTGTTGGTTTTCTGGAAGTGGATTTCCAGCAAGTCCTGCAGGGTCTCCCTCTCCATGACCAGCGGGATGCCGGTCAGCAGAACCGTCCGGGGACACTTCGACATCCGAGTCTGAGCGGGAGATATTTGAAGAACAGGCTCAGGCTGGAAAGCTTTGAGAATCTTTCCTCCCTGAAAATCTGGATTACCTGCAGGTTTGTGATCTTTCCGTTCAGGAAAGGCGTCACCCTGACTTTGTGGGAGGTTTTTCTATCCATTTTCACATCATGGAACTCCGTTTCTGTCAAACATTTGGCGACTAACAAGAGAAAAGTTTCATGTGATGTGTTGAAGTTAAAGAACTTTTTTTTTTTTTTTAAAAAAAGGTAAATGTTCTCACTCACTGTTGTCCTCCACAAAAGTGATGACCACGGTTCCAGAGTCGGGCAGGTACTCGCATTCCTCCACCTCGCCACCTTTGTGCTTGGACTTGGAGAAGTGGATCTCCAGCTTGTTCTTGAGGGTCTCCTCGTCCATCTTGGGCAGGTTGGATACGAGGATGCGGTTGGGGCACACGGAGGAGTCGATCTGCAGGACAGAGCGACACTCAAACGCCTGCGCTGACCGGAGGGAGGACGTGGCGTCCGGCGCTACATCACCTCCACCACGCTGGGCAGCATCAGCTGGACGGCGCCGCTCTCCACCGCGATGCTGCAGTCTTCTCCCAGGTTCACGTGATGCGTCTTTATGTCCAGAATATTCTGGGCCACTGTGAACACAACAGAAGTTCTGCTGACCTGAACTTATAAATTCAAGTTTTTACACCTTTATAACATTATTTTGTGGTATTTTTAAAAAAAATGGTCCAACCAGAGATTTAAAAACTCACTAGTTATCTCAACAAATATTTCTATTATAAATTCACCATCTCTTCTCATTTTGGAGACATATCAGATCTCTCACCATCCTCTTCCTCAAAAGTGATCAGCGCAGTTCCTCCCTCCATCGGGTAAATGACCTCTGACCCCATCTCAAACATCCCCCAGTCGTTTCCTTTCGCCGTCGTCCCTTTGAAGACGAGCTTCTTGTCCGGCATGGCTTTAATCACCTGGGAAGGACAAACGCAGGATCAGAGCGGCCGTGTTTCGGACCGCAGACGGGGGCGTGGCTTCGGCGTACGTCGGCCTGCTCTCTCAGGTAATCGTTCTGATCTCCTTCCTCCTTGATGGCATCCTGGACCTGCTGGATCTGCCTCAGCAGATCGCTCTCCTCCTGCTTCATCTGGTCCACTTTTTTCTGCAGAGGCACAAGCAAAGTCAGCAGGAGCTCTTCCTGACACGGTTTCCAAGCAGCCTTTGAAGGCACCTTTTCCTGCGCCAGCTGGTCTCTGTACGAGAGCTCGTCCTTTTTCAAATCCAGGGTGTGTTTTTCGGTGCGCTGCCTGAACTGTTTGGTCATTTCCCGCCGGTCATCTCTGCTGTTTGTCAGATCTTTTTGCTCCTCCAGAAGTTGGTCATGGATTTTCTGAAATTACACAACTTTTTGGTCACTTTTTCTTCCTAAAATATCTACATTTAGAGACATTCTTATTTTAGAGGTTATGGTAAAATCAGTGCTGTGGTTTGTTGTGTATTTGAGCACCTTTTGGTTGATGATTGCGTTCTGGACTCCTTCAAAAGTGTCCTCAGACAGCCGGGGGTCCACCAGAGAAAAGTCCTGATGGGAACAGACACTTAAATCTCTAAAGATTCACTCTTTTTTTAATTATTATTATTATTTTATCAGAACAGTTAAAAACTGAGTTTAATGTGTTATAAGAAATCAAAGCTTACCTCTTCAGATGACATGATGAAAGTAATCTAAAATAGTTCACAAAAACTGTTTTCACTTCATAGAAATCATTAAACATCAACAAAACAAAAGCAACGCCTCAGATCTGACAAACAAGCTTCACCACAGGAAGCAGAGTTTTATAACGATTCTACCCTGAACGTCTTTTCTCATATCTAATGTAAAATATTGAAGAAAACAAATGACTTTTAGCGATATAACTGTTTGAATATCAACATTTTTATAGGACTTGAATGTTTATAATATTTAATTAAACCCCGGTTCCTTGTTGGCTTACCTTCTACCTTCGTTCTTTGCCCTGAAATGTCATTCTTTCACTTTCTTTTCTCAGTCAGCGCGAAAGCTGAACCTGCTGACTCTGTCCGCCAGAGGGCGCTCCGCACCAAAAAGTGATGGTGGGTTTACGTACTGTCGGAATATCGATCACTTTCCAGTGTTAAAACTGTTTAAAGGAGAAAAAAAATTGAGTTTTAAATTTAGTTATTTTTAAGGGCTTTTTTTTTGTCAATTCACATAATTTTTACTTAAAAATAACACCTTTGTACATGAAAACCCTTTCAATACTTCTGAATGAAGACATATAGCAATATTAGTATTAAGGTTACAACTTTCTCAAATTATTACCATTTTATAGTAGTTATTTTAAAGCAAAAATATGACTTTTTTGGACAATTTTTTAAGTAAAACATTTTAGCAAAATTCTTAAATCTTATTTTTCCCAAATATTTCACTCAAAATAGAGCAGGTTACATTTTTTTAGAAACATCTTATTTTCCTCTAATTTAGAACAGAATAAGCTCATTATAAGTTAATTTTATTTTTCTCAAAGTTTACAGGCTATTTTATGCTACATATGTATTTTCGTACGATTACTTTCCATCTCTCAGTTCCTCGTAAAATATTTTTTTTTTCTGATCTCCAGTGTGAGACCTGGGAGGATTACTTTAAGCTCCATTAGTACATTTCTCGATACATTTGTTTTGTTTTGAAGCAAGTGATGCTTTTTGCTTCAGTAACATGGTTTCAGAAGGAGGTTGTCTATGAGAAAAGTTCCATGAAGAAAACCACAATAAGAGCCAAAAGTCTTTTTTAAACTTTTATTTGTGAAACTGAAGTTAGAATCGGAGCTTCTGGAAGAACCACTTGTTCTTGCCCGTCTTGTACCTGTAGAAATAAACACACCAGATTAACTTTTATACACGACTTCACCATGAAGCAACAAACTTCACACTCACCTCTCCTCAAACTTGACCTTGGCCTCCCGCCTGGCTTTGCGTTTCAGAGCGGGATCCCTGAAGACGTCCTTGTTGACAACAGTTTTGTCCAGAGGAATATCTACAGAGTATCTGCAGGAAACCGGGTCAGACATTATTGATCTGACTGAAAGCATTCGGATTTCTAGAACCAGCAACACACACTCAGAAATAAAAGTTTCCCCCAATTCAAATTCATACAAACATCTGAACTTCAGCATCACTGAATCGAGGAAATATTCAGAGTTTATGTGAATCTTTCAGGGTTGGAGCAACCAGACCCTCACAAATGGAGGAAAAAATACATAAAAAGTCAGTAAATATTTAATTTAATAACTTTAAATCCACATACGGGACATAACACAACCATCTTAAATTTTTGTAATTCCAGATTAAACACACGACCACAAAGATCCAATCCTCCAGTTTGTTTTGAAGACCTCCGGTACATTTTAGCACCAACCTGGTGGGCATGAGGTGGTTGTAGTTGAAGACTTTGACGAAGGCCTTGATCTTGGACCTCTTGGCGATCTTCTTCTTGCCCATGGTGGTGGTCACTTTGCGCGGGTAGCGGTCGATGCCTGCGACCAGGGCGTGACTGTAAGGCCGGTCGGCGGTTCCGTCATCGATGTTCTGCAGAAACATCAGACGTTAAATCCAGGGAACAAACGAACATCAACTATTTCCAGCAGCTCTTCCGGACCGATGACCTGGACCACCTGCTCGCCCAGGTAAAAAGGTGCGACTGATTACAGAGCTCCTGGGAGCTGCTTTAGGCCTGAACATCTCAAGGTGCTGATGGTTTAAAGTTCACGTTACCTTCACGATGACGGCTTTGCGTCCTGCGTAGCGTCCAGCCAGGACCATCACCACCTTCCCAGGCTTCATAAACTTGCCCATTTCTGCCAAGAAATGAAACAGTCAAGGATCGTGTCGCTACAATAACAAGGTAAGAGGTATCTGATCCACCTGTCATTTAGTAAACAGCAAGAGTTTGGCAGGAAGCGTCACGTTTTCTCCTGGTTTCTAATGCTACAGAAGCCGGCTATGCTAGCATCTAGCTAATGAACGTGAACCAACATTTTCCTAACAATTTAAAAGCCAGGATTACTTTAACATATTTCTCGGGTTAACATAAGGATTTAGAGGCAAAATTCCCCCAAAATTATACAGTTGCTCGAACTTAAGTAAAGCCCCCATCTTTAACATGTTAGACTGAACCCTCCGCGAGCGGAGCTACAGTAAATCGGCTTTGTTTTCCTAACTTAACAGTCACATCGAAGAAAAATGACAAATTGAATTTGTAAAACAGATGTGTTTTTTATTGTTTTCAGTGACGGATGAAAAATATGCCTCAATATTTTGACAGATGGAGAGAGATTGTTGGAGAATTTCACTCACTGATGCTGCTCTGCGGCCTCCGCTAACAGAAAAGGAAGTCCGATAGGTTTTTGTCAACTTTGACCTGCCCGATTCTGTACGTCACTTCCGGAAGCCTATATTTCATTTTTAATCTTTTATTTTCTTATTATTACAGCAAACTAATTAGCTAAAATACACTTTAAAGATTTTATCTTAAATCTTACATAATATTCAACTAAAATGGAATAACTATGACATTGAAAAAAATTGTTAATTTGCGAAATTACTTTTTATTTATATATTTATTTTTATTCTATCTCGTCTTTGACTTTTTAAATTATTTTTTTAATCGTAAAAATTGCATGTATTCGATTTAATTATGTGGAAGTGTTTGATAGTGAAGTGTGTCTTTAGAAATGTTATTTAAATAAACACATGAATTTAAGCATGTGGTTAAAATAAACTTAGGATTGATCTTTATTGGTCCAACAATTTTCTTAAGCTAATAAATATATCAATACAAAAAGGAAAAGTACTTCATTAGAGTATGAGCTGAACAAATAGTTTTTTTTTTTAAATAAAGTGTAAAGTTTTATATTTGAAGATTATAAAAGCCAACGTGATATCAACCAAAAATTTGTAAAGTACACTTAAATTAAGATTATGCAACCTAAAACATCTTTTTAAAGAAAAAAATACCTCTAATAAAAACTTACTTAATGTTATTGAAGCAACAAAGTTTGTTATAATCCTTTTGGATAAATCTCCTAAAAAAAAAAAAAATAAATAAAAGCGCTCCAGTTAATTGAAAAACACCAACATGTTTTTTTTTTTGTTGCTACATCAATTTATTTTATTTTTCAACATATACACATTAAATACAATAAAATCCAAAACAAATGTATCTCCAAATATATTAACTCTGAACATAGCAATAAATAAAACAATACATTTTTATATCATTTTTTTTTAGTGACTTCTACATTTGATTGAAACTTTACTTTTTTTTTTCCTCAACATAACAATTAAAACAGCAGAACAACATACAGAAATAATGGTAAAAGTGTTTAAATGTATTTGAAATAATAATAATAATAAAAAAAAAAACAATTTAGATCAGAAACTGAGTTTAATAGTGTGGATGGATTTTACATTCAGTTATTGTTGACGTATCTGAGCCGTTCTGCTGTTTCTGGAGGAATGAAACTTTAACATGTCACAATCAAGTTTAATCTCAGATATGTTCATATGCTGGATTCTCCTGGAGGAGGAGGACGGCAGCAGCAGCAAAAACAGGGTTGAAATGTTGACGAAGGAAACAACTTTAAGGGCTTAGAGACAGAATCCTTCGACTCTGTGGTAGAACTTCTGCAACACTCCTGAAAGGTTTCACATTTCCACCAGCGGGTGACAGAAACTGTAAACACTTTTCAAGCTGATCTGATGGGTTTTCTGTAGTGTTTTAACAAACTCCCCCTTCATGCGGAACAGACGGCCACAAACGAACGTCAGCTCCTTTCCGTGATTGTCCGCCACAGATCAGCGATGGCCGCCGGTCCAGCCTACATTTTCTGCATAGGTCACTTGTCAGGAACAGCAGACGGTCACGCTGCATGCTGAGCACAGGGCACAAAGATCAGGAAGGCTTTACTAGAGGTGAGGTAATTACTCTAAGGCATGTTGCTCCGACTTCTTCATGTTTTGGCATCAACGGAATACGCAGCGTACACCAAAATCAATACAAATACTTCTGACGTCACATATTTGCACTTTACTTTAGATGTTTTGATGCTGATAGAACTCTAAAAAGTTACCACAATCATGCTTTTGGTCCCAAATGCTGATAAAAAGCGAGCTCGGAGCGCGCTCAGAAGGCATCCTTGATGTTCTTGAGCTGGCGAACGGCCAGATCCACCGGGAGGTTGAACCTCAGGTGGCTGATGCGACCCAGGATGCGCAGGGCGCCTTCGAAGCCGGTCTGCGCCATGTAGCTCCAGGGCTGGTAGTGGGGGTGGATCAGCGTCCCGGACTTGCACAGCAGGTTGAGCCACGACACCAAGCGCTGCTCGTTCAGAGCCATGCACACCAGAGCTTTGAAGTCGGAGTCCGGCCCCCGCTTGTAGCGTCCGTGTTCCTTCAGCACGGTGTGGACGGCCCACAGCAGAGACTGCTTGGGCGTGACGGTCACGGGGCCGGCGCCCACGTGCAGGCTGAAGGACTGAGAGAGCTGGCGGGCGGGCGACTCCACGAAGGCTTTGCCGTTCTTGGAGTGGTAGTACTTCACAAAGAGCTCCCATGGGTGCATGTTGTGGGAGGTGGGCGTGTAAGGCAGGAGGCAGGAGATGGGCGCCAGCACCAGGCTCACAGCCTGAGAAGGCGAGAAGAGGCCGTGGGCCAGCAGGTCCTTCAGCGCCATGGCCAGCTCCTTCCTGACGGCGGACGTCAGCTCGTCTCGAGCTCCCAGCGAGCTGCTGCTGCTGGCGTAGCTGACCACGTGCTCGACGGACGGATGTCTGCGGGAGCCCAACACTCGCACCTTCTCTGCGGCGGCCTCCAGACGCTGCAGCAGGGGGCCGTAGTCCCGCCCCCCCGACTCCTGGCTCCAAATGTTCTGCGGGACGTGGCCGCTTGCGCAGCCGAACTGACTGGCGGCGAAGATCTGCAGCACGGCGAGGGCCCTCTGGATGAGCTGCAGGCCGCTCTCCCGCATCCTGTCGGCCTGCTCCGGATCCACTGAGGAGGAAAAGCAGCCGATCCTCACGTCTGTGCAGACGCTTTTCACCGGAAATGAAGTTTCACTAAGTGACTCACCTTTCTTCTTCCCTCCAGGAGCTCGTCCATTCGTCCCCGCCGCCTGCGGCTGCTGCCGCTGTGCACCGTCTGACAGGAGAGGGTTCCCCACCTCATCTTTGGAGAAAACAGGTAAACCGACGGATGAAAAATGAAATCCTAAACCCACCAACAACCATAGAAAGCTCCTACAAACCCTGGATGAAGTTGATGAACATCTCCAGGTCTCTGATCTGGGTTTTCAGCTGCTCCACCAGCTGCTCTTTCACTCTGGCCGGGTTCACGATCTGAGCGATGGCGGCGTCCACCCTCTGCCTCAGCTCCTCAGGCGACAAGTTCCCGATGTCCTCGTTCAGATTCACATCCAGCTTCTTGATCAGCTCATCGATAATTACCTACGAGACACAAAAGCAGTAGCCTTTAAATTATGATTAAGCAGTTTTAGGCAAAAAAAAAAAGTTTCATCAGAGTGGAAGAGTTCATAAGAAATTCGCCTCTGATTTTTTTTTATCCAAAAAGAAGAAAAAGAAAAGAAATTCGCCTCTGAGTTGTGGGCAGAACTGTTGTCATGGAGCAACCCCACCCCCCTTCCCATCATTGACAGCTCGGAGCTTGTGGTGTGTTTTCTGCGTCACAAATACACTCATTCTTAGATGACTTTTTTCTGATTTGCTTCTGATTCACAACAATTTGGATAAAGAAATACTCAAAAAGGCTATTTTGAGCTTGATTTTCTTCATATACGTCCTCCATCATTAGAGTAATGCCAGAAGAACACCTTAAAAAACAATTGATTTGATTCCAATTCTTTTTATTCACTCAAGTCAATTATTCTTTAAGTTCACACATTTAGACACATTTGTTTAAAAATACGTTAATAATCTATATCTTTATTTTAAATTATTAGTGAAATAATGAGATTGTTAAATCATGGATTTTCAAACGACTCTCCAACAATTGTTCCGTCTCTCCCGGAGAGTGTTTCAGTTTGGACACTAGGTGGCGATCACACTATAGCATTACATCTTATTCCAGAAGAAGAAAAACAAAAACAATGTTTTAAACCACAAATGGTTACTTTAAAAATATTTCCTTAAAAGAGTTTGTAAAATTAATTCCTGTGAGTTTATAAAGATGTTTATTTGGTCAGCAATGTATGTTTAGGTTTACCTAGAATTAGCATTAGCCGTCCTATGGGAAATCCTACTGCAAGTTAGCATCAAGCTAGTGGACTTTATCGTTATGTGTTCGATCGATCTCTACTTTAATGTATCGATTATTTATCTATTAAACTTAGGTGAATTCAGATTGATTTGATCAACAAAAACATTAATTTTAATCCGAATCTGAGAGAGTTCAGTGCTCTGACCACTTGGGGGCAGTAAAAAACATTTTTTCTGAAAGACCCATTCTGATTAGAAAGGATGTTTATTACATTTTTTTTCATGATGAAAGACATATATTAAGAAATCTAAACTCAAAATTGAAATTTTGAGTCTCTCTTTAATTAAATTGCTGTAAATCATGAAAAAATTATGTTTGGAAAAACTTGTAGTTGTGGCCTTTCTTGTTTCTCAGAGAATGTTAGGGTGAGGCTGTAAGCTAACAGGAGAGAATATAAACGAAGGGATGATGGGAAATGGGGGAAGGCTTACTCCACACCAACAGTGTCACCCACAATCTTAAGGCAAGTGTCTAATAAACTAAAGACCCGCCCAAAAATCCTGGTTTCAGCAGGTTAAATTTCAGCAGATCTTTCACATTTCCCCATGAAGATTCAGATTTCAGCCTCTGACTCGTGCGGACACAAAATCCACACTTCCTCTCTGTGCACGTGTGTCTGATTATAATCACGCGTGTGAGAGATCTGCTTCCCGGATCAGCCACTACCTAATGATCCTGAACTTCCTTGAATGCAGCTTTTAGTTATGCAAACCAGCAAGTTCCACAGGGTGCAGAAAAGAGTCAACTAGAGCTGCACGTGACAGCTTCTGTTGTCTGTGAGCAAACAAACCTTTGGTTGGAGAAGATGTGGATGGAAAAAAAAAAAACAAATAGCAGATGTTTGAACTTGAAAGCAGATCACAACGTTTAAAGGGTTTATGAATCAAATAAATTCAATAAAATTTAAATAAAAATTCAGTGTTTATGGAGCTAAATTTGAATTTGAAAAGCTATTCTGGTAAATAAAAGGTAAAGAAAAACTGCTTGAAATAGACATTTAAGTCAAACAAGCTTTTTAAAAACAGTTTTTTTTGTAAAATATGACTGAAAATCACGTGAAGTTTAAAGAAACTGCATTTATAATCTAGTAAATGTTTATTTTTGGCTCCACGTCATTTCCATCTGTTCTTTGTTTGAACAAACATTAACATTCCTCTCCATTGAGATGAAGTCAGTTTAAGTCAACAACTTCCTTCTGAAAATGTGAGAAGAAACTTCCTCTCTACTAACACACACCCATGTCAAACACAATATTGTTAGCAAAACATCACAAAAAATAGAAATATTTCAGCTGATTCAGACACCTGAAGGTTATTTTCTAACACAAACTGCTGATAAAATAATAGATGAATAGAAAGGTCATAAATGTGAGGTTTCTGCACCTTCTGCCTCTCCATGACGACAGACTGCGGCAGCGAGTCGTAGCTGCCCTCCTGATAGGCGAAGCGTTCCAGATCATCCAGCTGCGTCTTCAGCTGGAAAATGAGATCCTTTTGTTTTTCCCTCTGGGCCTCCAGACGCTCCCGCTTCTCCCTCTCAGTCTGACGGGAAACACACGATGAGGGGGGGGTTATCAATACAGATGATTGAAACGCACAACATCAAAATCAGGACTGGGGAGTCACTCACCAGATCACCCTGCAAGTGCAGCGTGTGACCAGAGAGAAACAAAAAGGAGCTTTTAGTGAACAGACAGACTGAAAATCAGGGAGATTTGAAGATCTGAGTAAGTCACACAGAAGCAACGTTTTCCACACAGGAGAAAAGAAAGTGATCCACATGCCTTAGCAAAAACTACAACACCAGAAGATTATGAAATTTGATCTAATTTCATTGCGTTTCTAGTCATCTTTTCATTAAAACATTTTTGTCATTTCTTTAAGACATAATTTCTGCACAGCAGCAATAACTTTAGAAATCTATGTCAGACTTACATAGAGTAAGCCCGCCCCCTACTTCCCGTCATCCATCTGTTTACACTCTCCAGCTAGCTTACAGCCCCTCACAACCCCAAACCTAACGTTATTGGAGCTACAGAAATCTATTTGTTTACAAATCGAGAGGAGGATGTATTTTTTACATCACAAATATGATGTTTTTCAAACTTCATTTTTTCATCTTCTACTGATCCACTATGATTCGAGCAAATAAATACTCAAACATTTTATTTTAATCTTAATTTTCTAAGTATATATCCTTCATTATTTAGAAAAATTAACAATTAAAAAACATTTTTTTTTATCAGAGTGTAATAAATGTAAGTATAGCTAGTATACTAGTATACACAATGTACATGTAGTGTAAGACGTACCTCAATACAACATATATAAAAAGTAAACTTTTTGGACACTTGTAGCCATTGGTGAAGCTACAACATTTTATATGGGGGACAAAATATTTTTAAAAAAAATACACATTTCTAATGGTTTTATTGTATTATTTGTTTTGGTTTCAATATTACAAGTTATTTTAGTTGTTGTGCTACAAATAATGCTTAAAAAACGGGAACAAATTGTTTTTATTAATCTTTTTCAATAATAAAACTTATCTGAGAAATGCCAAAGCTTGTAGCTCCGCCCCTTCTTGTCATATACTCAGATTACTTTTTATTTTCTGATATTCTGAGAGTTATTTTTTACCATAGATGTGACTAAAAAATAATACACAAATACTTTTTTTTTTCTTCCACAGAAACAAACAAAAGTTTCATCCGAAATCCCACCGAGTTCTCCAGCTGCTCTGCGTCCGACCTGCAGCCCACGACGTGCGGGCAGCCCCTGAAGGCGAACTCCTCCAGCTCGGCCAGCATCCTCTCCTTCTCCTCGCTCTGCGCGTGCACGATCTGCTTCAGCCGGAACTGGACTTGCGCGAAGTGAGAGGTGAGCGCGAGGAGGGACGAGTTCAGCAGCTCCTGCTCGTCCTCCAGCTTCCTCAGCCGCGCGGCCATCTCCTCCTCGCTGGCCGACGCTCCGTGCTTCGGCCGGCCGCCGGCCCCGCTCTCGTCCTCGGGGCTGGCCACGGCGCCAACCGGTGCCCATCGCTCTCCTGCGTTGGCGAAAACGGCCTCGCTGTCGGACGCTGACAGCTCCTCCGTGGACATTCTGGACGAGGGAATTGCCGCAGATACGTTGTCGGTTGTCGGCAGACCGCGAACAGCGAGCTCCGGATGGAGGGTTTCCTAAAGGTGCGCAGGTAGCAGCGGGGATAATCGCCGGGGGAACAGGTGCAGCGCCATTTTGGGAAAACGATGATACGTCACGAAAGTAAACTTAACGGAAGTGACACAAGTTTGCCTTCAGAATAAAAGCTGCCTTGTTTAATTTCGCGTATAGGTTATTTTTTATTTTTTTCATAAATACAGTCAAAACCCCAACCCAAATTTGTATCGTTTGGTTACCCTGAAAAATCTTATGTGTCTGACCACTGACTGTATAAAACTGGACTGGGTGACCCTCCCCCCCTTGGTGTTCTAAACAGGAAGTGCAGCCACTTGTATAGATAAATAAACAGCTATTAATTAGACATTAGTTTGTAAGAATAACAATTCATGCTCCAACATTTTGAAATGTTGTTTCTGTAATGAAAGTTATACAAATTATAAACTGACCAATCAGATGTCTTTATAAAAGTAGATGTCTCCTCCAACGTTCAAAACGTGCGATAAATGTTTTTATAGCCAATTGTGAGACTGATTGCAAGTGGTGAGAGTGATTACCAAAGAAACTCTGACTCAGACCAACTCGCTTACAGTTGTTATCTGGATCCAAGATGGCGGCGTCCCTATACCAGAAATGGCAACTAGCTTGATTTTTATTTATTTATTTTAGAATTATGAACACATTTCTATCACTAAATGTCTCAGATAATTGGACTGAGTGAGTATGACGTCGCCCATAGGAAATGGCTTTTTTACGCTTCCAACAAAACAAAGTCAATTCAGTTGCCATTTTGGACGCCGCCATGTTGGAGCCAGAAGTCGTCAGTACACAGTGACTGAGATCCAAGTCGGTCTGAGTCAATATTTCTATGGCAACCACTCTCGCCAATCAGGCAATCAGGGGTGGACTTATTGGAACCTCAGACCCCACCACTAAAAACAGGCCACACGAAATCTGTCAAACGTTTTGAACGTTGAACATGTAGGGCTAGCAGGCACCACCTACTTTTATTGAGGCATCCGATTGTCAAGTTTATAACTTGAATAACTTGAAGTGCAGAAAAAACATAATGAAATAAAAAATAGGATCAAGAATTGTTAAAAAAAGATACTGGAGCCAGTGGCTACTTCCCGTTTGGAGTGTCAAGGGGGAGGGGTCAGTCATTCCAGTTCTCATATACAGCCTGTGGTTCCAGTGCAAAATGCAACATACAATTGAATATTTCTAGTAAAGTGAACATGTGTAAAGGCATTTTCTCAATCAAATAATGGTGATTAAATTGACTTAATTTAGTCAGAGACAGAAGTAAGCTAATTTCTATCAGTGACATCACACTCATTCAGTCCGGTCCTCATATACAGTCAATGATGTCAGAGCATGTGGCCCTCTTCTCTTTGCTGCTTCCTGTAGGGGTCGCCACAGCAAATCATTATGCCCATTGAGGTTTCACTCGCTAACATTTTTTCATGTTGAACGTTAAAAAAAGATGAGTCATCTTTTCATTTTAATTTTATTTGCATCGGTTTAGTGGAAAATGTCAACAGGATCATTACAGATGAGGGCCACGTGCATTAAACCCATCATTTTACCAAAATTTAAGATGATTTTAGGCTCTCAGTACAAGTTTCCAAATGAAATCCCAAAGACACAGATGTGAGCCATAATTCAGTGGAGAGTTTTACTCATTTTCTATTAAAGTAACTGCTTAGGAACCCTGAGTATTAACGTCTTTAGCGATTTTCTTTCACATAAACTTGCATTTCCGTAAGTGCTTTTCTGTTTGTCAGTGTTTTGGTTACCGTTTACCATCATTTTTACCTAAATAAAAAAAAAAAACAATGTATGTAAACTTTTTTTAGTGGGTAAAAAGAACTGACATTTTCACACAATTATAGCTTTCTTCTTGTTGGAAAAGAATGTGTGCCAGTTGAGCCAGTGCTGTCCGGGTTTCTTGATGCAGGAGCCGTCATGTGAGCATCTGTAGCCATCAGGACAGCAGTGCTTCATGTCTCTGCAGCACACGGCCTGCAAAGAAGAAGACACGGCGTTCTGTGAGAAGATCAGGGGGAAACTAATAAAGTTTAGCTTTTAGAAGCAAAGTTTGAGTAATGAAAGATTCATAAACTTTAAATCATTTTGTTCTCTCCTAACTCAGGTCTGGACTTAGCAGGCAGGACTCTTCTTACTTTAGGAGACAAACAGCAGCCCCAGGTGTTGTGGGACGTCCTGCAGCAGGTCTCATCCACGTTGCAACTATAGACGTCGTCACACCGGTTTAGTATAGGCTTCACTGGACCGCGCTGGGACTGGTCGTCAGGTAGAAACACGGGTGTCAGGGGGACGGTCTCCAGCTCCAAGGTGAGGAGCTTATGGCAGGACCCGGAGGCGAGGTCGCAGGTGTAGCCCTCTGGGCAGCAGTGCTCCTTATCGCCACAGCACACAGCCTGGACACAACCAAGGACCCTTTACATGAACATACCTTTTGAGGCTAATTTCTAGTTTTATTTTATTTCTCATCATATGCTCACATTTGGCAGCGGGCAGCAGCCCCACTGTCCCGTGAACAGCCTGCAGCAGGACATGTGTGAGGGACACTGATGCACAGCGCTGCACTGCACGAAGCTGGAATCAGCCTGAACGCTGACGGTGGCTGGGATCTTGGTGTACCATGGGATCACCACTTCTCCCTTGACACACGAGGTGCTTTCCTCTTTGCACTTGTAGTCGCTGGGACAGCAGTGCTCCCCGTCAGAGCAGCACACCGCCTGGAAGGAAGTGAAAGAGGAAGTATTACTGTCCTATTCTCCATCCTGTCTTCACTTCTGCTTTCATCTGAGGTAAAAAAAAACAAAAAAAACTGAACTTAGTCATGGATAGAGCAGCACTTAAAACAGAAATGGGAGTCGAGATACCAAAAGAGAGAATGCAAAGTGGGGAAACAACGATTCCCTGTTAAGTTTGGGGTTTATGGAGGGGGGATTTTTGCTGTACAACATGTGAGGATGATGTGAGCTAACAGCTGTTTGAACCGATAGAGCCTCTTTTTATAAAAAAGCAGAGTTATGTCCAAAAGTGTCAAAACATCAGGAATTCAGAGACAAAACATGCTTGATTATGGAGCACTTTTCAATGTCAAGAGGTCTGAAAAAAAGCATGAATTGCTCGTCTTTGAGGTTGAAACGTATAAGCAGATCCCTAACGAGGTTGGTCAGACCTAAATTATTATAATTCTATTTCCTTTGTTGTAGTTTTTCACCTAAAAAACCAGAACAGGTTGTTTGAGATCATAGCCTTTTGATATCACGATATAATTAATTTGATATCACAATTATGATATATATCGCGTCATTACTTACTTTTCCCTGACATATATTTTTTCAAGTAACATGTAACTGAATTGTCACGCAAGAGAAAATGTTTCTAAAGTTTACAACACTTTTGAGTCTTTTAGTAGGAAAACCAATTTTTTCACAAAAGTTCAGCAATAAAAACAACGAAATAAAGAAAAAATAGAAGAGAAAAGGCACAATAGACACTTATCGATCGCCCACACGATATGTATCGTCATGTCGCCCATATCGCCTCTGGGTTTCACAGTGATCCAGTTAAAGTTCACCTTTTTTAATGCAGATAAAATGGACCGTAGCTGAAAGAAATCCAGATATCTGTAGAATTTACATGATTCATTGTTACAGGAATGACTTTACAATTAGACTGGATTTGAATGATGACAGTGGCTACATGGACTAAAGGCAATAAAACTCGATATTTTAAAAGATAAATGCTGATAAATGTTTTAAATTCCAAAATGTTCCACGGAGGGTTGCAGAGAGGAGCGACTCTTAAGGCCACCTCCTGAAAATGGAGCGTACCATTTTCCTTGAAGGCTGGAAGTGTTTTGTTAAGTATTTATACGGATAATTTAAGTTGCACGCACTTACGTAAATGCTCGGTCAGCTACACTCTGACTGGTCTAATTTCCTTATTTCTAACAGTCAGGCTGCACTTACTACGTGAACAGCACTAAAAAAGCAATAAATCTGTACGACACACCTGTGTCTCACCTACTTCCCCCGTACGTGTTGTGTAAGTGTTCACTACGACCTGTCTCCTGCAGCATGCCCATAGAGAAAAGTGCATGAAACGTTGTTTTCCACAGACTCACCGAATGGTCTACAATCTTAATATTTCATACGTGGCACATGTTCTTTCACCCCCAGACAACCTGTATCCACCTGTAAGGGCTGTTGTGACTAAGTCATAAAGCTTGACTTACAGTGTTTTTACAGCTCCATAACATGGGAATACCATTATGGCTCTCTGTATGTCTTCTAGGGGTGTAACATCTCCTTTTAACAACAGTTTGAATCATATTGTAATTGGTGAGTTCTGATTCAATTCCTAGTCAATACTGGTTCATTTAGAAGGATTTGATTTGATTCAGTGACCTCTTTAGCCAAAACGTCAACCAGTGTCTCATTTAATTTACCCATACAGATGTTGATAGATGAGTCACAAGGTGTCAGTAGAGATGTGAGCTCACCTTTGGCAATGGGCAGCACCCCCATTTCTGGAACTTCTGCATGAAGCAGCAGGTGGTGCCCTGAGGGCACTGGGTGCGGCTGTCGCACGAAATGTTTCCCTCTTCGTCAGTTTCTTCTTCCTCATCATCCTTCTGTTCGTCTCTGTCCTCCACCTTGTTTTCCTCTTCGCCCGTCACTTGTCCAGTCTGCTCGTCTTTCACCATTTCAATCAGCTGGCTCAGTGCAGAGGAAGTCCAGGTGAGTGCTGGGAGCTTTTTACTCATTGGCACGGATCCCGAAGACTCCAAACAACTCAAGGTGGCCAGGTCACAGGTGGTTCCGGAGGGGCAGCAGTGTTCGTGGTCATCGCAGCACACCGCCTTTAAGACAAAGAAATACATTCATTCAACTCATCCGGAGAGAATGTGTCATTGGTTATGTTTGTGTCTCATAAATGTGTAAAACAACTTTTACTTTAATACATCGAAATGTATGTGCACTACTGAATCCACTCTGAATGCATAAGCAACAGATAATTTGGATGGTGTCACAGACTGGTTATTCACCTCTGGAAGAGGACAGCAGGCCCAGCCGCCCTGTGTTGTTTTACAGCAGGTGGTTTGATCGGGACAGGAGGCGGTGCTGTCACAGGAAACGTTTTGCGTCTTCACGTTTTGCTTCAAAAAGGGGGGGATCTTCTCCAGCATTGGGACAGAACCTTCAACACCATCACAGGTCTGAGCTGCCAGGTTGCATGTCTTCCCTTTTGGACAGCAGTGTATGAAGTCTTCACAGCAAACAGCCTGAAGATACAAGATGAAAGTACACATTAAATATGGATTCCTAAATGTATATATTCATCACTACATCTACTCTACACTATCTGGGACCGGGTTGTAGGAGCAGAAGACTACATAAAGATTCCCAGACTTCCCTCCCTGTCCACTTCCACCAGCTTGTTAAGGGAGACCCCGAGGTGTTCCAGGCTAGCTAAGAGACATAGTGTCTCCTTGTGTCCTGGGTCTTCTCTGGGGTCTCTGCTCAGTGGGACATCATCAGGACTTCATTCTTTGGGTAATTACCCATAGATCATGACCGTAGGTGAGTATTGGAACAAAGATCAACTGATAAATATTGTGTGTTACTTTCTTTTTCAGCTCTTTTTTTGCCACAGAGCAGTGGACGCTGCTCGAATCTACCTCCCTATTTTACACTCTCATCTTCCCTCAAGCATGACAGAGAACCAAAGATCTTTAAACTGCTAAGATACGATGAAAACCACACATGTACCTCTGGAAAAGGACAGCAGCCCCAGCCGCCCTCTGCGGTTTTACAGCAGGTAGTTTGATCGGGACAGGAGGCGGTGCTGTCGCATTGAACGTCCTGCATCTTCACAGAGACCTTTGAGAAAGAGGGGATCTTCTCCAGCATTGGGACAGAACCTTCACCGCCATCACAGGTCTGAGCTGCCAAGTTACATGTCTTCCCTTTTGGACAGCAGTGTATGAAGTCTTCACAGCAAACAGCCTGGAGATACAAGATGAAAGTATGTTAGAGAATTACACAATAGATATGGACTCTGAACTCCATCTTCTCATCCATTTTCCTCCACTCATGCGGGACCGGTCGCAGGGGCAGTGGCCTAAATAAGAATGCCCAGACTTCCCTCTCCCTGGCCACTTCTTCCAGCTCTATTGGAAGAAACCTGAGGCGTTCCCAAGCTAGCCGAGAGTCACTCCTGTTTGTCCTGGTGTCCTGTGGACGGTGCTCTGGGACTATAGGGTCCGGTGAGCCTTACTGAGGGCTGTCCGGTCTCTGTATGACTGGAGCGGGAGCTTGGTTTGCATGGCCGGCAGTAAGTCAGACCTGTTCCCCGTACATGTTGGGCTACAGCAGAGCTGCCATTTATCACTGGTTCTGTTCACATTCTCTATGGACAGAGTTTATAGGCGCAGCCAGGGGCCAGCGGGGATCTAGTTTGGGGACCACAGGATTTCATCTCTGTTCTTTGCAGATGATGTTGTTCTGTTGGCTTTATCAAACCAGGACCTCCAGCATGTATTACAGTGGTTTACAGCCAAGTGAGAAGAGGCTGGGATGAGGGTCAGCACCGCTAAGTCTGAGGCCATGGTTCTCGACCAGAGAACGCTAGTTTGTCCTCTCTTGGTGGGTGGAGTGCTCCTGCCTCTGGTGGAAGAGTTTAATATCTTGGGCCCTTGTTCACGAGTGAGGGAAGATGGGAGCAAAATATCGACAGGTGGATTGGAGCGGCATCCACCATTTTGCAGTTTCTGTACCGGTTTATTGTGGTGAAAAGAGAGCTCTGCCTTTTGGCTCAGCTCACAATTTACCAGTAGATCTTCGCTCCAGTGCTCACCTATGGTCATGAGCTCTGGGTCATAACCAAAAGAACAAGATCCAGATTACAAGCGGTGGAAATTACTGTAGTTTTCTCTGGAGGATGGCTGAATGCTCCCTCAGAGATAGGGTAAGAGGCTCGGTCACCTGAAGAGAGCTCAGAGTAGAGCTGCTTCTGCTCCACATTGAAAGGAGTCAGTTTAGGGGGCTCGGGCATCTGGTCCGGATGCCTCCAAGACACCTCCCTGTAGAGGTATTATGGGTATGTCCCATTGGGCAGAGGCCCAGAGAAGACCTAGTACACGCTGGAGAGACTATGGCCCAATACGAATACTTCCCTTCTCCCTCCCCTTCAGCCCTTCCCCTTGATTTCAAGTGGCAATTGAAGTCGAAGTCCTGTCCGGAATTATTATTTTTTAAGTTCCACACTCCAAACAGAGGGGTCCAAAGTTCACCATCGCGAGAGTAAACCGTGTCGCATTAAGAAGCTCTTCTCTTCACATGGATGCGCTCTTAACCACAGATGTTTACATTTAAATGTAAGTAATGACTTTATTTTGTAGCGTGACCTTTTTAAAGTAATAAAACCACTGTTGTTATGTATATTCAAGCGCTGGAAGCTTCGCGCTAATGCTAGCGGACCAGTGATAGTGATGACATCATAGAACGAAAGTCACGTCCGAAATATTACACTATTTTTTTAACTCTATTTTTTTAACATCACCGTCCGTTTGGAGCAAGCACGAAGGTATAAAGGAAGGGGAAGGGCTAAGGGAAAGGGAGAAGGGGAGAATTCGGATCGGGCCTATGTCTCTCGGCTCGTCTGGGAATGTCTCTGGGTCCCCCCATAGGAGCTGGAGGTAAGGGACGGGGAGAGAGAAGTCTGGACATCTTTGTTTAGACTGGTGCCCCAGCAACCTGTCACAGTTGAGCGCAAGAAGATGAATGGAGGGATGGATATTTATCCTGGGTCTCCACCCAGTGGGACATGCCCAGAACACCACTCCAGGGAGAAACCCCTGAGGCATCGGGACCAGATGCCCGAACCTCCTCAACCGTTCTCTTTGAATGTGAAAGAGCCACGGTCTACTCCAAGCTCTCTCCAGGAGCATACAGTCACCCTGCTGATGAGGGTCCTTTTGGGACCTCATTCTTTGGGTCATCTAGACCCAGACCCAGCTCATGATCATAGGTGAGTATACGAAAAAAAAGATCAATTGATAAATTGTGGGCTTTGTTTTTTTTCACCATAGCACAGTGAATTCTGCTCAAACATACCTTTCTATTTTACACTCTCATCTTACCTCTACCATGACCAAAAACCCAAGATCTTATCTTTAAACTGCTAAAATCAGATGAAACCACACATGTACCTCTGGAAAAGGACAGCAGCCCCAGCCGCCCTCTGCGGTTTTACAGCAGGTGGTTTGATCGGGACAGGAGGCGGTGCTGTCGCACTGGACGTCTTGCATCTTCACAGAGACCTTTGAGAAAGAGGGGATCTTCTCCAGCATTGGGACAGAACCTTCACCGCCATCACAGGTCTGAGCTGCCAAGTTACATGTTTTCCCTTTTGGACAGCAGTGTATGAAGTCTTCACAGCAAACAGCCTGAAGATACAAGAGGAAAGTACACATTAAATATGGACTCCTAAATGTATCTATTCATAACTACATCTACTCTACCCTATCTGGGACCGGGTTGTAGGAGCAGAAGACTACATAAAGATTCCCAGACCTCCCTCTCCCTGTCCACTTCATCCAGTTTGTTAAGGGAGACCCCGAGGGGTTCCAGGCTAGCTGAGAGACATAGTGTCTCCTGTGTGTCCTGGGTCTTCTCTGGGGTCTCTGTTCAGTGGGACATCATCAGGACTTCATTCTTTGTGTAATTACCCATAGATCATGACCATAGGTGAGTATTGGAACAAAGATCAACTGACAAATATTGTGCTTTTTTTCAGCTCTTTTTTTCACTACATTACAGTGCTCAAATCTGCCCTTCAGTTTTACACTCTCAACTTCCCATCAAACATGTTAACCCAAGATATTTAAACTGCTAAGATACGATGAAAATCACACATGTACCTCTGGAAAAGGACAGCAGCCCCAGCCGCCCTCTGCGGTTTTACAGCAGGTGGTTTGATCGGGACAGGAGGCGGAGCTGTCGCATTGAACGTCCTGCATCTTCACAGACACGTTTGAGAACGAGGGGATCTTCTCCAGCATTGGGACAGAACCTTCACCGCCATCACAGGTCTGAGCTGCCAAGTTACATGTCTTCCCTTTTGGACAGCAGTGTATGAAGTCTTCACAGCAAACAGCCTGAAGATACAAGATGAAAGTATGTTAGAGAATTACACAATAGATATGGACTCTGAACTCCATCTTCTCATCCATTTTCCTCCACTCATGCGGGACCGGTCGCAGGGGCAGTGGCCTAAATAAGAATGCCAAGACTTCCCTCTCCCTGGCCACTTCTTCCAGCTCTATTGGAAGAAACCTGAGGCGTTCCCAGGCTAGCCGAGACATTTAGTCTCTGCTGTTTGTCCTGGTGTCCTGTGGATAGTGCTCTGGGACTATAGGGTCCGGGGAGCCTTACTGAGGGCTGTCCGGTCTCTGTATGACTGGAGCGGGAGCTTGGTTTGTAGTTACCGGTAGTCAGTCAGACCTGTTCCTGCAGAAGAAGATTGATGGATGGATGGATTTTTGCCCTGGGTCTCCACCCAGCTGGGACGTGCCCAGAACACTTCCCCAGGGAGGCGCCCCTGAGGCATCCGGACCAGATGCCCGAATCTCCTCAAGCGTTCCCTTTGATTGTCAAAGAGCCACGGCCTACTCCAAGCTCTCTCCAGGAGCATCCAGTCACCCTGCCGATTAGGGTCCTTTTAGGACCTCATTCTTTGGGTCATCAAGACCCAAGGGTCATGACCATAGGTGAGTATTAGAACAAAGATCAACTAATAAATATTGTGCATTTTTTCAGCTCTTTTTTCAAATCTGCCCTTCAGTTTTACACTCTCAACTTCCCATCAAATGTGGTAACCCAAGATCTTTAAACTGCTAAGATACGATGAAAACCACACATGTACCTCTGGAAAAGGACAGCAGCCCCAGCCGCCCTCTGCGGTTTTACAGCAGGTGGTTTGATCGGGACAGGAGGCGGTGCTGTCGCATTGAACGTCTTGCATCTTCAAAGAGACCTTTGAGAACGAGGGGATCTTCTCCAGCATTGGGACAGAACCTTCACCGCCATCACAGGTCTGAGCTGCCAAGTTACATGTCTTCCCTTTTGGACAGCAGTGTATGAAGTCTTCACAGCAAACAGCCTGAAGATACAAGAGGAAAGTACACATTAAATATGGACTTCTAAATTTATCTACTCATCACTACATCTACTCTACACTATCTGGGACCGGGTTGTAGGAGCAGAAGACTACATAAAGATGCCCAGACTTCCCTCTCCCTGTCCACTTCCACCAGCTTGTTAAGGGAGACCCAGAGGTGTTCCAGGCTAGCTAAGAGACATAGTGTCTCCTGTGTGTCCTGGGTCTTCTCTGGGGTCTCTGTTCAGTGGGACATCATCAGGACTTCATTCTTTGGGTAATTACCCATAGATCATGACCGTAGGGGAGTATTGGAACAAAGATCAACTGACAAATATTGTGCTTTGCTTTCCTTTTCAGCTCTTTTTTGCTTCAGACCAGTGGATGCTGCTCGAATCTACCTCCCTATTTTACACTCTCATCTTCCCATCAAGCATGACAGAGAACCAAAGATCTTTAAATGCTAAGATACGATGAAAACCACACATGTACCTCTGGAAAAGGACAGCAGCCCCAGCCGCCCTCTGCGGTTTTACAACAGGTGGTTTGATCGGGACAGGAGGCGGTGCTGTCGCACTGGACGTCCTGCATCTTCACAGACACATTTGAGAAAGAGGGGATCTTCTCCAGCATTGGGACAGAACCTTCACCGCCATCACAGGTCTGAGCTGCCAAGTTACATGTCTTCCCTTTTGGACAGCAGTGTATGAAGTCTTCACAGCAAACAGCCTGAAGATACAAGATGAAAGTATGTTAGAGAATTACACGATAGATATGGACTTCTAAATCCATCTTCTCATCCATTTTCCTCCACTCATGCGGGACCGGTCGCAGGGGCAGTGGCTTAAATAAGAATGCCCAGACTTCCCTCTCCCTGGCCACTTCTTCCAGCTCTATTGGAAGAAACCTGAGGCGTTCCCAGGCTAGCCGAGACATTTAGTCTCTGCTGTTTGTCCTGGTGTCCTGTGGATAGTGCTCTGGGACTATAGGGTCCGGTGAGCCTTACTGAGGGCTGTCCGGTCTCTGTATGACTGGAGCAGGAGCTTGGTTAGCATGGCCGGCAGTAAGTCTGACCTGTTCCTGCAGAAGAAGATTGATGGATGGATGGATTTTTGCCCTGGGTCTCCACCCAGCTGGGACGTGCCCAGAACACTTCCCCAGAGAGGTGCGGGAACCCGGACCAGATGCCCGAATCTCCTCAAGCGTTCCCTTTGATTGTCAAAGAGCCACGGCCTACTCCAAGCTCTCTCCAGGAGCATCCAGTCACCCTGCCGATTAGGGTCCTTTTAGGACCTCATTCTTTGGGTCATCAAGACCCAAGGGTCATGACCATAGGTGAGTATTAGAACAAAGATCAACTAATAAATATTGTGCATTTTTTCAGCTCTTTTTTCAAATCTGCCCTTCAGTTTTACACTCTCAACTTCCCATCAAATGTGTTAACCCAAGATCTTTAAACTGCTAAGATACGATGAAAACCACACATGTACCTCTGGAAAAGGACAGCAGCCCCAGCCGCCCTCTGCGGTTTTACAGCAGGTGGTTTGATCGGGACAGGAGGCGGTGCTGTCGCATTGAACGTCTTGCATCTTCAAAGAGACCTTTGAGAACGAGGGGATCTTCTCCAGCATTGGGACAGAACCTTCACCGCCATCACAGGTCTGAGCTGCCAAGTTACATGTCTTCCCTTTTGGACAGCAGTGTATGAAGTCTTCACAGCAAACAGCCTGAAGATACAAGAGGAAAGTACACATTAAATATGGACTCCTAAATGTATCTACTCATCACTACATCTACTCTACACTATCTGGGACCGGGTTGTAGGAGCAGAAGACTAAATAAAGATTCCCAGACTTCCATCTCCCTGTCCACTTCCACCAGCTTGTTAAGAAGGACACCCAGGCGTTCCCGGGCTAGCTGAGAGACATAGTGTCTCCTGTGTGTCCTGGGTCTTCTCTGGGGTCTCTGTTCAGTGGGACATTATCAGGACCTCATTCTTTGGGTAATTACCCACAGAACCTGACCATAGGTGAGTATTGGAACAAAGATCAAATGATAAAGATTGTGCTTTGCTTTCTTTTTCAGTTTGTTTTTCACTACATTTTCACTTGACTCTACCTCCCTATTTTACACCCTCATCTTCCCTCAAACATGACAGAGAACCCAAGATCTTTAAACTGATAAGATACGATGAAAACCACACATGTACCTCTGGAAAAGGACAGCAGCCCCAGCCGCCCTCTGCGGTTTTACAGCAGGTGGTTTGGTCGGGACAGGAGGCGGTTTCGTTGCAGGGAACTTCGTTGACTTTAAATATAAGAAAAAACAAAACGAGTGCAGAGTTCTGAATGACTTTGATCTTCATGCATGCATGTGACACTCTGAAAAACAAAAGCTTGTAGATTTGAAGGCTTTTAGTTCACGTCATTGGTTCATATGAGTGACGCAATATATGTAAAATAAAAACTGTAAAAATTCTTATTTGGTCTTTTAACTGGTTCAATCAAACGTAAAGGATTTTGAGTCGTTGATCTGTTTTTCCGTTCGAGACGTTCCAACAGCAAAGAATGCAAACCAGCAGGAAATCAAGGCAGTTTGACAGCTTTAATGTTGGATACATGTCATCTGCAGGTGGATTAGTTAATAATTCAGAACTCAACCTCAGCCTTTGATAATGTGTTCCAGTGACATTCAGTTTGTGGATATTCCAGAATATGTTCTAACAGGTTAGCTCTTTGAATTTCATCAAACTTTAGTGAACAGCAGAGTAATAATAACGCTTAATATTATTTGTATTTTCCATGCTTTTGTCTCAGAACCTTTGGAAAATGTTGCAAACTCACCTGAAGCTTCCCCGGCAACAGATGACACAGAGGATTCTTCCTGAATAGGAGGAACTGGATTGGCTGTGGTGACATCATGGGAGTTTTGGGTTTCATTGCCTTCAACTGCTAATGCGGTTACTTCCTTACCCTCTGAAAGGAAAGTCAGAGGTTGTTTTAGGCAATGATTACCAAGAATGAGGAGGTTTTTTTTTTTTTTTTTTTTTCGTTCACAGAGAAGCAAACGAGCCTTTCTGGTTCTCCCAGTCGGCCCTGGTTCTGGCAGGGAACTTGGCCCACATCGGCAGGGCTTTCTCGGCAGAAGACAAACATTTCTTGTGCTCGACGTCGCACGTTGTTTCCTCGGGGCAGCAGTGAATTTTATCATCACAGCACACGGCCTGTTGAAATAAACAGTGAGCATCACCTCAGAAGACACGATACAGCTTCAAATATGTCATTTGACTTTAATGCCCCAGTTATTTACAGTTACTTCACAGACAAACGTGTCCTGCTGTACCTTTGGCATGGGACAGCACGCCCACTTCCCTTCCGGGGTTTCGCAGCAGGTCGTTTCCTCTGGACACTCTGACGCTCCGTCTTTGCACAGAACCGTTGTGATGCTCTCTGTTCCAACAAAGAGGAACTTTCAGAAGCTATAAAAGGCTAAAGTGAAAGCCGTTCAGGATGGAAGTAGTTGAACCTTTTTTGACGCAGGAGCGGCTGTCCAGGCTGCACTGGTGTCCTTCAGGACAGCAATGTTTGCCATCAGGGCAGGAGACTCCCTGAAATGAGTAAGACTTTAAAATGTTTCTAAAAACAAAGGTTGCCGCTGGTTTTAGTGCAAACCTCTACTTTATGACCTTCAAGCAAAGTGAAAGAACAAAGAAAACAAGAAGCAGAAACTTTGGTCAAGGGAAGTGAAAACTGTTTTTTGTTTAAAGTCTAGATTAACCTTTAAGCCTTTAATCCCCTCTGGTTTGAATATTTGTGAGAAGGAACAGCAATTCTCTCCTGGTTTTTTTTTTAAACTGTTTTACTGTAATTTATGTTCTGAACATTCAGATGAAGTAGAAAGAGACGGATTAGCTTTGTAAAAATTAACGCTGAGGCTGAATTATTTTAATAGATTTTAATTCTTCAAAAAATGTGCCATTCTTTGAGAAAAAAACTGGAGGATTATCATCTGTACTATGCAGGATTTTTACCTTTATAGTGAAGCTTTTACGTCTAACTTGTTCTGCTTTTTGTGCTCATTCGATTACCTGAGCTAAAGGACAGCAGCCGTAGCGGGTCAGCGCTTTCAGGCAGGAGAACTCAGCCGGGCATCTGGACTGATCGGGACAGATGTTATCCTCGTCCTCACCCATGTATGAGCGGATCATCCTGAAAGACTGTATGGACACAGAGTTGGGGCTAGCAGCTGGAACACCAGAAAGAAAGTGAAGTGTGTTTCTGTTACTTTGGTGGCCGCCGGCAGGTTTGCGGAGACTCTTTCCACCCAGCGCAGGGACACGGTGGCGTTGCCGCAACTCGACGTCGTCATATCACAGACTGTATATTTCGGGCAGCAGTGGATATGATCCCCGCAGCATTCACCCTAAGCGGACAGAAGGAGTAGAAAAACTTTGACTACCAAACTTTTGGACGGTCTATCACCCAGACTGAATGAGGCCAGCACTTTTATCTTATTTGCTTAGTAGTAAAAGCTCCACTTGAGATGAATAGCTCTACTGTCGATCCTCCTTAAATTTAGAGTACTAACGTCTATCTTGTATGTCTATTTAAATGTAATTTCACAAAAGAATAGCTATTGCATTGAAGTTGAAGCAGTGATAAGTGGATTGTGATGAAAATGTGAGGCAGGCACAAATGTTATGCTAAATTCTTGTTTACTTTGTAGGTTTAAGTGATTT
The DNA here is from genome assembly GCA_003999625.1 of Oryzias javanicus. Classification (NCBI taxonomy): domain Eukaryota; kingdom Metazoa; phylum Chordata; class Actinopteri; order Beloniformes; family Adrianichthyidae; genus Oryzias; species Oryzias javanicus. The sequence continues at coordinate 24,228,234 of CM012444.1, forward strand.
TAAAAAGTGTCAATCAAAAAGCTGAAACCAAATACATTTTTGTAAACTATATTCAAATAAAATGGTCAAAAAAGAAGTCATTGAATGGAATCTATGTAACTCACTGTTAAACTCAACAATCTGATAAAAAAAAGTTTGACATTTAATTAACATTTTCTCCACTATAACAACATTATAGCAAAGGAAGAAAATGAAAATGATCAGGAAGAGGTGCTGAAAATGATCGGGTACCTCATCGAACGGGCAGCAGTCGTAGCCATCAGTCGGGCTTTTGCAGCAAGTTTGACCCTCTTCACATTTCCCACCGTTTGGACACACGTCAGCCGCAGCCAGGGCCAGGGAGACCCAGCAGATCACAACCCACTTCAGCATCTGCACAAACGGAACATTCAAGAGACTTCTGAAACATGGAGAATTACTCTCTTTTTCTCAACCGAAACACTATTTTATTAAAAAAGAAAAAGGAAAGTATTAAAATGTGTGCATCAGTTTGTTTTATACTTTTTCTTTTTTTTCTGAAAAAAGCTTAAATGACATTTACAAAAAAAAAACACATACTTTAATATTATCCTGTTTATTTCCTCTTTTTCTATCTTCTGCTTTTTTACACTTCATTGCAGTTACTATGCAAATCATCACTTACAAGTCAGAAAATCTTAAAAATGTAGAAAAACTTTAGGCATTGCACTCTTAAAAATATGGGTGCACTTCAAAATGCTTTAATAAGATTTATTCTTCTATCATTTCTTCTCCATTCAAGTTTAGCCCTTTAAAATAATCACATTAACATCCCAGCTGTGTCTTTTTCTTACCTTTGGGACACTCAGAAAGGCTGTTGTGATCTGTCAGGTGTTTCACGAGCATCTGACTGTAATGTAACTCAAGACACAGACCTGAATCATCGTTGCCACGCCCCTGACGAGGAGGAGGAGCGAGTGGAGGCGGTCCTTTCCATTTTCCATGTATTTATTTACTAATATTTATTATTTAATGCTACATTCATTGTTACTTCTTGAAATCTAGTAATTTTTTTTAAATTTCCTGACATAAATTAGACTTTTTTTGCAGTAAAGCAGAGGACGGAGCTTGTTTATGTTATATGATTGCTCACCACCAGGCGGCGCCAAAGCGTGTTTGCTGAAGCGGAAGAGAACGGAGCGCTGATCTCCAAATCCACTGGAAGGGCCTCGTTCCGTTTGTCTTTCGATGCGCATGCGTATTAGATCTGCGTGAAACGTACGTGTGCTTCGTCTCTGCCTGATTCCTGGGTTACGAGCTTAAACTGATCAAATATCGATGGGCATTAGACAATGGAGTCCCGGATAAGATGAAGTAAATCTATCTGGTGCTTAGCTGACATGGGTGAAGGCACCCGTGCCTTACAGAGAAGCGGGCAGTTAAAGTAAAGGTAAGTCTTTAGCTTGGGATTTTGGCACGAGGCTTTTAGCATGAGTTTAGCTAACTAGCTTATAAGCTAATTTGTTTTTCAAATGAAAATACTGCATTTATAACCAATTTCTTCAGCTTTTTTGTAAATAAGTCGATAGTTTCTGACACCAAATGATCCTGCTCACCTTTTTACAGATCAAAACATGTTTTATTGTGACCAACGAAGGTGCGAAAGTACGGAACATAATGTACAAACATGGATGTCATGCTAGTCGATTGTGGTGTTTTTATCTAGAAGCCTAAAATGCGATTTAAATCATAGTCAGAGGATATGTGTTTATTATTTATTATTATTTCACGTATTCTATCATCATGTGAGTTATGGTTATTTTAACGGGGAGACGTAACCCGCCCGTTCAGGCCTGGGGGACGTCATGGTGTTTAGGGGCCTTCTGCAGTTTTTCTGGGATAAGAAACCGTTGTGTGGCTGCAACAGCCAGGCCAAAACCCAGAAAAACCAGAGGAAGCAAAGGCCAAGCTAACACCAGGAGAACAAGTTTGAGCCGGCTTTTGCAGGAGTGCATGTGGGGGCGAGGCCATGCTGGCTGCATGCTGCAGATAAGTTATCGAGTCTCCAAGGACGTGTTTTTTGAACAACTCCGCCTAGATCTGCTCTGCAATTCCATTAGAACAGTCTGAGCCAATTACACGGCCACCATTAGTTTGGGTTGCCGCATTTGCCGCGTGGTGACAGCATTTGGAGCAGGTATGTCCTTCTGACATAACCAGTCAGTCTTATCCAACCACAAAGACAGTTTAAGGTTACTGATCTTTGGGTGCCTTAGTCCTCCTGAGCTGTTTTACATAACAAGAAGCCAGGTTTAAAGACAGTGCATGACATGTTCAGCATCACCTGCTGTTTTCTCTTTGGTCTGACAGGTGGGCAGGATGGGGGAGCGGACCGTTGGCGGCCCCGTGGCTGCGATTTCTCCAGTGCAGCAGATGCTGGCCTCTGGCACTGGAGCCCTCCTCACATCTCTATTTGGTTAGCTTATAGAGACTAAGAGCAGAAAAGAGCTCCTTCATGTTCTAGTGGAGTTTTGCTGTCGTGGTTTGTCCTCTGCAGCAGACTTTTCTCAGACAGCTCTGGGATTGCTGGAATGATTGATCCGGTGATGTTTGTTTGCAGTCACGCCGCTGGACGTTGTGAAGATAAGGCTGCAGGCTCAGCAGACGCCGTTCCACCAAGGTGAGGAAACAATACTGTGCTTTTTCACTGCTTTTTTGTGCTATAACTTTAACGCTTTTCTGTTTTTGTGTCCCGCTTTTCATGTGCTGCTTCTTTGCTCCGTCCCGTAGCTTTAACCTGTGAACCGGCCCCATGGGGGGGTGTCAGCCGCCCTCACAAGAGTGAGTGTTGTCCAAGCATTTGTGTGGCTTTATGCTGAATTATTAAATTTAATGCTCTGCGATCCAAAATGTAAAATTATTTTGGGAAAATTGTGCAATTTTTATTCGAGAATGGGAGCGGGAACGTGTTTTCTCTTCTGCTTATTTTTAGTTTATTGATTACCTTGATCTTCTGCCTCATAAATATTTGTAGAGTTGGTGTCGAAATTCTTTTTTTGGATCAGTTCTAAATAAACAGACAGAGTTAGCAGTTGCAAGGGCACGTCTGGATTTTGTCTGCTTTCCTCTCTTAACGCTGTTAAATATTTAATTTATGTTAGAATTATGTTAAAAGAACATTTAATAGTTAATGGATTAACAGTTTGAAAACATGTCCCGTAGTCGCTCGGTCAGTGCACTGCGGGTTTCTGTTCTTCTGATCCCTGCTTTGCTTTTCCAAACAGGGAAATGCTTCCTGTACTGCAATGGATTGATGGATCACATCTACGTTTGCCAGAATGGAACCAGTTGCAGCAGCACCTGGTACAAAAAGCCCACACACTTCAGCGGGACTCTGGTGAGTAGCTCTGCATGGATGTTTTTGTCTTTAATTAAGCTGTCTTCCATGAAAAAAAGCCAAAATATAATTGTTTTCTTTGTCGCACAGGATGCTTTTGTCAAAATAACCCGCCATGAAGGACTCAGGACTCTGTGGAGTGGGCTACCGCCGACGCTGTGAGTGTTACTGAAGATTTACAGAACCGACAAGTCAGAAAATCCAGTTAATTAGCAAGTACTGACGATGGCGTGATTGCTAAGGGACAAAGCCTTAAAAAAAAATGTTTTTCTTTTATTTTGTTCCCACTTTGAGGATTTTTGTAAGGAAGCATGAGCGGAGCAGACTTCCTTCCTGTTACAACTATTCCACCAATGCAATCTTTCTTCCTCTTATGTGGTGTGAAGTCGTGCTGTTTGAGACACACTGAATGTTCTGCTGCTCAATAAAGGTTTAGCTTCCCTCTTTCCTAATAGCCATTGACTGTATGTGAGAACTGGAATGACTGACTCCGTTGGATCCAAGAAGCTAAAATCTCATAGATTTACATAGAGAAATAAACAGCTGTTACTCAGTCATTCTGTTTGTCAGAATAACCATCCTTGCTCTGATTTTTTTTTTTTTCTCTAGTGTTTTTCATAATCTTCCTATTTTGTATATTTTACCTGTTGTTCCGCTTTTAAACTGACCAATCAGATGTTTCAATAAAAGTATTTACGTCCAACGTTCAAAACATATGACAGATTCTCTCAAGCTCCCTTTCTAGTCGAAGGGGTGTGGCCTTCTAACAAGCTCACTCCTGATTGGAGAGAACGGTTGGCATAGAAATGTTGATGAACTTGGACCAATCGCTGCTTATTGACTCAACATGGGGCTGTTAATATCCCCCCCCAAAAAAGGCGACTGAATTGATTTCATTTTGTTGGAACCATTTTCTTTAGTGACATCACACTTACTCTGTCCAGTTCTCAGACACAGTCAATGCTAAGAGTGGAAAATGTTTTAGATGATCTACAAAAGTACTTATTTCAACATGCCTGTTTAAATAGATTTTTTACTTTATATAAATGTAAAACTATTGAAAGTGGATTCGATGACGAAGCTTCTCCTGCCGTTTTGCTACACGTCTCAAAAGGTTTTTCTGAACATTTAAAGCTCATGAAGGAATACATCTTTACACTTAAAGAGCTATAAAATATTTTACATTTATTTTAGCTAAAATAAGGCCTTATGAAGCATTAAATAGGCAAATATTCTGGTGAATGGTCAACTTTGCCTCAGCATGATGTGACTTCATGCCACTAAACAAAACAAAACTCCAGGATGCTCTCAGTCATAAGGTTGTGAACTGGTCATAAACTGTTTAACCTCAGCTTCCTAATTACCTCATTACAACTGAGTATTGGGGTCACTTTATAAAGAAATTTTTTTTTTTTAAATTACGACTTTAAACTTGTAAATTTATAAGAAAAAAGTCGTAACTGCTAAATTACGAGAATAAAATTGTATATTTATGACTTTAAAAGTCATAGGCTAAGTTTACGACTTCTAAACTTGTAAATTTACGAGAAAAAAACTAGTAAATGTACGAGATTAAAACTCGTAAGTATGCAAGATTTAAAGTCGTGAATTTACAAGATTAAAAGTCGTAATTTAATGAGAAAAGAACCAAAGTTGTCTGTTTATCAGAGCCGTGCTTGAAGATGAAAGACGTGGAGTATCTGGAAGATTTATGTCCAGATCGGTGTTAAAAACAAAGAAATTATGAACCTTTAGGCAATTCAAAATCCAATTATTTCCAGGTTCGGTGTCAGTAGTGCAGAGTTTCATATGTCAAATAAAGAGCTCAGAGGTACACGTTCATCAGGACCGTCACTTTATTAAGCCTTTCATTTCCCAGAAGCCCTTTCTCCACCTTACGTCATGTCTCTGTCATGCGCAGAAACCAAAAGAGAACGTAAATAGAGCTCCGGACGCCTCCTTCTCCAAACGAAACGTCCCGTCTCAACACAAAATAACATAGAGAAATAAAAATAGTCTGTCACGTTAGCACAAGAACATTGAAAATTCAGAAAACGAGTCCTCTTCAGACGGAAGCACCACAGAGTTGGAGGAGATCTGATCTGTCGTAGAGGAAGAAATGACTGAAGTGGACAGCTGGAGGATATGGACGTCTTCATCAACAGGATCTGCAGAGATCCTGCAAGCAGCATCAACGAATAAAACATTAATACACTGTAAATCAAATGAAGGAACTTCCAAACATTTGAAATATTTAAAAAATTCATTTTACCCGATGAAATCCAAGACGCTTTTCAGTTTGGGCGGTCTGCTTCACCTCACGGCATAAATCTGCTGGACTGTTGGCTCCCCTCGACTTTAATACATTTACAAGAAAAAAGTCATAAATTTACTAGATTAAAACTCTAAAATTTACGAGATCAAAACTCATACATTTACGAGATTATAAGTCGTTAATTTACAAGAAAAAAACTCATATTACTTTTTTTTTTTTTTGGTGGCACTAATACTCCGTCGTACCTCATAGTTGTCGATTGGGAAATTTTTTAATTTATGGAAAAATTGCCTGAAAATAAGGATTACAATTTGTAGAAATCCTTATGAAGAAAACTGCACTGTTTAACGCCACATTTAAACTTGGGGATTGTGGATTATTAATTCACATAAGTAGCTGAAGAACAGTCAGACTCAGGCTGTTTTCATTTTCTTAGTACACTCTGTTTTAAAGTGTTCTTAAAAGATCCTTTAAATTAGAAAGAATTGCTATAAAAACGGCTCATAAGTACAGATGTTTGTATTCAGTGCGTTCTGCCTTTTGCTAATAAATCTTTTCCTTATTTCCCCTAAAATGCTGCCACCTTATGAGGAATTTGTCAAATCTTTTCAAATTCCCTGAATTTATTTGTTAGCTTTCAATAAAAAAAACATAACCAACTAAAGTATTTTTAAACAGGTTCCAATTGTCAGATATTTCTCCCTGATCTAAGTGGCTGTCGATGCATAGAATTGTTCTCCGTGTAACTCCTCCCCCCTGAAACCTTCATTTTCACGGGTGTAGGGTCATGGCGGTCCCAGCCACCATCATCTACTTCACCTGCTACGACCAGCTGCGGGACTTCCTGCGGTTCGGCGTGGGCCTGCAGGGCAGTTACGTCCCTCTTCTCGCCGGAGCTCTAGCCAGACGTGAGTTCCCGTCCACGCGGACGTCCCAGAGGTTTCATGTCGCTGACACGCCGGGGTTGTTTTGTGTCTGCAGTGGGGGCGGTGACCGTCATCAGCCCTTTGGAGCTCACCAGGACTAAAATGCAGTCCAGGAAGTTGTCCTACAGCGAGCTGCGCGTGTGCATCCGCTCTGCCGTGGCTCAGGACGGCCTGCTGTCGCTGTGGAGGGGATGGGGTCCCACCGTTCTCCGAGACGTGCCCTTCTCTGGTTAGCAAATGTTGCTGGTTCATCTTTTAAAAATATTGATTGTATAAATGTAAGTTTTTAAACTTGTCTTTTGAAAATAAGTTACTCATAAATGTTTATTTCTGATCATTTTAGTGTTGCAGAATTTTTATTTTTGCAACTAATTTACCTTCTCAGGCTTAAAAAGAACAATTTAGTGAACACCTTTTGTTGTCTCTGTCCTCAGGGATGTTTTTCATGATCACGTGGTTTATCTGTAGATATGCTTTGCTGCTCTCAGCTCTTATCAGGGAAAGTTAAACAAACAGGTTTTTTTTCTTTGCTTGTGAGAAACGTGGAGTCTGGTAGCGACACGTGTTTGCTGTCTTTTGAGATTTGCAGCACTATAGTCTCTTTAATGTTAAAGTTATTCTGTCTTCCAGCTTTTTCTTCTGACGTGACCACTAAATGAAACACGAGTTCCACATTCTTAAAGCTCTGCTTGTGCTTGTGCAGGGCTGTACTGGTTTAACTACGAGCTGGTGAAGGCCCAGCTCTGCGAGCAGCATCGAGCATCTCAGGCCAGCTTTTCAATCAGCTTCACTGCAGGAGCCGTCTCTGGAGCGGTGAGTCCTCGGCATCTGACCGGCTCGGCTTTAGTTCCTCCTTTATAGAACCTTTAGTAGCATCATGTGAACTAGTGGCGTGTCTGAAATATAAACGGTGTGTGTATGTTTGAGTTTAATGCATCGATGCAGTTCATCTTTCGTAATCTCACTGTTAAGCATGATTTTTGTGGTACACGCTTTTTTGTTTGTTTTTATAACACATTGTGTTCTGCATCCTGATTGGCTGTAGACTATTGTCAATCAATCCCCTCTGTGCCGTTTCTCCTGTGCAGAACAATGCGTCCAGTTTGTCAAATGTACTTGCTTTTTCAACTGTAATCAGATCTTTTTCTTTCTATAAAAGTTGACTTATTTTCCTTCGAAGGTTTGAACTTTGAGAGTTTAAACAAGAGAGAAAAGTGTGAAAATGTTCATGTGTGTCAGAAAAATGTAGAAAGTGTGAAATGAGGAGTTTTAGAGCCTTAAAGACTTGCTCTGATCATCTTTTGATCTTTCTTCAAAGTGTTCCCAATATTTTAGTAATGATTTGGCAGTTTTTAAGTATCATCCTTCTGTTTGTACACACATTACTGCTGCAACAAAAATGGAAACCAATGTCAGAGCGAACCAGCTCTACAGTTTTGATCCAGATTCCAGCTCAAACGAGGATAATTTAAGTCATTTTTGGATCTATTTATCTGCATGATGCATCAGAATGGGGCGGAGCATGGAGCTTGTTGTCACCATGTATTTATTTATTTTTGTCTGCTCCTGATTCACAACAGTTAAGATAAAGAAAAACTCAGAAAATACATTTTGAACTTAATTTTCTTAATATATTTCCAAGAAACAAGCCTTAAAAACTATTTTTTTAATCAGAGTGGGTCTTTTTAAAGAAAAATCTATGTAATCGTAAAAATAAAATTGACGACTATTTGGATTTTCACTAATTATTTTTATAAGGTAACTGTCCTAATAAAAGCAGGAATGCAGTATCCGTGACATTGAGTTTCTTTGTTGTCTCTGACTTTGTTGTTGTTCATTGAATGAACAATTTCTTGTTTTTCCCAGGTGGCTGCAGTGCTGACTCTGCCTTTTGACGTGGTGAAGACTCGGAGGCAGATCCAGCTGGGAGAGATGGATTCTCTTGGAGGTTTGCGCTCCTACGTACTTTCTGTTTGCACTTTTATTTTGAACAGCACATTCACAGAAACGTCCATCTTCCCTAACAGTCTCTGTAAAGAAAACTTCATCCACCTTGACCATAATGAAGGAAATATGGACTGAATTGGGCTACAAGGGTCTTTTTGCAGGTACGCCATCATTCTGTCGTTTAGCCGTAAATATTTTTATAAGTTTAAATTGCATACAAATAATTCATTTTCTTTTTCCAGGTTTTATGCCCAGAGTGATCAAAGTGGCTCCAGCTTGTGCTGTTATGATCAGCAGTTATGAGTTTGGAAAGGCCTTTTTTCAGAAAGTGAACCTTGATCGACAGCGGTTGGTAACCTGAAAGCCGCTGGTGTGGCTCCCAGTTTAAAAATTCGAAACGGGCAGTAAATCCTCTGATTATCTGTCTTTAAAGGAAATTCTGAGAGAATGGATGCAGTTTTTTTTTTTTAAATAACAGAATTTACACTCTTTAGTTGGAATGGATCTACCTAAGGGTTTTCTTTCTTAAAAAAAAAAAACAATCCTGAGGGAGTTCACGCCGTGTTCCAGTCAATTTTGCATTTGACTGATGTGCACAGAACAAGTCAGAATAAAACGCAAAGAATCCTCTCTGACTGCAGCAACGATGGACCCACTTTCCTTTGCACACGGTGGAACGTCGCCTGTCCTCAATCCTGCATCAATCAGCCTGGAAACCTGCATGTTTTTTGCAACCTTAAACCGCTGCGGCATCGCGAGTCCAGGCAGTTATCTGCTGTGTAGATGACTGATTTATGTTTTGTACCGAACAAACTCTTAGTTTTGTATTTTACTATTGCAACAGAAAAGCTGTGAAAAGAAGTAACAATGTATGGAACTGTTTATGGTTGAGTGTCTGATCTGTTCACTGAAAATGGCACGTTTGAAGATAATTTTGCTGATTTTACAGCATGTCTTCATTTGCGCATGAAGCGTTGAGAATATACTGCTATGAATACTTTACTGAAAAGAAATCAGGTTCCTTAATGCTTTAACATTCATCATCCAACACAAAACTCCTGTAAAAGTTTAAAAATAAGTTATGTTTGCCTTAATTAGGAAAATGTTTGTTTTGTATAAAGAAAAATGTATTAAAATTCTGAAGCCTGTTTATTGGATGCATCTGGATTTTTTTGTCCTCATTTCAAAATACATTATAAGAAACACTCACTAGGCATACCAGTCTAACGGCTTGTTCATGCAGATTTCTAATCAGCCAATCACATGGTACCAGCTCTATGCATTTAGTCATGTATGACTAATAGCTATCTTCAATAGATGTCTATTAGATAACTAATAAGCATATACTGTAGATGCATATTAGTGATCTAATCTGTTGTAGATGTCTATTAGGAAACTGACACAATGTGTCCAGTGGTAGAAACTATCTACTACTACTGGCAAGGCTTGATGGGATCCAGGGGCGGAGTGGGACAACTTTTCAGCCCGGGAGTTTAACGGTCAAGACCGGCCCATTTTTCGCCACATGAAAAATTAGGCAACCATTTAGAATATAAAAAAAATGTTTCATTATAGTGGGGGGGGATGTGTGTGTGTGTCATAAATAACAAATGATAACAATCAATTACATTAAAAACTTGTTTAACAGAAATATTTCCCTGTCTGAAATCTACAGCATAAGTCACCACATAAGAAGTGAACTCGTTTCTGCTACCTTATTTGTTAGTTTGTCACAGTCAATGGACATAAGAAAGTATTTATCTGTTGACATGAGCATAAATGCCTCCAAGTGGACCTGACTGAGCATGCTGCAACCTGTTTTTAATGAACTTAAGAATGGAGACGGTTCTCTGACATGAAACTTGGGAAAATAAAAGCTTGATGAGAATGTGTATCTCAGCCCAATATCTGGGTATCCATCTGTGAAAACGTTATATTGTGTCAGTATCAGGGCTGAGAATCTCAAAGTCACTAACAATACGATGAAATTCACAATAAATGGCTCACAATACCAACAGTATTGCAATATGCTAAACAGCTAAAATTAAAAAAATTCCATTCTTTCATATTCAAATTATTTTACATTTTATGTCAGACAACTTGTTTTTGTTGAGGCAACCTTTAAACTTTCAGCCTGTTTATATTATATGATCATTGTTTATTTAAAGTGCTGCCGTCCATATTCAATTCCCCCTCCTTATATTCAATTTTCCCACACTTTTCTTTGATAATAAACATTTTAGTCACGTGCTTCAGGTGTGTACCACTAGCATACACACCAGCTGCTGCAGCTGGGCGCCTCTTTTCTGGAAATATTCTTATTTTTAAAGGGATACGTGTATTAAAAACGCTTATTTAGACTTTTTTTTATATAAACTATCGAGAATATATTTTTAAGAAAGTGGGAAAATATCAAGTTTTACCGGATATTATTCACAATCGAAGTTTAAAACGGGTGACAAGAGAACTATGGTGAACGAACATTCTGGTGGTACTTGAATGCATCACTCAGATGAATTTGTGAGACGTGAAGAGTCTCACAATAGATTTGTGCGTAACTAAGGCTGCATGTGTGCGTAAGAGGTGATCCGTACGTATTTTTAAAAGATGTGTGTAATTAGTTTCAAGCTGTTGTAATGTTAATTTGTGCATGTGTAAATTGTATTTTTTTTTTTTTTTTTTGCACAAAACGTATTATATGAGCTACAAATCAAGAATTGAGTGAGTCTATTTTCTCTCCATACCCGGCCGCTCTGCATCCCGCGTGTTCTCACCTGTGGAGCAGGTAGAGAGAGCGGGATGAGCCCCGCCCCTCCCCACTGCGGAGAAAGTGACTCCGTGTTCGCGCAGAACCCGCGCCAATATGTTTTTAGAAATAACGTGAACGCGCCCCTAAAACAGCGTGAACAGATAACAGAAAAACTTCAGTGTCGCAGACTTTTTTTTTTCACCATGAAGCGCTGAGCTGGCGGCTCCTTTGAACTGCCGCCCCGCGCACCCGCCCGTCCCGCTCGTCCACTTAATATAGCAATTTCTTTACTCGCTATCGTCTGTCTGGACCGCGGCCGCTTCTCAGTCCGGCCCATAGACCGTCAGCATAGAACGTTATTTACGTCAATGGTCCGGCCCAAACACTTTAGTAAAGCGCACTCCGGTGGACTCAACCAACTGTGAGAATCTAAAAGGGGTGTTTAAGTTAAATTGTAGCTCCAAAACTGCGTCTCTTTAAAGGGACGGACGAACGCTGCTACAAAGATTCATTCATGTTCTACCGCGATCGTTTTTCCATGACGGCGACTGACCGGCCCATAAATGAAGCGGCCCACCGGGAATCCTCCCGACTCTCCCGATTACCCACTCTGCCCTTGATGGGATCTTGACACAATTAGCTTTGGGAAAGTCATCTGACGGAGATCTAAACAGTGATATGTAATAGAATTCCTATGAATAGATGTCTATCAGATACATGATGCTGTAAACTTTGAAATAGCCCTAATTTGGATATCTAATACATGTGTCCGTGCCTGGTGGTTATTGTTGTTACCCAAAATGAGCAAACATAACAAAAAGTCTTACTAAGTGTAAAAGCCCAGAATGTATGGAGAGAAAATAGGCTCACTCTGATATGTGAGTGGGTAATTCTTGATTCGTGCATAACTTTGGATTTGTGCGTGCATAATTCTTGATTTGTAACTCATATAATACGTTTTGTGCAAACGTAAAAAAATTACAAAAATATAATTTACACATGCACAAATTAAAATTACAACATCTTGTGACTAATTACACACAGATTATGCATGCACAAATCAAAAACACGCACACACAGATCCTAATTCATGAACAAATCAAGAATTACACTTGCATGAATCAGAGTGAGTCTATTTTCTCTCCATAGGAAGGAAATTGTTCTTGCATTAAATAAATTGGACTCAACCGGACAATAGCTGGGATTGTCTCCAGCAACACCATGATTCCTGTAGATAATCTGTGGGTTCTGAAGATAGATGAATGGAAATTAGACTTAAGTGTGAAAACTTTATACTCTTAAGTGTATATGTTTACAATATTAGCATGTTAGGATATCTACCCCCGTTTCCCTAGCTTTATTTCTCCTCCAAAGCTGTAAAACATTCATTTTTATTGATCTCTTTTTTGTGATTCAGAAAGCGATTTCCCTCCCAGCTGCATGAGTCAGGATATGAGGACAGAGAGTGATTTAATCTGCGTCTTTGTTTGGAGGTATCAGGAACAGTGGAGATCACTGATGGGACAGAAATGAGGGTTGAAGAGCTCCTGTCCAGCCCGAATGTTGGAGGTGCAGAGCGTCTCTGTGGTGGTGCTCCTGAGGCCGTATCTGCCAGAAACCCACGCTTTCAGATAAGATGTTCTGCAGAGAAGCTTTCTCTTGAAGCTGCTCAGACAAACACAGACTGGCTGCTAAAGTTGGTTGTGTTTGTTTGTGAGGGTTTGAACATCACTGAGCACGTTGACATGTAAACCAAAGGTCTGATGTCCTTTATGTGACTTTTACATAAATGAACAAACTGTCTTTATGATGTTTTTGGGTTGAATTTTCACTGAGTGCATTAGCCAACAGTAACATTTGGGAATCGAGATTAAAACAGTAGCAGCAGCAGTCTGTTGAAAGATGAAATTTGGCTAATCTGGGATAAAAACAACTGTTCAGGTAAATAAATCATTATTATAGATATGTTTAATTTAATAATAATTCTTTAATAATCCTGCAAAAAAAATAAATCATTACAAATAATACATTTGACTCCATACAATGAGCGCACCTCTAAACTATTTTTTAAGTCCAGAATACTGAAATTTAAAGATTCATGTTCTCTGCAGACACTGCTGGTCATGTTTAAGGCCAAAAATGTTATGTTGCCACGAAGTTTACAAAATATTTTTGTTATAAATGAAGGAAATAGTAGAAGAAATTATGACTTCAAGGTACCTAAAGTAAAAACTTCACTCAAACAAATGACTATTTCCTTTTCTGGGGACAAAAAATTGAATGCATTGGATAATAAGCGGAAAAAGTGTTTAAGTATTGTTTGTTTTAAGTTTAAATGTAAAAACAAAATGATTGGTTTGTATGCAGCATGTCGTTAATATTGTGTTGCTGTCTATGATATTGTTTTTATTACCGGTTTTCATTTTGTGATTTTGATTATGCCCACTCATTTAGTTATATGTTGGTATTCTATGTAATAATAAGAGTGGGGTAGGGATTTATAAGACTTTGTCTTCATCCTACCCCTGTTCTTCCTTAGTAGATTGTATGTATTGTACATTCTAACTGAAAAAAGAACATATAAATAAATAAATAAATGTTTACTGCTGACAGAATCTGTCTTTTTCACGTAAACTTAAAATGTTTAATTATTTATAATTTCATTGGATATTCGAAATGTTTTATATTCATCAAATATGTTTCAATTTTATAGTTTTTTTTGGGAAGAACAGAAAAAAAATGCAGATTCTGGTTTTGGTTTTTACACAAATATGGAGAGAAAATAGTCTCTTTCGATTTGTGTGTGTAATTCGGGATTTGTAACTTGTGTCTGCATGTTTGTGTGTAACTTTGGATTTGTGCGTGCATATTTCTTGATTTATAACTTGAGCAATATATGTTGTGCATTATTGTGTGCACTTGCAATTGTGTATTCTCATGTGCCAAAAAAGGACAAAATACAATTTACACAGGCAGAACTTTAAATTACAGCAGCTTAACTGCCTAACTACACACACAAATCTGTAAAAAAGTACAAACCAATCACCTGATAAACACACACAAAACCGCATTTACGCGCGTTTAGGATGTGAAACTATTTTCACATCTCCAAGTTTGTATGTTTGTGTATACATATAAATAATGTGTTTAAGTGCTGCTAGAATGCTGGGTAATCAGAGTTTTCTTGTCAGATGCTTTGAATTGAGATTGTGAATAATTTCTAGTGAAAACTTTACATGGTATGGAGAGAATATAGACTCATCTGATGTGTGTGTGTAACCTGTTTGTTGTTGTTGTAGTGGGGGCTGATGTGATGTATTTATGTAGAACATCTGTGTGGTTATAAAGCATTTAAGTTGTTTAGAGATGGAGGGCCCTGTGCGGTTTAGTTTTCTGAGTTTTCTGAGTCTGATGTCACTCTACGGTTCCTGCTGGCAGACCTTTGGGTGGGGGAGGGTCTCCATGTGCACGGACGTGTGTGCGCATGTGCACATGTGCCAGAGAGCATGAAAGGGTGACCTACAGCCCATGGAAGGCGAAGCGTTGCACTTTAAACAGTCTGTGAGTCACTACGGGGGAGGGGAATTAGCTCAAATGGTAGAGCGCTCGCTTAGCATGCGAGAGGTAGCGGGATCGATGCCCGCATTCTCCAGAGAGCCTGAAAAGGATCCTCATTTTTTTTTTCTTAGAGCTAAACCGGCACCTCAACCCTCAGTAGATTAAAGGGATGCTATGGGGTCACATTGAGATCATTTTTACTCCCACGTAAAATTAGGCACACCATGGTAAACTTGAAAAGCCTGAATTGAACAACTCAAAGTGAAGAAGGAAAGAAGCAGAGAAAAAAGAAGTTAAAAATACAAAACAATAACAAACATTATCTTTTATTAGATAACAGATTTTAAATTTTTTTCATACAAGTTTTAAATTTCCTTTTTTTCATATTTAAAGTAAATATTTTTTTTTATTTAGAAGTTTTCAATAGTTCCTTTAAGCTTGCAATGTGTTTGTTTCAAGGTAAAAACTTTTTTTTTGTTAATTTACAATGTCTGATTTTTGAATTACTGATCCTAATTTGACTCCGTAAATTCCAGCCGATCACTAAGTCAGTTCAAATCGGTTAAAGATCTCTGCTTTCAAGTGTGTGTGATCATGCAGCCATCTGTGGCTCAAACTACAGCTGCAAAGCTACATTCCCACTGTGTCTGGTTTCACCAGATAAACGAGCTACACATTTATGGAGCTAAATCAGTGCCAATATTATTTGAAACCGAAATAAAACATTTTTTAAAAAATATAACTCAATAAAATGGCGCTTTGAACTGGCTAGAGCGGTGTTTTGGTCAAGTGGTTTATACGCTGTAAAACTCTGCTTTTTACACCCGTCTTGAGACAACTTCAGACTATGAAAGTACAGACTGAACAGCCATTTTCTGATCGTAATTATTACAGTTCTCAGAGCCAGTGAAGACATTGGAACTTAAGATACCATCCTCATCGAGTTTGATTGGTCCTCGTGTCACGGTTTTTTTTAGGGTCACGGTTCAGATCGTTTGTCGGATAAGTAAAAAGTAAAAAAAAAAAAAGAAAAAAAAAAAACAGCAGGAAAAAATAACTACATTAAGGCATAAAAATATTCTTTTGAAAAGTTTCAAAACATATATTTGATAAAACATATATACAGTACCTCAAAGCATAAATATACTCTCATATATATTACATCAAAACATTTGTTCATTCATGCCTATTTATAAAAACAAAATATTTTTGAACTTCGGACACAAACAAAAAAATAAACATGTTGTTTTTGATGACATTTTTGTCTTGAGACCAAATCTACTAAAACCGGGAGAGAAGAATGCCTGAAAATAGTTTTGAAATTCCCAAATCTATCTGCAGTAACCACAAAAATGTGAATTTTTTTTGTGCCCCCCCATCCTCAATGCCCAAATTAAATCCTAAATAAAACAGTTTGAATTACCTAAAAATATTTATTTAGTACTAACTGATTTATTGAAACTACGGGAACATTTCAACACTTAAAATAATAATTATTATCCGTAGAACATGTCCAGGTGAGGCGCTGCACTGCCCGCTTTTGCCTGCGATCTTTGACACCTTTTGCTTGCCATACCGCCCTCCCCCTGCTATAGATGGAGCAGCAGTTTCATCCTGCCATCCTTTTTATGATGCGCGCGCAAGGTGGTAGTGTTTGTGCGCACGCGGTGATCCGCGGTCCAACTGTGTGTCGAACAGTGGCTACTGATCTGTACGGACCACGGTTTATCCATGATCCGTTACACCCCTAGTTATAGTGAATTAGAGTTTGTTTTCCCTGATAATCCAGAACAAAGATCCTGGTCCAGGACCAGGAAACACTCTCAAACCCATCTTTTGAAGTGCCCTTTGTTTGTTTCCAATTGGACTGAGCTCTGGTTCGCTCTTAATTTCCTCAGTCTGAATGGGCTCTGTGCTCTGAGTGGAACAACTGGACCAAACAACCGCTGTAGCCAGACATTATGGGATGTAAACGGAATAGGAAGGAAGCAACCATGAACTATGGACAATCGTAGAGCAACAATGAAACACGATAACTTCTAGAAATTTGGTCAGATTAAACTAAAATATATGCAAGCTTGTTAAATGTGAAGATTGAAGTGCGCCGTTACTCAGTGTTTTATAAAATGTGTTTTCAAAATGTGTCCGTGCATACTTTACAATAAGGATACACAGCTGTCTCTGAGGTTCTGCAGCTGAGTTGCGTATGGGCAGGTTTTGTATGAAGTTGACATTGCGATCTCCGTGATCCGGGGAGCATGTGCTGGAATGTTATTCTGCCTAAAAAAATTAGCCAGTTCTGCACAAAAGTGAAGTGACTCTTCATTTCTCATCCACGCCAAGAGGGTACGGAGGCAACACCGATCCCTCCATCCCTCTACACAGAATCTGTCATTTTCACGTAAACTTTAAATGTTTAATTATTTCATTGAGTATTAGAAATGTTTTATAGTCATCAAATATGTTTGAATTGAATAGTTTTTATTGGGAAGAAAAGAAAAAAATGCAGATTCTGGTTCTGGTTTTTACACAAATATGGAGAGAAAATAGTCTCTTTCAATTTGTGTGTATAACTTGGGATTTGTAACTTGTGTCTGCATGTTTGTGTGTAACTTTGGATTTGTGTGTGCATATTTCTTGTTTGTAACTTGTGCAATACATGTTGTGCATTATTGTGTGCACTTGCAATTGTGTATTCTCATGTGCCAAAAAAGGACAAAATACAATTTACACAGGCAGAACTTTAAATTACAGCAGCTTAACTGCCTAACTACACACACAAATCTGTAAAAAAGTACAAACCAATCACCTGATATACACACACAAAACCGCATTTACGCGCGTTTAGGATGTAAGACTATTTTCACATCTCCAAGTTTGTATGTTTGTGTATACATATAAATAATGTGTTTAAGCGCTGCTAGAATGCTGGGTAATCAGAGTTTTCTTGTCAGATACTTTGAATTGAGATTGTGAATAATTTCTAGTGAAAACTTTACATGGTATGGAGAGAATATAGACTCATCTGATGTGTGTGTGTGACCTGTTTGTTGTTGTTGTAGTGGGGGCTGATGTGACGTATTTATGTAGAATATCTGTGTGGTTATAAAGCATTTAAGTTGTTTAGAGATGGAGGGCTCTGTGCGGTTTAGTTTTCTGAGTCTGATGTCACTCTACGGTTCCTGCTGGCAGACCTTTGGGTGGGGGAGGGTCTCCATGTGCACGGACGTGTGTGCGCATGTGCACACATGCCAGAGAGCATGAAGGAGAGACCTACAGCCCATGGAAGGCGAAGCGTTGCAGTTTAAACAGTCTGTGAGTCACTACGGGGGAGGGGAATTAGCTCAAATGGTAGAGCGCTCGCTTAGCATGCGAGAGGTAGCGGGATCGATGCCCGCATTCTCCAGAGAGCCTGAAAAGGATCCTCATTTTTTTTTCCTTAGAGCTGAACCGGCACCTCAACCCTCAGTAGATTAAAGGGATGCTATGGGGTCACATTGAGATCATTTTTACTCCCACGTAAAATTAGGCACACCATGGTAAACTTGAAAAGCCTGAATTGAACAACTCAAAGTGAAGAAGGAAAGAAGCAGAGAAAAAAGAAGTTAAAAATAAAAAACAATAACAAACATTATCTTTTATTTGATAACAGATTTTACATTTTTTTCATTCAAGTTTTAAATTTCCTTTTTTTTCATATTTAAAGTAAATATTTTTTTTAATTTAGAAGTTTTCAATAGTTCCTTTAAGCTTGCAATGTGTTTGTTTCAAGGTGAAAACTTTTTTTTTGTTAATTTACAATGTCTGATTTTTAAATTACTGATCCTAATTTGACTCCGTAGTTTCCAGCTGATCACTAAATCAGTTCAAAACGGTTAAAGATCTCTGCTTTCAAGTGTGTATGATCATGCAGCCATCTCTGGCTCAAACTACAGCTGCAAAGCTACATTCCCACTGTGTCTGGTTTCACCAGATAAACGAGCTACACATAGAGTCACTGCCTAATCTGAGTCCCTGATTGGTCAAAGTTTGATCTAGCCTAGCTGGCAGTTATATTATTTACAGGACTTCATAGGAAATGAATTGCATTCCGGTTCGGAACACGGAGAGGGGGGTTGTTGTGATTTGTCCATCAAATATACAGACTATGGTTAGACTTCTGAATGTGCTTCGATCAAGTTGTATTTGTAAAATTGTTTTGATAAACTTGTAAAAGTGTTTGGGTAAATATATTATTGTTTTGCACTTCCCGGCCACCGTAAGTTACAGTGTTAATGTAAGCTTTTGAACACAAACTAATCAAATGCAGATGAGAACAAGTGGGTCTATGAACTGGATTTAAATAAACTGAGTGTTTCATTTGATCGAAGAGGTCAGTCGTGTATTTTGAGGCTAAGCCATTGAAAGCTCATTAACCCTTGTGCTCTCTTATGGGGTCCAGGTGACCCGACCCTTATATTGATCTGTGATCTCTCCCATAACAAAGGTGGACAGGATTTTATGTCTGTGTAAAACACCAGTGAAGAAAAATAAAATCAATAAAAATAAGTTTAGTGTTTTCTTGTGGGTTCCTATTGACCCCATTTCCAATGTAAACATGCCTAGAATAGCACAAGGGTTAAAACAGCGGCACAACATTATGTTGTATTCAGACTGGGCTAATTTGGTTCACGTAAAGCTAGGGGTGTAACGGATCACAAAACTCACGGTTCGGTTTGTGTCATGGTTCAGATCATTTGTCGGATCAGTAAAAAGTAAAAAAAAAAATCAACAGCAGGAAAAAATAACTAGATTAAAGCCTAAAAATACTCTTTTGAAAAGTTTCAAAACATATATCTGATAAAACATATATACAGTACCTCAAAGCATAAATATACTCTCATATATATTACATAAAAAAATTTGCTCTTTAAGGCCATTTATAAAAACAAAAAAAACTAAAACACGTTGTTTTTGATGAAATTTTCATATTTTGAGACCAAATCTACAAAAACCGGGAGAGAAGAACGCCTGAAAATAGTTTTGAAATTCCCAAATCTATCTGCAGTCACCCCAAAAATGCCAATTTTTTCTCGTTCCTCCCATCTTCAATGCCCATAATTAAATCCTAAATAAAACAGTTCAAAATAAACTTAATTTATTTAGTACTAACTGATTTATTGAAACTACGGGAACATTTCAACAGTTAAAATAATAATAATAATAATAATTATTATTATATAGAACATGTCCAGGTGAGGCGCTGCACTGCCTGCTTTTACCAGCGATTTTTGACACCTTTTGCTTTCCATACCGCCCTCCCCCTGTTATAGATGGAGCAGCAGTTTCATCCTGCCATCCTTTTAATGATGCGCGCGTGAGGTGGTGGTGTTTGTGCGCACGCGGTGATCCGCGGTCCAAGCGTGTGCCGATCCGTGGCTACTGATCTGTACGGACCACGGTTTATCCGTTACACCCCAAGTTAAAGCGAATCAGAGTGTGTTTTCCCCGATAATCCAGAACAAACATCCTGGTCCAGGACCAGGAAACACTCTCAAACCCATCTTTTGAAGTGCCCTTTGTTTGTTTCCAATTGGACTGAGCTCTGGTTCGCTCTTAGTTTCCTTAGTCTGAATGGGCTCTGTGCTCTGAGTGGAACAACTGGACCAAACAACCGCTGTAGCCAGACATTATGGGATGTAAACAGAATAGTAAGGAAGTAACCATGAACTAAGGACAAAGGTAGAGAAACAATGAAACACGATAACTTCTAGAAATGTGGTCAGATTAAAGTAAAATAAATGCAGATTAAACTAAAATAAATGAAAGCTTGTTAAAACAACTTCTAACGGGATTCGCTGTGCTTTTTACAATGTTTTCCCCGCGATGTCATAAACACAGTCGTCTCCTCAGTAACCATCTTGTACCAAAGTAGCAGTAAAAAGTTTTGTTCCTTACGTTTATACAGACTATCAAAATTGTTCAGTGAAATAGTCTGAATAAGTGAAATACTCGATTACTCTTTGCTCCACCCTCTTAATTCTTCATTAATGACTGAGAGATCTTTAGTCACATGATTTGGTTTACAAGATTTGATTTAAAACAATAATGACGGGTTGAAAGGCAGTCTGAATACACAGAAAATGCAAGGTTCAGGATTTGATTTCCACCAAATTAAGCTGACTCTTCTCCAGTTATTACACCCTTAAAATCTATCTTGTGCCAGTGGAAAGACCGCAGAACTGGACTGATGTGGTTCTACTTTTTTGTGAGAACCCGAGCATCAAAACCTCAAAGCTTTCCTGACAGTGCAATACTGCTAGACAGCCAGCTAACAACGTTTTTTTTTACATTTCTCTTCGTCTTGCAAAATATTTACAATATTATTTGTAACTTCAATAAAACAAAAACAAGGTGTTCACAGACATTATTATTAACACAAAACTTGTAAAAGACATTTTATACTTAACTTACAAAGGCCGAAAAATCCCAACGCTCGAATGCTCATAGCTAACTCGGTACGGACATGGCCGCATCTCCCGTGAAAATGTGCTCGATTTCACGTTAAAACGCATGGTGAGAGCACTCACTCTGACACGAATTTAAATCCGAAACACTACTGAAATGACAGATGTCTCACTCTGACAGTTTATCGGGAAACTAAATCTTGAGCTTAGTTTACACCAGTGTTTCTCAAATGGTGGGGTGCGGTGGGGGGTGGGGGGCATGACAGCCCGAGGATCATGCAATTTTTGTTAAATAGTTGATCGGAGGACCGTCAGTGATCTTGAAATCCACACAAAGAGAGGGGAAATATTTACTTAAACCTCAAAAATTGCGATGGAAAAATGTTTAACAGGGATGAAAAGAAAAGGAGAGAAACGTAAAGAAGATGAGATCATTAGTAAAGAAGAGAAAACTGGAACTTGAGTTTTTTTTTTGATTGAATGAAGGAAGAGAATCATCCTCTAGAACTCCACTATCAACCTGTGCAGAATCTTCTCGAACACAAAGCAGATCATTACTGACAGAAGAAACCAGATTTCATCCTCAAAGCTGAGACTCTTTTGTCTTACTTAATGTTATTGAGAATAAATGTCTTTATTTATTGGTTTTGCACACTTACATTTGTATTTTGGATTGTGGTTGCAGAGTTTTGTGTTGTTCACTTCAAATGTGTTTAAGAGGAAAAAAAGCTTAAAATGTATAGAGTTAAAAACTGAAAAGTTAATAACTAGTCCTTTTTCCATTTATTTTGTACATTTTATCTGGAAGGGATAAATAACAGCATATTACTAATATACACATTATGCAAATAAAAACTTGTTTACATTAGTTATGGATATTGTGCATAATCCTACATAGTAGTTGATAGTAAATTAAATAAAATAATAAAACAACCTAAAAATTAATTTGGTAGCAGAAAGAGTTTTCAGTGAAACAATGCAAGAGAACTCAATCTCTGAGAAAAGCCAGAATTCCCGTCACTAATATGGAGGGAAACAAGGAAAATTTGTTGTTTTTACTTTGTCTGAAAGTTTTGGAAAAATCCAAAAAAAAAAAAAAAAAAGAAAGAAAAATTAATAAAACAGATTAGTTAGAAGTTTTTTTTCCAATATTCTTTTATTTTAATAAATGTACAATATTTTGAAGAGATATACGTTTAACTTGAACAATTAACTAATGATACAGATGATATTTGCCGCAGAAAGTTGGGGGGGTCGTAAGAGAAAATAATTCAGAAACAATGGATTGCACAACATTTTTTTTATTAGTTAATTAATTAATTATTCATTCATCTTCTTAGCTGGTTTTTCCCTTTCAGGGCGAGGGCTTAACCCAGCTACTGATGGGCTAAGGTAGGGTACAGCCTGGACAGGTCGCAGGGGGGGGGGTTCTGTGAAAGAAATGACCAAATGTTTTACGCTGAACTTAGTTTTTTTGTACAGTTTCAGAATTATTGAAAAATTGTTCCATCTAATATAAAATGTATATAAAAATAAATTAATTAACTGACATTCAAAATTGTCATCAATGGTTAAGAAAAAGTACTTCTTGTTGTAAAGTAGTAAAAAAAAAAAAAAAACATGAATGGCCGTCACTGAACGTTTCATCTGAGTTTATGGGCTGAATCTGGTTTCCTGGTCTGATACTTCATACCTGCAGCATCAGCTGACTGTTGAGAAGAGTAGAAACTGTACCTGCTGTACGTTGGAGCTTCTGTGATTCTCAATGGTAAATGATGTGTGCTTGCAGGCATATTCAGGGCTTCATTTTACTGTTGTGCAGAAAAGAAAGTGGAGGATGAGGCTGTAGTGTACGAACTTCTCTTTTTCTGTAAAAAAAATATAAAAAGTGTGAAAACAGATTTGATTGTGAGGGTTGACCTGTTATAACTCTGGATCACATACAGCATCTTGTTTTGAATCTTTTTGGTGTTTTTAATATAGCATTTTTCTGAAGATGGAGGACATACATAAAAAAGAATTTTAAATTGTATTTCTTAGTATTTTTTATTGAAATGTTTGTGAATCAAGAGGAAATAAAAATTGCACCCGAAAAAAAATCCTGAAGGTGTGGCGTAGAAGCAACTACAGCAAGCCACAAGCTCCCTGCTCCCACTCCATTCTGATGCATTCACTTCTAGACAAACAGATCCATGTTCGTCTTTGTTTTCCTCATCTGAGCTGATACCTTGCTCCAAACTCTACGGCTGGATAACTCCAGTATTGCTTGCCTTTTTTTCCACCACTAATGTGAGGTTAGGGGTGCGACAGAGTTGTGAGCTAGCAGGAAAGCATGTAAACAGAGAAATCTCAGGAATGGGAGTAATGTGGTCGGCCTGGTGGTCTTGTCTCTTGGGTGCCTGTCTCCTGGGCCCGGTGGCCTCCTCTCCACGCCGGGAGTGGGATACCCGATATTTAAGATCTAGAGCAGGGGATCAAACCACTTCGGAGCCTGAAGGTGTCCAGGTCTTTGTGGTGCGGATTCCGGTCCTTGCTCTCGAGAACTGGGCATCTCCAGGAACTCCAACAGTGGGTGGACCTGGTCGGGCCTTGATTACACCATTCCTTTGGGACCTCCGTTTCTCTTGGGTGTGCCCCTCCTCGGCGGGGGCGGGCGGTTGTCTGGAGCAAGGGAGTGGGTCTCCCTTGGGGAGCCCTGACTCGTACCTGGGGTGGGCCGGGGGGGTGCTCGGTGCTGCTGGGTGGTGGTGGGGGTGGGTCTCGCGTTGGACCTCCTGGTGCGGTGGGGTGGCTGCTCTTCTGGCTGGGCTGGGGCCTGCACTCTCTGTGCTCCTGAGCCCTCCTGCTCTCGATTTCTCCATTTCTGCTGCAACATTCAGATAGTAGGGTCAGAATTTGGCATCAACAACAGGAAATCATGGATCCATCCTGCCTTGTATCAACAGTTCAGGCTGGTGGTGGTGTACTGGTGTAGGGGATATTTTCTTGGCATTTTGGGCCTCTTACTACCAGTTGCTCATGGTTACAACACCACAGCCTGCCTGCTGATCATGTCCATCCCTTCATGACCACAGCGTACTATCTTATGCTACTTCCAGCAGGATAACTCGCTCTGTAATAAAGCTGGAATTATTTCTGACTGGTTTCTTGAATATGACAATGAGTTCACTGGACTCAAATGGTGTCCACAGTCACCAGATACCGACCTAATAAAGCACCTTTGGGATATGGTGGAACAAGAGATCGGCATCATGGATGTGCACCGACAAATCTGCAGCAACTGTGTGATGCTATCAAGCCGATACGAGTCAAACTCTCTGAGGAATGTTTCCAGGACTTTGTGGAATCTATACCAGGCAGTTCTGAAAGCTAAACTAGCAAGCAACCCTGTTCTAGCAACATGTACCAAATAAAGTGGCCATTGAGTCTATTATTAAACAGTAACAAAGAAATGGCTAAATATTTGAATTATAATATACTGAATTTTAAATATGAAGTTAAATATTTAAAAATTACTCCAAGTAAAAATTGAAAAGTTTTAAATTATTTAAAAATATGTATAAATGTTTATTTGTTAATCAGTGGCATTGACTGGAGGTTCTAAGGTTGAGTATGGTAAACAGTGACATCTAGTGGCCGCAAGTTGGAACTACTCCATCGTTTGAGATCTCATAGCTCTCGCGATACTTTCAGTGAAATAAAAACCTCGCCGGCTCTGCGGAGGGCCTCTTTCATTCGGACTAGAGACAGGATGGTAGGTGAACATTCCCAATCCTATTCTAATCCAAATCATCAATCATATTTTATCACTTTTTAGTGATCGATTAGGTTTCTTAGTGTTCATTGGTCATGTAAATATAACAATTTTGTCTCGGGTTACAATTCAATGTCTTTTTTATGGTAAAGATTCTTATGCTAATAGCCGCAACCTGAACAGGCCCATTTAATAAACTACCAGTATTGTTAGTTTCTTTATGTACTTATGCATTTTACTAATATTCAAGAATGTCACAGTGTTACAGTTGCAATAATTAACATGATTTGTGCGCGCCGAAAAGAAGTGGATGGGTTTTTTAGGCTCTGCTAACGGCGTGGTTATGCTAACATTTAGCTTGAGAAGAGCTAATGCACTGCGTTAGACGATATGGTGACACGTGAGGTCGGGAAACATTTTCTAACACCTGTTTAACAAATAAAATAAAAACATCAAGAAATAAAATGACTAGTGTAGGTTTTCTGTCGATTTAAAGTCTTAGATCTCATATGTCTTTACTCCACAGTCTCACCGAAAGTTCTCAGCTCCTCGTCACGGATCCCTGGGCTTCCTGCCCCGCAAAAGAAGCAGCCGTCACCGCGGCAAAGCAAAGAGCTTCCCCAAAGATGATCCGAGCAAGCCCGTGCACCTGACCGCCTTCCTGGGCTACAAGGCCGGCATGACCCACATTGTTCGTGAGGTTGACAGACCAGGCTCAAGTAAGTTGAATATCAAGTGATTGTTTCTGAATTAATGTTACTATTAAGTGTCTTTTGAAGTTTAATTTGTCTAATCTGGTGGTCTGCTTATGATGAGACTCTCGACGGGCGGACATAATGGTTTTCTAACCCCTTGCTGAATGTCGACAACTGAAAGCGATCTGCCATAAATGCCTCTCCACACAGGCTGTGGTTGTTTGGGGGTGAGGAGGATTTAAATGTTTACTGTCCACTTGCAGAGGTGAACAAAAAGGAAGTTGTGGAGGCGGTTACCATCGTCGAGACGCCCCCCATGGTTGTGGTTGGAGTCGTTGGTTACGTCAGCACCCCTCGTGGCCTCCGCTCCTTCAAGACCATCTTCGCAGAGCACATCAGTGACGAGTGCAAGCGTCGCTTCTACAAGAACTGGTGAGTTTTGTGAACATGTCTAGATATGGAAGCAGATGTTAGTTGCCAGTGGAAGTGAGAGATTTTCACTTGGTGAGTCTAACATCCCGGTGGCCCCTATGGCAGCTCCGCTCAGGTGTCCGGCACCTCGATGAGCTCCGGGCTCCTCTGGCCAGTGGAAAGTGCTTCTTAGAAGCTGTGCCATGAGCCGAAATCTTGTCTTTAGGCGATACAGCCCCTGAATCCGCATCAGAGAGGGCTGGCGCCTTCGCACTGTGTTCTTCCGCTGACCCTCTCCGGGGTTATGAAGGACCTGTGCAAACTTCTGTGTTGCTTGATGCCCCCAGGTACAAGTCCAAGAAGAAGGCTTTCACCAAATACTGCAAGAAGTGGCAGGATGATGAGGGCAAGAAGCAGCTGGAGAAGGACTTTGCCTCCATGAAGAAATACTGCCAGGTCATCCGTATCATCGCCCACACGCAGGTCAGCATGTTCGGCTTGGTTCGTTGATTGTATACTGTCAGTGATGAGACCACGGAACTTGCGCCAGGCGTGGCGCCTGATCAGTTATGAAGATATTTTCCATGCTGCCTTCCTTCTGAGACGAGTCTACGCTAACTCTAGTACAGAATCCATTTAAAGCCATAATCTTAACGTTGGATTTCTTTTCTGCGCAGATGCGTCTGCTGCCTCTGAAGCAGAAGAAGTCTCACCTGATGGAGGTGCAGCTGAACGGAGGCACCATCTCTGACAAAGTGGACTGGGCCCGTGAGAAGCTGGAGCAGGCCGTCCCCGTGAACACGGTTTTCACTCAGGACGAGATGATCGACGTCATTGGTGTCACCAAGGGTCACGGGTACAAGGGTGCGCCTTCCTTTTATTTTTTCTTCTTATGCTTTAGTTTTAAAGCTTTCCAGATTTATTAAAGATGACCAAATGTCTCAGGTGTCACCAGCCGTTGGCACACAAAAAAGCTGCCCCGCAAGACCCATCGTGGTCTGCGTAAGGTGGCCTGCATTGGCGCCTGGCATCCTGCCCGCGTGGCCTTCTCCGTGGCGCGCGCCGGTCAGAAGGGCTACCACCACCGCACAGAGATCAACAAGAAGATCTACAAGATCGGTCAGGGTTACCACACCAAGGACGGGAAGGTGGTCAAGAACAACGCCTCCACGGAGTATGATCTGTCCAACAAGAGCATCAACCCGTTGGTACGGACCCTCAGAGGGAATGTTTAACACCCGACCGGAGAAGTGTCGGTTACTTAGTTATGTCTGTTTTCTAGGGTGGATTTGTCCACTATGGAGAAGTGACCAATGACTTTGTCATGGTGAAGGGATGTGTCGTGGGAACCAAGAAGAGAGTGCTGACTCTCCGGAAGGTGAGGTTAAGTTTTTTTTTTTTACTGTTTATACCACTTTTTGACAAAATAAGTAAAGCTTCTTGGACATAGTTTTTGTAGAGCGATAGAAAGTTGTGGGCAGGACTTTTAGTGTGGAGGTGGTCGCTTGTACCCCACCCAACGTCTTTTCTACTTCCCAATGAGCTTTTTTTCTTCTGTTCCTGATTAACAACAATTTGAATAAAAAAACTCAGACTTGCAGCTTTAAGGCCTCGCATCGTCATGTGTTAAAATCCCCATTTTCATTGGAGTGGGTCGTTAAGAAGTCTAAATGCTTTGGAATGTTCCAGAAACCAAACCTAACAGTCTGGTCTTTCCTTCAGTCTCTGCTGGTGCAGACCAGCCGTCGCGCCCTGGAGAAGATCGACCTCAAGTTCATCGACACGACTTCCAAGTTCGGTCATGGCCGCTTCCAGACCATCGAGGAAAAGAAGGCGTTTATGGTAACGTTTCTCATTTTTTTTAATAAAACAAATCTGAGACTATGTTGTCCTTCAGCACTGTTCGTAACCTGGTTCAGCCTGCAGTGTGAACTCTGGTTCCATTCCAGTGCAATAGTGACCTCCAGTAGGCAGGGGAGCAGTGCCTCCTTGTGGTGGCTCCCTGTTCACTCTCTGGGAACACGTTTGCTTCTGAGCCGACAGCTCGCTTGGCTGTTGACATCCTGCTGATGTGGTCTCTCTCTCTCTCTCTCGCCCACAGGGACCCCTCAAGAAGGACCGCATTGCCAAGGAAGAGACCGCCTGAGGCCCCCGACTTCAAACCACGCCTCTGCTGTGCTCGCTGTCATCTGTGTTCGTCTGCAGAGTTGTTTAATAAAAGAAAAACCACACATTAGTGTCTATGTTGCCAGTTTTTCTCAAATGTTGTTTTTTTAAAGCAGAATTCCTCTTCCTATGGTTGAAGCTCTGGGTTTGTTTGTAGCTGAAGCTCTCCGCTGTGCTGAGTGGCTTTCTTTAAGAGTCCTTTGGCTGACTGGCTGTCAAAAGACTAATTAAACCCCAACACTTTTGACCTATGATTGCAGAAAAAGACCGGCTTCAGCAGGTAATGAGACCCCGAGAGGCTCTGTGGTAGTTTAGAAGATCTGCATGAAAAACAAGGCGCTGGCTTCACTCTTAAGGACTCTCAAGGTTTTCTTCAATCTCACCTGCAGCTGAGGGATTTCAGGACTGAGGAGCGAAGCATTTATTACACCGCCCAGAGTCCCTGGGGGCAGTTTGCCCTGAAAGTGCAGTGTCGGGGCAGCGGGGTGAAGCGCAGTGGTCAGCGGAGCGTCACGGAGACGGCCCGCTGTTGCATAAGCAGCTCCAGGGGCGGTGACCTCTGCCCTGCTGCACACAAGCAACGCTCGGCTTTACATAACTGCTCCACTAAATGAGCCGCTCAGAATTGCTTTTAATTGCCTCCGCGGTCCTGTCCACTCGAGGCCGGCCGTCCCAGCAGCAGAGGTCTGCAGGACGGCCATGTTTCTGCTCAGAGCTTCACCTGTGTCGGGGTTCACCAAAGGTCAAATCTGGGCCTTCGGCTGTTTATTTTTGAATTCGATTTTGCTGTATTTAAGCTTTTTTTTTTTTGTTGACATAATTTTCTATTTTATTGATCACTTTGTAAATATAATAGTAATAACAGTAGCTCATGCATTTGTACAGAAGTGTTTTATTTTTTTTAACCTTTTCCTGTCTTCCTGTTGGTGTTGGAGCAAAAATAAAATTAAAGAGGCAGTTTTTGACTGAATTTAAGCATATCTTGTGTCCAAATTTAGTCTCTTTTGGTGATTCTGGCTTAAAAGTTCACATTCAGGAGATATTCTTTTGCACAAGTTGTTTTAAATTATAGTTTAGGACATTTTCAGCTTTTATTTCATCATATGACGACCTTTAGTCAGTTATTTTGCATATATTTGTGGTTATTCTTATCCATATTATGTCAATTATTACTTAACTTCCAGAAAGAAACAGAGGACACTGTAGTGGTGGATAAGGAACAGGAGAACTGGTGTAATGGATTTGGTTGCAACAAATGAAGTCAACATCAGGAAGAAGGAGCTTTTTTTTTTTCTCCCCTAAATGGCATCTTCTGTTGGTTTTGGGACCATACCAACCATTTTATTTTTGGGTCATTTATGTGTGATGATCAGGATAATCAAGTCAGGTCATTTTTGTAAGAATCGGCTGAAGTAAAACTTTTGATTTCCTTGGCGACGGAGGATTTTCCTAATATTTTTTTATCTCGCATGTCATATTGTTTTGCTCAGCTTGAACCAAGGATTCATGCATTAAATTTACCCAGAAATCCGGTAAAAATGTGGAAGCACTTTTGTAAGAATCCGTTACGGCTGTGGCCGTATTTGTGCTTTTTTTTGTGTTTTGTGTATTTCAGTCAGAGTGGGACTTCTGTGTATTTGTAGATCTTTGTGTGTCTGTCTTAGTTGATTTGTTTCAGGAGTGTTGCTGGAAGGGTTTGGCTCCCATTGGTCCCAACAATGGAGGAATCCTCTGAAACCATCATGAAGACCTCCAGACCACGAGAAGGGAGCTGGGCTGCAACCAGTTGTTTCTGTTGTGTTGCACTTTGTGGTTTTTGTTGTGGATTTGTTGTTTGGTGTAGTTAAGTTAATTTAAGTTAAGTTGTAGGGGTGAAGAGCCATTTTCTTTAGTACAGACTTTCTCCTGTTTATGTTCGTCTACAGAGGTTAGTGTTTATAATTGTTTTTCCTTTTAGTTTGCGTAAGCTCCCAGGGATCAGTTAGGTGGGGTTTTATTTTTGGAAGCCTTTTGCTTCACCTTTAAGTTAATGTTGGTTGGTTGTTCTTTATTGTTTGGTTTCTTGTAAAAAAATATGTTATCTTTTTTCATGGAGATATTCTTTATATGTGTTTGACTAAAATGGGGCGTAACATAAATTGGGGGCTCGTCCGGGATCTGTGATCACTTGTAACGGGACCAATAATTTACCAGGTAACTTCCTAGTTGAGGAGTTAGGAGAAGATTGGTTGGATGGAGGAGTTAAGGTACTAAAAGTAATTTATTTTTTAGGAAAATTAAAGATGGTGGCCTCTTCCTGAGATCAAAGGAAATTGTGGTTTAAGAGCGTGTGAAATTTCATGAAAATTGCTCAAACAAAAGTCAAATATTTGGCAAATTTCACAGAAAATTGCCACCAAGCTATAGGTGGTCCTGTGGACAGTCGTGAACCGAGATGAGGGGGGCTTCCTGTGCTCCTGTACTTGGAACAACATCCTCCAGCAGGGCGGGGGCGGAGTCACCTGTCAAAGTGTGACAGGTGACTCCAATTCAGTCATAATCAGCTGTTTCTATAATGTCACACTCGACCACCTGGTGACGACTCTGATGACGTTGAAACATGTCAAGAAATGTTTCTTGTCTGATCACAAAAGAATTAAGAGTACATTGAGTATATTTGCACAAAGGTGCAAAAGGGGCAAAATTCGCTTGTGTGGACTGAAATACCTGCAGTTTTTCCAGACTCCTGCAGTTTGGGGGTTGAGTATTCCAATCACTTCGCCTTCCAAGCCTTCTCCAGGTCTCCATCAAACCACTGGTATTTCTCCAGTTTCTACCTGATGTTGCCATCAGTTGGGAGTCTGCAACCTTCAGGAGTTAAAGAGCCATTCTGGAGGATTTCTTACTGACAACATCCCCGAAGGAGACACAAAGTCTGATTTCACTCTTTAGAAAAAGCAGACACTGATAGTATTTATGGTATTGTTACTATTATTATAAATACATTTGTTTTTAAGCATTATTAAAACAGAAACATAAAGAATATAAATTAAATTAAGAATTAGTTTCTCTTTAGAGGTCTTCATGACTGTTTTTCAAAATAAAAGACATCCTGTACCATTTAAAATTCTCTCAATGCAGGGAATGTCGTAGTTGGTGGTGAAATGTCAATAGAGATTAAAAGAAAAAAAAACACTGTTTATGGTGCATCTCAACCAGAAATTCATAAATCTAAGTAAAAATAAATAAACCAGAGCTAATGAAGTGACCCTTTGATTTTTATTCAGAAGTGGGAACTGCACCTTTTAAATTGTGGTCGTGTGTACTGACTTCACATGGATTTTCTGTGGTTAACAGCACTCAAACATCTGTCAAAACGCTTCAGTTTTGGTGAACTATGAAGCCAACTGTTTAATGGATGGTTGATGCATTGTGGATATTGTAGTCAGGATCCTTGTGGAGTGATACTCACTGTCCTTCAAATGTTTGTAAAGGAGTTGAAAAACATTTGCTTAATAGACTCTAGGGCTGCCACAAACGATTATTTTAATAGTCGACTAATCACCGATTATTTTTTCCGATTAGTCGACTAATCTGTTCATGGCCAAAGTGGATGTAAAGATGCTGAAGTTGATAACCAGCTAAAATATTAGTTAAATGCCAAATTTACCAAAAAATAAAAAGAGCCAAAGTTAGCCTAAATAGCTAGCATGCTGCTGAAATATTAGCTAAATTCCAAATTAGCCTTAAAAACGGAAAAATCCTATATAGCAAAGAGCTTAGCATATAGCTGAATATATTAGCTAACTCAAAATTGCTAAAAAAACTTTAAAAACTTAAGTTAACTAAATATACTAGCATAGCTACTGAATATTAGCTAAACTCCAAAATTAGCCTTAAAAAACCTTAATAAATGCCAAAATATTCCAAAAAGCTAGCAGAATGCTATTATAACTTTCAACTTTACTACAATCTGACTTCATACAATATAAAGTAACGACTAATTGACTATTAAATTAGTTGTCGATTATTTTAATAGTCGATTAGTCGACTAATCGTGGCAGCCCTAATAGACTCACAAGATGAACCTAAAATTATTGCATTTTTCTTTAACCAGAGAGCCACAATGGAGGGTTAAAGGGCTCCGGAGCCACAGGTTGCCGACCCCTGGTACTGCCGCATTTATCCTCCACTAGTGTCTGCTTGATTTGATGTTATTTTTTTGGCGCCGTTTTTCATTTCCTGACATCTTTTTGGTTAATTTGTTGAAAACACTTCTGTGTCTGTTGGCTAACAGCGTGTGTCGGAGTCCCAACGTGCAGCGGAGGCCTCAGTCCATCTCTCTGACAGCAGCTGTCGTTCGTGGGACGGCAGCCAGGTAAGCAGGGTGCATGCTGGGACAGCAGAGAAAGAGAGAGCGCAGCCCGGCGTTTGATTTATGTGCGGAGCGTGCGCCCGTCTGCACGGAGGTGCGTGCATCTGCGTCTCTTTGTGATGGTCGAGTCGAGGTCCGGCTGGCACGGAGACAGGGGCAGGCCGTCCTGCAGAGGGACGGGGGGGGCTGCAGTCCGACAGGAGGACAGGCTGTCGGAGGGGGACGACCACACGGCCGGGGCCATCATCACACCCGATGGAGGCTGCAGGCGAAAACTGGTTCAGTGCAGGCTGGCTGTGAGGGACGGATGCAAATACCATCAAATATGATTCAAATGTTAGTTTTAATCAACCATAAATCTCATATGGAGTTTATTTTAAGGTAGAAACTGACTTGTTTATGCCCAAATCTGATTCTTAAAGTGCGTTTAGCCTTAATGAAACTCCTTATAAGAGATATTTTTTAAAATTGACCCTCTTTGCAGGTCTAGCTGCGGCTGCCTGGAGTCACAGGGACCTCCTCCAGCTGAGGACACGGAGTGCTCCTGCACCCCTGCACTGTGGCATCAGTATTCCAGACCCGTTCATGGACACAACGTTCCTGCTGAAGGCTGCTGCTCCTCCTGCTCTGCACCACCAGGGGGCGCTCAACTCGCAATCAAATGTACAAGTTCTTTTTTTTTTTTTTTTAAAAAAACCTTTAGATGTTGGATTAAAAAAAAAAAAAAAAAAAAAAAAAACTTGAGATGATTTTGAAAGTGTGAGCACCGCTGTCCGGCCGGGGTTTCTGCCGTCCCGAAGCTTTCAGAGGATGCTGCTTGTCTCAGCTGTTCGGGTGATGTGACTTTGTCATTCCATACTGATTTTTTTTTTTTTCTTTTTCAGCTGGGGGAGCGTGCATATAGCTCTCAGTTGCCAGTCAACTTTACATGACCGAAAAATAACCTGGGGTAAGTGCAATCTGCAACTGTCCTCTGGTCAGCAGTACTGAAAGGCAGACGCATGCAGACTCGGTGATGGCATGCACACAACAGAGAGATCACTTAGAAATCCAAACAGACATTTTAGGGTCCCTTCCCAAAGAAAAGATGTGACCCTCTCGCAAACGAGGCTTGCCCGGCTCTCGTCAGAGCGTGGTCCAAAGTCACAGAGAGGCTTGGAGGCGTTACAACCGAGGAGTGGGGTTAGCCTGCGGAAGGTGTCAAGTCTTCACTTATACACTTAATATTCTGAGCAAAAGCAACCAAAGCGAGGGGGGGGGGGCCTCATCTTCTCATAGCCTCCTCTGCTGACCCTCCCTCCACCCCCCCTGATCACACAGCACTGCAGAGACACTCTGATCGCCACAGCAGGAAGAGGAGAGCAAGGTTAAATGCAGAAGAGAGGAGGCGTGGTGGTGCAAGCTAATTAAGGCTCCCCCCACTAACGGGAGCTTTTCCCTTGTTTGCAGAATTTAACTCCCAAAAACATTTTTTGTCAAAGTGATTTATTTCTTTGCTATAATCATCCGGAGTGTGTTTAATTAAATCTGGACCACCAGTCGTCTGAGTTAAAGTTCTTTGAATTATCACATTTTATATTAGTAGCCTGAAAAACCGTCCTCAGATCAGCATTCAGCCGTTCATCCGAGCATCATATCATGCAGTTCAAACTGCAGCAGCTCCCTCTGGACCTGCATTTCAAATGAAGCAGCACAGAAGTTGGGGAAAAATGATGATCATTTTTCCTTCTGATGTGTCATTTTGAGTGCCTAAATGCTCATAAACCATTCATATCATATTTGATTTGTCTCCCATTAGCATGAACCAAACTTGTCTTAAAAACCTATAATAATTGACTCACCCTGTAGTTCATCCTTGTTTCACTAGAGGCAGTAGAGGGACTTTTCCTGCTCATTTCAAAATGGCTGCTCCCATGAAATCTCGTGAACAGAAGAGTTTTGCTAATTTAAAAAACTTTATGGTTTGAATTCGGTCAGAGTATTAGTGCAACAATAAAGGAAGAAAAACAAATAAATATATAAGAACGAAGTTGTAAAAAAAATGAATTGAAAAAATGAAAATTTACAAGAATAAAGTCATAAATGTACGCATCTAAAAGGATAAAAAAACAGAAGTTTTCCAAATTAAACATTACGATTAGCTTTTAAAATGTTCCAAAAATGATAATGCTGCAGACAACTCAGATGGGACGCTCTAGACTCTTACTAAGTCTGTTTTACTATTTCTGTGGTGA
Organism: Oryzias javanicus; assembly: GCA_003999625.1. Taxonomy (NCBI): domain Eukaryota; kingdom Metazoa; phylum Chordata; class Actinopteri; order Beloniformes; family Adrianichthyidae; genus Oryzias; species Oryzias javanicus. The sequence goes on from CM012444.1 coordinate 24,263,104, forward strand.
AACTTAAATAAAACCACTTAAAAAAAATCATGACATTTTCCCTATGGAATTACAACTTTTTAAAAAATTACATTTGGGATTTTAATCTTTAAAAAATGTTTTTACGTTTTTATTTTAATAAACTTAATACTTTTTTCTTAGAATTTTATGGATTAACATTCAGAAATTTTGTTACCATTTTCCTCAAAATGTAAAAAAATCTTTAAAAAATTTTACTTTTTTCCTTCTAATTTTATAATAAATCTCACATTTTGCCTTTTTTTCCAATATTTAACAACATTATTCTAATAAAATTTTGACTTTTTAACTCAAAACTTAATGACTTTTTAAAAAAAAAATGAAATTTCTTATATTTTCTTCAAAATTTAATGGCTTTATTCTAATAAAAATCTAATTTTATCTCAAAATTTAACAACTTTATTCAGATAAAAATTTGAATTTCTCATAAAAATTCAACAAGTTTATTATAATCAAATAGTTTCTTGTAAACTGCAGCGACTTTATTTTGATAAACTTTGACAAAATGTAATTACTTTATTCCAATAAAATATTAACTATTTTTTTTTCAAAAAATAATACATTTATTTTCATACAATTTCGTCTTTTTTTTTTACAATTAATGATATAGTTCTCGCAAAATGTTGACGTTTTTCTCTAGATTTAATGACTATTCTTGTAAAATTTTGACTCTATCTTATAATTTTAAGACTTTAGGCTCAAATGTATTTATTTATAATCTTTATGGTTTTCCTACTCCATTATAGAGAATAACTCATCTATTAATGTTATTTTTTTTATTGAATACTTGCTGTATTAAAATACTGTTCATAAAAAATGTTTTTTACCGGTAAATGATGTTTAAATGGTTGGCTCAAATTTTAGACCGTACGGTAGTGTTTTCTTCTTTAGCACTCAATATTTTGCTTCTTAAACTAATAGAAAAATTGATATTGCAAAAGTGTTCTTTTAGATTTCATCAAAGGGTTAAAAAAACATAATAATTACAAAAAAAGTCTTAAAATAAAATGTGTAATGTGCTTTAAACTCATTTATCCTCCCATTATCCCCTCTATTGCAATTTAATGAACAAACATTTTTTTTCTACTGTCTGTTTTTAGGGAATATTAATTGATCGGTAGTTGCAAAGTTGTAAAAACATAAACTGAACTCGTGTCTTAAGAATGACAAGGAGTTAAGCAAAATCTTCATTGTTCTTCAGAAAGCAAGACTTTATTCTTGTTTGAAAATGTGATCCAATATTGGATCTGTCAGCCGTCGTCCTCGTCCTCAGACGGTACAGGTGAGGCTTTGTGTCTCTGACTGTCCTCTGTCCGCCTGCTGATGTGCAGGTCGACCCTTGCAAAGCATCTGACATGACAGGACTTGTTCTGGAAAAGTGGAAATCAGAGAAGACAGCTTGACAAAATGTGAAGGATGTTCAAGACTCCTCCCGTCTAGCAACGTTAGAAAAGTGACGTTCAGAAAGTTGAAGCGGACAGGTGTCGCTCGGTGTCACGCCTGGTTCCTCCAGCACCTTTGATTTAAGGTTCTGCCCATGAATTCTGAATAACGTTCATTTAGATGCATCAATAATAGATTTTATGGAGAGCTGGTTGGAGGATGAGTGTCAGCAGTTTTTGAAGACATCCTTTTACGTGTCTTATGTCGCTCTCTTGAAGACCCACTCCTCTGAAAATTGTGTTTTTAAAATTTTCTAATGATGGAGGACATATATAAAGAAATTTAGCTTAAAATTACATTGCAGAGTATTTTTTTTTTCACAAATCATTTTGAATCAGTAAAAATTCAGTTAATAAAATGTATTTGTGCTTTATTCTGATGCCTTCATTTGCAGTTAAATAGATCCAAATGGGTGTGAGGGGCTGTAAGCTAGTGGGAAAGTGTGTAAATAGAGAGCTCTCAGCAAGGGGGAGGGGAAGAAGGGGCGAGCGAGGTTGCTCCGTGATCACAGCTCGGAAGGGAATTGCTAAATTGAGTGTTCCCCGCGGATTCGCGTTTCTTTATCTGCGGTTTCAGTTAAAAAAAATCTCTTTCTTTTGAGGAATACTCCAATGTTCTTGAATAAGGAGGGACGGGTATTCAGGGATTTGGATGTTTCCGGTCCTTAACTCCAGTGAATAAGAGGGGAATACTGTACTGCAGAGATACTGTCTTAAAAACAGTGTTTTTTAACCACAGTGCCATGAGAGATGGCAAAGTGTATCATGGGAACTAATCTAAAAACATTTACCATCGCCACGATATCATCTCTGTTTTCATCTAAACAGGCTTTGATTGAACGTTAAAGATCATAAAATACTTTTTTCTTTGCGTTAATTCGATTCTATCAAAGACACTTTGATAGGAATGACGGTACCACAGTTTTGTTTTCGGAAAAGTCCCGCACCTTAAACTGTTTTCGCCAGTCATGGTTGGAGGCTTTATCATGTCTTTGATCCGACCAATCAGATGCAGCTTGCATGCTCATTTCTGCTGACATCGCTCAAAGTCTTTCAGTCAGTAAAAACAAGTTCTTAAAATCCACACCAAAATTTTGTGTATTTCGTAGAGAACTACTTTTATTTTTCTCATGCTTTAAATACGTCAAGACCAAAATTGCTGTGAAAATGTAAAATGAAGCAGAAAATATTGGACTTCTAAAAAGTCTAGCTTTTTTTTTTTCTTAATATTGTTATCTTTATATTTAATATTTTGTGTATTATAATTTTTTTTAAATTTTTTGATATTTTTCTCTGCTCGCATTTCTCTTGCATCTGTTGCTTGAACCTCTATGTTCTTGTAATGTCCTTGAAATTGTTAATAAAAATACAAAAGAAAAAAAAAGTCTTTCAGTCAGATAAAAAACAATAGCTAAAGATGGTGTTCAGCGGTATGAATTCCTGCAGGGATCCGGTTTCAGACCATAGAAAAAGTAAAAAAAAATAATGAAGCTCAAAGATGCGAGACTGTTTTGATTGGTTATCTTTCTAACTGATTTTTTTTTAAAAGCAAAATACACGCAAATAACGGCAGCTTCAGTTTTTAAAAATTTAAAGTTACATTTGAGTATCTTTATGTATATTTTGTATATATATATGTGTGTTTGTATATATGCATATATAAACATGTATGTATATATGTGTGTGTGTGTGTATATATATATTTATTATGGGTGTGCCAAAATATTAATATTGTGATATATCGCGATATTTTGTTCTGCGATTGATTCTCGATGGGTTCTCACCAAGTATCGATATTATATTTTCATTTGTAAAGCCTATAGCGCTGAGCGTTTGAGTAGCGCGACATGGAACTGTTCAGCAGCTGGACGGTCTGCGTCGGACATTTTATGGCGACGCACGCACTTAATTCAGGAAAAATCTCCGGCGTGTATAAAGCATACCTACCTGCGAGCAATTATCACCCATCTGTAGAAGAGGCAGCTGGTAAGAAATGACTGTGTGAGCGCTAGAATGACCGCGATCTCTTATTTCCTGTTTGATCGGTGCGCTGTGGGAACGGATCGCAGTTGTTTGTGTGTACTTCAGGTACCGTCGGAATTTTCGATTTCATACACGTAGATGTTTAACCTGCTGGTGTAAGTGTAACTTTGATAAATTTATGGTGTGGAGTTTTCAAATGAATGTATTTTTTCGTTAATGTTAATTTAAAGTAATTCTTAAATAAAAAAATGCAGAATTTGATGAATTAACTTAAATAAACGTGTATTTCAAGTAAAGCACAGGAATTCACTGTAAAATAGGGAGGTTACTAATTAATTGAAGCACTTAAAATTATATAAATTATTATTTATTAAAGTAGTTTATCGCTATTCTGTAATATAATTTGAATTTGTTAATATTTATTGCCATTATTTTGTGTTTTAGGGACTATACTTACTGACTGACCAAATGGAAAATAGATAAAGATTGGAAAAAATAATCTCAAGTGACAGTCTGAGTAGATCAGCCTTCAATTTTGAATGCTCAGCCCTTTTCAAATGTGGGAAAAGTGCACAAAAAATTAGATTACACTTGACAGAGGCTGTAAAACATTATATTCCTGATCCTTTGGTGTGACGTTCCTTTGGAGGTAGATAGCTGTCACTTGAATGATTACATTTTGTTCTGTTGCTAACAGCAATTCTACACTTAAAAGTGGCACTGCTGATCATGTTTACTATTGTTGACTTTGAATTTGACAGACAATTCCAATTCAATTGGTGTCAATGCTTGTCGAAGACATAGTATGACTGATTTCAGCAATGTTGCACGAAAGCCTCTATAATTTGATGCACAAAATAAGACAAGTTGTTTATTATGATTGTGTTTAAGAAAAAAAAAGATAAATTGAGATATATTTTCTCAAAAAATATGTGTTCTAAATATGTTAGTTATTAGAGAGGATTTTTTTTTTACCAATTACTGAAGTATCGCGATATTATCGAGATCGTGAGCTGTGTATCGCATTGTATCATGAAGTACCCAGTGACTCCCAGCCCTAATATATACTGCTCACAAAAATTAAAGGAGCACTATGAAGAAACAAATTAGATCCATCAGATCTCAATATGAAGTTGGATATCTATCCAACTAATGACAGGGCAGTGTCTTAGGAACAAAAGGATTCCAAGTCTTTTAATGGAAATAAAAGTTTTCAGCCTACAGAGGCTCAATTATGTAGACACCATAAAATCAGAGTGAAATGAAGATGTGGCAGGATAGTCCATTTTCTCCAAAACTTCATTTCTGCAACTCTAAATGCTTTTCAGTATCTTGTGTGCCCCCCACGAGCTTGTATACATGCTTGACAACGTGGCGGCATGCTCCTAATGAGACGACGAATGGTGTCTTATGGCATTTCCTCCCAGATGTGTGTGAGGGCATCCCTGAGCTGTTGTACAGTCTGAGGAGCAACCTGGCGGCGCCTAATGGACCCAAACATAATGTCCCAGAGATGTTCTATTGGGTTTAAGTCAGGGGATGGTGAAGGCCATTCAGTTGTTTCAATTCCTTCATCCTCCAGGTACTGCCTGCAGACTGTTGCCACGTGAGGTCGGGCATTGTGGTGCATTAGGAGGAAACCAGGACCTACTGCACCAGTGTAGGGTCTGACAATGGGTTGAAGGATTTCATCTGGATACCTTATGGCAGTCAGAGCACCATTTCCTAGGCAGTAGAGGTCTGTGCGTCCCTCCATGGATATGCCTCCCCAGACCATCACTGACCCACCACCAAACCTGTCATGTTGAACCACGTTGCAGGCAGCAGAACGTTCTCCTGGTCTTCTCCAGACTCTTTCACATCTATCACAGGTACTCAGGGTGAACCTGCTCTGGTCTGTGAAAAGTACAGGGCGCCAGTGGTGGACTTACCAATTCTGGTGTTCTTGAGCAAACACCAGTGGAGCTCCACGGTGCTGGGCAGTGAGCACAGGGCCCACTACAGGACGTGGGGCCCTCAGGCCACCTTCATGAAGTCTGTTCCTGATTGTTTGGGTAGAGACATTCACACCAGTGGCCCTCTGGAGGTCATTCTGTAGGGCACGAGCAGTGCTCAGCCTGTTCCTCCTTGCACAAAGGAGCAGGTATGGGTCCTGCTGAGGGGTTGAGGACCTTCTACAGCCCTGTCCAGCTCTCCCAGAATAACCAGCAGTCTCCTGAAATCTCCTCCATGTTCTGGAGATTGTGCTGGGAGACACATTAAACCTTCTTGCTGCAGCACGTGTGGATGTTCCATCCTGGAGAAGTTGGACAACCTGTGCAACTTCTGTAGGGTTAAGGAATCTCCTCATACTGCCAGTAGAGAGAATTACACAAGAAAACCAGCCAAAAAAGATCAAGAGGGAGAAACTTGAAATGATCTCCACATGTAACACCAGTCCTGTTTGGAGGGTTTTCTAATTGTTGCCACTGAAGTGCACCTGTTGTTAATTCATGAACACCAATACAGCTGAATTGATGAACGAGGCCCTCAGCTGCAACAAGAACATTATCAGACAGGTTTCATTCAATTCATGCCAGGACCAAGAAAAAAAAGTGTTCCTTTAATTTTTTTGATAATTTAATTTTATATATATATATATAAAATAAATCTCTGTTTAGAAAGAATATCAATAGATTTATTTTTTCGTGTGGTTACGTGAAGCTCAGTTTTAATAAAGTGGAGCAAAAAACAACGTCTTGGGAGCTGCGACTTCAATCTTTTTATGCCTCAATTATTAAAATAAAAAATACACACAAGATCGTGGAGGGACCGGACTTCAATACAGACAATTGAATTTCAATTTATCTATTTTTTAAAAATATTTTTGGTTGCTTGTGTGCTGCAGGATTTTTGCTAGGAAAAGGAACCTTGACTCAAAAAACATTAAAAACACTTTCTCAGAAAAGGAAAGAGGTTTTTGAATTTTGACCAAAAACATAATTCAATCTTAATTAATCATAATTAAAAGACTACTAGGTAACACTTTAAAACTAGGTCAAAATATGACCGTAGTGGGTCTTTAAAGCTGCAAATTCCTTCATTTTTAATGCAAACTTGCTTCTGTTTTTATTATTTCTTGTCCACCTTTACCTGCAAAAAACATTTAAAGAAATGACCACATATTTTTTTTTGGCATGGCTTTCTGCTTCAGCAGCATCCAAATGTGAGCACTTCACACTCATACACACTAAAAGCTGCAGGTCCAGCAGAGCTTTTAGAGAGGTGCAACAGAAAAAGGTTTCTTTGCATGAAATCTCCCTGCTGAGAGAATTGCAAACCCGTGTTTCTGGAGACAAATACAACAAAAATCCAGCTTACGCGCAACCTTCTCTCAGACAGTTACAGGAGAAAGAAATGTGAGTAACAGAGATGTATTTGTGCAGCACCGGTCGAACATGCCGTGTAGTTATTATTTTATATAAATTTCTGGTTTCCTTCCCTCCAGTGAAATGCAGGACAGAGCTCTTCAGTCTGCAGTAAACTCTAATATATCCTGAATTATAGGCCACGGTGGTCGATTGCTGTGTGTTATCACCGTTTTACAACAGCAGGCTGAGGCAGTGATTTCAGGGGCGCACAGGGTTTTATGTGTGACAGCTCAGCTGTTATTTTTATGGGTGTATGAGGGATCCAGCCAACATTTTGTGTTGATGTCCAGTGTTTTTCAGGTTCCTGACAGTCTTTATTCACTGCATGTCCTCATCTAGATCAAGATCAGGATGAAAGCATCTTTAATTCTCAGGTGTTTTTTGTGGAAAATCCACAACAAATCCACTAATAACTTCACATCTTTTGATTTCCTGACAACTAGGGCGGGTATTGCCAATAATTTCCAGAATCAACTTGATTCACAAGATTTTTTTTTCTATTCTTGCTATGAACTCAATTCCATTTGATTCAGTTATGTTTTGAGATTTTAAACATTTAGACACATTTGTTTAGAAATACATTAATAATCTACATTTTTTATTTGAATATATTAGTGAAATTCAAAAATTCAAAAGCTCCAACGATTGTTCTGCCTCTCCGGTTGGGTTTTTTTAGTTTGGCCACTAGGTGGCAATCACGCTATAGCACAGGGGTGGGCAAACTACGGCCCGGGGGCCACATGCGGCCCCTTAGGCTACTTAATCTGGCCCTCCAAATTAAAATACATTGAATCAAGAATCCTAATTATTGTTTTATTTTCATTGTATTTCTGGTTTCTTCTCATGAATGGTGTTGTTTCTCTGGCGTTGGTGTGTTTTTTTCTGAGTCAGTCATATTATCTTTTAAGTTTATGAGGTTCATTACCAAATCACTCCTTCCATCTGCTCCTTGTCCGGCCCTTATGCCAAATTTTAGAACCTTTTCTGGCCCACAAATCAAAAAGTTTGCCCACCCCTGCTATAGCAGAACACCTTATTCCAGAAGAAAAAGAAAGTAAGAGTAAGTTTTTTTTGACCGAATTTCCTTCCTTATGTTTTTCTAAACGCCCGATATGACATCACCAATTTCATGAAATCAAAATTGAATTAATGCAAACATTTCCATTTATTACTCCACTGTGTTCTGATGGTGAAAATGTGGATGGTTTGCTCAAAAATTACATTAAAACACATTTTTTTTTGTTAGACCGCAATGCATTGTGGTCTATATTCGCTAATAAAGTGAGCATTGGTGAACACTAGTTTTTCGCAAAGACTTCTGGGAAATTTCTAGTGCACTCGATTTTCGAATTCATAAATTCGGACTAGGGCTGCCACGATTAGTCGACTAAACAATGACTAATCGACTATTAAAATAGTTGACGACTGATTTAATAGTCGATTAGTCGTTACTTTATAATATATGAAGTCAAAGTGTCGTAAAGTTGAAAGTTTTAATTTATAACTTTTTGGACAATTCGGCATTTATTAAAGTTTTTTTTTAGTTTATTTTGAAGTTTAGCTATTTCAGCTACATGGTAGCTATTTTGGCTAAATTTAGCTTTTTTTGTTACTATTTTGGAGTTTAACTAATATTTCAGCTGCGTGCTAGATGTTTTGGCTTACTTGGGCTTTTTTCAGTTTATTAGGCTAATTTGGCATTTAATTAATATTTTAGTGGTCTTTTAGCTTCAGTGTTTTCAGCCATCAACTTCAGCGTTTTTTAGGTATTAATTTTAGCATTTTCGGCTATCAGCATTGGCATTTCTTGCGGCCAAATTCAACTTACAACATTCACACTAGTTTTAGTTAGTTTAAAGCTATGGTTAAGGTAGGCTGCCACAAATAGTGACTATGTTGACCATAGAGTAATGAAGGAAAGAAGCTGCATGACTGTCTTTATTTTTAGTTAGCATAAATCTTCAACACTTTAAATTTAACGCCAATGATGGTTAAGATGTGAGCTTTACATCCAGTTTGCGCTTGACCCGATTAGTCGACTAATCGTAAAAAAATAATCGCTGATTAGTCGACTATTGAAATAATCGTTTGTGGCAGCCCTAATTCAGACAGAACTAGAAAATGCAGTGTGTGGGGGTGTGTGTGTGTGTGTGTGTGTGGGGGGGGGGGGGTCGGACATATCTTTTGTTTTAGACCACAACTAGTTTTTAAAAAATCCTTAAGAGTTTGCAAAGTTCATGCCTGTGAATATATAAAGATGTTCATTTAGTCATTCATGTATGTTTAGGTCGACCAGGCATTAGCATTAGCCGTCCTATGGGAAATCTCATTACACGTTAGCATCAAGCTAGTGGATCTCTACCCTTATGGATCGATTATTGATCTATTAAGCTTAGATCAATTCATATTGATTAATCGATTTTATCAACTCAGCCCAGCTGATAACTCAGTTTTTCAACATTTCTTTGACAAAAGTTTAGATGGGTCTGATAAAAACAGAGAGGCTAAATTGTGTTCAAAGTCAATTAAATAGGAGGAAGGGGAATAAAGAGAAAACAAACTATTAATTTATATAAAGTTATGATCAAAATTGTTGATTGATTGAAATGGATGTAGCTCTGATGTTGGTCACTGTTTTTGTGGAACTGGTGATGTCAGCCTGGGGTTGTGAGTTGTGTTAAGCTGGCAGGAGTGTAAATAGATAGATGATGGGAAAGGGAGGTGGGCTTACTTCATCCACAACTCATTTTTAATGCCAGTCTGCAGAAACTATGTCCTTGAAAATTACACAAGAGTTTTGATTAATTAAAGAACCAACTAGTGACACTTTGAAAATAGATCAAAAGATGATCCGAGTGGGACTTTAAAATACTAATTCTTGGTAAGATAATTTTTTTTCTTAGGAGATTTTTGCTTATTAAAAGAATATTTCACATTTGATGAACATTTGACCTGTTTCTATGGGTCTGGTTTTGCTGTAGATTCTTAAATACATGTATTTAATTAGGAAATTCCATAACTCCGCTAAATAATGGAGCTCACGTGTCATCTTCAAAATCCATTTGAATCTAATAATAATAAGAAAACATAAAATAAAAGTGCACATTATGACATTTCCTTTGTGTTTCAGCCTCATAGATGAGAAGGAGAAGCAGGAAAATCCAAAAACAGCAAAGGTGTCGTCAGGCAACACATGTCAGAGACGCACACTCAAACATGTCGGCTTGTTTCCCCCTCGGGTTTGTATTTTATTCATCAGGACTTGATGCATCCAAGTATAGGATCATTCGGTTTTGGCACCTTTAAAGATTTCATTTTCAGTCTGAACAACACATTAAAAATCAAAAGAAACAAAGAAATGACTAAGGCTGTGTGAGTTTTAAAAACAAAATTAAACACATACATACATACATTTATTTATATATTTATAAAGAAATTAACCAAACTGTTTAAAAAAGCAGTTTTGTTCAATTCAGATTGTTTGGTTTGTCTCATAATGAAATAAAATGAGCTAAATAAATAAAAAACATAAGAAAAACACACATGAAAACATTAATACTTTAAACTCTAGCGCCTTTGCTTTTTTCCCCTTTATATTTATTAAACTTAAGTTTCTCAAGAGCAGGTTTGCTGTAATTTTATAGCATGCATTTAATTTCTGAAATTGTGAGTCACTTAGCTTTTTTTTTTTTTTTTTTTTGTTCTATGTCATCTTTAAACTTTAATTTTAGTGTCTGACGTCCTCTTCTTTTCCTTCCCCTCTGCTCGTTTCTTTTCGCGTGCGCAGAAGTCATGTTTGGAGCTTTTCGGAGGCTCCTTTGCTTGGTTCTTTCTGCTGAGGGGGGTTCAACCGTCACCCCCCTCCTCCTCAGAAAAAGAAAGCGAACAGAGACGGGGGGGAAAAAGACGAGAAGGTTCTAGTAAAAGAATAGATATTACACTACGGCTGCGTTTCTGGCGCTGTTGCCACCAGGAAGACCTTCTCTGGTTCTTCACCTTCAAGTCAACAAATAGTCTTTTCTCGAGTTTCCAACAGCACTTGGTTTAGGTAACTTTTTTTGTTGCTTTTTTGCTTCAGTAAAGTCTGTTATCTCTTGATTATTAACATAATAATTTATTTATAAAAGTATTACATATATATGTATATATATATAGTACCTTTGTTAGATATTACAGATTGGGGTAATTCTTACTGAATCCCAAGCTGTAACAATTCACAGTTTTATGCAAAAAATTAACAAATTTGCCAATAAATCAAAGAATGGAGTGAAAACTTTTAAAGCAAAGAGAAACTAAAATAATGGAATATATATTTCTTTTTTGTTTGTCTTAGAAATGCGCCCCCCCCCCCCCCCCCCCAGCTGTCTGTGTCCTCCAACCCTGTATGGAAAAAACAAAAACCAAATCAAAATGACAGGAAACGCTCTGGCGTGTTCCTGCGCCGCTCGGTCCAGGAGAGCCGCTGAGGCTCTCGCAACGAAAGTAATGGAAAAGTCATGCAGCTGGAAAAAAAAACAAACAATAAATGTCTATAAACATGGAACTTCTACTCCGCTGGACTCCCGGGCCTCCGCCGACCCCCTCATACAGGTGTGGTGCGGCGGTTTGCTGTGTTGGTGTGGCTGGAGTCTTTGAGGTCCTTCTGGATGCAGTTGTGGACCTGAAGGAAGCTGTGGTCCCTCTCAGAGTTGTAGGTGGGCGTACCGGTGGACTTGAGAGTGTCCCGGGGAAGCGTGTACATGGAGATCTCCGTGGACGGCAGCGCGCTGAAGCCCTTGAGGCCCACCGGCGAGGCGTCGCGGGAATGCGATGGGTCTGTGGAGCGAGAAGAAGAGCGGGAGCGGCGCCGGTAGCGGTAGCGGTAGCTGGGTATCCGCGTGATGGCCGAGCCTTGGAGGTAGTCAGCTGCACGCGCTCCTATTCGCAGCTGTCGATGTCGGTCGATGAACATGTGCACAGCCAAGACGCCCACCATCTCAGCCATGATGAAGGAAAGGGCACCAAAGTAGAAGGACCAGCCGTACGAGTAGCTGTTCTTCTTTGAGTCGCTTTTTGAAGGGTCCCCCGCGTTGGCTGATATGTACACGATGATGCCGATAATGTTGCTCAGACCTGGCGGATCAGACGGTGGAGGACGGGCGCCGCAATGAGACACAAGTCGTGGGTAATGATCCATGGAGGAGAGGGAAGAAACAGAGGCAATGTGTCAGAGAACTTAAATCTACAAATTCAGCCCTTTAAAAGTGGAAATGTAACCTTCAAAATACATATTTTGACATATGGAAAAATGTATATCACGATATAAAATATTTTATATCACGATAACGATATATATCACGATATACGACAATACAGCCAATTTTTTAGCAGTTCCCTGAAAAAAATGTCATGGTTTATTTTTCTGACTATTTTAAGTAACAGATAACTGAATAGTTTCAATTGAGAAACAAACATTTTAGTGTAGCAAAATAAATCAAATGAAAACAGATGTGGCTGATGTACAGCAGCCTTCACATTTGTTAACATTTTTTTCTGTTTCAGAGTAAAAAAGCACATTTTTGCTCAAATTCTGCTAGAATTACATCAATTGCGTCAACTGTTGAAGAGTATGAATGAATGAATGAAATGGTTTATTTCAAGCAATCAGGTTATAATACATGGAATAACTTCACATAATAAATCACAAATAGATCGCTTGAAAGGGGGTGGAAGAAAGCGAACTTATATAATCCCACCCCGACTCGACCATTTTCTCTACATGAATGATCAATATCCAGTTCAGGACTTAAAATCAAATATCAATATAGTTTCAGGTAATAAAAGATCAATAATATCAGTGATGTAATAGAATTTCAGAAACATCCATAGACAAATCATTTATATTAATCATCAACAGTAATCTAAACATTCTCATAAAAAATTAAAAAAAATATCAAGTAGTAATCAACTTCATTTGTTACTGCAGGAAAATATATCAAAAATATTCTTATTAAAAAAGACTATTTGAGCAGATTGCATTTATCAAAGAACGATTATTATTATGAAAAAGTGCTAAGTAAAAAATCATGATTTATTAATGGAAAACTTCAAAATATTCTCATTAAAAGACAGTTTGAGCAGATTGTATTCAGACCAGAGCTACATCTTTGTTTAGGAACAGGTTTAAGGCCACGTAAACCATCTTGGTTGTTTTGACTGAGAGACTGTGAAGGTCTAAGGAGGAGTAACCAAAACAATATAAACACTAGAGCTAAAGCTCCGATGTTGAAGCTATTTTTTTCTCAGGACTTGAGTCACTGAGCAGAACTTGTCTCTGTTTTTTTGAACGTCTAGAGAAGAATTTATTAGTTTTAAAACATTTTATTTCGAAGATTTGTTTACTTCTGGTGACAGTTGCGTATGGGGTAAGATAGCTGTCAAAAAGAAACTTATTCATAAATAATATTTGTATTCATTCAAGAAATTTGTATTCATGAATACTAGTTTGTGCATACATTTCAATTTTGTGCACAACTTCACAGAAAAAACATGAATACAATATTTAGTTTTACGTTAAACATGTCTCTTTGGAATACTACTTTTCTTTCTTTTGAATATGAATTTCTCCTGTTAAGAAACTGTCAAAAGCATATTAAAAATGAAATAAACCCGGGAGTGGTGGCAAAAAAGAGCGATGATTGGAGAATGCTGAAAAAAATAAAAACGGCAGACAAGGCAGCGGATGGATCCCTTTCTCTCTGCTCGCCCAGCAGCGGCATGTTAGCTGCTTTATTACAATTTCAACAGTTTTGGTTATCAAAATAATTTTTCCCGTTATGGCGTCAATATCATTCTTATTATTTCTATTTTATTGTATTTCTATTTTATTTTAGATGAACAGACACGGGAAGTTGGATCAATCGATGTTTCGGAACTTGACATATAAGCCTGTGACCCCGTGACGTATTTTTGACAGTCTCTTAACAGGAAAAATTCGTCTTCAAGACAAAGAAAAGTCGTATTCAAAAGAAACATCTTATACGTAAAACTAAATGTTGTATTCATATTTTTTTCTGCAAAGTTGTGAACAAAACATAAATGTGTGTACAACTTTTCTTTTTATGAGTCCAAAATATTATTTATGAATACGTTTCTTTTTGACAGCTATCTTACCCCATAGTCGCGCAGAACATTTGGCTTTAAAATCCAACATTATTCTGTATACCAGAGCAATAAATATTTGATGACACTCTACTATATTTATATATATCATGAATCAGGGATTTGAACGTCGCACATTTTCAGATTACAATTTTCAGAACCCAATCCCAAGAATCTGAGTGTTTGGATACTTGTTTCAGATTTATTCCACAATTTTGGTTCATCTCTTATTTTTGTAATCTCATTTGTTCATTTTTGTGGACTTTCCTCGAGTGATAGAAGGTTTGTAGTGTCAGCATTGGCGCGGGAATAGCCTCCTAGCTTGTTTACGCACTGCCGGCTTCTGCTCATCGTCGGACGTCTTAAATCCAAAATGCAACCAAATAAAAGACGTCCCCCTCTTTTACTGAGAGTACTTCTTCTTGATCACATCCGTGTTTCCGTCTGTTTCTATTCTACAACTTCCAGCTGTTCCGTCCATCACTCTGCACTCGTGTTAAGTAACGTAAAGTATGTCGTAAATTTTGCATGCGTGAGAATCAAAGAGCGTAAAGCAGTTTTACGTCGCAAAACCACAAGACGGAGTTTCTTTATGAAGAATATCTTTTTTATTTATCTTTATTTTCACTTTCATACATTTTTTGTGTACACACTGACGAGACAACACCTGCGCAATTGTGTTAAGGATATATTTGGCGTAATAATTGATTAAATTAGCTTAGAGACGATATAAACGATAGAAGAAAAATACCACAATAGACACTTTTCTATCGCCCAGTACTACAACTATAAAAGTCAAACAAACTGATGGAGACGAACGTCAAAATCGTCGGGTAATCTGAGTTATAGACGTGCATCATTCTGTAGGATTACTTCAGATGATCATTATTTAAGGAATAAGATTAAAGCTTTTTACTTCCAGGAGAAACCACATGTGATGGAGGAACATCATTAAAAGTTTACGTAAATCAGGGGTGACAAACTCAAACGCACGGGGGGTCAAAATTCAAAAACACATCTCAGGTCACGGGCCAATCAGGATAAACATTTATTAAACGTATTAAAACTAAATTTATAAAAGTTTAAAAACATACCTGTGAATATTAATAGAGAATAAATCAACTTAAATAACTTTCAGTATTTTACTCTCCATAAAAATATATTATGAAAAAGTTAGAAATAAGTGCGAGATAACATCAGGCCATTAAAAATAATAAAATAAGATGATCTGGAGCGCTGGACATTATTTGCCCCCGGGCCTTGAATTTGACACATGTAGCTTAGAACATAAGAGGATTATTTTAGGTAAACTGATGACTCAACAACCTTCAAACATTTTTTATCAGCTTTGATGTTCGGTATATTCTGTTCTTTTAAGCTTGTCCAGAAGGAGCTGACAGGCTTTAGACAAACATCTGGTTTTCTGACATTTCACCAGAAGAAGATAGAGACACTGTGAAATGAAAAGACAATTATGACTATTGACTGTATATAGAGAACTGGACAGAGGGACTCGTTCCTCCTTGCGTTCCAAACAGGAAGTGGCAGCTGGCTTCAAGAAAAGTCATTCTATTGGTCAGAATATCTATTCTTGTTCTGATACCGTTTTTTTTATCCATGTTCTCGATTATCCTCGTTTTTTTTCACGATATATTTCCTGTAGTTCAAGTTAATCAAGTTATAAACTGACCAATCAGATGAAAGTAGGTGGCCTCGCATCAAGCATTTAAAACAACAGATTTTATCTGGCCTGCTGAAAGTGGACTAATAGCAAGCTCACTCCTGATTGGCAAGAGTGGTTGCTATAGAAACTATGACTCAGACCAATCACTGCTTAGTGACGACATCTGGCCGTGACTCCGTCTGTATCGAAGATTTTATTCAGTTGGAGAAGGAAGTAAACAATTTTCTATTATGGATGTCACACTCACTCAGTCCAGTTCTTTGGTACAGTCAATGACATGATGCCATGTTTGATCCCCAAATATCATGGAAGAGTAATGTTTAAGGGCTGCAACTTATTAGATCTGTCAGTCGACTAATTAGTTGAATCTTTTTTTTCAGTTAGTCGTGACTTCTTTGAAAGCATTTTTTCTGCTAACTACATTATTTTGAAGGATGCACCAGAAAGAAACTCTGGTTTAAATAGTCAGTCACACTTTAGTGTAAGTAACTCAGATCCAAATTTATTTTAACTAACAATCTCTCATTTGGATTTTAAAGACGCTCTCCAATGAAAATGCCGTTTATGATGTTTTTAATGTGTTCTTGTAGCATTTTTTCTGATTATGGAGGACACACATAAGAAAAATTTAGCTTAAAATTGCATTTCTGAATATTTCTTTTTTCCAATTGATGTAATTCAGGAGCAAATTAAACAACGCGGTTCGAAACAGATTGAATCTATGATATAGAAAATAAGCCACAAGCTCCATTTTGCTCCGTTCTGATGCCTCCACTTGCAGACGACTAGATCCATGCACGTCTTTGTTTCCCTCGTTCGAACTCAGACCTCTTACAGCTGGATCGCTCCAACATTTCTCGCCATTTTTGTTGCACCGGAAATGTTTGGTTAAGGTGCGAGGGGCTGTAAGATATCGGGAGAGAGGCAGCTCAGAGGTAAAATTCTAAAGAACTAAGAAACTTTGTCCTAGAAAAGGACAGATGTTTGATTTTAACTAAAAACAGGATGATCATAATTATTGGAAACGCTTTAAAATAGAACAAAAGGTGATCTAGCAACAGACTAATTAGATTCCAGCAAGAAGACTGTTTGAGTCCGACTCTTCCTCTGGTATTTTGGTTCTGATCTCCCCAGCAACACATTACACCGTTCCAGAAGAGGCTTTTTTTTTGTGTACACAGTGAGGAACGGGGCAGTTTCACGTCTCGCTGCAGATTATTCAAATCACACAGCTGTTTTCTGTGATACAGCTCATCATACAACAAACTTAATATGAGCTTAGTCACAGAGGGGCATTTTTGACACGTTACGTATTAAAAGACGGATCATTGAGGAAATTGTGTCAGGGACAACATATTTTTAGAGATGAGTCCCAGTGGACAACTTTTAGATATGAAATGTCAAGAGAGAAGATGGAGAAGAATTTTAATGTTTTCTAAGTGGTATTTTACATAATTATTTCTTCCTGTTTTGTTTCATGTTCAATATGTGGCGTGACGGTGAACCAGATTTAAAGCATTTAAACGTCAAGCTTGTCCTCCCTTCCCAGATGGGAAATGTCACTTCTCAATGAAGTGACATTTTGAAGAATATTAAAAGTCCCATTTTGATTGTGATCATTTGATCAGGTTTATTATGTTTTTGTATTGATATAAACCTCTGTTGATTGGCCTGTTAATGTATTATTCATGCTAAAATTGCTTGAAAGAAATCATTCCAATCTAATTTAATCTAATCCTGTCCAATCCAAAATGATCTAATCCTGTCGATGTTAATCAAATCCAGTCCAGTCTAATCCAATCTCACCTAATCTAATATAATACTGTCCAGTTTAATCAAATCCAATCCAGTCCAGTCAAATCCAATCCAATCAGTCTAGCCTAATCTAATCTAAAATAATCTAATCTAATCTAATCTAATCTGATCCTGTCCAATCCAAAATGATCTAACCCTGTCGATGTTAATCAAATCCAATCTTGTCTAATCCAATCTAACCTAATCTAATATAATACTGTCCAATTTAATCAAATCCAATCCAATCCACTCAGTCTAATCTAATCTAATCTAATTTGGTAAAATATTGAATCAATTTAATCGAATTTAATCCTGTCGATTTTAATCCAATCCAGTTTAATTGAATCCAATCAAACCTAACCTCATCTAATACTGTACAATTTAATCAAATCCAATGCAATCCTGTCCACTCACATTCAATCTAATCTAATCTAATCTAATCTAATCTAATCTAATCTAATCTAATCTAATCTAATCTAATCTAATCTAATCTAATCTAATACTTTCCAATTTAATCAAATCCAATGCAATCCAGTCCAGTCAAATCCAATCCAATCAGTCTAATCTAATCTAATCTAATCTAATCTAATCTAATCTAATCTAATCTAATCTAATCTGGTAAAATATCGAATCAATTTAATCAAATCCAATCCAATCTTGTCCAGTCACATTCAATCTGATCTGATCTAATCTAATCTAATCCTGTCCAATCCAAAATGATCTAACCCTGTCGATGTTAATCAAATCCAATCTAGTCTAATCCAATCTAACCTAATCTAATATAATACTGTCCAATTTAATCAAATTCAATGCAATCCTGTCCAGTCACATTCAATCCAATCAGTCTAGTCTAGTCTAGTCTAGTCTAGTCTAGTCTAGTCTAGTCCTGTCCAGTCCAATCTAATCCCGTCCAATCTAATTTAATCTAATATAATCCTGTCAATTTTCATCTCATCTCATGTTATTAAATCCAGACAAATCCAATCCAATAAATCCGTTTAGTCTGATCCTCTTCTATTTGTTGTGTCCTGTGGTCTTTTCATTATAACGTCGTTTTTAGCTTCATAAATACGGAGTCTCGAAAGAGCCAATATGAAATAAATATATACACCATTAAATAAATAAATAAATGTGGCATTAAATAAATAAATGTGGCAATAAATAAATAAATGTTGAAATAAATAAATAAATGTTGAAATAAATGTGGCATTAAAAGATTAAAAGAGCACATTTAAGTATTTCATGACATATTTATTTATTTCATCGCCCAGTGTGGGTCAAAAGAGCCACATTGAAATAAATATATTTAATATGAAATAAATAAATAAATGAGGCATTAAATAAATAAATGTGGCAATAAATAAATAAATGTTAAAATAAATAAATAAATGTTGAAATAAATGTGGCATTAAAATATTAAAAGAGCAGATTTAAGTATTTCATGACGTATTTATTTATTTCATTGTCCCTTGTGGGTCAAAAGAGCCAAATTGAAATAAATAAATAAATGTTGAAATAAATAAATAAATGTTGAAATAAATAAATAAATGTTGCAATAAATAAATAAATGTTTAAATAAATGTGGCATTAAAATATTAAAAGAGCACATTTAAGTATTTCATGACATATTTATTTATTTCATTGTCCCTTGTGGGTCAAAAGAGCCAAATTGAAATAAATAAAATAAATGTTGAAATAAATAAATAAATGTTGAAATAAATAAATAAATGTTGAAATAAATAAATAAATGTTGAAATAAATGTGGCATTAAAATATTAAAATAGCAATAAAAAGCCATTTTTAACATTTCATAATATATTTATTTATTTCATGATTTCATTATACATTTCATGAAACAGGAAGTGGACACGCCATGAAAATGCAAACTGTCAGATTCTCTCGTCAAACTCAGTGGGCGGGGTCTAACTCTCGTGTCTCTGCTCTGTTGATCTGGCCTGGTGCAAAGTTTTGTCTGAGTCCTCACTCACATACACGCTGCAAACATTGTTTTGGTGAAACAAAGAACTTTTATTCGGGTCACCAAATCAAAATGTTTTCTGCGTCCACTTCATGCATTCTCATTCCCGACTCATCGCTTATCCACGCATGGTTAAAGTCCGTCCTCGTGGAAACTCGAAGCTTTGAGGGAACCTTCTGTCAAAATGTACCCAGTTGGCTGGTCCAATGAGATCACAGCACCGAAAGCGCAACCGCAGACCCGCAGCCGAAGCGGGACCGACCGGACGGAGCGATGCTCGGTCAAAAATGAGAGGAGCTGGCGGATCTGATTGAAATTAAAACCTACGGGAACCACCAAGCTACGGACGGGGAGCGCGTCACCCCAATTCACGGCATCTCCAGGTGTGTGTGTGTGTGTGTAAAAAGTGTCTCTGTGCGCGCGCACAGAGACACACAAAACAGACAGACATGCAGACACGCAGATCAACGTGGGCAGACTCCGGTGCGGGTGAAGAGTTAAAAAACGACAGGAAGACAGAGAGCAGCTCCTCTTAGCAAAAAAACACAGTGTGTTAATTATAAAACACACACAACACAGACTGACACGAGCGCGCACAGATCAACGTAGTGAGCAGACTCTGGAGCGGGGCTGCTGGTTTTGGGGAGAAAAAAAGACGCAGAGAGCAGCACACACACACAAACTTGCGAGCGCGTGCGCACACACCCACACACCAAAACAGAGACGCACGCGCCAGCACACAGATCCAGTGGGCCGACCAAGCGGGTGGGCGGGGCTTTGGGTGCAAACAGCAGCAGATAGCGGTTCTTCTTTGCAGAAACACGGGTTAATGTCTTTAGATTTTTAAATCATCACCCATGATGGCAAAAAAACAAACAAAGTTCTAGCAGAAGAGCGGAGCGGACTCCGCTTCGCGGCGCTTCCGCGTCCAGAGTGAATTGGGGGTGACGCGCTCCCCGTCCCGGTAGCTGGTGGTTCGTAGGTTTAATTCAATCAGATCCGCCAGCTCCTCTCATTTTTGACCGAGCATCGCTCCGTCCGGGTCGGTCCCGCTTCAGCTGCGGGTCTGCGGTTGCGCTTTCGGTGCTGTGATCTCATTGGACCAGCCAACTCGGTACATTTTGACAGAAGGTTCCCTCAAAGCTTCGAGTTTCCACGAGGACGGACTTTAACCATGCGTGGATAAGCGATGAGTCGGGAATGAGAATGCATGAAGTGGACGCAGAAAACATTTTGATTTGGTGACCCGAATAAAAGTTCTTTGTTTCACCAAAACAATGTTTGCAGCGTGTATGTGAGTGAGGACTCAGACAAAAACTTTGCACCAGGCCAGATCAACAGAGCAGAGACACGAGAGTTAGACCCCGCCCACTGAGTTTGACGAGAGAATCTGACAGTTTGCAATTTCATGGCGTGTCCACTTCCTGTTTCATGAAATGTATAATGAAATCATGAAATAAATAAATATATTATGAAATGTTAAAAATGGCTTTTTAATTGCTATTTTAATATTTTAATGCCACATTTATTTCAACATTTATTTATTTATTTCAACATTTATTTATTTATTTCAACATTTATTTATTTATTTCAATTTGGCTCTTTTGACCCACAAGGGACAATGAAATAAATAAATATGTCATGAAATACTTAAATGTGCTCTTTTAATATTTTAATGCCACATTTATTTCAACATTTATTTATTTATTTCAACATTTATTTATTTATTGCCACATTTATTTATTTAATGCCTCATTTATTTATTTATTTCATATTAAATATATTTATTTCAATGTGGCTCTTTTGACCCACAAGGGACAATGAAATAAATAAATATGTCATGAAATACTTAAATGTGCTCTTTTAATCTTTTAATGCCACATTTATTTCAACATTTATTTATTTATTTCAACATTTATTTATTTATTTCAACATTTATTTATTTATTTCAACATTTATTTATTTATTTCAATTTGGCTCTTTTGACCCACAAGGGACAATGAAATAAATAAATATGTCATGAAATACTTAAATGTGCTCTTTTAATCTTTTAATGCCACATTTATTTCAACATTTATTTATTTATTTCAACATTTATTTATTTATTGCCACATTTATTTATTTAATGCCACATTTATTTATTTATTTAATGGTGTATATATTTATTTCATATTGGCTCTTTCGAGACTCCATACATAAACCCTGTGTGGTATTCTAGGACATAGTTTCTGCGGATCGGCAGGAATTTATTTGAAATTCATCTCTCTTTTGCGGGTGGGACCAGTAGCACGAAGCAACCCCGCCCCTCTTTCCCTCTTTATTTCTGAGAGTTCTCTGTTTGCATGGGAGCACTACTGGAGCCATCCAGGAGTACAGTATTGATCCAGATTCCATCTCAGGAAAACAAAGACGTTCATAAATCAAGTCGCCTGCAAGTGGATGCATCAGAATGGAGCGGAGCAGGAAGCTTTTACATAAATATCATTTTTCCTTTCCTGATTCTCAATTAATGAAGAAATATTTAGAAATGGAGTTTTAATTTTAATATATGTCCACACAGTGGGTCAAGCTTTTATTGTGAAATCCCTTGGTGTAGTTCAACTCACCTGCAGACACAAAGAAGATCCCTGCGCTGAGGATGATGTTGTGGCGTGACTTGTAGAACTCGCTGGCAGCTATACACAGGCCTCCCATGAAGAGCAGGATGACGCTGAGGATGGGGAAGATGCTGGAGGCTCGCACCGCACCTGAAAGGAGAGAAGGATTCACAAGTCAAGAGCGGGAAGACGTTAAAAGATGGATTTGAACACGGAGTCCTCGTGGGTGAAGCGCTTCCTAATCAACACCCCATCATTCCTGTGAAAGACTCCATCAACACTGTCTAGTGAGCGTGTTACCCCACGGTGAGCCTGTTACCCAACCTTATGTAATCGCAGCGCTCCTGTTCCAAAGCTGCTTCAAGTAAAACCAGTCAGCAGAAGCACCTCAAGGTTTCAGCCTGGATATAATCCCGGGATGCTGCGGTTGTCCTTGAAACAAAACGGCCAATTATCAAGAAGAAGCTGAAAACGGAAGTGCGGGGTGTGATGTTTCAGCTCGGGGCGAGCCGGGGTCAGATCTTCCACACCGGAGGGTCGGGGTAAAATCAGAGCCAAGAAAGTGGGGGAAAAAAAGTCCCCTCATCTCCCGCTCTCCTGTTTAACATGCACACTTAAACTTTCATCAGGCTGGTTAAATTTTCACCACTTCACCTCCTCTCCCCATGTGGCTGCCGCCTCAGCACTTTCCCCAGTTTCTCCCCAAAGTGCTGACGCGGGGATGGGTGGCTACTTCTGAACTTGGCTGCCTGCTCCTCCACTGGGACCAGCCGGGGGTCCTGGCGGCCCATCTGCCTGCCTACCTGCTGCCATTCATCAATGCCCCACCCCTTCAAGATCATTTTTTTTCCTGTATTTTTGAAACACCTTAAGATTTCAATGCGCTGGAAAAGTCAACCTGAGGGGCTCACAGGCAGAAGTTTGCCACAGCTGTGACTTCTACAGATGTATGGGGTTAAATTTCCGCCAAAAGTCCCTCAGGAGCGTATGTCATAAACCATGGATACAATAAACGTACTACATGCGTGCAATGAAGGTACTCCACGCACACAAGGAAGGTTCCACAGGTGCAATGAACGTACTCCTAGCATGAAATAAACGTACTCCCCGCGCGCAACGAACATACTCCATGCGCACAATAAATGTACTCCATGGGCGTAATGAACGTACTCCATGCATGCAATAAACGTACTCCATGCGCACAATAAAGTGCTCTACGCGCAACGATCATACTCAATGTGGGCAAATAACGTACTCTCTCCGCACAATAAACTCACTCCAGGCACGCAATATATATTCTCCACACGCGCAATAAACATACTCCATATAAGCTGTAAACATACTCCACACGCGCAATACACTAACTCTACCCGTAACAAACATACTCCATGCCCGCAACAAACATACTCCATGCCCGCAACAAACATACTCCATGCGCTCAATAAACATACTCCATACACGTAATAAACATACTCCACACGCGCAATAAACTAACTCTACCCGCAACAAACATACTCCATGCGCACAATAATCATACTCCATGGGCGTAATGAATGTACTCCATGCATGCAATAAACGTACTCCATGCGCACAATAAAGTACTCTACGCGCAACGATCATACTCAATGTGGGCAAATAACGTACTCTCTCCGCACAATAAATGCACTCCAGGCACGCAATATATATTCTCCACACGCGCAATAAACATACTCCATGCCCGCAATAAACATATTCCATGCGCTCAATAAACATACTCCACACGCTCAATAAACTAACTCTACCCGCAACAAACATACTCCATACACACAATAAACATATTCCACACGTGCAATAAACTAACTCGACGCGCAATAAACATATTCCATGCGCTCAATAAACATACTCCATACACGTCATGAACATACTCCACACGCGCAATAAACTAACTCTACCCGCAACAAACATACTCCATGCACGCAATAAACATACACCACACGCGCAATAAACATACTCCATGCATTCAATACACATACTCCATGCATGTAAAAAAGTACTCCAAAGGTGGAGGATAGTCTCCTTGCCCATTCCTCTACACCTGTGCGCTTGTGAAACCTCTTCTCTGCGCTCATGGGAGTATTCTTTCACTCCCGTGATCTCTGCTGCTCGCCTGTGAAAGTATTCTTACGCTCCTAAAACTAGTTCCACCCCCTCGTGGAGGACTGTGCGCTCATGGAGCTTCTCCCGCGCGCCCGTGTTAACTTAGCATTTAAGGGAAAAAAACCTTAATATTTATTTAAGAATTTAAAAGTTCTTTGTTCGTGCTGTTTAAGGTTTAATACTTTAATGGGAACACAAAGAACTTATCTATTTCTGTAAATGATAATTTAAAAAAAAGTTATTTTCATTTACTTTTTTTCATTTTATCTTACTTAATCGAATGATACAGGGATCCAGTTATGGCATCAGTATTGCCCTAGCAATTGAAACGGGGCAGGGTCAGTAGAAAAGTGGTCACTCACATGTAGGTTTCTGTTTTTTTTGTTTTTTTTTTAACACAAACTCAGGCAGGAATGCCTCTACGAGCACGTTGGACATCAGGAGCGCTCATGGAGGCAGAGTTGTGGAACGTTCATTGCCTGCATAGACTTTGGAGTTTGTTGGGAGGACTTTTGGTGGAAATTCAACTCCATACAAATGCTTCACAAATCCTTTTACAGCTCTCGAAATGCCAACTCAAACCCCTCGGATGGTATTTGCGCCTGTTTTTTTCAGGACTTTTCTTGCACAAAAGCATGTTTGAAGGCAGAGCATCTATGCACATGAACATCATTGTTCAGGCTCTTTCACATCCCTGAAAAGCTTCACGCTGCAGGAACATCTAAACTGTTTTGTTATGCGTTAATTGGCATAAAAAAGGCATTTGGGACCTTCAGATAAAAAGAGTGAGTAGGAATAAAGAAAAAATGCTTCTGAACTCGCATTTGCCCCGAGAACAAACGGAAACGAGGAGGAGTTTATGTTTGACTACATGAAAAATCTCGCCTGGATAAATATGAGACACATAACTGTTAATTCTTAAAAATATTGTCAGCATCAGAACTGTTTCTATCCAGGAAAATCCCAGTTTCATTCCACGATGGTCTGAAATAAACATGTTCAAGCTATTGTGAAGCTTTTGAGCTTGTAACTTTTATGAATTGCTTCCATAAAAAAAAAGGACAGATGGCAAAGGAATTTCTTTTGGAATAAGTCATAAAAATATCAGAGAAATTGCTTCAGTGATTGCAAATATTTAGAATAAAATCATTCCACTTTTCTAATCCAGAATACATGTTAGATTCTCGGTCATCCAGGTCAAGATGAATCTTTTAGAACTTTTTCATTTAATCCAGAATGTAGTTCCTCATCATGAAATTGACTTTATTCTAAATAAGATCTCTTTTCTACGTCATCGATTCAGTGTTTTCTTTAGGATTTGAGCTTGTTTGAGCAAAAGTTTCAATATTATTGTGCATTTATTTATTGTGTTTGGGTCTGTTAAAAAGTTGAACATGTTAGTGATAACATGGATGTCATCTTCTCCTTCAGCTCACACGTCAACAACAACATCCCCCTGTTTGTTTTTTCTCCACCTTCACAGCAAAATAACAAGAATACAGTACTAAAAATCAATTATTTATTTCTTTTGTAAGTGACCATGGTATAAGCAGGATAACGCTCTCAGAAGTGTGCATTATCAGACATTAAAGGACTGTTTACGCACACTTTGAAGGTCATTATTTCTAACAAAACCAACACTCGTCGGTCATTATCTCTTACGAAAAACATAATAGCTCTCTAGTCTTGTGGGTTTGTTTGTTAGTTCTGTGAAGAACTACTAAGTCGCGCATTGATGACATCACAGCAGCAATGCGACGCGTGCTACACACCATGACGAGCACTGAGCGACGTTCATGCAAGTAACCAGTTTGACCTTAGTTTTTTTCTATTTTAGAAAACAACATATTAAAAAAGAGATTAATGCAATTGAGAAAGAATAACGCTAATTTGCTAATAATGTGATAATTTGACTCTCCTAGTTGTAAGAAAGGCGCCAAATAAATAACACATCTTGTTTGTTTACATGTAGTTTAGTTAATACTACAGGAGCTGAACTGGCTCAGAGAGTCCGAAACTTTTGGGTTTCTTTATGCCTTTCCTCTGATTTCCCATCAGCCCTCCTGACTGAAGAGGCTTTAAATCCCAGGAGGTAACATGGTGTTGATGTGACTCTGATGTCTCTGTCTCACCTGTATAGCATAATGATGTGGCGATGGACTCCTCTGACCTTGTCTTCCACAGAAGGGCTATTAAGCTGTGGTTTATGTGACGACCTCAATGCTGCCATTCAGCCCCTCTCATTTGTCTTTCACCTGTCTCTCCGTCTTCTGCGCACAGTCTGTCACCACCTGAACGTCCTCTTCCTGATATTTTTCACCGTCTCTCTCTGCCTCTGCGCCCGGCTGAAGCACAAGTTTGAAGGATGGAGTGTCATCTCGGCCTCGCTCCCTCCTCTTCCTCTCCTCGCTCGTCCGGGAGGAATTGTGGCGTTTAGGGTTACGATTGAAGGAGCTTGATTAAATATTAAGTTGTCCTAAGATTTGACCGCGTGTCGGTGCCCTTCAACGACCCCCAACGTATCCCAGCATCCATCCTTGTGTCCTGTTAACCCCTCAAAGTATTGACGCGGCTGCATACAAGACCAAAAAAAAACCTGGGAGAGGGCACGGCGGTTTCTTTCCATCCATCAGCTCCATTTAGTGCAGTAAAAACAATAAACAAGGAGGACCAGAGAGGCCAGGTAAACGTATTGATCGTTGACAACTGGGTTGATTAATGGAAGAAAGTCTCAAGGTGATTCAAAGTTTGAGGAAAAGCCTCAGCTGGAGAAAAATGTAACGCAGCTCAGTTTAGTCCTACAATCTTGCAAAGACAGCTCTGAATTACATCACGTGTCTAAGACAAGGCCCGGGGGCCGGATGCGGCCCTCCAGATCATTTTATTTATTGTTATTCGTTATTTTGTTTGAATAATAGTTTAAAATTAAAGGAAATTGTTTATGTCAAGGTATTAGAAATTGTCTATAGAGTAAAACATAATTTGGTTTCAAAAAATATACAGAAGCTGTTTACTTTAAGGGTTAGTCAGTATAATTTAAGAGGTCTGTATTATTTTGAGCAGGTTAAAGTTCGAACCAATGCTAAGATGAGATGTGTTTCAGTTCTTGGTGTTAAATTATGGAATCAATTGAATGATGAATTCAAATTAAGTTCTTCACTTTTACAGTTTAAAAAAAGTTTAAAACGTAAATGTTTGAACGATTATAATATACATATGTAAAAGATTTGAATTATTTGTATTTGTTTGTAAATTATTTTCTTTTGTATCATTTTTTGTTGATCAGCATAGATATTGTCAATCTTCAAGGAAAGGCATTGAATAAGCTTAAATAGCTTCTGCCTATTCCTTTTTTTATTGGTTGTCTGTTTGTATTGTATATTGTGTTGACTGTACAAATGGGAACTAAACCAATAAACTTGAACTTGAACTTGAACTTATTAACGGCCCCATGTCATCTTACGCTTATTTTTAACTTCTATATATTTTTATGGCGAGTAAAACATTAAAAGTTATTTAAGGTTTAAGTTTATTTATTCTGTAGTAATATTCCTTTCATTTTATTATTCATAATTATGTTAAAAAGTTACAGTTTTAAAGTGTAAGAAATTAGCATTCTGCTAGCTTTGGACTATTTTGGCATTTACTAATACTTTGGATAATATTTTAGCTACTTGTTAGCTGTTTTGGCTAATTTAGACTATTTTGGTGTTTAGCTACTATTCCAGCTACATGCTAGCTGTTTTGGCTAGTTTAGGCTTTTTTTGTTACTTTTTTTTTCGGCTTTTTTGGAGTTTAGCTAATATTTCAGCTACATGCTAGCTGTTTTGGCTAACCTAGGTTTTATATTTAAGTTTTTTAGGCTAATTTGGCATTTGACTACTATTTTAACGGGCAATCATCTTAAGCGTTTTCAGCTTTCATCTTCAGCAGCATAATTCAGTTTATAGCACTCACACTAACATGATCACAGGCAATGCAGTATATCTAGTTCATAATTATGTGAAAAATTTTTAAAGTTTTAAAGATTCATTTTTAATCAGGATGTAACAGATCACAAAACTCACAGTTCGGATCGTGTCACGATTTTAGGGTCACGGTTCGGATAATTTTTTGGATCAGTGAAAAGTAAAAAAAAAAAAAAAAAAAGTGACAAAAAACAACAATATAAAAGCTAATTAATTTTTGGAAACGCTTCAAATCATATTTTCAATAAGCATTTAAAGTACTTCACACACGCAATATTTACATATGCATCGACAAAACATTTGGTCATTGAAGCATATTTATCAAAAACAAAACATATTTAAACTTTGAACACAAACAAAATGCTAAAACCATAGTATTTACATGTGTTTAGACCAAATCTACAAAAACTGGGAGAAAAGAATGCTTAAAAAAGTGTTGAAAATACCAAATCTATCTGGATTATCCTTAAAAATTAAATCACATATAAAACAGTTACAATTATTTTTTTGTATTAATTGCTTTATTGAAACTAACTGTGGGAACATTTAAATGTTTTAAAAAATAATTATCTGTAAAACGGGGCACTTCCACGCCAGTTTTTCCTGGTCATTTTTGACACCTTTGGCTCGCCATAGAATGTTCGGTGGCGGTACCGGCAAGTTCCCTTACACAGCGGTTCTCTCCTGTGCGGGACAGTTAACTGGGAGATTCTTTGAACCCAGTAATGGAAATGTGTACCGACGCTTTTATTCAGCTCTTAAAATTAAATAAACCTGATATCTATCGATCTTCGCCCTCCATTGTGAAGTCCAGAAAAGTTTTTGACAGAAGCTCCTCCCACACGCATCTTCAGGCGAACAGACTTTATGATAACTGCAAAGCAGCTACTTTAGCGTTTGTCAAAACAAAGAGGTGTTGCATGAATTTGACGAGAATTTCATTCGATGTGAACGGAGAATTGATTTAAATTTATGCTAGCGCGAGGTGAGCACGCACGCGTGTGTGTGTGAGTGTTTGTGTGTCCCGAATCGTGGCCTCTGATCCGTACGGATGACGGATTTTCACCCCTAATTTTTAGAGTGTTCAACAAATGTTTATCCTGTTCGGCCCACGACTTAAGGTGTGTTTTGGATTTTAGCCCCTTGTGCGATTAAGTTTGACACCCCTGCTCTAAATATTCCAAAAACTAAAAGCCAATGCTTTTACTTCAAAAATTTCTTCTGACTTTTTTTCTCTAAAAATTAAATCTTTGGCAGCATAGATGTCAAAACGCTATCAGTTAATATGTTAGACGAGTTTATCCAACGGTTAATAAAGTGATGCTTAATTTCTAGTTTGTAAATTTTCTGGATCAATATTCATAAATATACTTTTGAAATGCACAAAAAATGGCTACACAGTTAAACAAAATGATTTCAGATTTGTTTTTAAAGATGTTTTTTGATTGGAAAACTAAATTTAAGGTAGAATATTTTTGTTGAAGTTCAACTAAAAGTCTGCTACAGTTTTTGAATTCATAAAATGTAAGTTTTTTTGAATTCTGAGTGTTAAAAGCTTCAGAGAAACCCTGACAGAAGTGTGATTTCGCAGCTTTCCGAGGTTTGTTTGCATGGTTTTGAGCATTTCCTCGCCTGCAGTTCTCCAATCTGAAGGCCTCTCTGCATTGACCTCCATGTGTAGCAGCGCATTAAAAAGTACTGTGACCTTCACCGTGACCTTCCGCCATGCAGCGTGCCTCTACTGGATGCAGCTTGCTGCGCCAACGCGCCCCTGGCTTTGGCTGACCACGCTCTACCTCGGAAGGAAAGGCTGAAGTCCCTGCAGATCTTTCATGCCGGGCTGCACTCGGTTTTCGTGCCGATCGTGTCAGTGCTCACTTATCGTCTGATGAAGCTCGGATAGCGGCGCCGCTAAGCAGCTTTTCGCTTGGGAAATGTTTTAAGACGACGAGGCAACAAGCTAACCCCCGAGGCAGGGAGGTCAAATACTTTCAATTGGTCCGTTCACGCATTATAAAAGATAAACATTCAGTCTATGTAAGTCTGACTCTGTGGGATCATGCCTAAAAAACCAGGAAGTTGAAAAACTATTATCCCTTAATTAAGCTTAAGATAACTAAAATCTTTTAAAAAAAAGTTAAAATACGCACCACGAATAAGCTAATTGACAATATAAATGTAGAAAATTATCAATTTTTTGTTACATTTTGTCTTAATTTAGAGTCTAAATCAGGGGTGGGTAAACTACGGCCCGGGGGCCACATGCGGCCCCTTAAGCTACTTAATCTGGCCCTCCAAATTAAAATACATTGAATCAAAAATCCTAATTATTGTCTTATTTTCATTGTATTTCTGGTTTCTTCTCATGAACGATGTTGTTTCTCTGACGTTCGTGTGTGTTTTTTTTCTGAGTCAGAAGGTGATTTTTCAGATTTCTTTGAGTTCGCATTTTCCTCTGAAGAACATCAACCCAAAAAGAGAACAAAAATCAAAATTTAGAAATTAAAATTCCCCAATTTTCTGTTTTTAAATGAATATATGTGAATTTTAATCCAAATTAAAGCATGTTTTTCTCTAAATTCCATATTATCTTTTTAGTTTATGAGGTTCATTATCAAATCTCTCCTTCCATCTGCTCCTTGTGCCAAATTTTAGAACCCTTTCTGGCCCACAAATCAAAAAGTTTGCCCACCCCTGGTCTAAATGATTACTTTTCCAGTGACAGCACGACTTTGTTTGGACGTCCCCTTACAGCGTGTTTGTTCATACTTATGACAGGTCTGAATTGTTTTTTAACATATTATGCTCTCACCGCGGCTGCGATGCTCATTATCTGTACATCTGTTACAGCGTTGCAGCGTACAAAGGAGTCCCGCTGAACGCTGATTATCTCCGCCGGGGTGACATTATTTTGACAGAGGGTGGCCGGTCCTGGGACGCAGCGGTAAAACTGCGCAGTAAAAGGCTGTCAGGCGCTTTCTGCCGAGAAAACAACCGCGTGTGCCTAAATGAGAGCTTTGACCTTGGTGCTAACAGCTAACGATAGCGGTGACCTTGTGTTTGTGGAGGCCTCGCTCGCGCCCACATCAAACGAGGCTCTCTGGAGGCCTGTGATTAGCGCTGAGCTCACTCTTGCGATTTGGGTTGAGGTCACAATAACGCAGAGTGGTGCATCTTCGGTTTGATGAACCACAACTTCCAGAATCCTGGAACACTGAAGGAAGTTTCTCTCCTTTTCAGAGTCCTGTTTGCACTTTACATGTAAAAGCAGTTAGCAGACATGTTCGGTTCTTTGGTTTGACGAAAAGCCCAAAATGCTAAATGTTGCAGTTCTCTCAATGACCACTGGGGGCAGATCTCAAAAAGAAGCATTTTCTCCTAAAAATGTAAAAGTGCAACTTTTAAAATCTTTATTGCTTTGTTTTTCTGTTGGTGAAATTAAATTGATGCTTTTTCTTTTCCCTTTCTTAAATAAGAAGTTTACTTTTTTAATTTTGATTAAATTTGTATATAATTGGGATATTATTGTGTAAAATTCCACTTCAGTTATATATATTTTTCAATTGTAAAATTGTAGGGGTGTGTATCTTTCACATTTTTTGATATGCATGGTCCACAAATCGATACGTTTTAATTGTGTATTCTTTTATATAGTTCCTCTACTATGAGAAAAAATGTTACAAAACATGTTAAAAACACAAAAAAAGATTATTCTCATTGGAGTGAGTCTTTTTTAGTCCCACTCCGATCATCTTTTAATCTAAAATGTAAAAGTGTTTGCAATGGTCTTTCCATTACGATTATGGCATTTTTAGAGCAAAACAAAAATAAATGTGTTGTTTTCTAGGACATTCCGCAGAGTGGCAGGAGTTCATTAGAAATTCAGTTGTGGGCGGGACAGTTGGTATGGAACAACCCCAACCCCTCCCCATTGTGGAGCTGGAAGCTTGAGGCCCCGCCCACCATATTTTCAACATCACAAATACGATCTTTTTTTAAACTCCATTTGTTCATCTGCTCCTTGTTCATTTGAATAAAAAAAAAATACTTAGAAATACAATTATAAGCTTAATTTCCTCTGTATATGTCCTACATCATCAGAAAAAGATGCCACAAGAACATGTTAAAATCACATTTTTCATCAGAGTAGATTTTTAACCTCGTGTCCTGTCCAATGGGATGTGACTTTTCTCATCCCACTTGGGGAAACTCTAAGCCATCAGCAGCATCACAAGGACAGAAGTGCAACACAATACATCTATTTCCCAGGTTTTGGAATGTCGATTTTAGGCTTTTATTTTTCCTGATTAGAATACAGCAGAGATGATCAGTATTCATGGTTATTATAGATTAAGGTGTTCGACATGTAAAGAGAGTTCAGCAAACTGTAAGTTTTATCATAAGTGGAAGAACTTGACAACTGACACATTTGTTTCCATAAAAACCTTCAGTGTTTTTTCTCTGGTAAACAAACGGACAGAAGGTGAAGCTGAGCGGTGACATTATCTCTGGTAAAAGTTGTTTATAAAACAAGAAGATCTGACAAAGTTTCTGCAAAACCATCAAATAAGGAGTTAGTCACGTTAACATTATCATCAGTAAATTTCCTCGTTGTTTTCTCAGGCTGTAATGTTTTAGGATGCAGAAAAATAAAGGAAAGTTTAGATCAAACACAGGTGGGTCCACCACAATTTGGGGCCCACGTTTTCTCCCCACTTCTAAACTATATGGAGCCATCATAACTGATGTATGTATCAGAGGATGTTCGATTGGCCGTTTTTTGTTGTTTTAATGGCCTGTGATCTACCCACAATTCCTTCATAATCAACCAGTCAATTACGATTGAAGAATCGGACATCCCTGGTTTAGATCCATGTGATCTAGATCAGGGATAGGCAACTCCAGGCCTCGAGGGCCACAGTGTCTGCATGATTTCCAGTTATCCAAGCCCTTCTCGTGACTGATTACCTGGTTCAGGTGTGTCCAGCCAATTAGAGCATGCCAGATTTTGGTATGTTGGAAAACATGCTAGAATGCGGCCCTTGATAACACGGTTGAGAGTTTTTTTCTGTTTTCACTGCCATTTTGTGTTTTGCAGGTCAGCTGTCACTCCTCCTGGATGGCCCCTCCTTCCTGGTGCGCTCTGTGGAGGAGTGCACAGCTGTCTGCACTTTGTAATTAAGACTATTTAAGTTGCAGCATTTCAGTTCTCAGTGTCGGTGCGTCCCTATTTGGACCGTGAGTTTCCTGGTTTAGCCGACACTGAAGTTTGCAATTCTTTAGGTTTTTTTTTCGTAGTCTTTGGTTTTTTGTCCTTTTGCAGTTTTCCCCTCTTGTGAGGTGTCTTTTGTTTATTAAGATACATATACTGCATTTCCGAGTCCAAGCCTGATTCTCTCTCTGCTCCTGGGTTCTTGTCACCCCAGCCGTCACACTTGAGGCCTCATGTCATGGACCCGTCCCCTGTCTCCGCCTCTTGCCTTTAGCTGGAACTATCTCAAGGGTTCTAGGACTTCCTGGCTCAGTGCGAAGTCTTGTTTGTGCCACTCCACCTGCATCATTGAGCCTTCTCAACCTGACCCGATCTTTAGCTTCGTCTGGCGCCTGCCCTGACCCTCTCCTGGACCCTGACCACTCTGGTTGTTCTCTGATGCCCTCACGCTTGTGCTTGACCCCTGCCTGCTTGACCCTGATTTAGTTTTGTGGAATTTTAGCTGTGCTTCAGGACTGTTGTCCTTTCTGGGCCTAATAAACCTGCTGCACTTGGATCTGTGACACCTGGAGTTACCTACCTCTGATCTAGATAGATTAGAGGTATATAGATTATAGATTTTTAATACCATGATGCAGCGATTGGTGTCTCCGTGGACTGTTTTGGAAGTTAGAAGATTTTTCTTCAAATCAATCTTCCATCTGAGTGTGAACGCAGAACTTCAACGGCTCTTTCTTTCATTTGAATTGTTTACATTTCTTCGTTGGTTCTGGACAAACTGGGATTCTTCCAGACTAAGTCCCACAAAGTGACATGCACCGTTGCAGAACAGCAACCGGAACCGTTTCCCGGCTTTTCGGCGGCTGTTGGAGGCCGGTTAGCCCCACCCGTGCCGGCCGTCCTGCCAGAATGCGTGCCAACCTGCTCGCAGAGACACAGGGTGGGAGCGGATGCTGTGTGTACTGTATTGATTGGCACGACTGCAGCTCAGGCTGGTGTCCGAGCGCTGGCACTCCTCTGTGCTGGCTGACAAACAACTTAATGAGACACAACACCCACGCAGGCCGGTGGCTCGGTTTCAGGAGGAGCACGTCCTGCTCGATTTACACATGCCACCTTTGTCCATTTATGGAAGTCTGTACATTTGGTCATGTGTTAATGTGTGAGCTGGAACCAGAGCATTACAAAAAAACGTTGCAAGCTTTTGTCCTTTACTTGATTGAAGTCATTTCAATACAAACAAGCTCTTTAAGTTGGAACTAATGCCTAAAAAGTCCAGAAAACACGCCAAAAGTCTTCATTGAGATGCTTCCATTTCCACCCCTTCCTTCTTCCTGACTTCTTTACCCCCGTCCTCCCTTCTTCCCTCCATCCTTCATTGACAGGGTTGAGTAGAAATTAGCATTGGCTCTTAATCAGCCTCCTCCAGCCCGAATGTGCTGATGTGCAGGACAGGGTCACGCTAATCAGGTGCCTCAGCTCCCAGGCACATTGATTTAATACTACAAACGCTTATGAATCCCCTCCACACCTCCTCCTCCTCCTCAATATGGAGCCCTTGCTTCGTCCTCATTACGATGAAGAGGCACGTACCCCACCCTACCGTCCCACCACCTGGCTTCCACCTCCACCGCAGCAAGTAAAAGTCATGGAACTTAGCTTTCCTCCTAAAACTGTCTTCACGAAATGCGTATAAAAGTGTGTTTCGAGCTTCCCTGTTCAAAACATGTTGCTAGGCAACCGGTTTTGGGCTCTACGTATAAAATAGTGCATTGAACATGCATGAAAGTTAAATCAGGAGAACTTTGACTGATCAGGGACTCAGATTTGGTTGTAGCATTTGTTCTTTTTAATTTATGGAAGTGCAAACTGTTTGAAAATGAATCATAAAGGAGATATAAATACCTGGGGTTTGTGCCCGGCTGGAAAAGAAACGACAAAGTTTTTTTATAAATCGGAGCAGAGATGTGAAAGAAAACTCGACGTTTCACTCCAAACCTCTTCCATCATGCGCTAGAATTGGTGACAGTTCAGTGTGAATATATGGATCACATGACTGGTGTGTGTGTGACACAAGAGATGCTGAGACAGATCCATTGTTTGTAATGCGCAAAAATAAACAAAGCTTATTCTTTATTTTTCTTTATTCTTATTTTTAATTCTTTATTGTTTATTCTTCAGCAAAAAAAATAAAAAATTATATATATATATATATATATATATATAAATTCTAAGGTTTCTGAAATTATTTCAGGTAAACGTGATAAATTACGCGGCCAGTAAAAAATGCCTAGCCCCCTCCTCCAGACACAAACCAAGAACCAAAATGAACAATAGGCTTGATTTTTGTAAAATTCCAACTTTTTATTCTAATTTTACAACTTTATTCTTGTAAATTTTTTGCTCTTTTTTTCATCTCATAATTTCTTCTTTAATAGAATTAAATTTTTTTTAGGTAAATTTAGTACTTTTTTGTCATAATGACTTTATTCTAGCAGGATTACGACTTTTTTCTCATAAATTTAAAACTTTATTCTTGTGGAATTATGTTTTTTTCCACATAATTTTATAACTTAATCCTCATAAATGTTTGACTTTTTGTTTTTTAATTAAATTAATTTTTGTCATAGAATTACAACTTTTTTCTTATAATTTCTAACTTTGTTTTAGCTAATTTTAGACTTTAGAAAAAATAGAATTCTCATAGAATTAAAACTGTTCTCTCATAAATTCACAGTAATATTATGGTAAATTTTTGCCTTTTTTTAAAAATCAAAATTACTTTATTTTTGTTAAATTAAAACTTTTTTTCTCAAATTTTTACAACTTTCTTTAGTTACATTTGTGAGTTTTTTTCTAGTTGGTAGAATGAAATGTTCCCCCTAAATTTATTACTTTTTTCTCTCCAGATTTTTGACTTCTTGTTTTTTTTTAAATCAAAATTACTTTATTTTAGTATAATAATTTTATTTATTATTTATATTATCAATAATTTTATAACTTATTTCTCGTAAATAGCTCTCTTTTTGTTTTATAATTAAGAACTTTATTCTCATTGAATCACAACCTTTTTCTCATAGTTTTTGGATATTATTATGGCAAATTCTTTTACTTTGTTTTTTAATCCAAATTATTCTTATTATTGTTGAATTATGACCTTTTGCCACATATTTTATAATTATTTTGTATGCTTTTTACTTTTGTTTGACTCTTTTGCTGTAGAATTATAACTTTTTCTCATAATTTTACAACAATTGCATTGTACATTTTTGGTCTTTTTATTCTTTAAACAAATTTATTCTCGAAAAGTTAACTTTTTCTCTCATATATTTACAACTTGATTCCGGTAAATCTATTATTTTTTTAATCTTTGTCTTGGCTCTAATAGACATGGGAGTCGATGGAGAGCTCCTCCCTTTTGTAAAACGCCCCTAGTGGTGTTAGGTGGAACTGCAACATTTGGCACTTCCTGTTTTTTTCCTTTTTTAAATTCAGATTTGCAAAAAAAAAAAAAAAAAAAAAATTTTTCTAACAGATTGATGGTTTCCAACAATAAACGAGCTGCTTTGGAGTTTCTGAATCAGTAAAACTAAAATTAAAACTGTTTTGTGTATTTCTTCTGTGACCTTCACAGCAGATTTCTCCTCACAAATCTCCAGATGATGTCATTTATTGAATGGGACATGGTGTTCAGAGTTAGTCCATTTGCCGCTGTGTGTCGCTTTGCTCAGACTCCTCCCACTTTGATGAAGTTCTACAGAAACGGCCCACCTCTTCTTACCTGGAGAGAAAAGCTCTCCAGCGTTCTCGCCGTCGGTTCTGGGACTTCTGGAGCTCGGATGTGTTTGTGTAAATCTGTTTAGATGCGCACGGCTGCTCGTCCTCTAATCCTACTTCATTAAGAACGCACTCTCCATCAGCTCTATTATACTCGCCGTTCTGCAGCTTCACTCAAGAGGGGCTGGCTTTCAGTCCGGACAGAAATGATTGACCTTTCCTTTAACGGCTCACCTTGTTTTTAATTGAATTTATTTGTTGTCGTATAAGCTAAAAACATGCGAAGGGTCAACGTTTTCACTTGATCAGATTGTCTTCACACAACCTGATCAGGTCATGTGATCTCCTGCCCCCAGCGGTTGTTTTTGCACCCCTCCCGCCTCTGCCCCACAACCCCAGACCCATCGATTTTATCGGGCGACACCAGAGCCAGCTCAGGCCAGCGTCCAGTCTGCCACGAGGCCCCAGACGGTGACGCCGGCTCGGCGCTCAATGCCAGCGCATACTTTCAGATCAACTCCAGCAAAGAAGGAGCTGAAAAACACATAAAGTTTGTAAAATCGATAACGCAGGAAAGAAAATAAGAGTCATTTCATCTTTGCTTTTCACTCGTTCACACGCTGGAACTCCCTGCCTGCAGGCCACTGTGAATGAATGGTGGCAGCTCACTGCTGGGCTCGGGATCAATACTGTACACTGACTCTGATGGACACGTGCACGCACAAATAGAAGAAAAACACACATGTGCTCATGGGTGTGTGCGCTTTCTCTTTGTATATGAATCTAAACAAACAAAATACTTCCCTGTTCAACTGTTAAAGCCAGAATTTACATGATATTTTTTTTTAATATGTTGTTTGTTTTCCATTAATAATATATTTAATATCAATACTACTTATGGGCTTACTGTGTTTTCCTGAAAACTTGTGGTGCTGTGTTTGGAAATTAAGTAAAAACTAAGAAGATTTTTAGGGGTATTCTCGTTATTAACTCATAAGATCAATTTTTCCTAAAAGGAAAATAATGAAGGGATGTGGAATAAGTGGTCCACAGAACACATTCCCAATGATCTTCTGTTCTTTTAACAGGTTAAAATTTAAAATTTGGTTTATCCTGACAGAATTGAATTAAATTTTCACCCGAGTAAAATTATTTCACAAAATGTTTAATATGTTGCATTTTTCTGAGTGGGTTCCTGGGTAAAGTCTCACATGTCTCAGGAATGGATGGACCAAAGTTTCCAGTATCATTATTTATTTATTAGGAATTTTTTTGTTCTCAAATTTGTACATTTTCTGTCATTTTTGAACATGTTTTTAGGATCCTCTTTTCCATTTTATGAAATAAACCACAGTTGAAAAGAAATCTGCTCTAATTTATAACATTTTTATTATTTCTTTTGACAAATACTTCTTATTATGTAAGCTAAAATTGCCCGACAAAAGTGAGGGTGTAACTTTTTATACCGTAAGTGTTCAGGGTTAAGATATTAGAATAGAATAGAATAGAATAACTTTATTGTCATTCTACAATATACAACGAAATTGAGTGCAATCCTCTTTGGTGAAAAAAATAAATAGATAAATAAAATGAAATATAAAAAATACCAAAAAAATATATTAGATTCAAACACACATCCAACCAACCACACAAGAAGTTAAAACATTATAATAAAATATATATATAATAAAATAAGATATTCTAAAAAGCGTAAGCATGACATGCTAGTAGTTAGCATTTTAATGCCTCAATGCTGTAATTGTTTACCTGACTAACTTCTGGCTTCATTTGTAAGAATTAGACATTTTGTTTTAGTTCCATGCATCTGTACCGGGTGTTAACTTCAGGTGCTTTGGATTTTTGGATTTCCGGGTCCCTGGAGGGTCAAAGAGCACCTTAAGAGGGGTTGGAGGTGTGTCTAGCTCCCTTAAAATGAAAATCCTGTTTTTTGAGTTTTTAACAAGTATGTGTGGTATTGAACAGGAATAATTTCGTTTGTGCATTCCCGAGTATTTCTCCTTTTATTAATCAGATTCTATTTTCGCACCTCAGGAGTTTGTGCAAGTTTGTTAACCAAACATGAAAGACTGAAATCATAGTTTAAGTATTAAAAGTCCTCCTTAAAGACAGTTGTGACCTCTATAAATAACTGATATTGTGGGCTGACACCAGAACTAAATGACTCAAGTTTCCACAAACAGACGGATTTTATCATTTGACTGATTCCTTTTGTCATCTTTGACACATTTGTTGAAAAAAAAATCCCCCACAAGACTGATGTTTTGAACCTTATTTATCTGCACAGTTTGGATCAGAGCTCTCAAAATGTGAAATATTTTTCTTCAAATCACATTTCTGCAGTCAGCGCCGCCCGACATCCTCTAATAAATCAAAGGCTGCAAGATAAACGGCACGTTGTTGAAAGAAAGAAATATAACACTGTCACCTGGCTGTCAGCATATTCATTTAAAAGAAGTGGTAATTAATTAATGTCAAGAATAAACACAGCCACCGTATCTTTGGGTGATTCATTATGTTTGTGAGGAAATGTCAGGAAAATCTGAGAATGCACGGCTCAGGTTGATGAATGTTTCAAAGGGCATCATTAAAGATGTTCTATTGATTTTTGCAGAGAAGAGGCGCAGCAGCCGGAATTGTTTCTTTACTATTTGATTTTCAGTAATCACCTACTAATTTTTGAAGTTGGTAAATAATGGATGTTATTTGTAACATTTATCATGAATGTAAATAAGTAATGCGGTTTTCTCCTGTTTTTATTGATTGTTTGAGTTTCTTGTTTGTTGTTCAGGTCACAGAAACATTAGTTTTTCTTATTTTATGCATTTTATACTCTATGATGTGACTATCATTATATTTAATTCATTCAATTTCGTGATTAGGAGCAAATATAATGTCAAGAAAATAACATTGTATTCGTTAAATTATTTTCAAATCAATGTATGAAATAATATATTCAACAGATTTGATATATTAGTGTATTTGAGTTGTTCTTTGTTTAATAAAAATTGCCTTAAACCAACCAGTCAACAAGTCAACAACCAACTAACCAATTGAATACTCTTCAGTGTTTCCAACCTAATTTCTTTGTTTTAATTGACATTTTTAGTTTTCGTCTTTTATCTTCCTGTTCTTCCATCCTTCTTCTGGTCAACTGCTGACAAAAACTTTTTGAGAAATGATCTTGAACTGCATTTATATAATCAACTGTGCAACTGAAATACATTTCTTTAATTTAAATCTGAAGTATTTGCATTATCATGAACAATATATCAGTTTCCTATTTTGGTTTATTTACATTTTGGAGCCTATCCAGCAGTTGTTGGGTGTGTGTGGGTGTGTGTGTGGGGGTGTGTGTGTGTGTGTGTGTGTGTGGGGTTCATCACTGGTCTAATTGTGATCATATTTTAGAAATTGACATCACTCGTTTTCTATAATTTTCTATTTTTGGTAGCACATTGCAATTAATATTCCTAATTAATGTAAACTAGAGATTTGTTAAACATTGATGAACTATTAAATATGTTTTTTGTAAATGTATTACTTAACGAATTAGTTAGTAGTCACCTAATGTGTAATTATTCAATCATATACAGGATCAATAAATGTTACCTTGTGCAGATGCTTCAAGTAGCATGTAGTTAGCATATATAACGCTAATCAAATCCAAAAGGCTACTTTAATTTTGCTTTGTAACACATTGGTTAAGTAAGGTTTTTCTTTTCTCTTCAGTGAATCTACTTTCTTCATCTACATTAGGTAAGTAAGAAAACCTTTATTAGTCCCACGGTGGGGAAATTGCAATATGCAACAGCACAGGTGATCAGAAAGTAAGGGTAAGAAGTAAAAGATATATAAAAAAGATAAAAATAGAATTAAATATACTATACAAGGTCATGGTGGTGGACTACCCTATGCCTTGTCAGTAGGAGCTGAGCAGTAAACATTTGACAGTTATTGCACAAGTTAAATGTAGATATGTACAGAATGTATCAATTTGCAGTACAAGTAATATGTATAGCAATGCACAGATCAGTTCAATAATTAAAAAAAATAAATAGTGCTGTACACAGAACTACGGATATTGCATATAAAGGTTAAGGTTAAGCACTTCGCGAGACTCTGAACTCACGTGGGTTCCCGCGATAACTCACCATTTATCTAGGAAGTTCTAGTAAGCAAACCTTCATACCGCCGTGATATTGAATTATATTCATAACACTTCTTTTTCTGTGTGACTCGTCTTCATACAATGGGCACGCACTGAACTTTTTGTTTTATATAGGATTAATTGTACATATTTGACAGTGTTGCATGTATTGTGTAACAAGTTGTGAAGACTCAGGCGAGTACAGTGGAAATAAATGTTTTGTTTTGAAAACTATACCAGATGCACATGATATCTGGTTTAGGTTGTTAATACCCCCAACTTTACAAAAAAAGTGCTCCGGATCGGTTCTGGTGTCCAGCAAAAATTTGAAACCAAGGAAACAGATGTGGAGCGTCAGAGAGGCCGGATCAAACTTTCGCAATCTCTTTTTCACGTTTCGTAAAGACTCCAGCGTTTGCACCAGTACAGGAAAATAACTAGATGAACATATAAAAAAGGAACATATAACATAGATGGGAATTGTTTAAAAATTTGGTATTCATCCTTTTTTTCTTGCAGTGATGTCGCTTTGAATTTCATTTGTTAAACTACATTTACATCTAGTGCGGGATGCAGTATAAGCCCGGGGTAACCCGGTTAAGTTATTTAACCCTTTAAGGGCGAATGTGTCACCGGTGACACATTTTTACACGCGCTCTTTGAATTACCGTAATTCCTGAACGGTTTGCTCTATTTTAAAAATTCCAACAGTTTCTGAAAGCTGAGACATTGCACTTTATTGTCAATATTGACTCATTACGGTAATCTCACCCGGAAGCCCGCGGGGAGCTCTTTTGTTTACCGGTGAGACAGGCGGAGCGGAGGAGAGATGCAGAGTGCAGCGCGGTCGAAAATAGTTTGTATAACGGCAAATGTCTGGAAAACGACCATCCTGGGAAATATAACCTTCATGAAGGTCCTGAGAAGACTTTGAGACCGAAGGAGCAACGGAAGGAGTCATTTTTGGCGAGAAAAGGTAACGTTTTTTGGAGCTGCATTTCCGGGTTATTTTCTGAAGGAATCAAACACTTACTAGCTAGTTTTTACTCAGAAACACAAACTGTTTGAGAGGAATGTTATTCAAATGTAAGTTAGCTTATTTTTTTTATCATGAATTATGACTAATCTTACAAAATAAGCATAGAATTATGTTTGTTTAGGAAATAAATATCCCAATAAATGAAAACATTTTTTCTTCAAGTTTCCTGTAAGCTGGAGCTGATGATGCTGGAGGACCAAAGAGGAGAAAATTTGAGGATTCTGGAGGTGCTTGTGATTTGGTCAGAGACCTAATCTGCTCACAACCACAACAGCCTTGGAAGACAGATGCAGAGTCTGATTATGGAGATCCTCATCCACTGAGATTCAACTCCAGACACATCCCAGATGTCCAACCACCTCTAAACACAGAAAACCATCAGCAGGTGAAATATTTTCCCACTGATGCTTCAAACTGTGCACCAAGAGCACTTCCTTGAAGTTTGGGACCTTAGACTGTCACTGACAGTGTCACCAAGACCTTTGAGGAGCCAAGGAGGACAGAATTGCCCTGTGTGACCAAAAACGCCTGTAGATTTTTGACATTTTATGCACTGTTTTTTGCACTTTTAGAGAGAAAAATACAGAAATGTTGTTGTAAATTGTTTTATATTGGATAAACTTTAATACTGGTTTAACAAACAAAATCTGTTTGTTCATGTACCATTTGCACTGTTTTTTCTCACTCAAAAACTTTTTCACAGATTTATAAAATGATGATAGATACTTAAAATTCAATGTCTTCTGGAAAAAGAGACAAAAGAACACATTTGTAGGACATTCTCTGATCCTTTCACAGTCAAAATTAGCAGAAAAGTCCAGGCGGACATTTTGAGGCTTAGGCCTTAAAGGGTTAAGAAAAGTAGTCATGCAGGGATATGCAACAGTTTAGAGTAGAGACGTGTTCACACAATCAATCAATTCTGTTGCAGAGAAAAACATCTTTACATTAGTAACGTGTTGCACGGGTCACCAGCGACATCTCTGCCATTATGGAGTTAAACAAATCCATTAAGTAATACATTTGGTAATGCTAACTAATGCACAAGTGGCTGTTAACATGTTATTTAATAGTTAATTAAAGTCCCACTATTTGTCACGCACCTTGGTGTGTGAAATTTGTTCTCCGCATTTGACCCATCCCCTGGGGGAGCGGTGAGCTGCAGACACAGCCGCGCTCGGGAACCATTTGGTGGTTTAACCCCCCAGTCTAACTCCTTAGTGTCAAGCAGGGAGGCACTGGGTCCCATTTTTAAAGTCTTTGGTATGACTCGGCCAGGAATTGAACCCTGAATCTTCCAATCTCAGGGCGGACACTCTACCACAAGGCCACTGAGCTGGTAAATTAATGCTTACCTATGTGTAAACAAATATGAATTAAGGGGCACGTATCATATCTGTATGTCCAAACTTTTTCCCTGATCCCAACTTTATTATAAGGAAATTATACCATAAAGCATCAATTACTAAGCGGCAAAACACAAATCAATACATCAATTTGATTTAAATAAATACACACTTTATCCTCTAAAAGTTGTATGAAATGTAATTCGGTGGCAGCTTTTATGAAAATCCGCGACTGAAGTGTGTGGAAGAATCAACCGGCCTGGTTCAAAGATCTGAAAACTTTTTCAAGTTGCAGGAAAAGGATGAGCGCTCCACCTGTGACTCAATCCTGAGATTCTCCAGATCACATTGAAGGGACGCGTCAGCGGCTTGCATAACTGGGCGTTTTCTTCCCCTGCTTCTTCTTGGTTCTCAGCTGCTTAGCGCCCAGTAGAGCAGTGGATGATGGGAGCTCCGACATGGCATGATCTAAAAACCCACTGGCGCTTCAGTGTGCCCCAG
Organism: Oryzias javanicus; assembly: GCA_003999625.1. Classification (NCBI taxonomy): domain Eukaryota; kingdom Metazoa; phylum Chordata; class Actinopteri; order Beloniformes; family Adrianichthyidae; genus Oryzias; species Oryzias javanicus. The sequence goes on from CM012444.1 coordinate 24,307,297, forward strand.
CTGGCTTATATAACTCAGCATGGATGTGCAAACGGCCTCAGCGTTGGGAGCGCTGAGGACACGCGCGCCGCAGCAGCGCGGATATGCGCTGTGGTTGTGTTTCTGTGTGTGCTTCAAACGGAGGAAGAAAACGTTTGGATTTGTGCGTTTTTCTGCTCAGTAACCACGTCACGCCTTTATCCTCGATGACATCATCATCGTGTCCCCTTGATTTTTGTCCCTCTCTGGACGGTGGAAGTGTTTTGTTAAAGTCTTCGTTAGGAACAGAATCAGGTGTGGCCCTGAAAAGAAGATGTGCGTCAGGCTCCCGTGACCTCGTCCTGCACCCGCGGGGGGGAATGTTTAAGAAGTGTAAAGCTGTGAATCATTATGGCTGAGATGACAAAGAAGTGCCGCACAACTCCTGACATGCAATAGTACGGCTGTGAGGAGAAGAAGAGAGAGACAGCCATCAAGAGAAGCCTGACCTATATAAGAAGGAGGCTGAAATATTTATGGATGAGAGCGTCCTAATTGGCAAGCCACTGGGAGCAGTGTGGCCTCCCCCTCCAATCACTGCCAGCGAAGAGGTTAACGTGCACAAACCCGTTCACGTGCCGACCGGCGGTGGCGGTTCAAGGGGCCGGAACGCCGCGACTGTCATCTGAGAGACGCCTCGCCGTGCTCCGCTTTCGAATCATTACCAGAGCTTTTATCAAAACCGTGATCTGCCGCACAGACGGACGGGAACAAGCGCTCAGAGCGCTGAGTCAAACACAGCCTAATTGGCTGGGCTTAATCTCCTGCACTGGCACGCACTGCGAGAGGCCTCCATGACTGTCAGACCCCCCCCCCGCAGACGGAGACGAGGAGAGGGACACGTTAGGATGCAGAAATGGGTCAGCTGGGATCCACATGCCTCACTAATTATGATGATGAATCAAAGGAAATGTAGCTTTGCATGATTGTTCACCAGGTGAGAACAAATGGAGCTTTGCTGTTTGGTTTGATCATCAGATACGCAGACGACACTCGACTGTACATGATCTCATGGAGAGGGGGACTTGTCTGCAGCAGGGGGGTGCAAACTTTTTGCAAATAGACCCAGCCTTGGTGAGGTGATGATGCATTCTTTGAACTATTTTAATAACATTGAATGCAAATGAAGTATTTATTTCATGGCATTCTTTCTAGAGCTGGGTATTGATTATATATCTAGCAACAATTTGATTCATTTTTTTTTTTTAATGTGCTCAATCGATTTAAATTTTTTAGGAATTTATGTATTTATTATTTTATTAATCCAGTCCTAATACTTTCCATTTCTTCTAGAAAACAAAACACAATTTCTATCAAACTTACTGTCAATTTTTTGCACCATTCATTGCCAGCTAGCTTGTTGTAGATAGCAGGCTTCGTCTGGTAGTTCCTACTGATATTGAACAGTCACAGTTTATTAGCATTGTAGGCAGACATGTTTGTTTCATTTTTCACAAAAAAAAAGTGTCACTTTCCACTTGTCCTGGAAGTGGTGGCCCTCAATGCTGACTTTCCCTTTTTTTGTTATTTACAGTTAACATTATAGATCTGAGCTAGAAAGGTGTTGCCACAAGTTTACATCTATTTCACTTAAGCCAGCCATAATCAACAAGTCGTATACAGTTTTTAAAAAGTGATGATTTTAAGAGGCTGAGGGCCGATGGAAATTTGGGCAACGAACTGATTGACAGCAATAATGTCTTTTAATTGCGTTTCTCCTTATTGCACAGGTGTCAAACTCCAGGCCTCGAGGGCCGGTGTCCTACATGTTTTCCAATCAACCTGCCTTTGAAGCTCCTTATTGGCCAAACACACCTGATCCAGGTAATCAGCAAAAGATAAGGCAGGATTTCTGGAAAACCAGCAGGACGTTGGCCCTCGAGGCCTGGAGTTCGACACGCCTGCTTTGTATAAAAATTCTGGTGTTGTTGTCATTGTCCCAAATGGGCAGACCACTGGTTTCGTGTTTAGCAGGTTTATTAACACAGATGAGCTAACAAGAGTTGAGCACAGCTAAAAGTCCTTCAAGCTAAAGCAGTGTCGGGCAGGTGGAGGTCAGGCGCTGGCATAACAATATCAGAGAGCGCGCATGGGTCGAGGACAGAATCGGGCTAGAATCCGGATCAGAATAACAAGAAGACTTGTTGGGATCTAACGCTCAGTATGCAGGAAGAGTGGTACAAACAATACCTCGCACTGAGCGAGGCTCTGATGTCATGTGGATCGTCAGGTGGGCAGCATCCTGAGATATGCTGTTAATACTCTAGAGATGGCTCCCATTGGTGACCAGAGGGGGAGACAGAGCCCTGACCCCTGACAGTTACCGTATATATATATAAAAAACGACATTTTGTTTTCACAAACTTCTAAAAGAAATCTGAACCAAAGAAATGAGCAGCAGAAGTGTTGGAGTCAAGTCTCCCTTAGAACAGCAAGACCTTCTGTTGAGATCAGAAGAGGGTCAACTTATGGGCCACAAAGGCTTCTAAAACTTGACAGGTGGGCCGGATCAAATACTTAAAGTGTTATGGTGAGCGACCTCATATGAGAAAGGGACCACATGGAATATGGACAAAAACATGTTTTTATTTAAAAACTGTGTTTTTTGTTCCTATTTTAGTGCCAGTTGCACCAATCGGTTGATGTCTTTCACGGGAAAACACACACTTAGAAAATGTGTTGGAATAATCAGGAAATGACTAAAAAAGCACAAATGTAAGAACAACGTAAGAAAAACAACTAATTTTCCAAGACAACATGAACACTTCTGAAATAAGATGCCAAAATTACAGAGAAATATAAAATATCAGTATAGATTATCATTATAAATTATTCCTGTTTGGCGGGCCAGATTAAATGGTTTAACGGGCCGCATATGGCCCCCGGGCCGTAGTTTGCCCACCCCAAGTTTAGATAGATTAGAGGTTAGTGGCTTTGAAATAAAATTTTTAATAAGCTTTGAGTGACTTTTTTATTTAGAATGATTGTTTTTACTTAATTTATGTCACAAAACAAATTTTTGAGACTACTTTAAAAGTTCAATTTCAAGTAATGTTCAAGAATTTTTAGACTTTATTTTGAAAAAGCCGTAATTTTGTCCTTCTTTTTTAATTATTATAAGTTCTTTCATTTTTTTTTTGGCCGCTGTAATTGGTGCTCCCTAAAATGAACAAACAAAAACAAATTTTTGAATTTATTTTGAAAACTCACAGGAAAACTGTTTTGTGGGTTCTGCAGGGTCAAAAGGTTTTCCGAAACCCTAAAAAGAAGAGTTAAGCCTTGTTTTAAGGATTTCAGTTTCTTGAAGGTTTAGCTCACTCATGTATGTTTTTGACGACAAAATGTACAAAAAACGGCTTTAAAATGCTTTTCTAAGATTATGTTACTTCAAGTTTATTGATATTTTCAAAAATCTAACAAACAAAGCAAACATTTATCAGGTAGTTTGATGTCAAACTTGAGGTTAACTGATCGTGACCTATTACAGACCTCACACTCTTTTTCTGTTACACAAATGCACAAAACATTATCAAAATTCTTGAAATGTTAAAAAAATTAAATTTCCAAATTAAACTGTTTCCATTAAATCGTAATTATGTCAATAAACACAAACCAAACTCGCACGATAAGTCATTCAAAAACACAGACGTGAACAATACTTTGATTTACAGCCGATATCATCATCATCTATCAAAGGAGACGTCGGCGTCTTATTCAGGCCGTGGATGAATAAGATGAGCTTCTGTGGCTGGTCATAGTTGATAACGTGACTCTTTTAATAAAAAAAAGGTTGCTTTGTAGTTTCACGAAACACGCCAGTTTCCAAAAACCACCACCCTGAAGCACAAACACTTTTATTCAATAAATGTGAGTTGTTTTTTTTTTTAATTGTTGTTTCTATTAGGAGAGTTTACTGTCGCAAATCCAATTTATGCAATTTAATCGTCAATAGAAATGCAGCTACTTTCACATAAGCTTCAAAGCACAAACAGGAACGTGTGTTTCTGTGAAACTTACTGATCATCTACACTTTTGAAAACATCAATAAACCTTTTAAATGCTGTAAAAAACATTAAAAACCAAATAAATCAATGTCATTTAAGAGGAACGTCTAGATCACACGTCAAAGTCAAGGCCCGGGGGCCGGATCCGGCCCTCCAGATCATTTTATTTTATTGTTAATAACGGCCTGATGTTATCTTGTGCTCATTTCTAACTCATATAATTTTGACAAAATATATACTTTATGGAGAGTAAAATAATGAAATTTATTTAAGTCTTTAGTCGATTTAATCTGGAATAATATTCTTGCCTGTCTTTATCCATAATGTTAAAAAAATATGTTTTTAAAGTTTTAAAATTCTAGTTTTAGAGAGTTCAATAAATGTTTATCCTGTTCGATCTTAGGTATGTTTTGGATTTTGGCCTCCGGTGCGTTTGAGTTTGAACCCCTGGTCTAGATTTCTGGAATATAAAGTTCCACATGAAACCAAATGGCGGTTTTATTTAAAACATCAAAGCATGAACAAAAATAATAGAACATTTCCTACCAAAAAGAATCCAAATAAATTAAATAATTATTTATAAAAAGTCAAACTAAAGTCTATCAAAATATGAGGAAACGTATTGATTTAAACTCTTCATTACAACAAGAAAGGGATCCAACAGGGGAGCAGATCCGTAACCATGGTGACATTTGCTATGGCTACAACATTTTCAAACTTGCGTCTGTTGCTTCACAGTGACCGTTACCACGGAAACGGCTGCCTCCAGCATCACAACCAGCAGCAGCAATGTAAACAGGGAATAAAAACTTCACAAAAAAGGAGCGTGCAGCGCTGCAGAAAGTCAGCCCTTCGGCGGAGTATCGACTAAAACAAAGCAGCACTTCATCATGAGGTCACAGTGTTGTGATTTTTTTTTTTTTTTAGGATTAGTAAGCAAATGAGCTCGACAAGAATCTCTGTTCTGCTTGCACAAAAGAAAGGAGAGCAGAAATCGATGGGCTGTGTTTACAGAGTACACAGCCGACTGCAATGCTGTGAGTTATGTTACACACAGCCGAGCAGCAAAAACAGACGAGCTGCTTGGCAAGGCAGGCAGAGACGGCACTGACACGCAGCCAGCATCAGCTACTGGCAGCTCGCTCCACTCTCAGCAAAAAGTGGGACAAAACTCGCAAAGGGAAACTGTGAGGCAGAACCGCTTCATGTGATGACTTTTTTTTTTTTTTGTGTGGAGGATGAATGGGGAGAATACTCACGCAAGAAGTACTCGGATGGATCTGCCTCGTAATCCGTCTCCTCTGGAAAATGGTCTATCTGTTTACACATCCCTTTGAAGTTTCCTGGAGGGAGAGGAGGAGAGATGAAGAGTTCAGGAAAGTTCACGCCGCTGGCAAACGTTTCACCTCAGAGAGCGACGGCGAGCAACAACAACAACAACAACAACAACCCTCCGACAGATCAGCAAATGTATGCACAAAGAGCCACTGAACGCTCCGTTTTTTTGTTTGATTTGAGTGTTTCTGTAACCAATAGATTAGCTTTCAGAAAAGCTTTCTAACAGCCAGCAGAGAGCATATCAAAACAGCTCATATCAGACGCTCTGTGTTCAGCAGGAAGACCTGCAGCAGTTGGCAGCTTGTAAACAAGCGCGGTGCAGCTGGTGCGACCTGGAGCGGCTCCAGCTGCCGTGCTCTGGGAACCTCATCTCTTACTGCCCGTCCACTTGGCTGACAACCCGCCCGCCGCTCAGACACCTCATCCAGGAGGCGCCGCCCCTCTCCCCCTCCACCTTTGTGCCGCATCAATCCCGTCTGCTCTCCCGCGCCAGCAGTTTTGGCCCTCACGGGGTCACCCGGGGTGGCCTTGGCAGGGGGAGGCGGCCATAAGGAGGCCATTACGGAGACCTGCTGCTGCTGCTGGAGAGAGCGGGCAGATGCCGATGCGTTTGATTAGGCCAGATTAGTGTTTCATTAATTTTTTTCATCTCGTCTCCCTTCAGTGTCCCTCTAATTAGAGGGGACAGGTGTTGGTTACCATGGCGCCAGGTGTTGCAGGGGGAGGTAGTTATTAGTTTGTGAGCCAAAGTCACACCTGGAAAATAAAAGAAGCATCAAGATGTCCACTCACTATTGTTTTTCCTCCTTTCTTCAATTACCCAGAAAATTTGACACAAAACAGCATTTTTAATGAGCCGAGCTTCTGTGACGCCGGAATGCTAAAATTGGCGACACCTCCCCTGAAAAAAACAACATCTGTTGCTCCGAACATGTTTCCCTCCACAGATGTGTCTTCATTCTGGAAACACAGTCAGACTTCTGCGTTTGAACGTTCATTTATTTGGGACAAAATGAACATAGAAAACAAATGTAAATGAGATTGTAACCTGGTTTCCATCTGGCAGGTCGATGGTATTTAGATGAATGAAACTGAATTTAAGAGGTAATTACTACACACAAATAAACACAAGTACAAGAACGTGTACAAAAAGAAAAACTATTAACATTTTAAACAGTGTCTGTTTTGTAATAATGCTCTGATTCCTGGTCATATCACACTTTTCACATTCTTCAAGTCCGTCTCCAATCATCTTTTGATGTATTTTAATTATAAATATGCAGTTCTTAGTCAAAATCAAAAGGACATAGTTTCTGTAGAGCGGCAGGAGATCTTAAGAAACTTGACTGTGAGTTTTCCACAGGAGCAACCTCTTTGTTTCCACTCTCTCCCTCTAGCTTACAGCCCCTCACACCCCCAACCTAACATTACTGGAGTAAAAATATTAGAACAATCCAGTCAAACAGTTTGGATCCGGATTCCAGCTCAGATTAGGAAACCAAAGACGTTCATGGATCTATTTGTCTGTAAGCGGATCTTTAAAAAAGAGAATTTTGATCGAAATGGGCCGTTAAAGATAACAAAACTTTCTGTTGTTGTGATGGGTACGCTGGGACAAATGAAACACTTTGCAGGATTTGTGCTGGTTTCTGAGAGAATGATGTGGTTCTGTTTTCTTGGGTTTAGGCTCCGCTGTTAACTTAGACAACTTTTGCTGTCCATAGTTTTAGATTTTTTTTACTTCTATACAGGAACCGACAAGGCTAACAAAAGTGCAAAAGACACAACATGGCGACAAAAGCCAGAGCACAGCAAAAGCCAAAACAAGATGACAAAAGCCGAAGCACGACGACAAAAACGGAAGCAAGACCACAAAATCTGAAGCACAACAACAAATGCCAAAGCACAACGACAAAAGAGGAAGGTCAATGACAAATGCAGAGGCACAACAACAAAAGCTGAGGCAAAATGACAAAAGCCGAAGCACAACAATAAAAGCCGAAGCACAACGACAAAAGCAGAAGCAAGACGACAAAAGCCACATCACGATGAAAGCCAAAGCACAATGACAAAAGCCGAAGCAAGACAGCAAATGCTGAAAAACAAGGACAAAACCAAAAGCCGAACCAAAGGAAAACAACAACAAAAGCCACAACACAACAACGAAAGCCAAAGCAAGCAGACAAAGCCGAAATACGGCAACAAAAGCCGAAGCAGATCGACAAAAGCCGAAACACGGCAACAAAAGCCGAAGCACAACGACAAATGCCAAAGCACAGCAACAAAAGCCGAAGCAGATCGACAAAAGCCGAAACACGGCAACAAAAGCCGAAGCAGATCGACAAAAGCCGAAGCACAGTGACAAAAGCCGAAACACAGCGACAAAAGCCGAAACACAGCAACAAAAGCCGAAGCACAACGACAAAAGCCGAAGCTCAACGACAAAAGCCGAAGCTCAACGACAAAAGCCGAAGCACAACGACAAAAGCCGAAGCACAGCGACAAAAGCAAAACACAGCGACAAAAGCCGAAGCACAGCGACAAAAGCCAAAGCACAACGACAAAAGCCGAAACACAGCGACAAAAGCCGAAGCACAGCGACAAAAGCCGAAGCACAGCGACAAAAGCCGAAGCACAGCGACAAAAGCCGAAGTACAACAGCAAAAGCGTTGTGTGTCGTTGTGTCTTTTGCATTTCTGTGAGCTGTGTTGGTCACTGTACTTCTAAGATGAAGCTGGTGTGAATACAGTTGAGTTTTCCTGTGGTTCTGATGTTGAGGCTGCAACCTACAGTTGGGATAGGCTCCAGCAGCTCCCAGGAGCCAGAACAGGACAAAGAGGAAATAGAACCTGGAAGCTGCAAAATCTTTCCAGTGTTGTAATGCTAGTGTCTCTGATCACGGTGTCTCAGCTTCTGCTTTACCACCTTAGTTAATGAAATGTCGAGCTCTTCTTCACACATTTGCAGAGTTTCTGATCGAGGAAGAGTTTTGCTGCCGGAGCGTGGGAACCTCTGTTTGCCCACTAATCCTCCTCATCCTGAAGCACTCATTTCTCCCACTGACTCAGCTTTGGCACTTCATCAGAAAAATCATTGATTTCCATCAACAGGTTCTGTGGCAATTAGACCAATCACAGGGGAAAGATAAAAAGACAAGGCCAACGTGGAGGGAAGGGCAGAGAACGGAGGTTTTTGAAGGACGAGGAGAAGGAAGATGGAGCGGGAGGTGGAATACATCAAGTTTAAGTGTTACAGTAATTGCTGAGGTGTGAAAAAGCCCTCCAGAGTTTAACAGAGCTGCAAAGTTTTTGAACTCGCTGCTCTGACAGACTGGAGATTAGAAGTGGTATTTTTCTATCAGCTGGAAGGTGATCTCTGCTCAGCTAAAGCTGGAGGCGCACCATCCTCCCCAGCTTTGTTATCTAAATGTTGCACGCCGGCTTCAGGAGCGAGCGTTCTGTAGGTGTTACCGGGCCGCCTCCTGCGACTACATATAACAATATATTCTCCATCTCCGCTGCTTAAATAAGCTTTGAGGAGTCTCTAGGACGGGAACAAAAGATGACTCCACTCCCGGCGGAGGTGTCCACACAAACTGCTCGTCTGTTAACAGCGTTATCGAGTGCAGATTCATGTGACGCTTAACGTCCTGGTTGTTGTCAGACGTGTAAACTCAGCAGGTTTGTAAATGTTTTATAATGGCATCCTCATTTCAGGGGCGTCCCGGTGTGAACATCAAGGCGAGGGCGCTCACGGGAAACGTGGAGTTCAGGCGGGGACACCTGGAGATGGGTTAGCAGAGGTTCAGGTGCTTTTTGCGAAAATATTAGAAGAAACTAAGACTGTCAAATAATAAAAAACCTGCTGAGATCCAAAAGCTTTAAGAAAAATTTTTTTTTAAGGATTTCTCCCTAGAATTGCAAACAACTCATGATGTCACTTTGAAATAACTTCAGTTCAATCAACTCAGTGGTGGATTGCTTGTGTTGAGACAGGGGTCTGCATCTCTTAACACTAAAAGATCCGTTTGCTTCAGGTTCTTATGGACTGAAACTCAACCAGAGCCGCAAAGTTTCACTTTAAAGTCAGAAAAATTCACTTTATTTATGTTTTTTTTTGCATTAAGCCATTCATTTCTAGAATTCAGCTTTGAAATGTTCTCTACAATAGAGTCTTTCTATTAATAAAAAATCCTGTGTTTAATCAGATTATTTACTTTTTCGTTTCGTCATCCTTTTTCCTCTTTTACTTTTTTCTTAACTTTTTCATTTTGCAAGCACAATTTACCCATAAACCTTTGCAAAGTTTCGTTTTTGTTGGTGAAACACAGACAGGCGGCCGAGGCCGGTTCTAGGATGACGTCACAAAATGGGCGAAAGGCGGAGCCTCAGAGATCCAGTCGGGTAGAAAAAGGGCTCACGAAAATTAGTCATATTTCATCAAAAAAATTCTGTAATGTGCCAAAAGATGGAAAAAAAATGATCATATATATGGATATAGTTTACTCTGAAAGGCTTAAGACCAGCATTTTATAGGCCACTTGTTAGCGGTCCACAGCCGTATACGTACATATCAAGTTATTTGTTAAATGATCCCAAACTTAAACATTTCACTCCATAAAAACATCTATTCATATATGACCGGAGATGGTCAGTTTTTCCATTAAAAATGTTTTTTTTAGTTTTATTTTTTATTCTTACTCTCAGTTTATGATGATATCGTTCAATTATTAATTATAAAGTGGAGAAAAATAAGCATTTGATCCATTTCTGGTTTTGTAAGTTAGTCCATCTAATAAGGAGACAATTACAGAGAATTACAGATTTTTCTTCAGGAATCACGCTGATTGTGTTAACGGTTAAAAGTTATGGTATATTATTTAAGAGTGTGCACCATTTAAATGTCACTGGTGACGTCTCCGATCATTTCTTTCACTTATGAACTTATGATTATGGTGTTTTTAACCAAAATGTGCTAGGTCTCTGGAGTTCACTGGAAACTTGCATCTGAGTTGTGGGCGGGACCATTGGCATGGAGCAACCCCGCCCTGTTTTTTAGAGTTTAGAGAAGGTAAGTAAGTAAGTAATATTTATTTGTATAGCACTTGCTTTACAGAGCCTGGGTAAAAAAGACAGATCAAATATGTAAAAGATACACATAAAATACAAAATATTTAAAAGTATATAAAATTATGCATTACAGTCAGCCAGAGAAAGGTCCAATCAGTGGGGCTAAAAAGCTTGATCATAAAAATGGGTTTTTAGTTGGGTTTTAAAAACATCAATAGAGTCCAGTGAACGTAAAAATGGGGAACTTGTGCCCCACGTATTTTATTAATCAAAAATTAGCTCTTTTTCAAACGGATTCTTTTTTGTCTGCTCCAGATTCAAAAGAATTTGACTAAAGAAATACTCAGAAATGCATAATCTTCTTTATGTTAGAAAAATGCTACATGAGCTTGTAAAAACACCAAAAAACAACATTTACCTCTTTAAAATGTTTATTTATTTTCCTTTTTTTTAGTTTCGAAGTTGTGGTTTCACATCTAACTGATTTATTTAACTTTAAATAAAAAAATTAAAATAAAAACATTAAGAGAAAGTTATAAGTGGTTTAGCTTGATGCTAAAATCCAGCAAGTAACGGAGCAAAGAGGATGTCTGAGACAGTAGTTTTATCTGGACCTGCTCAGTCAACCCATCCCATTCAGGGGATGTGAGAATGAGCTACAGACTGGCCCCATGCCCTCTACGTCCCCTCCTGTCCTCCACGACCACAAAGCACTTCATTACCACGGGGCCGGGAGTCACACAGAGGCAGCGGAGTGCAGTGGAGAGGATGGCTCGGGGGCAGATTTATGGTCTCCCAGCGCAGCAAGTCTCAGGGTCTGGCCCCGAGGCGCTGGGCTGCAGTCGGTCAGCCTGTTTTCAAGTGCCTTTGGCACAAACACACAACCACAAGGAGGGTGACATCACTGCTCCGTATTCATGCGGTTGAAAGGAAACCGGGGCTGCATTCACAGGAGCTTTGGAGAGGATCCAGTCCAGACAAAGATCTGCTTGATGAGGGAACGCTCAGGTTTGGGTTTCAGTCTTTTCTGCTGTTAGCGATGGCACAAGAAGGCCACTTCTGGTCAATTATACAAGAGCAGTGAAGCCAAACACTCGTTTTCTCTTTAGAATCAAGTTCCGTTCGTTTCCTGAGGAATTTTTTTCCAATCTTTTCCAACGCCTGATCTCTCTTCAAGCTACGATCCACACGTACAACTGCCGAAACATGGGGTAATTTTTTCTGGTTATTAATTTGACTTCCGCCTCTAAATTACAAATGCCGTCGCGGGTCCATGTGCTGAAGGAAATCCTTTTATTTCATAAAGTTTTGAGACATCTACTCTGATCGTTTTGGTTCAATATAGGCCTGTCCAACTTGTCTTATATGGATGTATGGACATACATTTCGAGCGCCCCTCTGTGACAATTACTCGCCCCAACTCGTTATTTTTGGACATGCTGGCTGTTCTCATTAAAACACGGGTCCCCAACCCCGGTGGTGAAACTGGTACTAGGTTAGGGTACCTGTACTGGTACTGTTAGTCTGCATCCTGGTACCAGTCTGCGTCCTAAGGTTTGGGGACCGATGATTAGCACATGTGGCCTGGTACCAAGCAACTCTCGGACTGGTACCGGATCTGGTTTGGGGACCCCAGATTCAATAAAAACAACCAGCATAATCAAAAAACAGGGACAATAAAACGTCAGAAAGCGACACAGAGGTGGCCCGAACGAAACGTCCATGTATGATGAGGTGGGAGTTGGAATGCGTTGAACTTGGCCTGCGCGATATGAGAAAAATCTGCAATATGTGAGATTTGTAAATGAAACTGCGATGAGGGAATGAACGCGTAAAATGGACAAAAAGCAAAACAAAAATACTAATACATTTTCAACTGTAACTAGATTAAAACTAAAAATGTATTTTTCAAAATGTTTTCTCAAACTAGCGGCCCTCGGGCCATTTGCGGCCCCCCAGTCGATATTTTGCGGCCCCCGCCTGGATATGAAAGTTCAATATCTATCAAACAATATCTTCTGTGTCCACGCTTTGTGATGTTCCGTTTGCTTATGAAACTTTGCATTTTCTATTTTCACTGGATCTTGTCATCAGAAAAGTCCTTAGCAACAGTTGCTAACGTCGTTAGCGCCTGTTGTTTCGCAGGATATGGAAAAGATATTGCTCAGTAGTACATAGACACGAAGGAATGTTCAATAAACTTGTTCAGTAGAGATCGGATTAAAGACACAGATAGTGGACACAAAGACGTCTTTTGGCACAAACGGAACCCCATACGGCCCAGGTAAATTGAGTTTGGGAACCCTGCTTTACAACATATATTATTCATTTATCAACAAACATATCCTCTAAGGTGTTCATTGCAAGTCTTGTTTGCTCACATGTTGGGAAATAATTTTTTTCATATTCCTGCACCATACAGAAGGCGGACATCTGACATTAAATGGCTCCAGTGATTAGTCAATGACGCAAAGAGCTCCATACTAATGGTTGAATGCATAAAGGGCCTTATTTGATCCGTTACTTCCAAGATAGTTTAGCATTCGTCTAACCCAAAACCACTTCTGCTGTATGCATACTGCACCTTATATCGACCCATCAGAACCCAGAGTAGGTGCCTCAAAACTTATGGACTATCGCTCTTCAAACGGATGTCATCTTTCCTGTGTCGGCGCTAAAATCAAGCATTAATGTGGTTTTATTCTCAGGTTCGTGGAGAGACGAAACGAGCAGAACCAGAGCGTTCCTGGACGCTCGAAGAGACACACATCCAGGTCGGGTCTGCCCACACATGACACCCTCCAACAGTGATCAAATGGGTCCACAGCTGCCACAGCTCTGCAGACAGAGACAAAGGTTTGATGAGACACAAAGGCGTAGGAGGTGCATGGCGGGAAGGGGAGGGTGGCGTGGAGGAGGCTGCAGGGGGTCAGCAGGACTTGACTGAGTAGGAGGTGCCGTTTAGAAGAGAAAGAGTGAGAGACGGAGATATTTAAGCCCACTTCTGATTTGCCAGTGGGCGGCATTCTCAAAAACTTTCCAGTCAGCCACGGAGTGCGTCAGCATCCAGAACCCCCCCCTCCTCCTTCACGTCTTCCTCCCACCTCCATCTTCAGTCCCAACAGCAGCCGTTGCCATGTGGACATCGGAGCTGTTCTCTTCAGTTGCCATGGATATGGCGATCCGGGCTGCTACTGGTGGGAGCATCACATGGACGGAGCCGGTGAGGTGTCTTTAACCCCTGGACACGGCGCGCAGGGTTAGTCAGCAGCTCCTCTGACACACACAAACCCGCCGCCGCGGCGGCCGGACGCGCTCACATCTGCATCGCAGTGCAAAGACATGGACGGGTCATTAATCCGCAGAGTTGAACGCAAACATCCGCGCGCAGGTATGAATCCCCCGCGGAGGGAAAGGTGGCGGGTTCACCCGGGTTACACTCCGACTATTCCTCGCTTCTAATGAACAGCCGCCCCAGAGGAGGTGACAAGAGGGCTAATCGCCTTATTCATCTTCATAATCACACCTTATTCATCCTTATAATCACTGTATTCATCTTAGTAATGACCCCGCAGAACCAGGGAGGCCCTCACGCGCCGCCGCTCCCTTTGTGCCAACATGCAGGAACGTTTTGGGGCTCCAGTAACCAGGATTCATTCACATGTCGTGTTTAGACAAATGAGTGACAGACTCCAGCTTTACTAATGAGGCTGAAAACCCACAGATCTGAAAAGTTATCAGAATTTGTATTAAAATCAAGGAGACGAGTAACAGTGAAAGAAACGCAGCACCAGCAAATATGGATACTGCAGGTGGTAACGCTGGCAGGTGTGTAACGCCGCAGCTGCAGCTGCAGGTGAGCCGGGAGGCGGACTAATGAGGGCAGCGAGGTGCCGTCAGGTTTTAGTTTATGGAGCCTGACTGACAGACGCTCGTTTGACTTCCCGCAACTTGGAGCTTCCCCGCCGTAGATGCTCCTCGTTTCTGATCTCGAGCTAAGAGAACTGCTGCTGTGCAGCGCAGCTCAACCCGACATGACAGATGGTCGCCGGTTCTGCTTCTGCGGTAGGTCTCTGTCCGTCCGTGTGGAGGGAGCTTCCCTCCTCGAATACCCAGTTATCGTCTGCGAAAGAAAACTGAATCTTATGTGTAGCTCTTACTTTAAACCATCAGAGTTAAAACAATTGTTTCTTCTATGGATTAATGTGGATTTGGTTGATGCTACGGTGGCCCTGAAGGGCAAAACACATCAACATTTAATGCAAAAAGATCACAACAACAATTAAAAAAGCAAAACAAATTAAAAAAAAATTTAAGAGGGCAAACAAGAAATGTCCAGAAATCAAAATGAAACAAAAATGAGATGTACATATTATGGGATATCACTGACTGGATAGAGAGAGAATAGAAATGTACTTTCCATCAAAATAATTTGATGCTGACAGATAAATCTATATAAAATGTATAGAAAATGTATATAAAACTCTCAAATGAGTTTGATGGATGGTGTAAGGGTCAAAGGTCACTTGTCAAAATGAGTTTGATGGAAAGTGTATTCCTACTCTCTCTCTGGATGTTTTGAGTTTTGAAGAAAGCAAAAGAATGTCTTGCCTGAACTGCAGTGGTGAGAACTATGGAAGTGGGCGTGGCCAGAAGCTTAAATAACAATAATAATAATAATGATAACTAATTTTATTTAAAAGCGCCTTTCAAAACACTTTAGAAAGCTGTACAAATAAAAAAAACACAATAAAATCACCTTAAGAAATAAAAAAAAAACAATAAATAAATTGACATCTTAATAAAAGAGAATATCAAATATAATAAAAAGAAAACTTTCTGTCTGAAGAAATTACTTCCTGATGAAAAAGTCAACAAATGTCATCATCCAATCAGCCATGTTCTATGGAAGCTGCCTTTTCTGCTTTCCTATTTTTTTATTTTTGAGCATTTCTTTTAGATTTTGTTTTCCAAAATGTTGTTTTTCTGGAATTGAATTTTGGTTTCCATGATTTCTATTTTTTTTTTTTTCATATTATCTAACTTGTTTTTGTGTTAATTTTATTTGTTGATGTGTCTTGGACTTCAGGGCCACCGTACTTTGGCTATGAATAGATTAAATTATTTCAATTAAAGGTGAAATTGTGAGTTTAAATCACCAATCACTTCATTTACAGGCCAGATTTGTAGATGCAGTTCAACCTCAGCGTCAAATTTCACTCACTTTAAATATTTTTAACTTTAAAGTTGATCCATTCTCATTTAAGCACCAAGAAAAACCTTCTCACACAGAAAGATGCTCTTTTCTACTCAGTAGAAACCCAAATGCTAACCCAAATTTTCTCCTTAAATTGGAGAAAAAACGCCAACAATGTTGTAAAAAGAAGATCTCTGAAAGGCTCATTGATCTAATCCAACCTGCCAACATCCAGATGTAGATGTTTGAGTCCTCCTTCACCTCATCCTTCAGGTCAGTAACATTCACAGAGAAGAAACTGATTATAATGACTTTAAGTCACTAAGTTTAAAGTTCTGAGAACATCCACCAGGTTGTTCCCCGTCTCAGCTTTCCTTGGATGAAGTATTTTCCTGCAGGCTTCCACTATTTCATTGTTCTCCATCCAAGAGAAGAGGAGCATTTCTCTGCTGAGGAGGGGATTTTCCTGCCTGCGCTCCATCTGTGCGTCGAACGGAAACACCACGACATGCAAGGTCCATTTGCGGCGCAGGGATCACAGCGAGGGGGGTGGGGGGGTAGGATGAGATTTCACAGATCCAGGAACAGGAGCGCCAGTGAGTCACGGCGTCACAGCACACTGCGTCACGGCCTTCTGGTCCGATGGGGTGAAAGCTGTCTGATTCTCATGCAAACCCTCAGCAGCACCCGCAAGGAGAGGCTTTCCCAGAGAGTAAGAAGTTCACCGCAACGGCTCGCCCACACCGATCAGAACCGTGAATCAACTCCAGGAAGGGTTTGCATCCATGTCAGGCAGGTGGTTGACGGTTGCACCGCATTGAGCGTAAAATAGAAAAGAAACTTCAGGAAACGGATGTTCTAATGCAGAGAAAAATATAAAACCATGTTTTTGACCCATCAGATTAAAGTCCCAGCGCCTTCCCAGTGGTCTTTGAACCATAATTATGTCATTTTTAGCCCAATTTTTCAAAAACTGTCATTTTCTGGGACGTTTCTGCAGGAGTTCATTAGAAATTCACTTCTGAGTTGTGGACAACCCCGCCCCCTTCCCATTTACACCAATGAGTTATAAGGCCAGAGACTATACGCTGGCCTTTTACCTTTCCACAACATACATAAAGAGCGGCGCCATATTGGAAAAGGCATCAATGAAACATGGATTACCACATACAATAAAATGACCATAAAGTGTTTAATTTTGTATCGTTTTAAAAAAAGTCTAATCATCACAAAAATAAGACCAAGAACAAAGTAAAGCCCACTATCAAATTATTTACAGAAAATTCAAATTTTTTCATAATATTTAAATATAATCATGATACAATGTGTGACTTGGCAAAAATATTGTTTAGGGGAAAAAAAAGCACCTTATTTAGCCATAACTGTATTATTAATTATCAACAATTTCAGCCTTTTTTTTTATTCAGCAAGTAATCATTTAGAAAAAAGAAATAACAATAGATGAGCTTATCTCAAACTAAAGTGTTACAAATTCGCAAAACATTTTCCCGCAAAAACGGTTTTTGAGATGTCACGGGGGCAGCCATTTTGAAATGAGCAGGAAAAGCCCTTCTACTGCCTCTAGTGGAATGATAATGCACTGCAGAGCAGAAAACATGGAATAAGTCACATACAATGGGTTTTTAAGGACAGTTTGGATTATGCTAATGAGATGTGGGTCTTAGAATTATTATTATTATCTTTTATTCAAGAGAGCTTTTAGGTAATTTTATTTTTTGTCTTTTATTGTGTTTTACCTTGCTTTTACTGTCTTTTAGGTTATTATATCTGCAATAAGTGTATGACTGGCTGTAATTTTGTCTTCTTTGTGAAGCACTTTGTGATTTTTATCTGTGAAAGGTGCTATAGAAATAAACATTTACTTACTTACTGACTTACAAATGATAAAAATGTTTTTTGTGCAAAGTTCAACAGATGAACGACATTTCAAACTTTATTAATTGACAGTAATAATTTACTTGTGTAAAGTCAAATCCCAGTTTTTCCAGCTCTGTTTGTACATGTGTAGCGCAGCAGTTAGAAGAAGATTTGGTGTCAAAATGAGGCTTTGTTTGTTGAACGTAAACCACTTACGGAAACATACATTTGGTTTCTTGCTTTAAATCAGTTAAACCGTGTTTTTTAGCTGCTTTGAAGTAAAGGATATCAATGTACAAAAAAAAAAAAAAAAAAACTGCATTTTTTTCTTCATCCGTCCGTCTTTTTTCTAAACTGCTGAGACCCTTTGGGTTCCTGGAGTACGGTGACCGGGAAGTGCAAAACAATAATACATTTACCCAAACACATTTACAAGTTCATCAAAACACTTTTACAAATATATAAAAACACATTTACAAAGTTTATTAAAACACTTTTACAAATTTATAAAAACACATTTACAAGTTTATTAAAACACTTTTACAAATTTATAAAAACACATTTACAAGTTGACCGAAACACATTTACATTTCGACGGAAAACACATTTACAAGACGCTATATTATCTACAGGACGTCATAGGAAATGAATTGCATTCTGGAGGGGGGTTGTCCATCAAATATACAGACTATGGGCAAACTTGTAAATGTGTTTCGGTCAACTTGTAAATGTGTTTTTGCATATTTGTAAAAGTGTTTTAATAAACTTGTAAAAGTGTTTTTATATATTTGTAAAAGTGTTTTAATAAACTTGTAAAAGTGTTTTTATATATTTGTAAAAGTGTTTTAATAAACTTGTAAATGTGTTTTTGCATATTTGTAAAAGTGTTTTGATAAACTTGTAAATGTGTTTTTGCATATTTGTAAAAGTGTTTTAATAAACTTGTAAAAGTGTTTTTATATATTTGTAAAAGTGTTTTAATAAACTTGTAAAAGTGTTTTTATATATTTGTAAAAGTGTTTTAATAAACTTGTAAAAGTGTTTTTATAAATTTGTAAAAGTGTTTTGATAAACTTGTAAAAGTGTTTTTATAAATTTGTAAAAGTGTTTTGATAAACTTGTAAAAGTGTTTGCGTAAATGTATTATTGTTTTGCACTTCCCGGCCACCGTACTGGAGCCTATCCCGACCACTTCCGAGTGAACACTTGGGGTTCACCCCGACTTGTTCTGATCAAATTAAAAGGTGACATTTCTGCAGAGTTTCCACTGGTGCTCTTCTTCTGACTTTCATAAGCATCTGCTGGATCAGAACTATCTCTCGTGTCGTCCTGGAAACTCTTGACTCATCAATAAATAAAACATCCGTACACGAGTGTGTGGTTTCAAGTCACCATCCATGATGTCAGACGATGATTCATCCCAACTTCTGTGATCTATTTTGTCAGAAAGTGCAAAGGTCAATAAACTCCTGAATTAGGAGAGGCCATTTGAGCAGTTTAGCTCCGTCTCCTTAAGAAAAACATCACATTCACCCTCCACGCTCTCCGGTCCGTGAAGCGCTGAGCTAAGTCCTGCCTGCAGCAGCAAACCGCTTAATCCCTCCCATCTGAAATAATGGACCGGCACAAGCTTAAAAGCTTCATCCAGCAGAGTCTGACCCGACGTGACAGCAGGCGAAACAGCTTTATTTACGTTTTTATCCGAGCCAGGCACAATTATGAGCAAACAGCCACTGCATTCGACTAATTATGGATGAATCCATGTGTTTCCAAGAAGTTTGGAAAACACAAATCTTCCTTTTAAACTTAGTAAAAACCTAAACATTTTAGGTTTTCCTTGAACTTTGTTAAACATTTTATATTTTTATCTCTTATGATTTTAATATGTTGAAGCGTTTTTTTCTTAAAAATATCAGGGATTATTCATTTAGTCAAAAGTTTCCAAAAATGTGACAAACCCACAGATACTTTAGGAAAATGTAATGCTAAACTAAAGAACTTATAAAAGATGTCATGATATACATAAGGTGAGTTTTGGGACATATTCGCCTGAGCTGAGCTTTTAGTTTCACCCATCAATGCTGCAAGGATTTGCTTTTAAACTGATGCTGTGCAAACATTTGATTGAAAAGTTTTTCATTGACCGTTTTGGCTTTTAATCCCTTTCACTTTAAAAAAAAAAAAAAAAATCAAATGTTTCACAATTTGACACTTAAGAATTAACTCCAGTGCAGACATTTTTTTTAAATTATTGTAACTCTTTAACTGTTTGCGCAATTAATTCCGTCAAAGCGTTGAAAATCAGCTCTGCCATCCCTTTTCTTGGGTTTTCCTGGAAGGCTCCGCCCCCTCAGCGGCTGTTCTCGTGGGAGTGGTACACAGCTGCCTGCGCTTAAGGGTAATTTGTTTGAGCTGTATTAAAGTGTCTCAGCTTCTGTACTCAATATGTTGCTTTATAGTTTTGGCGATCATCTTTTGTTGGTTGCTGGTTTTTGATGGCTGTTTGCTTTTTTTCCCCCCACCTTGAGTAATTGACTAAACCAAAACTGCACTAGATGCAGCTAAAACCCACACAACTTTTTGTTAATTGGTTACAGATTTTTCTAATTTAATTTCTGAACATATTTTAAAGCTCAACCTTTTCTAAAATGTCTATCTTTTTAAACAGAGTTGTTAGGATTTGTTTTAATATTTGGGTTTCTGTGCAGGCCGGATGTGACTCCGCCCCTTCACCTGTGGAGCAGTCACAGCTGCCAGTGCTTTGTTGATTAGCTTCACAGTTTTTAAGAAAACTCTCCCTGTGTCAGCTTGTCCTGTTTAATGGCGATCTCTGTGTGTTTTGTAAATACAGTTTTTGAGTCTTTATCACAAAACCGTTTGTGGTCCTTCCCTCTGTTTGGATTCTGCGTCACAAGTATCCTCTTTTGTGTAAGTAACCAAACTTGTGTGAAGCGAGAAAAATCTATTGTGTTCTTGCAAGCCAAGTTTCATAGAAAGATGTGGATTAATCCTGAAATGATGATATTTAGCCGGAAGCTTAAATGATTCAACCTCGCAGCTGGAATTTTTATTTTTAGGATTTATATCACATTCTCTGAACATGAACTCATGCGTCCTGCACACTGAGCACAGCAGGACGATGGCTGCCCGTTCTAAATCCCCTCTTTAAAACCGCTGCCCACTGATCTCACAAATGAGGCCCACTTTCATTTAAATCAACCGGATTCCCATTTACCAGCAGCAGAATCCCTTCAGGGCTGATCTCCGGGGCAAAGGTTTGCATTTATTGGAAACCATAAAATATCACAAATCAAAGGCAGTCATTGCAGCTGTTTGTTTCTTCAGGAAACTGAGCAAAGGGAAGGCTAATCACTATTAACAAATATGATTTTATTATTGTTCTATTGAGGATTTGTTTGACCAGCAGTTTGACTGCAGAGATGAGGATTTTTGATTTAAACAGGATGGATTTGTGTCAGTACTATGCAGCTTTGTGTTCAGACCAGAGTGGAAATTTGAGAAAAACAAACCAAACTAAATGTTTAGTTACACCTGCTGTTTTTTATTCATTTCTTTTTATTTTCAGTCCTCAATTAACGGTTTTAATTCAGACTTAAAATTGAGCCTAGTTTTTTTTCATTGACTGCAGAGATATGATTGACATCGGGTGAGAGAGGTTACGGTGAGGTCAATTTTTCTATGTACAGCGTCTGTTGTTGGTCTTATCTCCTCTGGTGTGGCATACACTAGGGGTTGGAGTATCAATAGTATCGATAACAAGGTAACATATTGACACTAGAGTGAAGAGATCAATACTTTCGTCACAGTTTGTCTTCAAAGCCAACAGTAAAGCTTGAATTTACTTGTGGAGTGTATCTGTCTGCAGTGCTTCCAAATTGGGCCAAAACAGTCCAATATGAGGAAATACCTGCCCAATCTGGCAACCAAAACCACGCACTTCCTGCTCTCTCGCTGTTGCTCACACTTTACGTATCACGGTCATTAAAGAACCACATATTTTCATCAACGGTACCAAATAATCACCTTTAATTATAATAATAATAATTAGGGATGATCATTATCGGATATTTTATGTATTTTTATTATAATCAGCGCTTTATATTTCAATCTTATTATTCCGGATAAATACCCGACTAGATGTCAGTATGTCATGAACAGATTACAAAATGTTGTTGCCGTAAAACCCGGCAGATTTCGGCAGCAGTTTAAAGCGGATGCTAACATAAACAAGCTAGCGATGTGGTCACAGATTCAGACTTCCGGGATCAATAACACTTTTAAAAGCACTTTAAAGTGACAGCTAGTGTCTCTATTAGTTTGTCTTAATGTAAACAACCACCTATAAAAGCATTTCAACAGAAGAGTTTTTGTTTGTTTTTAATGCTAAGCCCTTCGTGCTGCAGAGCAGCTGCTAACTGTGCTAAGCTAAGTGCTAGCTCCGTGATTTAACTCCTCAGGACCCGGGATGTTCTTTGATAAGCCTGCTGTATTTATCAGACAGAAATAAAAGTTAATTAAAACGACTACTTGGATAATAAAACCAAAAATGTGATGTCTTAAGTGCTTAAAAAACAAATCACATAATCTTAAGATTTTAAAGCTAAAGTCACTAAACGTTCTCATATGACTAACTATCACTTATATAACAAGTAAATAGTTGTTTTTTTTTAATTTTTGCTCTATTTTTACTTGATTATTAAAGCTACTTCACTGAAATGTCATATTTAAGTTTTTAATGATAAAAGAAGGTTAATTAAATATAAATAAGGAACAACACAAATCTGTTTATTTGATTTGTTCATGTTTTAAATATGTTACAAAAGTATCGGATCGGGACTCTGTATCGGCAGATACACAAAATAGAATGACTCTGAATCAGATCGGGCCCAAAAAAACATCCTTAATAATAACATAATCTTTTTTTTTACCTTTTAAGATGGAATCTACATTTGAACCACAAGTTGCTGCAGGATAATATCAAGAAACTGTATTTAGAGTGAAGTCCCTTCTCCTGAGAGATTATCTTAACACTGATTGAGGGGGTTACTACTATTTTATAAAGTAAACTAGCTAACAGCAGTCAGAAAAAAACTACAAAAATGTGTTCTAGGCCTGCAGCGGCTGCTGCTGCTGCTGCGTTCAGAGGAGCTCTGAATGCTCTGCAGCTCCTCTGAGCACTAATTCATCCATCTGGCTTCCAAATCAGAGCCGCTATCATATCCGCAGAGGTGGGGGGGGGGGATCACCGAGAGCGACACTTTTTACAGTTGGCTGCATTTACAGTGATTATGACTCACTCTGTGTTCATATGTCAGTCTTTCTTTGCAGTGGAAACAGGATGTTTTGTGTTCCGTCTCCACCTAATAACGCATTTAAAAGTGAGGCGTCATTATCTGGAAAAGATGCGGTTGTGCTGCCGCGTCTGTGCAGAGACGTGCGGCCGCGGCTCCACAGATACATCATGAGAGGGAGAACGGCGCTCTGACTGCAATATTCTTACATTTAAAGGACAAACGTAGTGAGATCAGACTGAAGCAGAGTTCATAGAAAACCAGGTTCTGCTTTGAACTGAACTTTCTCCACAGCTCTGTGGATCTGGACGTCTCAGAGATTCTTTTGAACTTTGTCTGTTTTACATGTTGGTCAGATCCTTTAAGTAAAGTTTGTGTTTGTTTAGACAGCAGGTCTTAGAGGTGACCATTCAACGGTATTTATGTGGACCAATGCGTCATTAAAAGTGGACATTTTCTAAGGACTTGCTTCAGTAAATTCAGACACAAAAAAAATAATAATTTGTGCAAAACTTGAGACCTCCTGCTGGTTTTTGACAAATCCTTCCTTATCTGCTGTTAATTACCTGGATCAGGTGTGTTTGGCCAATAAGAGGCTTTAATGGCAGGTTGGTTGGAAAATGTATAGGACCAAAGTAGGGCCTAATTTGCGGGCCAAATTTGGCCCGCTAAAGGTTATTTTTGGTTGTAACTGTGGAAACCGTGAAGTGTTTCCCAAAACTCCATGGCTGTAATTTTCTCTCGACCTCTAAGTGGCGCTGTTAGCACTTTCTTTGCCAGTGGCTATGGGGTGAAACAACCCACAAGTGAGTCAGCTCTTGGTTTTTTTTGTGTTAGAAATTCCTAAGAGACTTCACGATCATTTCTGGTGCTTTGAGCGATCTTTTTAAGCTAGCCAAGATGGAGCGACAACAGCAAATGGATGAAGTCAAAAGACCAGCTCCACGTCTCTCATCAGGATCCCAGTTTACTGTTGTCATTGGAAGATGATTCTGATTTAGCTTGCGCTTGCTTTTCAATTAAAAATGTCCGGTGAGTCCTCGCTGTTAAAGGGTTCAAAGACAAATGTTACTTTTTACCTTAATGAATACAGAATTAAAAATAAATTAAACCATATTCTTTATTTCCTCCTCTTATTTCATGACATGCAAATAAATATTGTATTTGACCCTCTGACCGGGATACCAGTTCGATTTTGGCCTCTCGAGTGAAAAAGTTTGGGAACGCCAGCCTTAAACTATGGTCACATACCCAAAAATGGCCCCATGTGATGACCTGAATGCAAATTTTTCTGCAAAGTAAAAAAGACCAGACCAGACAATTTTTCTTTAAAAGTTGACATCAGTTCACGGCGAATCACCGTCCGGCAGCAGCTCTGACTGGATGACACGTACATGTCTCCGGATGTCGGCTCTCCCTCTCAAGTGCCACCAACCAGCCGTTACATAAAAAGCGGGCCATTCCGCACGCCGGACAGCTGCCATCTACATTTCTAACCACGCCAACGATTTTCTTAAAAATCTGGTGGTGTCGTGAGATCGTGAAGATGTCGATGGCTCCCCATGGCGTGGAGGCAGTGCTGATCGTAGCCTCAGTCTCCACACCCCTTATGGGGGGAAAATGGTCACACCTGTAACCCTAAGGTCATGTACTGCTCGATGAACCCATAGAGCAGAAACGCTTGAGGTGCATTAACTCCAGACCCAGTTTGCGTGTCAAATTCATGTCCGCCGCCTCTCTTTTGACTGATCGCTTTAAGCAACCACCAACGTTTTCTGGACTTCATTCGTTACCACATCATGGACAACTGTGACAGGTTGGCGACCTTTCCGCCCAACCGCATCTGGGTCAGTCTCCGGCAACCCCAGCAGGTTAAGAAAAATTCAAGATGAAAATCCTCGCATCGAGCGCCATATTGAATCTCTTTTTCTACCCTTTCCCACAACGTCACGTGCCCAAAGCTGAGTCCCTGATTGGTTGACGTGCCATGCCTCAGATCGGAACTGTATATGGACTTAACATTGAAACTCGACGCCCCTGTCGCACGAATCGCGTCGGCTGTGAATGCATCATCACTCATTTAAACCAGGAGCGTCCAAGGTCGGTCCTCGAGGGCCGGCCTCCTGCTGGTTTACTAGAAATCCTGCTTTATCTGCTACTGATTACCTGGATCAGGTATGCTAAGGAGCCCTCGAGGTCCAACTTTGGACATTCCGGATTTTAAGTCTTACTTGTAAAAGCGTTCTCCGAGGTCTTTTAATTATGATTTTGAGCCCAAATAAAAAGAGTGAAGTTATGGTATAAGTTTATTTCTAAATTGTGGGTGAGACTGTTGGTGTGGAGCTACCCCCCCCCCCCCTTTCCCTCCCCATGGCTGAAAACTCAAAACAGAAGTAAAGAGATGTATTTTTGAGCTGAATTTTCTTTATATCAGAAGAATGCCACAAAGGACACGTCAAAAACACATTTTCATCGGAGTAAGTCTTTATAAAACTTGTTTCTGATCTCTTTAGTTGTTGAAAGTGACTCAATATGAGGATTAAATTAAATTTCTGTGAGAAGAAATTGAAATATTTCCATCTTCTTTGTTCTTGAAGCTGCAGAGCTCAGCAGCACCTGCTAGATAAGATAAAAAAAGAAATGCCAAGAAAGTCAGAACTTTCCAGTTAAGCGTGTGCGGGCAGATCAGGGGTGACTAACGCTGCTTTACTGTAAGACCGGCCGTGCGCCCCTCCTCCAATGCAAACGTTACTCAGTTTACAAATTCCTATGATGCCCACGGACAGGCTGATCAATATCTGGGATCATGGAGCCCTCCGACTGTGAGGCCGAGAGGCTGATGCCACGGCGCTGGAGCGGTTCCAGCGCCACGCTGACATTGATGATTCTTCCAGAGGATATCTGAGCTTCCCCCTCTGAAGCTGGCTCCGAATTAAAAAGCCAAGATAACGGTCGGGACCGGGAAAACGCACGCTCACGCCGTCAAAGTCACCTTTCCCATCTCTGCCAATTACAGTAAGTTCTGTGAGGTGGCTTGGCCCGACATCACACATCAGCGCTGGAGACGGATTCCAGCTCTGCACGGCAGCTGCTTTCTGCCCGAGATAACAAATTAAATCGTCTGACAATATGTCTGCGCGCTAAAACGCAGACTCGCTCGCTTTTATTTTATGAAGTCTCCGTCTTCATTTGAAGATCCATCAAGCTCTGTGTTGTAAAATTGAAGCGCTTTGGAGAAAACGGAGACGACAAGGGACTTCAAAGCTTCCTGCAGGCGCCAAGCTCGACAGATTCTTGTTCCACAAGTCGCTGTGGAACAGTAATGATCAGAAATGCTTTATATTTGGTTTGTGACTGAATGGATGCTCCATGCAGGGCCCAGCACTTCAAACCTGAGCTGCAGGGCATCATAGGACTGTTGAACCAACTGAGGAACAGAGGAATCTGCAGCAGATCTCAAGTGAGAAAAATTACAGCCATTGAATAATTGTTCTCCTGGTGACAAAAAGTCCCATTTTAAACAATAAAAAAAAGGTGCAACTCGGAAATTACACCATTTTTTTTTTGCCATGTTTAAAAACTGCATTTGTGTTTAATTTCTGCAGCACTGTTACTGAAATGAACGTTAGATTAATGTCAAATGTTCACAGAAATATGATGGTTTTGACTCTGTACATCAGGGGTGTCAAACTCAAATACCCAAAATCCAAAACACACCTCAGGTCGCGAGCCGAACAGGACAAAAATGTACTGAAAGAAACTAAAGCTAAATTTTTAGAGCTTTATAACTGTAACTTTTTTTTAAGTTTTATTTTATTTTAATTTTTCAAAGTACACAATGTTTTACAAGATTCATGTATCAAAACAAAATTTTAGTTAGCATATGTGACCTTTGACAATTACCACAAAAAGGAAGAGAGTGCAAACAAAAGTATAAAGAAAAAAGAAATAAAGTAAATAGACCAACAAAATAAAATAATAATAAATAAATAAAACAGGCATGCAAAATGGTGACTGTAAAAACAATTTACATCACTTACATTGTAAGAATTCTAAGAACGGTTGCCAAATCTTACTAAACAGTTCTGGTTTGTTTCTTCTATTGAATCTTATGTGTTCTACTTTAGCCACAAACATCATTTCATTCAACCACCTCTCAAAACGGGGCAGAAGGAGACTTCCATTGTAACAAGATTAGCTTCTTTGCAGCCAGCAGACCCATTGTAATCAGCTGTTTCTGGTGACAGGAAAAAGATTGTAACGAAACAGGTGATCCAAGTACTGCTAGTGTACTCTCCAAAGGCACCTTCTTCCCAAATTGATTAGTAAACCAGTTAAATATTTGGACCCAATAAGTTTTCAAAATTGGGCAATGCCAAAATGCATGTGCAAGTGACGCTCTGGCGGCTCCACATCTATCATATGAGGGTGATACAGAATTATAGATTCTATTCAGTCTAAGCTTAGAAAAATGTAATATAACTGTAACTTTTTAACATAATCATGAACTAGATATATAGCATTACCTGTGATATGGCTAGTGTGAATGCTGTAAGCTGAATCTGGCCGCTGAAAACACTGAAGCTGATAGCCAGCTAAAATATTAACTAAATGCCAAATTAGCCTAAAAAAACTAAAGAAAAGAACTTAGGCTAACCAAAACAGCTTTCATGTAGCTGAAAAAATAGCTAAACTTAAAAATATCCTAAAAAACAGAAAATTAGCCTAAATTTGCCAAAACGTCCAGCATGTAAATCTCAGCTAAACTCCAAAACAGCCTTAAAAAATAATTTAAAAAAAGCCTAAATTAGCGAAAACAGCTAGCATGTAGCTAAAATATTTGCTAATCTCCAAAACAGCATAAAAAAAATCTTAGTAAATACCAAAATAGTCCAAAAAGCTAACAGAATGCTAATTTTTAACACTTTAGAACTATAACTTAACATAATTATTAATAATAAAAATATAGGAATATTATTACAGAAAAAACTGAATTGAACCTTAAATAAATTTCTATATTTTACTCTCCATAAAAACATATTATGTCAACATTACACAAATTCGACATCAGGCCATTGATAACTATAAAATAAAATAATCTGGAGGGACGGATAGATCTACTCGGTGGGAAATTTGCTTTTTGCGCTTAAGTGCTTTTAAGTTCATTCATTGAAGTCTTAGGTTTCTGCTTCAAGCATTCAAATCTGAGCTCCTGAACATTTAATGTCAATTAATCTGTTCAAATTTAAAAAAAATGTAATAAATTTAATCAATTCGTCAATTTTTCAATAATGTAAACTCAATAAGGAAAAATGAGCAAAAGAAATGCTTAAAGTTTCTAGAGTCTCACAGAGCATTAAGTTGTTAAAGATTTATACTCACTAAGCTTTGGAATAGAACAACACAGCTTTTGTAATAAAGACCCACTCTGATGAAAATGATGTCTTTAAAATGTTCTTATGTATTAAGAAAATTGATCTCAAAATAGCATTTCTGAGTTTTTCTTTATTCAAATGAATCATTTTCCTCGTCTGAGCTGGATTCTCGATCACAACTGTATGGCTAGTTTGTTGCGTTGGAGTGAGGGGCTGTAAGCTAGCAGGAAAGTGTATAAACAGATGATTATTTCTAATGAATTACTGCAAAAACATTGTCCTAAAAATGACCAGATTTTTAGTTTTAGCGTAATAAAATCATAATTAAACAGATCAAAAGATGATTAGAGTTAAAGATAATAGTTGATCACTAGTTTAAATGACTTTAGCAGCACTAAAAAATGCACTTAAGAACCAGAAATGGAGAAAATGCTCAAGTGACCAAAGCCTCCTTCTATGTGTGGATCACTCACTTTCAGCACAG
This sequence comes from Oryzias javanicus, assembly GCA_003999625.1. Lineage (NCBI taxonomy): Eukaryota > Metazoa > Chordata > Actinopteri > Beloniformes > Adrianichthyidae > Oryzias > Oryzias javanicus. Next base: position 24,335,972 of record CM012444.1, read on the forward strand.
AAATCTGTGTTCATGCGGTCTGCTGTTGCCCCCTCCCGCACTACCTCCACAGCTTCCATTATATAAAGACCTCTCCGAGGGGAACGAGCAGGTAGCTGCTGATGCATCGAGGACGCTACCTGCATGCAGAGGCGCTTCTTAATTATGCAGAAAATATTCAGTTATCTGCCGAATTAACAAATTCCTGCAGAATGCAAAACGTGCAGAACGCGAGGAGATGGATGACGGCGGTTTGGGAAGAAACGGGTTATAATTGGCACGTCTCTCCATCATTAATATTGATGAGACAAACTTTCCGGAACTCTTTTGATTGTTGTTTCTGCATAAGTATGGAACAGTCTTCTGTATGCGGCAGCTGTGATTGGCTGCTGCTCCACATGACTGCATCAGTCAGGTTCTCTAATGACCGTGGAGCCACAAGAAGAAGCTCGAGAGTAAATAAAACACTACTAAAGATAAATAATGTGATTAATATGGACAGTGGCTATTCATTTGACTAATCTGGAACGATTTAGGATTAAATCCCTCTCCATGACAGTTTGGATTACTTGGAGCTGCTGCAAAGCTGTTTTTAGAACGTTTTAAGTTAGCAGTTTTTAGAAGGTTGTCGAAGGCATCCATCCAGAGTTGGAAATTCAAGTTTTTCTTTTGTAAGGGTGTCGCGATTCGTTTTACGGTTCGATTCCTGTCATGACTTGCGGCAGCCGATCCAATTGAATCCGATTCACAGACCTAAACCGGATCCAGGAAAATCTTTATCCAAATTTCCACCAGTGGTGCTATTTTATTTTATTCTATTCTATTCTATTCTAACTCTCAGAGTGGGAGAGATTCTTGTGGATCGTCTGTGCTCCTGTTTTTGACCGTGGACCGCGCCTCTGGCTCGTCTCGGATGTGGACTTGCCCCAACCCGCCCTCCAGTCGTATCTAGTAGTTGTAGTTGTAGAGTTAGATAAGCTAATTCTTCTATAATAGTCCTGGTAAATCATCCGTCCGTCCTGGGAGAGGATCTCTCCTTCATGTGGACATTCCTGAAGTTTCTTCTTTTTATTTCTGGAATCAGGTTTTTTTTTTAGGAGTTTTCCTTACCAGGAAGGAGGGTCTAAGGACAGAGATAACCAGTTTAATTTAGTCTGTTTAGTTTAGCAGATTGGTATTGTTTATATTTTATGACAGACCTTCTACTTCCGTACAATTACCGGCATTAAGTCAATTTTTTTGTGATGCTATATAAATAAAGTTTTATTGAACTTCTCTGTTCACCGTTTTGAATCAGGATTGACGGTGAGTTTTAGAGGAACTTCTGTTCACATCGCCTTTAAGTCCCTCTCCAATCATTAAATTACAATGATGTCGTTTTTGCCCAAATTAAAAACCTGTGTTGTTTTCTTGGACATAGTTTCTGCAGAGTGGCAGAAGATCTTTAGAAATTCTCCTCCGACTTGTATGCAACATCCATATGTTTACATTCATCAGAATGGAGCTACTTGCTTCTACGAAACACCTACAAACTTTTTCAAACTACATTTTTTCAAAATGCTTCATATTCGAAATCATTTTAATAATAAATATTCAGAAATGCACAAAAATATTTTCAAATGTTTCATTTTCATCTTGCCTTGAACACGGTTTCGGCTAATACCCTCTTCTGGTTCTCCTAATGCCCCTCAGCAGCCCCCCCCCCCCCCATCAGCCTCCTCCTTGCCTTTAAATGGCAGAATGATTCATTTGTGGCGATTGATTTCTCCTCCTGTGGGGGGTGATTTAGTTTGAGAGGGGGTCAGGGAGGGAAGACGATGAGGTGGAGCAGACTTGGGGAGAGGTTTGTGTGTGTTTAGACGGTGGAGGGGGGGGGGGGGGTCACATCCCGTATTCAGCGTGGTGCCTCTCTGCAGTTCTTTTTTTCCCAATCTTTAATGTACGGGGGGTGGGGGGGGGGCAGTAGTTGCAGTCTAGATGCGTCAAACCCATAGCACCCCCCCCCCCCATCTTGGTGGCGATTGGCAATTCACTGAGTGTCCACATGTCATGTCTTGCCCCTGCTGCAGCGGCGAGCAGCACGGCATGCTGGGAGGAGGAAGATGGCTGGACTATCCATCTCCCTGCTCCATTAAATCTGTGTGTTTTAACCCCCCCCCTCCCGTCATGGCCTAAAATGAGAAAAAACCTCATCTTCAACGCCATTTTTACCGCCGTCTTCCTCTGAAGCTAAATCCCCCACACAGCAAATTTAATATAGAGGCCCCCAAAAAGCAGTGAAGGGGGGCTCGGGTCAGGGAAGATGACAGGCTCTCTGATCGGCACTTCATTCTGTTGGGTAATCGTTTTAATTAAGCCCGTGTGTGCTTAGCGCTCGCGCCGATGAGCCCCGTCTCTCGGCGTCCTACGAGCACATTTCTGACGGATGACGTTTGGAGAAGAGCGTGACCTACATTTCCATATGAGAAGCACACACACACACGGCACGTCAGACCCCGCGCCGCTAACGATAGCGTTTAAACGTGTGCGGCAATCAGACGCTGTCTGTTCTGTCGAATGACATTTCAAGGGCACGTGAACAGAGGGAGCGACAGGCGAGGAAATCAAACGGGCATCAGTGAGGACACCTGGGTGGAGGGAAATGTTAGCCTCTGCTAGGACTGGAAATCACTCGAGACAAAAACTGATCAGAGATCGGGTGTTTTTAAAGTCAGAAATGAGGAAAAGGAGGAATTAGTGCAAGAAAAGACGTGCTAGCAGCAGAATAAATATTTGTAATCTCCGGTAATAACCACGTCCAAGTTTTTATTTTGGCATTCCTGGTGGGATTACATAAATTTAATAGGGAGGAAGAAGTAATCAAATTAATTCAATGGGTTTTTCTATATGTACAAATACACATATGTATATTTATGATTCACACTAATTGGAATGTTAAAAATAAAGCATCAGTTTCTTTGATTTAATTAATATCTTAGATTAATTTGATGAATCTGTAATTTAATTTCATTCTTTATTGCTGAAATTCCTTGGAATCAATCGATCAATCAAGTGTCTTTTGATCGTTCATCTAATCTTTTCTACCTAAGATGACCAATGAAACGGAGCCATACAATCTCTTTTTTACCAATCAACCAACAGGAGAATGTTGAAGAAAAAAGTGGATCTATGAACATCAGGATCACTGATACATTTCTGAATTTATTAGATTCAGGTTGAAAATTGTCTTAATTTGATTGAAACTCTGATTCAGAAATTTTGTAAAAATTCTATTTAAAGCTGGTAATCAAGTAAGGCAGGGTTTCTGGAAGCTGGCCCTTCAGGCCTGGATTTGGATACCCCCCCTTTGGACTGTGCAAGGAGCCCATTGGTGCTGTGCGTGATGCGTCCGTGCTCCTTGCGTGCAGTGCAGCCTGCCTGTTAGATGTTAGTAATTAGACAATCCAGGTGTAGTTTGTGAGGACATTCTACTACAGGGGGGTGAAACTCAATTGCACCGGGGGCCAAACCTTATGTCGCGGGCAGAACAGGATAAACATTGATTGAAGACACTAAAACTTTAAAAAAACAAAACTTTTTAACACGGTCGGAACGTCGAGACGCGGCTGTTACCGGTACCTTAACCCTAGCCTGGTCTGTGTCTGGTAAAGTGTCCAGAACCAGTACTGATCTGTGTCCGGTGCCGGGTTTAGGTTAGGGTTAGGATACCAGTGCGGTCCAAATCCCAGTACCCGACTGGCACCGGTTTGTGGCCCGGAGGTTGGGAAGCCTTGATTTAATTGGACAAACGACGAGTAGGCGACACCAGAAATGTAATTTTTTTTACGAGGAGGAGTACTTCACCATACATCAATATGTGATCACTTGAGAATGTTGCAATATATGTTACCAGCGTAAGAGAACATCGGGCCGTTAATAACAAAAATATAAAAACCTCTGGTGGGCCGAATATAATCACCCATCGGGCCGGATCCGGCCCCCGGCCTTGACTTTAACATGTTCTACTGTCACTTGTATATCATGTCCACGCCCCATCCATGCAACATTTGGGCAGGTTCAGTAGGGAGCCAAGACTCATACCATACTGAGGACTAGAGTGTGGGTAAGGATACTCCCATTCACAAACGCATTCACACTCTGGTTGTGGCTCCACGGCACCAACCTTCCACCAGAGGCAATTCGGGGTTCAGGGTCCTCCCCAAGTACACTTTGACAAGGCAGGAATCGTACCTGCAGTCTTCTGATAAGAAGATGGTCATATGTCATAAGTGTGTGTTACAAATCCTTCACAATACACACATCACACACAACAATGGTATGCTCCATTGTCATGATGTCCCTTGAGGTGACCGTAGAAGTCTCAAGATGTGGCCCCTCCTCTCTACCCAGACAACCCAAAAACTCGCCGTACCCGTACGGGTCAACCCACCACCCCATATGAGAGCACGTTTAAGGCTTCACACACAAAGATCATCTACAAACAGGTGCTCCCATTCCACCAATGAGAAGAGTTTTTGAACTGTAGGAGAGAAGGCCCGCCCCTCAGGAAAAACATGCAACCTTCACACAGCTGGGTTTTGAACTCTACATTGCTCTGAGGCGACATTAATAGTCTGTTTTGTATGTAAAGAACAACAAAAAATCGTTGAGCCCAGTGATGGATTGACCATCTGTCCAGGTGTGTCCCGCCTTCATCCGACAGTAGCAAAACGACCCTTTGACCCCATGAAGAAAGCAAATGGATGGAAATTTTATGTTATGTGGATGTTCAAGATCCATTTATTTTCACTGAAACTGACCCTCGCTTATAACCATGAGTCTGGTGTTAAAAACCAACAGGTTGCTTAGAATCTGATAAGTAAGTAAGATACAATAGAATGATGGATACTATTGGTTAAATACTATGGATAGATAGACACCATGGACAGATACTAAGACTAGATAGATAGATGGAGTGATCAATAATATGGATGGATAGATACTATAGATCAGGGGTATTCAACTCCAGGCCTCGAGGACCGCATTCCTGCAGGTTTTCCAACATACCCGGATCTGGCATGCTCCAATTGGTTGGACACACCTGAACCAGGTAATCAGTCATGAGTAGAGTTTGGATATCTGGAAATTATGCAGACACTGTGGCCCTCGAGGCCTGGAGTTGAATACCCCTGCTATAGATAGATGGTTAGATATTATGGACTGTTGACCCTAAGAACTTGAAGTCCTCTACCTTCTTCACCTCTGCTTCCAGTAACCTCACTGTTCAGTTCCTCTCATTTATACACAGATTATACGGTTTATTTTACTTATTCTCTCATTTTCAGAACCTATAAAGTTCAATGACATCATACTTGGCCAAAATGGCGACAACCTTGGAGAGGATAACATCGGACTTTAGGTCAGACCAGTTAGTGGTGTTCATATCTTGTTGTTCTATAGTTCTTATGTTCTTCATACAGTCACTGGCCAGGACGTACCCTTTCATGAAGGTCCAGAAAGAGAACAGAGTTTGGAGAAGCTACATATTGGTCCTAGACTTATGTTTCACAGTGAAAAACTCATATCTCACATAAAGTCAGCAATCGCATGATTCCATGACCTCAGATCACGCAACTTATTCTCATCCACAACTCGTTACGTATTGACGTTTGGTTAAGGACTCTTCTGCGGCACTTTTTCACATTTTGAGTGTCTCCATCTCGTCGTTTTGTGGCGTGCCGATTGTTCGTAGAATCAAGGGTCCGCAACCCTTGTGACGCGGTACAGGATGCAGTACTGAATGCACACTGGTCCTTGCAGACGCGTCCAGAACCAGTACCCTAACTTAGTACTGCACTCTAATCATAACCTGCTACTGGCTTGTTCCCGGTACCACGTCTGGTACCGGTTCGGGTCCAGTATTGCATCTGGCCTGGCTTCAGGTTAGGATTAGGGTTCCATTACTGGGTTTGTGTACTGGTGCGTGATGCGTCACAGTACTGGACCGGTTCTGGTTTGCAGCATGGAGGTTGGGGACCTGTGATTTAACAGGTTCAGCCAGCAACAATGAGTTGGGGAAACCCAAAATGTCAAAAGGTGACGCGGATGGGTCCTTAACCAAACGTCAGAGGTGAGAATTTGTTGGATCTCTACGTTCAGACATGGAAAACGTTTTACTCCACAGCTGAGGGGAAATTCTCTCTTTGGAGAGGTCAGCCATGTTTCTGTGACGGGAGGGAGATTGGTGGAGGAGGGATCATGATATGGGGGTCTTGTTCAGGTTAAATCCAGCTAAATAAAGATGGTACCGTATACTTTCTAAAACCTAATTGTAAGAATAGGTTTTGACCACAGAAAAACTAAGTGGAATATTAAAGTTTCTATCAAGCAAAACTGTTTTTTGGGTTTCTGAGTCACGACAAATGCCAGGAAGTGATAAAACTAACAGGTGCTACTATTTATGTGAGTAAAAGTACAGATCAAGTCACTAACTATCACTGCTGCTGCTGTTCTTCATGATATGATTCAAATTCGCGTTCATGAGACAGAAACGCACTGTGCTGATAAATAGGAGTTATTCTAATCTTGCAGATCGTTCGAAGCACTTTTCACTTCAGGCTTTGTTCACACGTGCACTCTCCCTCCTGACCAGGACGTCCGTCACAGCAGGGAGCCGGAAAGAAGGAGCTTTTTGTCAAATACGCTGAACTAATCACTTATCACAGACGGACAGGGACAGAGTCGAGTTTATTCTGCTTCAACTTACAAGTTTAAGACAACCAGTAAGGGAAGACTGACAGGTTAACGACGGTTTCTATGGGAACACGTCTGTGTACGGGAGAGCTGAAGCACAGCAAAGTGAAGAAGGGACAACATTCAGAATAAATCATATCTCTTTACTGGTATGGACAGAAGATTTCTATATACTACTGTAAAAAAGGGACATTCTGTTTTTAAAAATCAAAACAATTCCAAAAAAACAAAAACAAAAGAAAATGTTTCGGAAAGCAAAAGTAATTTTCAGGAATCAAAATTAAATTTAAACAATTGGAAACCGAAAAGTTTAACATTAATGACGTTTTTTCTCCTTTTCAACGGGAAGTTATTTGACGATATGTTCCGACAGAAGATCCGTTTCCCGTTTCAGATATTGATCAATCAACTTTTTGCCAGAGTTCAGGCATCCTTCTGTTTTCTCTCTTCTTCAAAACTTAAACATCATCCTCCAATGCCATAATATCTACTAGATCAGTCCCTCCAGATTATTTCATATTTATTAATGGCCCAATGTTATTTTGCGCTTCTTTCTAACTTGTATAATTTTGACAAAATATTTATTCATGGAGAGTATAACATTGAAAGTTATTTGGGTTTAAATTGATTTATTTTGGAATAAGATTCCTAGGTTTTTATTATTCATAAATTATTGTAAAAAGTAAAAAAAAAATTGCATTCTGCTAGCTTTTTGGACTATTTTGGTTTTTATAAGATTTTTTTGGCGATTTTTTTTTTTTTTTTTTTTTTTTTTTTTTTAGTTTAGCTAATATGTCAGCTGTTTTGGCTAATTTAGGCTTTTTTAAATTTTGAAGCAATTTTGAAGTTCAGCTATTTTTCAGATGTTAGCTGTTATGGCTAACCTAAGATCTTTTATTTAATAATATAATATTTTAACCAGCCATCAGCTTCAGTGTTTTCAGCTATCAGCACTAGCAATCTTTATCGGCAAATTCAGCTTACAGCATTCACACTAGAATTATTGCAGGTAAAGCTACATTTCTATTTCATAATTATGTTAAAAAGTTACGGTTTAAAGTTTTAGAAAATGTAGTTTTAGAGTGTTCGATAAATGGTTCGATTTAAGGTTTGTTTTGTGTGATTCAGTTGCTTTAATATGTTTTTGCATGGAGCAATTTGTTGATTTGCACTTCAGGGCCACCGTACTTTGAAGTTCTTGGGCTTCAACAAAAAGGGGAACTTCAGAAGCTCATGAAAAGCACAGAAAGGCGCTAGATCTACCAGTGTACACATACTGTACATCACAGTGTAGGCCCTCGTGGTAGTGATGTAACAACATGACACATTACAAAGACGCACAACTGAGCACGGCTCTCAACAACTGAACAGACGAGCAGAAATCCCGGACAACATCTGCAGCCTTTTCCAGGTGAGAGTGCGTCTCCTTCTCACCCGCCGCCGCCTGCCGCTCTGATCACGAGAGACACCCTGTCCTGGAAAGCGATCTGAGGGAGCAAAGAGAAGCCACGTCGCTTTTCATTAAAAATTCATCCTGTTCCTTACAGCTTCAGGAACACAGACACATGAAGGTGAGCGCTCACACAATCGCAGAAGAGAGGGGGAGGAGAGCGGCAGCATGCTTCACTGGAAATTACATCATCCTCCTCAGTGGACACACCAACACCTCGCGTATCCTCGGCCACGTTGGGACGACGACGCTGGCAGCTTCGTTTGGACAAATTCCCTGATCTGCTGATGAGCAAGGCATTCACACCTTTGCTTTAATCCAGGTGGAAATCAGCAGCAGCGTCAGCAGCTTGGCTTTGTCTCAGTCACATCCCTAAATGAATAATTGAGCGTCAGCTTTTCCTTGACACCAAGTTTAGATCGTTTCTGTGAGGAACTAACAATTGAATGTGCCGGTGAATAACAAAATAAAAAAACAGAAGTCTAGCATACATTTAAAATGACATTCGGTCCCATCGGTCAATGTCAAAGAAGCGTCTGCAGAGCCTTTTGAGGAGTAAAGCCAGTTTACACCTTAGTACACTGGTTCTTAACCTGGGTTCGATCGAACCCCAGGGGTTCGATGGGTTGATCTCAGGGGTTCGGCAGTAGGGTTGGGCTCCGAAGTTCGGTTCCAAATAGGAACCGTTATGATTTATGCGGTTCAGCCAAAACCGAAAGAAGCTGCTGCTAACGGTGCAGCATGTCGGTGTCAAATTTCATCTGTTTGTGGACATGTCAATCATCTATACTCACGTCAGTAGTATGAAATCCCAGCCAGTCTCTTTTATGTTCCTACAATTGTGGGCGGGCTCATATAAAGTTGCTGACTAGACGAAAGCGCGCACGCAGCTCTTCCATGTGTGTCTGCATATCACATTTACCAATCAGGAACTCATGGGATCGTGATGTTTTCAGGGACCCGATCATCGGACAGAATATTGATCCTATGCGAGTGTTTTTGATTGTTTGTTCTGCGGCGGTGTTGTGTTCATGAGTTCGCGCCATCTCCTGTTAAGGAAGGTATTAATGTTCTGGAGACCTGCAGTCAAGGAGTTGTTTTGTCTATTCATATCAGAAATTAAGCCAGAGAAAACCTGAAGACGCGTCATCCTCCTTTATTTGAACGCCACGCCGAGAAACGGGCGAGGTGTTCAAGGACCAGAGGAACGTGGGAGACGCCCGTTACACTGGCTCCATACGCTGGGAGACAGACGATTACTGCGCAGGGCGCAAAGCTGGAAGCCCGGAGCGACTCCCCGGCCCAAGCGCGGGGAGCGCAAGCACCCAGCTTGGCTCTCCTGCACTTGGATGTTTTATTAGTTTTCGTCGAAACAATAATAAAAAGTCCCCTATTTTTTTTTCCTCTCGAGTTAACGCAGAAAAGCCGTCAAAACTCAGTCTCACAAACGGCGGAGTCACCTGTCATGCAGGGCACCCCCCAAAAAATGTTTGACAGGCAGCAAACAGTGAATTTGCGGCGCATAAAAAAAACAAGCCCAACCCTATTCAGCAGACACACTTGAATTATCGTGTGATTTTATGATGACTCACACATGTAATTTGTTGTGAGTTTATCCATTTTGTTGGTTTTGAACAAGGTGATGTTCATGCACGGCTCATTTTGTGTACCAGTAAAAAAACTTGTTTCTAGATTCAAAAAAAAAAAAAAAAATGTCACCAAAGAGGGGTTCGGTGAATGCGCATATGAAACTGGTGGGGTTCGGTACCTCCAACAAGGTTAAAAACCACTGCCCTAGTATTAGTGTTGTGGGAGTGAGGATATAAGCGAGTCTGGGGGTCTTCAGGTGGGAACGCTCAAACATTTAGAGTTTTGTTGAGTTTGAGGGTCTTAGCTCTTTTTCTTTACTCATACCCCATCATTTTTGAAACACAAGTAGCTAAAAAAAACCAACAAAAAACATCATTAATTGCTGGTTAACTCAAACTATTATCTTGATAAATACCAGGTTACAGTATAGAGATGAGAAGGAGAGAAGAGGAGAGTGAACAAAGGAGCAAATGTGTCCATTGAGAAGTTACCATAAACTGAACCCGACTGGTTTAGGATTATCGGCAACGCCAGCTTCCAAAGAAGAGATGAGGAAAAGCAGGAGACAAATCTATAATGCTGCATTCACTCTAGACATGTATGTGTACATTTGTTAATCGCAGTGTTTTACTGTGAAAAATTGGTTATATTTTGAAAATAAACCTGGTTTTCTCATGTATTTTAATGCAACTTCCTTCCAGAATGGACGCCGATCTTGCACACAAAATGAACCGGATTCAGGAACGATCTGCTGTACGCCGCAAGCCTTCAACGGAGGACTGCGGCGCCCCGCGCCTGGTGTGAGTCACACCGTAGATCAACATGGAATGGAAGCGGCTTCCGTCCCGCGCTGCGTCCAGTGTGAACCAGGCGTTGCGATCTTAAAACTAGTTCCGCTCCCTCGTGGAGGTCTGTGCGCGTGTGGAGCTTCTGCTCAACAGCTTTATTGATTTAGATAGATAGATACATAGCTTTATTAATCCTTTTGGGACGTGCCCGCAGGGAAATTGAAAAAACTAAATTTTTCACACAGCATTGGTAAATATGACTTAAATGGCACTTAAAGACAAATAAGTAAATGTAAAAGTATAAAATGTGTAAGACAGAGAATATAGACAAGTTAACAGTAAGTAAGTAAGTTATTAATTATAATTTGATTATTATTATTTATTAAGTTTTAAAGTTCTCTCATTTTGAATTATAAATCACACAATTATGCAAATATTTATGAATATTCCCATTTTTATTTATACATGACATGAGTGGTGTGTCAAACTGTTTATCAAAAAAAAAAAAAAAATTAAATATATAATCATTGTTATTTGGTGCCCCCTGCCATCAGGGAACCTAGGCAGCTGCCTAGGTCGTCTAAGCCCAGGGCCGGCCCTGGTCTGCAAATTGACTTAACGTTGAAAGTTAACGACGCTGTAAATATCGTCTGCTGTGAATCCATTTTAAAAACTTGCAAGAGGAAACCAAGTCTAACCCTTTAACATTCCCCTTTCACGCAGTTAACATAACTCCAGTGGATTCTGAAGCAGTTTTATGCCATTATGCAACACTTTAGGTTAGTTATTCTGCATATCGGTGCAAAGCTAATACTAAAAAAGTTTCTTTTCTCTGCATCAGAATCTGCTGATTCACGTCGACTGTGTAAACACTCCAGGAGTCACACTATGTCAAAGAGTTTGTGTTATTTTTGTTGTGAGAGCGTTAACAAGCATTCCTTCAGAATCTAACAGACACCTCCAGCATCTCAGATTAACCACCAAACCCAGAGAAGGCACCAGTACAAACAAGAAAGAAAACTTTCAGAGTTCACTAAACCTCCAGGTTTAACTCAAAACCAACAGAGTCTAAGTAAGTTAAACTTGAGCCTCGTGCGCACCAACTTCTAAGATGAGAAGTGCCCCACCCCGACTCCACCCCCACTCCTCAGCTCCTCGCTGGAAGTTGAAGTTGGAAGTCGCCCCTTTCCTCGCCTCCTCGTCATCTCTGAATCGAAGCCGTTTTCCAGCAGTCTCGCTGACAGATACGGTCTCATTACAACTGTTTGTTGTCCCAACAGCACCATTTGCTGTGACAATTGGGTCTGCCAGGCCTGTCGACTGCAGTAAATACTCACTCTGGAGAGCAGTAAACACGACCATCTGAGCGGCGTCGCGCTGACAGGAGGCTCTGATGTCCTCGGAGCCCCAAAGGCCAAAATGGCGCCTCGGGGGGCTTTAACATGGCCACCCAAGGACATGAAAACAGCAGCTGCAACTTTTAGTCAGTGCCCAGCTTATGCTAACTCATACAGCAGATCAAATGTTAGTGAAGGAAGCAAAGTTCCTTTAGCTCAACGTATTTAGCTAATGTTCACATAAAGAAAGTAAAGAAGTGGCTGACTTAAACCGTTAGTTAAAGCAAATTTTTAAACTTTTCTTTGGTTTGAGTCACTTGAACCAAAAGTTTCTCAAAATGTGTAAATATGTTGATAACATTTCTTTACAACCCTTTAGGAATCCTCTGCAGAAAATGTTCTGTCTCTTTATTATGTATTAAAACATTTTTACCAAAATGCCGAAGCCGATTAATCGACAAATTTACACTAAAATCACAAATTATTCATATAAATATATCAAATAAATATAATATAGCAGAGGAGTGTATTATTTTAAATTTTCAGTCTTAGAAACATGGCGCTCTGACGACAACAATATCGTGCAGTTGTTAGAATGACATAATCAGTTTAATAACATTAAGTATTAATAAGTCCTGACTGGAAATACTCAAAGGGTGATGGAAGGGTTAAACATTTAAACGATGATAATTTTATAACTACACTGCAAACAAACATCTACACTGTAAATAAAATAAATGGACTAAAAATAGTTTTTATCTGTGTATTTATTCCACTAGTATTTTTTACTGAAAAGTTTTCTTGAAGTAAATTTCATATTGTGATGTATTTTTTATCTACCGTTGTATTTTTCTGCTTCCCAGGACGTTATTGTAAGTACAAACATGTGTTTTAATGGTTACCCGGTTAAATGAAAGTAAAATAAAAAATGATCTAATATCCTATTTTTTATATAAACTGTTATTACCTTTTTTTTTTTTTTTTTTTTTTTTTATAAATCTATAGATGTTCTGTACAGAGCCCCTAAAGGAACATCAGAATGAAAAGAAAAAAAAATTCTGGTTACTATCTGGTATGAACCAGATTCTATCTGGTGAGCACCAGCTACTACCTGTTTTTTCCTAAAAAAGAAAAAATTTTTTGGTTACTATGGTGTGAACCAGATCCTATTTGTAATATTTAAAAAAAATATATACATATATATGTATATATTTTGGGTAATATTTGGTACACACCATATAATATTTGTTTTATTTCTAAAAGAAATAAAAAAAAAGTTTTTGGTTACTATCTGGTGTGCACCAGATACTATATATATTTATTTTATTTTTTTTATAAAAAAAAAAAACCCTAGAGGGATATCGAAGTTGGCTCTGTAGTTCTAACAGTCATATTATAGAATGCACCAGAGTTTAAGTTTAATGGGATTAATATGACGTGTTATAAATATCAAAATAAAAATTATATTTCATCTAAAATAATGACTTTATTGCAGCAATGTGAGCCTACACAGCAGTGAAAGGTTGTTGCATTATAAGATTATTTTAATGTATACTATGTATTCAGCCAATCACTGCTTCCTATTTTTTCTGACATTTTTTCTCTTTCTCATCTTGTTTTTAAAAATGCAATCACAGAATCTATATTTAATTCCCCTTTTTAAAACTAAGATAATTTTTTATGAGTTCTGGATACAAGAATTAATTTAGATGTTATATATTTTTTAAAAAGTTCATTTGATAGGGATGGGATCATACAAGTTCACTTCCTCCAACTCCTATTCAAGCAATTAATCAAACTTTAGTGAATAATTGCTGTACTTAAGTAATCAAATGTGACATAAGTCTGTCTTTGCTTTAGTTTGTTTGTTTTTTTCTTCTTATCATTGCATTTCATTGTTTATGTAATAAGTTTGAAAAAATCTGCATGATTTATTTGTCTTGCTTTAAATTTATGATTAAAATAAACCAAAATCAATCCTCAGTTTCTTTATCTTATCAACGAACTTAAGAAGTGTTTATCAATCCAGAAACATTTGTATGTTGAGGCCTCATAAATAAATCTGCTTATTAGCTTTTCTTAGGCCTGATAGGATCTTTTCAGATGTTTAAATCTAAAGTTAGTTAGTTCATCAGTTAAAGGTTAACGCTACAAATAAAACCAGAAGAAAATCCAGCCTGTCGCTGCTTCCGCTCTGTGACGCATTCTTAAACATCGTCTGAATTTATTTGCATCAAAAATAGTGAACATCAAATGCCAGAGATGTCAGACACCTAAAAAGCCACACATTTGCATTTCAAATGAAATGACACATGAATTATCAGGAGCCATCTGCACGGGATCACCTTCACCGTCTTTCAACTTCGCCGTGGAGCTCCGTCGGATTGCTCGCTCCCTTCCTCCACTTCTTGTGGGCCGTGCTCGCTCCTCCATCTGTCGCTTCCTGACTCGGCCGGGCTGGCGTAACCTCCAGCCGTCCTCCTCTGCCCTCCACCCACAGGAACCTCGGATCTATGCCTTACCTCGGTCGAGGCATCAGACTTTTTTTTTTTTCCTCCTTGGCTTGTTCAATGGTGGCCGAGCTGTCAGCAGCTCTCCCACTGGGTGCTAAGAGGGCTTTGCAGAGGTGGCAACATCTCTGTCCTCTCTCCTCAGCTCCATTTGTTAAATATTGTCCTCTAAAGATTGAGCTTAATCACAGTTTTCATCGGTCAAATCCTGAATTCAGTGCCACAGAGAGTAATCAGAATAAAATAAATTACTTTGAAAATCTTATGAACAATTAAAATAAAAGTTGATTGAAGTTGTTTGTCAACAAAACATATTTTTTAGATTTTATTTTATTTTATTTTTTCTTTTGCTGTTGTGTTGTGGCTTTTGTTGTTGTACTTCGGCTTTTGTCGTCACGCTTCAGCTTTCGTTGTCATGCTTCGGCTTTTGTGGTCGTGTTGTGGATTTTGTCATTGTGTTTCAGCTTTTTTTATCGTGTTATCTGCTTTTGTCATCGTATTGTTGGCATTTGTCATTGTACTTCAGGTTTTGTCGTCACGTTGTGACTTTAGTTGTTGTGCTTTTGCTTTTATTTTTCTGTTGCAACTTTCATAGTTGTGTTGTGGCTCTTGTCGTTTTGTTTCAGCTTTTGTTGTCATGCTTCAGCTCTTGTCGTCATGCTTCAACTTTTGTCGTTTTGTTTCAGCTTTTGGCGTTTTGTAGCTTTTGTTGTCATGCTTCAGCTTTTGGCGTTTTATTTCAGCTTTTGGCGTTTTGTAGCTTTTGTTGTCATGCTTCAGCTTTTGTCGTCATGCTTCAGCTTTTGGCGTTTTGTTTCAGCTTTTGGCATTTTGTAGCTTTTGTTGGCATGCTTCAGCTTTTGGCGTTTTATTTCAGCTTTTGGTGTTTTGTAGCTTTTGTTGTCATGCTTCAGCTTTTGTCGTCATGCTTCAGCTTTTGGCGTTTTGTTTCAGCTTTTGGCATTTTGTAGCTTTTGTTGGCATGCTTCAGCTTTTGTCTTCATGCTTCAGCTTTTGTCGTCATGCTTCAGCTTTTGGCGTCATGCTTCAGCTTTTGTCGTCATGCTTCAGCTTTTGGCGTTTTGTTTCAGCTTTTGGCATTTTGTAGCTTTTGTCGTCATGCTTCAGCTTTTGTCGTCATGCTTCAGCTTTTGTCGTCATGCTTCAGCTTTTGGCGTTTTGTTTCAGCTTTTGTAGCTTTTGTCGTCATGCTTCAGCTTTTGTCGTCATGCTTCAGCTTTTGGCATCATGCTTCAGCTTTTGGCGTTTTGTAGCTTTTGTTATCATGATTCAGCTTTTGTCGTCATGCTTCGGCTTTTGTGGTCGTGTTGTGGCTTTAGTTTCTGCACTTTGGCTTTTACTATCGTGTTGTCTGCTTTTGTTTTTGTGTTGTGAATTTTTTCGTAGCGATTTGGCTTTTTATATCGTGTATCTGCTTTTGTCATTGTGCTTCAGATTTTGTCGCCATGTTGTGACTTTTGTTGTTGTGCTTTTGCTTTTATTTTTTGTTGTCAGCTTTTATTGTTGTGTTGTGGCTCTTGTCGTCATGCTCATGGGTTTTATCATCTTGTTGTCAGCTTACGTTGTTGTACATCTGTTTTTTTTTATTTTTCGTCGTGTTCTGTCTCATGCATTTAAACGAGCTGTGTCACCGTAAGTTCATCCCAAAACTCAGGAAAATAAAAATCCGTCTGATAACAGTACGATCTTTTGATACTACAGAACGCTAACTGCTTTCACACAGCACATCCATTCCACAATCTGTTGTGTTATTGCTCCAGCTATTCCATCAGTATTAATACCAGCGAGCCGCGGCACGCGCAGCTGCCTGCAGAGCGGACTCGTACCTTCCCTCCACTCCCAGATGATGCAGCGTGTTTGGTCTGCGTTCTGACACAAAACAAATACAACACAAGCCAGATTGCTGTTCCTCTGTGCCATTTCTCTGCAGTTGCAAAAAAAAAAAAAAAAAAAAAAGAAACGAAACGAAAAAAAAAGCAAATTGCACCTTCTTAAAATGAATGGATTGTATCTGCAGTTAATTATCATTAACTGCTGGGTCTCTTTGGGAGGTTTCTGCAGCTTAAGGATGCAGCCGGGGACGCCGAGCGCAGAAGAGCTGCGATGGAGTCACAGAACTCGGCCGGCTGGTAATTGCACTTCCATCGCAAGAAGATCAATTCTATGTAATCAGAGTGCAATCACACTAAAAATCGAGTGGTTATTCAAGCCGCTTTAACATGGAAGCTTCTCATTTTCAGAAGAGGCACGTGTTTGTTTGATGCTGAGCGTGAAAACATGACAGGAGTTGATGAGCCTTTTGATCCCAGAACACTGCAGTGCAACGTTACAGCAGACATGAAGCAGCAGATCGGTCATACGTGTCCCCGCAGATCGGTCATACGTGTCCCCTCAAGGCCTGTTTTTACCCGCTCTGGTTCTCCGTCATAATGAAGCTGAACATCCAGACAACTCTGGTGTTTTAACATATACAGAAACAGAACCTAGAAGTTGTTGAAACTGTTTGAAGATAAGGGTTTTTGGAGCTGTTAATTGAGTGTATAAGAGAACTGGACTGAGTGACCACGCCCCCCTGGTGTTCCAAACAGGAAGTACCTGCTGGTTCCAAGAAACCAAAACCCCATAGACTTCCATAGAGAAATAAACAGCAATTATGTTATTCAGAATAACCAATCTTGCTATGTAGTTGGTGTTTTAATCTGACCAATCAGATGCCTCAAAAAAAAAAAAAAAAATAAAAGTAGGTGGAGCCTACGCTCCAACATTCAAAACATTTGACAAAGTTCATGAAGCTGGTTTGCGAGTGATAGGTGTGTGGACTTCCAACGAGCTCACTCCTGATTGGTGAGAGTGGTTGCCATAGAAACGTTGACTCCGACCAATCAGTTCTTGCTAACAACATCTGGCTCCAACATGGCGGCATCCGTATTGAGCGACTTTTATGCTAGCTTTTCTGAATATTTTGGCAGTGATTTTAAGATTTTTAGGCTGTTTTGGAGATTAGCTAACATTTTAGACACAGGCTAGATGTTTTGGCTAATCTCGACTTTTTTTTATTTTGTTAGGCTAATTTGGAGTTTAGCTAATATTCTTGCTACATTCATGCTAGCTGTTTTGGCTGATTTAGAATTTTTTTCCGTTTTTTAGGCTAATTTAGATCTTAGCCAATATTTTAGCTTTATGCTAGCTGTTTTGGCTAAATTATCCATTTTACCAGTTTTTTAGGCTAATTTGGCATTTAGCTTATAGTTCAGCTATATGCTAACTGCTTTGAAAAAGTTAGGCTTTTTTTCTGTTTTTTTAGGCTAATTTGGAGTTTAGCTAATATTTTAGCCTTATGCTAGCTGTTTAGGCTAAAATATACATTTTATTAGTTAATTTGGTCATTTGTTATTTAGCTAATATTTTGCTAGCTATCAGCTTCAGAGTTTTCAGCCATTGCAGCTATCAACTTCAGAATTTTGAGCTATCAGCTTCAGCGTTTTTTAGTTATCAATTTCAGCATTAGTAATTCAGCTTGCAGCATTCACACTAGTAATATCACAGGTGATGCTATGTATCTAGTTTTTTTTTTTTTTTTAACATTTTTTAGTATTGATTTTTTTCTAAGAGGATTATAGAAATGAATTCTTTAAAATTTGTCTATTTCTGGAAAACCGTAAATGTTTACGTTTAGGCTGGGATTGTTGCCCTCTTTCTGACCTCGGCCCCACATCAGAGAAGAAAACAGTTATGTGACCCTCACAAAAACAAGTTTGGCGACCCCTGCTTTATAGTGAAATATTTACTTTGTTTTACTTCAATCCTGAAGGCTAGTTTTACTAATTTATCTGTTCTTCAGTCTTATTTTGAAAATCTAATTTCCTTTGCTGTGATTTCCTGCTGCTCCACCTGATCTGTGTGTTTTGGTTTGGAGAATTTTGGCTCGGAAGTTGACTATAGTGGAGCAGAGTGAGTGTTTGGACTAAACATCTTAATTAGGGGGGTTGATTTCCACAGACGGGGCAGCAGAACCTCAGTAGAATTGAGCCTTGTGGGGCAAAAGGTAAAACTTTTCATACTTTTAGGTTTATGTCTCAAACTGCACCTCAGGATTACTCTAAAAATACCTAAACGTAATCTATTGGCAAACAGCAACAAAATCCAGTTAAGTTGGTTTTTTTCTTTTAAAATGATTTTTTTTTAATTGCCTCTTTTGCATTGTTTAATCACTTTGGGGTTTATTTTTTTAACTTTTAGTGAACTACCTCACTTATGGATTTTAACTTTTTTTAATTAAGCTGTGAAAAATTTCAAACATATTAAAAAAAATGTTTAAAAACAGA
Organism: Oryzias javanicus; assembly: GCA_003999625.1. Taxonomy (NCBI): domain Eukaryota; kingdom Metazoa; phylum Chordata; class Actinopteri; order Beloniformes; family Adrianichthyidae; genus Oryzias; species Oryzias javanicus. The sequence goes on from CM012444.1 coordinate 24,354,704, forward strand.
TTTACACCGAAAAAAAAAAAGGTTTGGGTAGAAGTTAATTAGCCAAACCTGCATGGAAATATAAAGTTATAGATTTCTAGCTCCTGAATTTCTCTGAATCTTTCATTAATTAGCTGACTTAAATTTAATTGCTTGGACTTAAGTACCTTTTTTGCAGAAATGTGGCATCATCCCCGTCTCTCTATCATGCTCCGCTGAGCTGTGCTGCCACACTGTATGCTTACACAAATATTAGCCCTGGGTATGTTTCCTATTGATTTGTTCTTTGGTCATGTAGGATAAAGATAGACCCCACCCAACAGGACCAGCTGCAGCTAAAAATAACCCCAGAGAATTAGGCTTCACGAAAACGCGCTCTCGCACTCGGCCCGCTCTGCTGTCTGTCTGGGACAATCAACTTTAGTTCAGACACTTTTTTTTTTTTCCTTCTCTTCAAGCATTTGTGAAGTTTTTTTTTTTTATCTCATCTTTGCTGAGGCTTGTTGTGTTGTTTTGTTGTTTCTACTCAACAGAAGTGATGCTGAAGGGAAGCAACACCAACGGTTGCTAATTTTTCAAGCTAATTGAAGCTGTGAAAGTTGCAGCTTCTCACACGAAGGCAAAGATTCACGGTGGATACAAATATTTTCAGATTTAACCTCATACTTGTATATGAAAACTTCACTTCAACGTCAATAATTAAGATTATATGATTTTTAGCCAAAATCCCCAAAAAACTGTGATTTTCTAGGATATAGTTTCTGGAGCGGCAGTTGTTTATTAGGAATTCACCTCTGAGTTATGGGTGGGACTGTTGGAGCAGAGTGTACGGTGGCCCTGAAGGCCAAATCACATAAACAAATGCAAAAACGTTTTGAAGATCATGACAATTAAAAAGCAAAACAAATATATATATGTACAAAACAACATCACATTTTAGAGAAATTAAAGTGCTAAAAAAATTAACAAATAATTTTCTGAAAACAAAATCAAATGTTCCAAACCAAAATGTCGCTTTATGTCAAATAACTTTGAATTAAAATGATGGACAAATGTCTTCATGCAATCCGATCCAGTCCAGTGGTGCCCAGTTTTTCTGGTTTCCATAAAAAATAAATAAATAAAATAAATTCGGATGGCTAAAGTAAGTTTTAGCAATCGAAATTAAATGTAAAAAAAAATATGAAAGTGGAAATGGTTGGCACTATGAGACATCACTGACCGGAGGATGATGTTTGTCTATCGTTTCAAGTGGAATTTATTTTACATGTAGTGATACTAATCTAAGCCCACCCCCATTTCCCATCATCCATCTGTTTAGACACTCTCCCACTAGCTTATAGCTCCTCTCAGCCGTGCACACAGGTGCAGCAAAAACGCTGAGCAGTCAGGGCAAGAGTCTAGCGACACGATGCGTATCACGATACATGACACAATGAGTATAACGATATATCACACATCTGTACCAAAACAATTTTTTACTTTTTTTGTGTGTGACGTAAAAATACTCGACCTGAACATTAATGCTTTTTCGATGCAGTCTAATGGTAAAATAAATATTATTTAATGATCACAACATTAAGCATTGCAACTGTTTCTCATATTCGCTACAAGTTGGTTTTCTTTTGGTAAATTAAGAAATATTTGTTCTCAAAGGAAACAATCGATATTGTCTAATTTCTGCAACGAAATATTTTTCAGAATAAGATAAAAGTGTATAATTTGTGTTCCTTGACCAATAAAGTTCTAAAAATATAAAGAGTTTTTTAGTACAGCTGAAAGCTTTTTTCATCTGCTCCTGATACACGATGATATAAATAAATAAATACTCTAAAATGCTATTTCATGCTTATTTTCTTCACATTTGGCCTCCATCATTTTAAAAATGCCACAAAAATATATTTATTATAGGAGTTGGTCTTTAAGAATGTTTTGATTTAATGTTTCTTTAGATTAAACAGATGCTTATTGTTGCTGAAATAGATGATTAATCAGAGGCGCACTTCAATAAAAACGAAGAATCTCAGTCATTCCAACAGAAAACACATTTTAACAGCCAAAAATTCTACCTACACTGCAAAAAATGAAATAGTGAAAAATATTAAATGTATCAAATTAAAATTTTTAGTTGAACTCAATATTTCAATTTGATGAAAAATAATACAATTTTTTGCTCAAATTGATTCAGTGTTTCAATTTTTCCTGCAAAATTACAGATTTTTTTTTAAATTGATCCAATATTTCTCTTTTTTCTGTAAAATTTCAGATGTTTTGTTGATTGATTCAGTGTTTCACCTTTTCCAGTGAAATTTCAGATTTTTATTAATTGATTCACTGTTTTTAACTTTTTTCAGTGAAATGACAGATTTTTTTTCTAATTGATTTATTTTTTCCCTTTTTCAGTGTAGTTTGTTTTCAATGAGAATTTGGACCGTGCCCCAGATGACGCGCCATGTGAGGAAAAACATTCTCTCTGTCGAAATAGACAAAAAAAAAAAAAATATGAGTCCATCTGCCCAAAATAACACAAGTATTTGCCAAATTTGCCAGCATCAAGGAAATCCACATCTGGCGATGACAGCTATGTCAGAAACACGATTCAAACAACGGCTTCTCGCTCAGGAAACTGGGTCTCCTTCTCTGTTTGGACCGTTCGCTTCCCCGTCTCTCTTGATTTCATCTTTATTGTGTCTTCTAAGGACACAAACTGAAAGATAAAGCGGCATTTTGAGCTCCCAACTGCAGGTTTTCCAGCCGCACAGCCAAAAAGGTCAGAGATCTGCACCCATCTCACACCGTTTCTGGCCTCTGCTTAATTCTGTAATGGCTGCTCTGTAATTTGGCCTTAGTGGGTAATAGAGAGGGCAAAGTGGAGAGCAATAAACTTGTTACGCTTTGCAGCAACTGTGTGCAGTCTCGGTGGAGGCAGGAGAGGGCAAAATGAATCCCATCCATCGCCGGCTGCAGGGCAAAGTGACAGAGCGGTGTAATAGAGATCAGTCACTTTACACAGGCTGTTATCAGATGACGAGAGAGGCTGCACTGATACTGACTCAGGCTCCATTTCAGCTCCAACAAGTGGCCATGACGTCGCTCTGTGTCCGCGCCGCGCCGGCCGGCCGGGGCGCGTGGCTGTAATGCAGCTGGATGCGGCGGGGATCCCTTTAACCGGGTGTGTAATGCCACTTTAGGGCCGTGACTTTAGCAGGGTGGGCCAGCTCTGCCGGGTAATCCTCATCAGATTAAACCACCAGACTAATCCTGCTATTTTATACCACGCCGCTCCGCTACATCCGCCTTTATCTCACCCCCATGACATACAGCTCACGATGTGAGAACTGCTTATAAAAGTGATAAGATCGTTAGAAAAATCTAACTTTTTGCCTCTTTCTTTTAGATTAATTTGACAATTTATTTCAATTTAATTTTTTTGTCTTTTTAAAAAATATTTTCAATTTTCTTCTTATTTAATATAGATTTTACATAGCTGGTGTTTTAAACTGAACATAAGTTTTGTTTATTGCAGAAATACAAAAAAACCAAACAAAAAATGTTATATTTATTAAATTAGTGCTACATTTTAAAATTAAATATGCGTTCTGGCCCAAACCAGCACCTCTACGAAATTCAAAATCACAAAATGATGACATTTTTGGAGTCGCCGACTTTAAAACATTTATGATCAAATATAATGTTAAGGTCAATTAAATTACAAGCTGCCAGTTGGATCATTATGTTAGCACCAGTCATTGGCTGAATCTGAGAACTGGAGCGAGTGAGTGTGACGTCTCCCATTGAAAATGGTTTGCTTAGCAAAAGGTTTGATACGCCATGTTGGAACCAGATTTACATTTATTTCAAACATGTAAAAAAAAAAAAAAAAAATAACACAAACTAATAAAAAATGAATAAAACATGATAATTAAAAAAATAAAGGCTTAGTTAGACTGAAATAAAACAAATACATGTTTGAAAGGAGAAAAGCAGAAGCCAATAGTTATTTGATTTCATATGTTAGTCCGTAATGTTCCACATAATTATGTTTTCTCTTCGTCCACAGTCAACATTTCACCGTAAACAATTGGACATTTCATCATTTTTATTTATCCATCTTGTATTTTAATAACAGTAACCAGTGATTGGTCCGAGTCAACGTTTCTATTGAATAAATACGAACATTTCACGAAATGTATTTATGACTCCACTGTGTTCTGATGGTGAAAATGTGGATAGTTTTTTCAAATATTACATTTAAACACATTTTTCAGTTTGAAACTGTTCGACCGCAATGCTTTGAAGCTTATATTCGCTAATCTAGTGAGCATCAATGCATGTTAGTTTTTCGCAAAGACTTCTGGGAAATTTCGAGTGCACTCGATATTGGAATTAGTAGATTCAGACAGTACTAGAAAATGACAATTGCACTATATAGTGATTAGGGGGACACAACCGATGTCAATCAAACGTAAGAGGCTAGTAGGCTCCACCTACTTCTACTGAGGCATCTGATTGGTCAGTTTATAATTTGATAAAATATAATGAAAAGAGAGAATTATTAATAAGATGTTAAAATAAACAGAATGACTGAATATTAGCTATTTATTTCTCTATAGGATTTTAGTTTCTTGGAGCCACTTCCTGTTTGGAACGCCAGGAGGGCGGGGCTCACTCATTTCAAGTCTCATGTCCGAATGACCCCTGACCTCTTTAACACTATATGGAGTCGGACTGTGGGACACATGATCACTACTTTTGACGTCACAAAATATGACGTCACAGATTTCCCAAAGTAATAAATCTGAACATTTTACACAGATTGTTTATAAATCCATCGAGATTTAATGATGAAAACTTAAATGGTTTATAATAGAAGCAGCAAACAACATTGAAACACTAAATTTTTGCAGAGAATTCGGGGAAATTTCAAATCACTGGATTTTTGAATTGTAGATGTGGTGAACACGCTATATAGTGCACTAAGTAAGGAGTAGTGAATGAATTGTGACACAACCAATGTGGGGCTTCTTCATTGGTTAAATGAAGCCAAAGAACCTGCTGCGCCATCTAGTGGTTGGTGGTGATATTACAGGTTTCTGAGCCCAACACAAAACCACAGACTAGACCAGAGGTCGGCAACCTTTAACAGTAAAAGAGCCATTTGGGCTCGTTTTCTACTGATCAGAACCTTGAAGGAGCCGCATTGACTCACGTTAGCCTTTAAGAAATTTTCATTCATAACCTTTTTTTTTGTTTTATTTTTAATAAATGTGAATAATGTCTATTTTTGGCACAAACAAAAGCAAAAAAATATATTAAAAAAAACTAGCAATCTCTCAAAAACTTTAGTAGCAAAAAAGCTAGCTCGTTGCTTAATTACTAGCTTAATTTAAAATTAGCATAACATTTCTCTGTAAATTACATCAGCCAAAAAATGTTAGCATGTTATTGGAACAAAAGCTAAACTCAAAATTTGCCCAAAACCCCAAGTAGATAACAAATTAGCTAAAAATGTTAGCATATTGCTAAAAATATTAGCTAAACTCCAAATTGGCGTAAAAAACTAATTAGAGGCCAAATCTGCCAAAAAAGCTAGCTTGTTGCTGAACTCCAAAATAGCCTAAAATTCCTCAGAAAACTAACGTAGCCAAAAACGTTAGCATGTTGCTAAAATAATAGCTAATCTCCAATTTTTTTTTTTATTTACTATTTTATTTTTCTTCATCCAGAGAGCCACCATGGAGAGATAAAAGAGCCACATGTGGCTCTGGAACCTCTGGACTAGACCTTATGGAGCAGGAAAGCACAGAGTAGACTGACGATTAGAACGCCGTTCTACATTAGACACATCACCCCCCCCCCCCCCCCCCCCCCCCCCTCCTTCAGCCTTCGCAAACACTTCATGCAAAATTAACAAAAGACGAAGCATCAAACACCGGAGTTCTCCATTTTTCTGCTCCCGCTCTGTGCAGCCACAGCTATAATGAAGACGGATGCTCCAGCTTAGCAGTGCAGCACACCTGGCAAGGTGAGGAGTGGGGGTGGGGGGTACGGTCACGGCTTTTTGGAGGTATCTCGGGTGGGATCGGGGAGTGATGGCCTCCAGGGGGCGATTCATCAGGTCGACACGTGTTTACTTGCTTAATCTGTCTCTGCAGCCACATCTGTGCTCCAGAAACCGAGTCCGAAACCGAAATGCAGCTTGAAGACGGTCCGGCTGCGCAGGCAAACCCAGGACACACGCTTTCAGAGTTATTGCTGGTGACAATTTTATATATTTTAAAACAGTAGACTTCTACGGTGGCCCTTAAGGTTAAATTATATAAACGCAAAAACATAAATAGAAATTAAAAAAGGAACATTTCATATTAGAAATCAACAAAAAATTCTAAAAAAAAAACAAAACGTAGAAAAAACCAAATTGTAAATCAAAAGTAATTTTGAAATGTTGAAAAACAAAACTAAATAAGAAACAGGAAATATAGGTTCAGTGTTTGGAAGAAGAAGGAAAGCAGAGGATGTTTAATCTGATCTGTAGTAAATCCCCATGTCTAATAACTTCCTGTCGTAAAGGTGAACAAAGGTCATCATCCAATCAGTGATGTCCCATAATACCTACCTTTACCAGTTTCTATATAAACATATTTTGATTCCTGAAACTTTTGTTTTTTCTGAATTGTTTCCTTTTACTTTTTTTTGTTTTAGTTTTGGTTTCTGGAGTTCTAAAAGGTATTGTTGTCTTTTAATGTTTGTTTTGCTTTTTATTTGTTGTTGTGATCTTTAATTTATTGATGTTGTTTTTTTTGCTAAAATGAGAAAAACCTCTGCCACTTTTTAGGACCTATACATGCAGAGCGGCGGGAATTTATTAGAAATTTACCTTTGAGTTGTTGGTGGAACTGTTGGTGCTGCTCTCATTTCCCATCATCCCTTTGCTAGCACACTCTCCTGCTAGCTTACAGCCCCTCTAACATTAGCGGTGCAGCAAAAATGGCGAGAAATTTTGGAGCTATCCAGTCGCAGAGTTTTGACAAAGAAATGAAGACGTTCATGGATCTATTTGTCTGCTGGTTGATGCTTCAGAATGGAGGGAGCTTGTGGCTTACCGATTGTGCAGCAATTTGCTCCTGATTCTTATTGATTTAAAAAAAAATACTCGGAAATGTGATTTTAATCTTAATTTGCTTTTTAGATGTACTATCCATCATGAGAAAAATACCACAAAAACATGTTAAAACACAATTTTCATCGGAGTGTGTTTATTATGAGGGATTTGCTGATGTGATTTGCCCTTCAGGGCCACCGTAGACTTTCGAGGATGACTGATTAACCCTTTCTGTCTGCATAAAGCTACAATAAAAACCTTCATTCTAATCCTCTGAAGTATCAGTAAGTGTTAAGTTTGTCCACAGAGTAAAATCTGGATCATGAAGAGGAACCCCCCCCACCCCCCCTCCCCCAAAACCCACAGATGGACATAAACTGTTTGAAAACACAGACAGTCCAACTATTATTAGCTAATCAGTGCAGCACATAATGGGTAATGAGCAGAGAGTGGTAGTTATGTTCCAGTTAAACCGTCTCTTTATGGGCTCCAATAAAAATCATCTGATATTCTGGAAAAACCAATGGGATCATGGGAATCCTGGGACTCGCCATGTTTCCCCCGGAGAGCGCCTCTCGGGATGATTCATGCCCCCCCGACCTTTAACAATGTAAGTCTCTCCACTTGGAGTCTGGCTGTAAAACGTATAATTAATGTTGGTAACTCCTTCCTCTCAGTTGATGCAGTTTGCTCTGAGATGTTGAGATCTTCCTGCTGGGAGGTTCTCTCCGGTTCTCTGTTCATTGGGAAACAAATGAGTTGTTCTTAGTTGATATTTTACTTAAATTGATTAACTTTTTAACTATTCTCAAAGCGTTTTCTTGGTCTTTTAACGATAATTATGCAGTTTTTGGTCTTTGTAGGTCTTGTTTTTCTGCAGGAGTTTATTAGAAATTCACCTCTCAGTTGTGACTGTTGGCGCAGAACAACCCCGCCCCCCTTCCCCTTTGCTGAAAACTCAGAGCAGGGAGCTTGTGGTCTTATTTTAATGCCACAAATAAGCTCGATTTGCTCCTGATTCATGACAATTTGAGAAAAGAAATCCTCAGAAATGCACTTTTAAGCTGAATTGTCTTCATATGTTCTGAAACAATGACACAGAAACAGGATTTTTCATTTTTAAAAGTTGGTTGAATGCTTCCGAAACTTGATGCACTGAAGAAAACCTGACAGAACTTTGTCCTTATCTTCTAGTTTTTTTTTTTTGCACAATTCTGAAATTGATTTATTGAAACCTGTAAAAACTTTTCTTAATCCTTAACAGAAACGCGATATGGCTCAAGGATATTGCCTTAAAGTCCCCCATGAAAATGTTTTCCTTTAAAAAAAACATTCCCAACAGTGTTTTAATTATGATTATGAAGTTTTTAATCAAAATCCCACAAGCTAAATGTCTTCAAAAGACATTTCTCATGTCGATCTGGCACCTTTGCTTTCAAAATCTCCTCTGAGGGGGCGTGGCTTTTGATGCTCTACCCCCAACCCCCCTCTTTATGATTATGATATCTCTGTGTCTCACTAGCATAAATCTTCACCGCTGCTGCATCATCATGTCAGCTCAGATCTTCATGGACAGAACTTCCTCCAAAATCCTGATTCTTTCTCCTTCCAGTTCACCAAAGACTCTGATGTTTCTTGACGTTGCTGTGATCAATCCATTCAATCCATTGGTTTCTCAGAGCAGAAAATAATGAAAGCTAACATCCAAATGCTCTTTCATTCATTTACAATCCTTTCCAACTGCGGTCAAATGAGCCGCCGTTCACATTTCCGTGGTCACATCAAGAAGCTCCGTGGAGTCTGGTGGAGATTTTCCAGAGTTCTCAGCCCTGCTACCGTAAGTATTGGATGAAAGTCACACCAAAAATCCAAATTTGACCACAGGAATGTGAACGCCGGCTCATTTGACTACAGTCAATCTTCTCCAGAACCTGAACTAGACATGCTAGTCGAACCAGATGAGGGTTTAGTGCATGTTGTGATGTAAAGAAGGATCAGTAATTCAGATTCTGTTTGTGACAGAGATTTAAAAAGAGAAATACTCAGAAATGTAAAAACAAAATGATTTGTTCTCTAATGCCTCACATACATGTTAGAATCTCAGAAAACAGGATTTTCATTGGAGAGGAACTTTAAAAATGCTTAAATCTGCAGAAAACATCTAAATTCACAGTTTTTTTTTCTCCATTTGCTGGAGCTTTCAGAGCGCTGCAGAGGCTGCACTTCTTTGGGTTTTCCCACTCTGCTGTTTCCCCGGTTCTCCACTCCGTTAGCTGGTTATACAAACACAAGCGTCGCCCACCTGTGTCCACTCTGCGAGCAGGATGTGTGGGCACGCCGAACACGCCGCGTGTGCGTTCGCTGCTGTGATAGCAGCTGCTTTGCAGCCTCAGTTGCTGCCCGATCACAAGCAAACTTCATTTAAGAGGAGCGATGAAGACGAGCTGAAACGGAGCTGAAGGCTAATTAACATGTGAAACATTCAGCTTCATCTGCTTATCTGAGACTCCCTTCAGCTGCATCCGCTCTCTGCTCTTTGATTTAAAATGTTCCCACTACCTATAATTAAATGTACTCGCTTCTTAAGACCCTATTTCCTGAGCAGGAAGTCATTTGAATTAGAATTTAAATGAACGTGACCCCTGTAAGTGCACGCAGTGCCCCCGTTTTTCCACTCCCTTGCCTCCCCAGGACCATTCATGAATCACAAATGACAAATCTGCTTTTATTTATGAACCTCCATTCAAAGGAAGGCGTTCACAAAAGTTACACATTTTAAAGCGTGAAGAACCTCAACGTCCTGTTTTTGTTTTCCGATCAAGGTCCCGGCCCAGATTGAAGCCCGCCCGCCGCCGTCACGGTCGCACCTGAGCTGGGGTGTAAAAACCGGGAGCTCTTTTCCCAGAAACACTCTCATGCCGGGTGAAAAGACAGTTTTCCGTTGATGTCACCTGACAGGCTTCTCAGGTACACCTTAGGTGTAAATGTGGCGACCAGCTGCAGATCTTTCTCCTTTCAGTCTGTGTTAATGTTTTCATCTCACCTGAAGCTGGATGAACAAAATCAACCAAACTTTCCTCAAAGTCAGACGTCAAAGGCAGCAGAGTGATGGGAAACGCAGAGATTTTGTTTTTCTAAAACCACAGAGGGAGATAAAAACGAGTCAAGCATTTGGTGGTAAGTTTGATTTTTTTTCTTGAATTTTTGTCTAAATTTACACATTTATGTTTTATTGGCTGGATTTCATCACTTTTAGGGCTGTCACAAACAAGTATTTTAATAGTCGACTAATCACCGATTATTTTTTCCGATTAGTCGACTAATCGGGTCATGCGCAAACTGTAAAGACGCTGAAGTTGATAACCAGCTGAAATATTAATTAAATTAGCCTAATTAGCCTAAAAAATAAAAAGAGCCAAAGTTAACCAAAATAGCTAGCATACTGCTGAAATATTAGCTAAACTCAAAATTAGCCTAAAAAAAACCAGAAAAATCCTAAATTAACCAAAATAGCTATGTCGCTGAAATATTAGTTAAACTTAAAAATAGCTTAAAAAACTAAAAAAAGAAACCTTAAGTTAGCCAAAACAGCTAGCATGTAGATTAAATATTAGCTAACCTCCATAAAAGGCCAAAGAAACTTATTAAATGCCAAAATAGTCCAAAAAGCTAGCAGAATGCTATTATAACTTTTAACTTTACTACACTCTGACTTCATACAATATAAAGTAACAATTAATCGACTATTAAATTAGTTGTCGACTATTTTAATAGTCGATTAGTCGACTAATCGTGGCAGCCCTAATCACTTTAGATAAAAAATGAACCTTAAATTTTTCTATCTGTGAATATTTCTGAAGACTACATTCATAAGACACCCGTCCACACCCGTAAACAGTCAGACTGCAACCTCTCCACCGTGACCAAAGAGCTATCGAAGGACACCAGGGACAAACTCATTCACCTGAACGAGACTTAACCGAAATGCAGCAAGTTGGAGAGATCAATCGTTAAAAATGGAAGATCACAGACAATCTCCCTTCAGCTGGGGACCATGAAAGATCTCACCTGATAGAGCAAATGATCGGTGAGGAAACAGCCCAAACCTGCACAGAGGAACTGGTCAATAACACTGAGGAGAGCTGGTTACCATGGTAACACACGACGTAAAGAGCTCCTTCTACTTAAGCCAGACGTAAAGTTCTCCAGAGACCATCTGGATGTTCCAGAGGAGGACTGGGAGAAGGTCATGTGGTCAGATGAAGCCAGAACTCTTTTTTTTTTATATAGACGGCACTAATGTTTGGAGGAGGAACACCACTGTGGGGCATGGGGGCGGAAGCATCATCATTTGCTCCCACTTTTCTGTAAAGGGGAGAGGATAAATGAAAACATGCATGGAGGGATTTTAGCCAAAAATCTCCTCCCGTCAGTGAAAACACGGAATATCTCATAGCATGACAACGATCCCAAACACATCGCCATGGCAACGGAGGAGGCTACATGAGAAGCATTTCAATGTTCTGGAGGGTTCTAGCCAGTCTCTGGACCTGAATCTGTGGAGATGGAAGTTGAATGTCTGTGTTGCCCAGCAACAGCCTCAAAAAACACCAAAGCTCTTGAGGAGATCTACATGGATGAATGGACCAAAATAGCAGTTACAGTTTCTGCAGGAAACCTCTGACATCTGTCATTGAAATTAACTTCTGGATTTCTTGGATTTTTTTTTTTTACATTCTGTCTCTCACAGTTTCCATAATGAACAGAGCAAACTATGATTTTTTAAAGTTTGCTGAATCTGTGACTGACAAAAGCTTGTCCATTAATGCTGCTGAGCATCAACGGATGCAGAAACGATGATTACTTTGAGAATGATCAGATATTTTAACCCTTTCTCACTTAACTTTTCATCTGAGGTGGAGATTTCTCCACATTTGGTTTGATTTAGAGTTTTTAGAAGTTTTTTCTGTTTCAAACCTGGTTCCACCCGCCAGACAATTTTATCTTTGGCAGAAATGTGGAGTGAAGTCTGACATCCTCTCAGGATGTCGCAGCTCAGGACATGAGCAGATTTGTAACACTCTGTGCCCCCACAAGGTTACAGCCTCTCTGTTCACCCAATGCGTCCACTGGGGCATGACAGGAAACAAGCTGCCTCCTTCTGACAGGGCAGACGTTGGAAGTCATGGAAACCTGCGCTCCGGACAGGACAGGACAGGACAGGACGGGACAGGAGGCTGCTCAGCATCTCAGAAAGTACAGACGGGTCAGGAGGTCACATGACAGGAAGTGCTGCTGTCATCAGTCTGTCAGACAGGTCAGAACTTTGAAGCACCTATCAACCCTTCGAGTCGTCACACTCTCACAAGTTCAGATGCAGTTTCTCTGAATCAGATCATTTGCTTTCAAAATAAAAGCATCATATCAATACAGCAAATGAGGTAGCTTAGTGTTTAAAAAAAATGTGTAAATCTCACTAATCAAAATTAAATCAGAGCTAATGAAATTACTTTTACCGTATCTTTTGAGCCATTGGACACTCTTAAGATCCTTCAATCTTCTGTATATTCTGGTGTGCCTTAATTCTGGTTCACAATGATGGGGTCAAAGAGCCACATGTGGCTCTGGAACCGCAGGTTGCAGACCCCTCAACTTGATTTAAGATTTAGACTAGAAGTCTGCAACCTTCAACTCTGAAAGAGCCTTTCATGTTCACACTGACTGCAACCCAGTAGGATCCACAAACCTCCCTTCAACCGTGATATAAAATTAGACCACTACGATAAACATACATGAAACCCAAACATTAAAAGGTTTTAGCCTTTTTAAAAACTTTTGAAAGAAGTTCCTTTCAAAATAAGACGCCCTGTCACATGTGATCATCTCAATGCAGCAACAGTAGGAGTAGCAAGTTTAATGTCAGCAGTGATTAAATAAAAATGGTTAATTTCACCGTTGTTGGTGCATTTCTGATATCCGAGTTATTTCAGTGAACACAGTCCTTCCACATTACTTATTTGTTTCAAAAATAGAAAATTTGTCTTATAATCTGGTTCGTTTTTTCTTTTTTTTTAAGATGCACAAAAACGTGTCAAAATGTTTCAGTTCGACTCGTGATACAAGTCGTCCTTCAACTGTTTTTTCTCCTTTACAACGTTCTCACTTCTTACTTTATAGTTACTTTTTAACATCTAGGAACTTCTTTATTTTTCTTTAATAAAAGAGCCACAGTGGGAGGGGTAAAGGAGCCACACGAGGCTCCGGACTCACAGGTTGCAGATTTACAAAAAACTAAAGACCAGAAAAATGATCCGTCGAAACAAAGGAAGAACTATAAATATGTTTTTCACAGAAAAGTCGACAGAGCTGATAATAATGTGCAGAAAACCCAAATTTTGTTTGTCCTTTAGGCTCTTCTCAGGAGAAATTGCTGGAGATTCACAACCAAAGACTTCAGTCTTTCATCTGGTAGTTGAGCACTAAAGTTAAAGTTTCATTAGTTGGGAGTGGTGAGCTGCAGACACAGCGGCACTCGGGAACCATGTGGTGGTTCAGCCCCTCAATCTAACCCCTTAATGAGTCTTTGGTATGCCTGGATTTGAACTCCCGACCTTCCAGTCTCAGGCAGACACTCCACCACAGGGGTGTCAAACTCAGTCGCACAAGGGACCAAAATCCAAAACACACCTCAGGTCGGGGGCCGAACATTTCTTAAATCTAAAACTACATTCCAAAATAACCTAAAAACTTTTTTAAAAGCCTAATTTAGCCAAAACAGCTAGCATGTTGCTAAAATATCAGCTAAACTCCAAAATATCTTGTAAAACTTTTTTAAAAAGCCTGAATTAGCCAAAACAGCTAGCATATAAATATTAGCTTATCTCCAAAATAGCCTTAAAAACGCTTTAAAAGAGCCTAAATTAGTCAAACACATGACCACTGAGATGTTTAAAGCGTGACCTGGTGAGTTGTAGCCCCTCCCTTGGTTGGGTTTGCCCAACTTGAACCTCATTGGACAGTTTGGACCCTCAAAAATCTTCGTCTCTGCGTTCGTTTCCCGCCCCCCAGGTCTTACCTTCCAAGCAGCACGTCCTCCACAGGCCCGAGTGGGTCATCACCTCCTCGTTCTTCTTGCTGGTCTCGTTCTCGCTCATGGACTTGGACCTGCAGACTCCCCGGGAGTACAGCCAGTAGTCCGTGCCGACCGCGATGGTCATGAGGCTGAAGGCCGCGAAGGCGCCCACCGTGGTCAGCAGCATCTGGACTCCGCGGTCGAACAGACCCATGTTTCCGCATTCCATGAAAGGGGAGCCCCCTTTCCTCTTAATGTACAGGAAGTAAATATTTGAAAATTTGCGGGACCAAACCAAACCGAAAAAACGGGACAAGCTCGAGCGGAAGGAAAGGGAAGAAGGAGGAGGAGGATGCGGTAGGAACCTTATGGTTGCGTTTGGGTGAGGACACAACAAGAGAAAATCTGACGGCGGGAGTTTGGGAGGTGGAAGAGGACGAGACGGTGGCGCCTCTCCTCTCTGTTGGCTTCACTTTCCCACCAAACGAAGAGAAAAAGGACGAGAAGAGGCCTTCAGCTGCAGATGCAGCTCACACCACAGCCACCAAGCGATCAGAATTACAGCACTGAGCTGCAAGGATTAATTAAAACCTCTAGAGATTGGGCTGAGCCAGCAAATGGACGTGAGAAAAACAGAGGTTTGCTCTCTGCAGGCTGTTCACAAAACAACCTGTTCGGGAAAAAAAAGGGGATGCTGGAGGAATGGCAGGCTCACAGTACAACAGTTCAGTGGATACTTTAGTCGAAGGCTGTAACGTGAGTAAAAATCCAGAAGTACAGCTAGATCCAAGGCTAATCTGAAGACTATTAGGCATTTAGAGTTTGAGAAGCTTGTAGTCAAAAATGAGGAAAGCAAAGAGAGAAGCGGAGGAAGGAAACGAGCAAACCTATCATTTTAAAGAGTAAACAGTCCCGCTCCTTGGAATAAAACAGCCTGTTGTGAGGGTCAAAAGGAAACCTTCACCTCACCGATCAAATCAAGAATCATTAAAAAGAAAAAAAGAAAAGAAAAGAAAAGAAAGATGCTCAAAATGACCAAAATCCGCAAAAAAGAGAGAGAAAATGATCCAAACTAACAGCTGAGCTTTTCCTTTTTTCTAAAATTTTGATCCCCCGTTTCCATATGTAGCCCTATCGCTCTGGGAAGGTTTCCGCCGAAAATGGGGGTCTGCGGTGAGAGGAAATTCGGTCGTCGACGATCCGGAGAGAGCGGAGAGCATCCAGCGAGGCGAGCCGACCATCACTCGACATGGAGCCGGCAGGAGGAGGACGAGGAATCGGTGTGGGCGCCGCCGCAGCTGAGGATGAGTCTTCGGCGGATGGAGGAGGAGGAGGATGGTGCTGATGCTGCTGCTGCCGCTGCTGCTGCTGCTGCTGATGCTGCGGCCGCGGATGCTGCCTGAGTATCCAGATGAACCGTGGCAGTATCACACCCAGGACGGTCCCGCTCGTAAAGTAGCCCTTGCGCCATGTAATATGAAGAAAATGAAATCAAATGGACGTTGCGATGCCCCTGTTTCCCCTCCTCCTCCTCTTCCTCTGCTCTCCTCTCTCCCCCCCTCCCTCTCTCCTTGGCGCTCTCAGATGGAGGTTTGGCCGCTTTGCAGAAGGGAAAAAAAAAAAAAAAATCTTTATTACACAATCAGGAGAGCGAGGCGCGCAGATCCGCGGCGGCGCTTCTGCTGTCACGATGCCGCGCGCTCAGACTCTCCCCCTCCGCTCGTGCTGCCTGATCTCTATATTATAGTTTTGCATATATACATTTTATTATAATTATTATTATTTTACGCGGGGTTCTGAAGGCCCTCGGTGGACGCGGCTGTGCGCGCGCGTGCTTGGCGCTGCACCATCCTTTCTGGGAAGATTTAGGATTTTTAATTCCGTTTGTGAGTGGCGCAGGAAGAGGTGGGATGATGCTCTCAGTCACTCTTCCTCTCCTTTTTTTTCTCCTTCCTAAATGAGGGATTATTTAACTGCAGCCGCGCGCGCATGCAGGCTGTGATTTACGCATTTATGGCTCATTATTATTGACCGATCCAATTGTTGCAGCTGCCTCCTCTGCACTCCAAAGCTCCCTCAAGTCATTCACTTGATGTTCCACTTCACTCATCGCCTTTTAACTTGCTCTCAACTCGAGAAAAGCTGCCATGAACAAGCTCCCTCATTTTGTTTATGTTCCAGACGTGTTTGGTTTGATAACCGTCAATCATCAGGAAGAATGAAGGTCCAGCTGAAGCATTAGGGTTGCTTTAGTCTCAATTAGTGTTTTATTGTTGGATTTCATGACTAATAATTGAAACACGGTGTAAAAATTGTGCTGTTTTAGCGCAAAGAGAGCAAAAAATGTGGTGCTGAAAGGACAGCTCCCTCCGGATCTCATGGTGGACTTTGGCGCCCTCTGCTGTTCATGTTAGGTAAATACGGAATACGGTTTTAGTAAATAAAAAAATAAACATAATAGCAAATATAAATCGATATTCAACATTTATAATATTCTATAAAAAATACAAAAAATGATTTTATGTATTAATGTGAAATATACACATTTTTTTCTCAAAAAGGTGCCTGTAAATCACATGTTTAATGTCATTATTTATTATTTTTTTCCATATAATTCAATTCAGATTTTTTTTAATGTCACTTTTTAATTGCTGCATATTGTTTTTGTTTTTTCATAGCGATCTTTATCGGCTGGATGACTCCACGGCAGAATAACAGGTTGTCCCCCTGGGCAACAAGTGTGCTGAGCCTGAGACTGTACGTCTGTGTGTGTTTTGTGTACATGTCAGTATGGATGTAAGTTTTACAGCCAACATTTGAGTGTGTTGATGAGTGAGTGCAACCTTTTCGGAAAAACATCCATCTCTAATAACTCCCTGTTTTTTTGTCCTGTCCAAAAAGAGGTACACGCAAATAAATAAAACATGAAAGCCACGTGGAGCATGGTTTGAGCAAGATAGCGGCCTCCTCTTGAGGTCAAAGGTCAACAAAACTTTAGATGTGGTTGTACACTTACAATTTCATGACAAATGCTCAAACCAAAGGTTTTTTTTTTCACATATTGTAGGAAAATGTAAAGTTCAGTTCACGCTTTGCCACAAAATGGCTGCCAAGCTGGAGTTCATGTGGAATGACCTGAAAAATCCTAGAATCATGTATCTCATCAATATCTCTGACATATGTCTTCTGGTTTCATTGGTGGATTTAGATTTTTTTTTAGTCTTGACCCCCACCTTATGATCTGGTGAGCACCACTTGTTATCTTGTACACACTAGTTACTATCTGGTACACATCATTTACCAGTATTTTTTTTTCAATGTACATAATAGATGTTGACCCCATTCCTTTTTTATTTGACAGTTTCTCTTGTTGTTTTTTTTTAGGGGGTTTATTATGTCAAAAATTCCTTTTTTACTAGGAGTTTGCAAATTTTGGTGAATTGGTCGATTTTTATAAAGTAAACAACCATAAATATCGACAGAGAAATACAGAGTGTACAACATTTAAATATGATTATTGATACATTTTTGTTCAAACCAACAAAATTAAACGAGTAGACGGATAATCCAATTATTATTTAGATTTTTAAAGTTTGGTTTTTGTCTTTTCAAACTGAAGTTGGATTCAGAATCTCCAAAAGGTGATTTTAGACGTTCAAAGACTGACATATCCCTCAAAACATGACCGTAAAGACGATTCATAATCATGAAGAATTCAGTAGAAAGAAAATAGAAATGATGGAATTGTGGTTCACTAAAATCTCAGAAGACTATTGAAATGTGAATCTTACATTAATTTAAAGAAAAGGAAATATTTTAGTTTTTATTTCAAAATAAATTTAAAGAGTTCAGAGTTCACATTTAATTGATCTAAACACTAAAACTGAAGAAGATTTTAACCAACATACAGTCAGTAACATAGTAAATCCTCTCAATCCACAAAACGTTTCTTGTTTTGGTTTATAATGACAAAAATATTGCAACTAAATAATTTTTTTAAAGATTTGAGTTCAAGATGGATTTTTTGGTGCTTTGGGTTGATTTCTCCTCATCACTATAGCAGGTCAATGCTTTTAAAAATAGTGTTTTTAACATGTACTTGATGGATTTTTTTATGACAGAGATCATGTATAAAGAAAATTAACTTAAAAACGGCATTTCTGAGTATTCCTTTATTCAAATTTGACTGGGAAGAAGATGAAAATTTGTCATTTGAAGAAGATTTTATTCTCAAATGTGAATTTCTAATGAACTCGACAAAAGAATATCTCTGATACTTTTCAGTCGGGTTTTTGGGAACATCACTCCACAGAAGCAGACCTGCTGAAAGTGACATCTTGATGTCAGCTGATCTAGTTTTACTGGATCTCTCCTCAGGTTTTGACCCGGTTGATCATCAGATCCTATTGAAGAGGTCGAGGGACCTGATTGGCTTGTCAGGCTCAGTTCTCCTCTGGTTTTCCTCTTACTGGTCTGGTCGGATAATCAGATAACGTCTGAGTCAGCAGACATACTGCGGGGTGTTCCTCAGGGCTCTGTTCTGGGTCCTGTTGTACATGATCCCCTTCAGAAAGATCATCCAGGAGTTCACTTTTTGCTGATGACATCCGGCTGTATTGCTCTTTCAATCCCTCTGAGACACTAGCTGGACTCTCTGGTGAACTGCCTGATTCCGTCTGTCTTCCTGTCTGAATAAGAAGGAGCTGTCTCGTCTGGAGTTAATCCAAAACTCTGCTGCCAGGATCTTGACCCGCACCACACATCTCTCCCGTCCTCAAAGTTCTGCATTGGCTCCCGGTTCCATACTGGTTCCAATTTATCATTTTAGTGCTGACTTTTAGAGTCCTCCATGACCAAACTCCTTTATATGTCTGTGAGTCGATACTACAGAACATCTGGTGCGCTGAGGTCTGGAGATCAGAACCTGATGGTCTGTGGATCAGAACCTGATGGTATGTGGATCAGAACCTGATGGTCTGTAGATCAGAACCTGTTGATAGTCTGTAGATCAGAACCTGGTGCTGGTCTCTCACGCTTTCGGACCAGAGGAGACTGATCTTTACGGGCTGTTGCTCCTAGACTCTGGAATGATCTCTCTCTCTCTCTCTCTCTCTCTGTTCACTCTTTTAAAAACCAAATTAAAACTTTTTATTTTTCTCAGCATTTTAACTGAATCTGTTTTAATTATGATTGGTTGATATGATCCTTTCTCTGGTCTTTTATGTCTCTCAGCTTATGAGGTTTTATCTTTGACCTTTTGAAGTTTTGGTTTTTATGCTTTTAACTTGTGAAGTTGTGTGATTTTGACTAAAAATTGCCTGATTATAATTCAAAATAAAATTAAAAAACAAACAATAAAAACACTGTGAGAGCTTAGAAACAGATGATGGGAGCGGGTTTTTATTTGTCAACATTCTCTCATGGTCGCATAGACAGAATAACTGAGACTCCTGTGGTTGAGCGGACTCCTGGTATGAACAGATTCCTGAAATGTTTCCTCACAGAAGAGCCACAAGTTTCTATTTTAAGAAGTATTCATGGTGTGTGAGGTCATGTTATGTTATGTTATGACAAAAGGGGTGGGTGGGGTTTATATTTCAATTTCTGTGTTTATGTTTTGTTTTTACATTTTGAAGCTAGGGCCGGGAATCAATAAAAAAAATAATGAATTCATCTTTTTTTTTAGTTACAGTTTTTACCGACCATTTGTTATCACGCAGAAATAGACATTTACATTTTACATTTATTTTAGTCAATTGAATAAAAAAAATCAGATTGATCACACTTTTCTGTTGTGATTAATCACGATTAATCACGATTAATCTCGATTAATCACTGTGTATTACTACACCATGGATCAAACAGTCTGCTTTTTGTGAAAAAGCGATCTAAACAAAAAAAAAATTAGAAGATTAAAGAACTAAAAACCGATTGAACAATTATTGATTTCTTAAATAATACCCAACAAAGTGTTTTAAGGGAAGAAGCCTGAACCGCCGAATCAAAGTGCAGGACTGTTTCTGTGCAAAGTGTGATTAATTTTACTTCATAAATATTCGTTTTCTTTAATTAATCGTGCGTTGACGAGTAAATGTTCACAGCCCTTCATAAAACACTTTGAAATAAAGTTTGATTGACATTTCATTTATAAGACATCTCGGTGAAACAAAAAGGAAGCAGAAGAAAGAAATGAAATAACTGACATGTGAAGAATTTACTGTAAATTCTCAGTTTTTTAGTCACTTCTTGGTTTAAAATAAAGTCAGATTTTAGTTTTAGTTCAGTCAGACTTGTTCCAAAATGTTCTCTTGACAATAACTGAGTAGACGACAATGAGAGGTGTGGCAGGAAGAATGAAACAAACACTGACTTGTAGTTACTTGTGTAACTATGAGGCAGTCGACACGGTGAAATCTGAAAATCATCTCCAGATCATAGACAAACAGAATGTTAAGGCTCAGCTGCTGCTGATTCTTCTGCTTCTACAGACATTTGTGAGTTTTTGTGGATCCAGATCAGCGTTCTGGTTCTGGATCAGGTTCTGGTTCTGGATCTGCCGTTCTGGTTCCTCCCATGTCCCACACTCACGCAGGTGACACTGACTTCTTTAGGAGAATGTTATTTTTGTCTTTAAAAGGAATAATTTAGTAAAATCACAAACTTTTCAAACCTTTTATCTTGACATTTTTTTTTGTTTTTATCACATTTTGTCCAGAAAATGGCTCCTCAGCTTCTTCTAATGTTGCTTTTCCTACCATGTAGTCCTGTAGTTTCATTGTAGTTGAATCATGACACCATCGGGACTTTATCTTCTCTTCTGGAAATATGTATATTGTCCAGATGCCACAGCAGAGGCAGTTTTACCGATGGGAAATGGGGCAGTGCAATCTCAGAGGGGGCAAAAACTGTACCAGTGTGTCTCAACTATCATTTCATTTTGCTGCTCTAATGATAATAATGTAATGATAATATTAGTAAAGAACAGAGACTCACCAATCACTAATGTGAAATACTATCTATTGTTTTTTAAATTATAAAGTGTATTTTTTTAAATAAATAAAATTAATACATAGTAGCATTATGATATTTTTATTTATTTATAATTTATTAATAGTACACAATTTTAAAAAAGATCATTGTAAAAAATAAAATAAATATTTTTGTTCAATTCTGTTTATTTTTTTGGATGAAGGGTTTATGCAAATTACTTTTCCTACATGTAATATTTATTTACTTAATTGTTATCTTGTAAACATTTATTTTCTTATATAGTTAATACAATAACATACACAAAAAATATATATATTGTGTTTTTATATTAAAAAAAGTTCCTCCTGGATGCCAAACTAGCCTCTGTGTCATGACTTCACCTTAACGTTATCACCTGATGGATGGGAAATATATTAGGTTTGTTTTGCTTTTACTTTTTTATATATTCATGACTCCTAACACATTATTTGATAATAAACAATTGATTTTTTTTAATGTTACTAACACATTGTTAGAAAACAATATTTATGTATTTACGTATGTCTTCAAAAAATTTGTTTTATAGGAAACAACTTGTTTTTTTTTTTTTTTATTTAAATTAATTTATTTATTTATTTTCTTGCTTGCACATTAAGGAACATGTTGGAGGATGACCAACTCTCTTGACTACAGAGTCAAACCCAAACTCATGGACAGGTGTGATGCTCTGCACTGCAGCTGATTAACTGAGCATGCGCAGAACGGTCACCGGGAAGGCTTTGTTTTAACTATCTGAACATCATCTGCAGAGACAGACAGACTTTCATGACAGCAGCAGCTCTGACAGGTACGGTGCTGTTGTTGGCTGAACAGTTCCGGTTGGTTCGGGTAGAACTGCTGACCCGACCCGGCAACAACAACAACAACAATCACTCTTCAGTGCTTAAACAAACAAACGACTGTGAGGCTCCATGAATGTGGGCGTGGCTGAAATCTGCTGATGTGGAAATCGAAAGTAAAACACGAAGCAGAACTTTTCTGTGTATCGGAACTCATTAATGCAGATTCAGAGTCTGAGGACCAAGACCCGGGAGAACCATGTCTGCAGTCAGGTAAACGCTCTGCTTGAGTCTTTAAAAGTGTCACAACTTTTGATGTTAAACATTTAAACATTTGTTTTTTTATTTTTATTTTTGCTCCATTATTTGATCCGTCCTCTATTTAAAATCTTAAAAACACAAACTGAAATTTGTCAAAATAAACTTTCTTTTTCTTCAAAGACTTTAAACTTCAAAAAGTCACATTTGCGCACATTTCCTGTTGGCGCTTTTCTGCTTTTAGGCGATTTAAAATGGGTTTATCTCTAGATAAAATGAAGAAAATCAGCCCGGTTAAGAAATAAAAACAATAATGATTAATTGGGCTACAGCATCGTTATTTTAGGAGCAAACTTTTGTTATTTATCTACAAACTTTCAAAATCATTTGATAATTTAGAGTGGTTTGGCGCCATCTGGTGGTTGAATATTATAACTGTCTTTTTTTTATTTATTTATTTTTTTTAACTCTTACTAGTCTGGAACCTTTTGAGCCATTTCTTTGACTATTTCACTGTTTGCTTTAATCTATCAACCGAAATTCTTTGTCTTTTTTAGTAAAACCATTTTTTTTTCAGATGTATATTTTTATTAAAATGCACAACAATTCCACAATGAACCTCAAACCATCCAAAAATTTAATTGAGTGAAAGTTTTTCTTTTTTACAGCAAAGATCACTAAACAGTTTTGTTTAAACAGTTTTTTATTTCTATAGCAAAATATTCAATTTTCAGAGACAAAAAAATAAAATTCAAAAGCATTACAAAAATAAAGACAAAACAATTTGAAAATAATACTTAGCTCCACCTAACTAAAAAGAAAGTTCCAAGGATTTAATAAAGTCTACAGTAATGTGGAGTTATTGACATTTCTACGTCATTGTAAACAGCTCATATGATTTACAAAAGCTCCCAATAAGATTAATAATAAACTTAATAAAAATAATGTAAATGTCAGTTAAGGGAACGAAAAAAGTTCCCCCTTGTTTTATTTTTATTTATCCCCCTTTTGGGTTAATGCTTGAAGTTTCAAGCAATTGAAGCTCTAATAGCTTGAAACTTAATGAAACTTAAAAAAAAGTCTGTTATTAATTTACATTGTGTTGTGGCTTTTTTTTTTGTTTTGTGGTTTTTTTGTTGTTTTATGGCTTTTTTCTTTGAGTTGTGACTTTTGTTGATGTGTTGTGGCTTTTGTCTTTGCTTAGTGGCTTTTGTCATTGTTTTCTGACTTTTGTCTTGCTTTGTGACTGTCGTGTTGTGGTTTGGTTGTTGTGTTGTGGCTTTTTTTGTTTTGTTGTGGCTTGTGTCATTTTGTTGTGGGTTTTGTTGTTGCTTTGTGGCTTGTGTCATTGTGTTGTGGCTTTTGTCGTTGATCTGTTGCTTTTGTTGTTGTGTTGTGGTTTTTGTCGTTGTGTTGTGGCTTTTGTCGTTTTTTGTGTGACTTGTCATTGTTCTGTTGCTTTTGTCGTTTTGTTGTGGCTTTTGTTATTGTTTTGTGTGTTTTGTTGCCGTTCTGTTGCTTTTGTTGTTGTGTTGTGGCTTTTGTTATTGTTTTGTGTGTTTTGTTGCCGTTCTGTTGCTTTTGTTGTTGTGTTGTGGCTTTTGTCATTTTTTGTCTGACTTGTCATTGTTCTGTTGCTTTTGTCGTTTTGTTGTGGCTTTTGTTATTGTTTTTTGTGTTTTGTTGCCATTCTGTTGCTTTTGTCGTTGTGCTGTGGCTTTTGTCGTTGTTTTGTGGCTTTTGTCAATGTTCTGTTGCTTTTGTCGTTTTGTTGTGGCTTTTGTTATTGTTTTGTGTCTTTTTTTGTTGTGCTGTGGCTTTTGTTATGTTTTGTTGCTTTTGTCAATGTTCTGTTGCTTTTGTCGTTGTGTTGTGGCTTTTGTTATTGTTTTGTGTCTTTTGTCGTTGTTCTGTTGCTTTTGTTATTGTTTTGTGACTTTTGTCATCGTGTTTCCACTTTTGTTGTTGTGTTGTGTCTTTGGCATTTATGTGAACTGTGTTCGCCACAATAGAACATGGATTATTGAACAAAGACAGAAGGTGTTTCTGTCTCCAGAAAATGATCGACACGAAAGCAAAGAGAATTTCTTATTCTCAGCCAGTGTTAACATAACACCATACCATGTTGTCAGGATTTCAATAAATTTTAAGATGTTCATCTGGTGTTTTCTGCTTTTCTTGATCAAATTTCACCATGAGATGAACCCATTAGCCACCCCCATTCTGTCTGTGATGGAATAA
This sequence comes from Oryzias javanicus, assembly GCA_003999625.1. NCBI lineage: Eukaryota > Metazoa > Chordata > Actinopteri > Beloniformes > Adrianichthyidae > Oryzias > Oryzias javanicus. The sequence goes on from CM012444.1 coordinate 24,379,164, forward strand.
AATCCATTGGAAGATATACAATATAGCTCATTTTTATACCACAATTGTTAGTGTTAGTTTTGGAAAAAAAAACTTTGGGGAACAAAATGTAAAAAAAAAACAAAAAAAACAAAAAAAAAAAAACGCCCTTTTTTATCATGTGTTCATTTAAAATACATTTGTTTCATAATTAAATTTGTAAATGAAAATTATGAAGTTTTGTCTGTCATTTACATCTTAGATATTTTATCATCTTTCTTTATTTTGTAGTTACTTAGTTTTATTTTCATCTTATCAGAGAAAGACCAGGTGGATGGGTATCAAGGCAAAGAAGCTCAGGGTCAGAGTTCAATTGTTTCCATCAGAGTAGAGATGGGAGGAGAAAACGAGGCGGAGTTTTCTTAAAGGAGGAGTTTGATAGGAGTGTTGTGGAGGTAAAAAAAGTATCATAGTGATGAATCTGAAGATAGAAATGGAGGATGTGATGTTTACTATCGTCAATGGGTTTGGCTCACAGGGAGGATGAGAGGGATACGTTCTGGATGGACCTTGATCACATATTTATTAGTGAAATAATGAGATTGTTAAAATCACACATGGCTTTTCAAAAGGAAAAGTTTTAACAACAATCTTCAATGTTCAGATCATTAACATTGTAAACATTGTTCTGCTTCTCCTGGAGGGCGTTTCAGTTTGGCCTCTAGGTGGGGCTCGCGCTATAAAAGTGCACCTAATTCATAAAAAAGACAACAGTATGAGGAAAAAACAAATTTTTTTAGACCACAAATAGTTACGTTAACAAATATTTCCCTAAAAGACTTTGGGAAATTAGTGACTTTGAGTAGGTAAAGATGTTCATTTAGTCGGCCATGTGATTTTTTATTTTTTTTTTTTTGTTGGCCGAACATTAGCATTAGTCATCCTTTGGGAAATTCTATTTAACATTAGCATCAAGCTAGTGGACTTTAGATTTATGTTCTAAATCAATTTATATCTTTTGTTAATCGATTATTGATCTGTAAAGCTTAAATCCATTCTAATCGATTTTTTTCAATCCAGCCCTACTATGGAACCCACAGACAAACCCACCTCTGGCCCACTAATTTAGCCCAAAGATAAACCATATTGGGCCCACATTAAAATGTTTTCTCTGCTAATCTTTTATCGGGCCTCAGAGTTTTCACAACTGGTCACAATTAAACGTATTTCACCAATATTTGGTGGGAACCTTGATAACTGTTGTCAGCTAAGGAACTAAACATTTTTATCTAAGTTGAGATTTGTTTACTTCATTTTCTATTAATTCATCTGCTGAATCTCCTGCACGAATTTTAAACAAAGCACTGTTTTGTTTTGCAGAAAGGAACTGGAGGAAGCCTTGAAATGCTACACCACAGACATCCTGACTGACATCCAGACAGTCAGAGAGTTCTGTGAGAAGTTCTGCAAATGGATGCTCTGGAGGGAGACTGAGCTGGAAATGATCAGGGACATCAAAGACAGAGCAGACAAACTCAAGCTGAACCTCAGTGATTGCGCTAAGTCAGAGGGGAAAGGTCAAGCCTTCAAGAAATATTTCAGCAACACGTTCACCCAGACAGATAAACAGTATGCAGAGCTGGAAAAGGAGCTGGAGGAGGTCCTGAGTGACACTCTTGGAGGTTTGGAGACGCTCCAGAGCTTCCTGGACGCCATAGAGAAGCTGGCGGTCAGCTCTGTGCACGTGTTCACGGAGAACCAGGTGATCCAGCTTCCTGAAGACTTCAGCTTTGATTATGTTCAGGTCGTCATCAACAATGCTAAACTCATCTGTCCTCTCCTGTTGGAGTTTAAAAGAGACGTGAAGGTTTTCTTCCTTCCTAAAATGCAAAACGTTGAGGTGATCGCATATCAGCTGGACAGATACATCCAGACCACAAAGAAGATGTGTGAGAAGATGGAGAAAAGGTAAAATTACAGCAAATACACAGTTGTTTGTAGAAAATGTGAACATTTCCAATGAATCTGACTGAAAGTGTTTTCCACAGCTGTCTGAATGATGGCTGCCTGATGAAGACAGAAGTTGTGGTGAAGCTGGATGTGGATTTATCTGAATTTAACATGCAGAGGATGCTGGACCACATCAACCAGCTCAAAGACATACGGTAGGGTTTGAGTTTTTAGTTACTGAAATAAAAAGAAATTATAGTGGCATTATATTATAGTTGCCCCTCCTCGAGGGGTTTGAGTGCTTGAGGATCTCAGGAGCTATGCTGTCAGGGGCTTCTGCCCCTCGTAGGGTCTCCCATGGCAGACATGTTCTGGGTGACGAGCCAGATAAAGAGCAGTTCAGGATCTTCATGAGTGACAACACCAGAGATCCGGTTACATCGCCCAGGTTAGCGTCACCGGGGCCCTACCCTGGAGCCATTCCTGTTGACCGGGGCTCATCCCACGGGCTGTGGTCAGGTCCAACCCGAAGGATCACTCTCCAGTGGCCCCACCACCAGCAGGAGAGCTCAGAAGGGGGAGGTGCAATGTGCTCTGGGCGGCAGTCGAAGGCGAGTGTCTTGGCTGTCCATATCCCAGGGTGGAACTGTCCATCAATCAAGCTGAGATCACTGAGGTAGTCAAAGAGCTCCTCGGTGGCAAGGCTCCGGGGGTGGATGAGGTTCACCCCGAGTACCTCGAGTCTCTGAATGCTGTGAAAGTGTCTCGGCTGACATGTCTCTGCGGCATTGCATGGCAGATGGGAACTGTACAACTGGACTGGCAGACTGGGGTGGTGGTTCCCCTTTTCAAGAAGTGGGAGGGACCGGAGGGTGTGTTCCAGCTACCGGGGAATCACACTCCTCAGCCTTCCTGAGAAAGTCTATGCCAGGGTACTGGAGAGGAGAGTCCATCCGATAGTCGAACCTCAGATTCAAGAACAACAGTGCGGTTTCCCTCCTGGTCGTGGAACAGTGGACCAGCTCTACACCGTCTTCAGGGTGCTGGAGGGTTCTTGGGAGTTCCCTCATCCAGTCCATATGTGTTTTGTGGATTTGGAGAGGGCGTTCGACCGCGTTCCCCGTAGTTTCCTGTGGCGGGCACTCTGGGAGTATGGGGTCCGGGGAGCCTTACTGAGGGCTGTCATACCTCGCATAGCCGGCAGTAAGTCAGACCTGTTCCCGGTACTTGCTTAGACTCTGGCAGGGATGCCCTTTACCATCGGTTCTGGGCCGGAGAGGATCTGGTTTAGGGACCACAGGATTTCCTCTCTGGTCTTTGCAGATGATGTTGTTCTGTTGGCTCCATCAAGCCAGGACCTCCAGCATGTATTGGAGTGGTTTGCAGCCAAGTGTGAAGGGATGAGGGTCAGCACCGCCAAGTCTGAGGCCATGGTTCTCGACCAAATAAAGGCAATTTGCCCTCTATCAGGGGGTGGAGTGCTCCTGCCTCTGGCGGAGGAGTTTAAATATCTTGAGGTCTGGTTCACAAGCGAGGTAAAACCAGAGCGTGAGATCGACAGGTGGATTGGAGTGGTTTCCACCATTTTGTGGTCTCTGCACCAGCCCATTGTTATGAAAAGAGAGCTGAGCCAGAAAGCAGAGCTCTCAATTTACCGGTCTATCTTCATTCCAGTACTCACCTACGGTCATGAGCTCTGGGTCGTGACCGAAAGAACGAGATCCCTACTACAAGCGGCTGAAATGAGTTTTCTCCGGAGGGTGGCTGGACGCTCCCTTAGAGATGGGATGAAGCTCGGTCACCCGCAGAGAGCTCGGAGTAGAGCCGCTTCTCCAACGCATCGAGAGGAGCCAGTTGAGGTGTCTCGGTCATCTGGTCCGGATGCTTCCTGTACGCCTCCCTAGAGAGGTGTTCTAGGCATGTCCCACTGGGCGGAGGCCCCGGGGAAGACCCAGGACAAGCTGGAGAGACTACGTCTCTCCGCTAGCCTGGGAATGCCTTGGGGTCCCCCCAGAGGAGCTGGAGGAAGTGGCTGACGAGAGGGAAGTCTGGGCATCTTTGCTTAGACTGCTGCGTCCGTGGCCTGGTTCTGGATGAGATGATGGATGGGTGGATGGGTTACAGTTGCATTTTACATCTGGCTTTATTTTTCTTCTTATGATCCAGAAAACAAAAGTCCAACCCTTTCCTTTTTGTTTTGTCAGGATGGACCAGAACTTCCGGATGGTCTTCTTGTTTGAGGAAGAATCTTGTTCCAGCTTCATGAAGGAGTTCAGTGAGCGTCAGCCCAGGATGCTGGAGTTTCTGAATGAACTGGAGGAAAATGCTGTTCAGCTGGACAGGATGAACAAAGGTGCAAAGATCTCCAGTGTTGCTGGCAGCTCAGTGGGGGCGGTTGGAGGTGTGCTGTCCATCGTTGGTTTGGCGTTGATGCCTGTAACAGCAGGAGTGTCTTTAGCACTCACTATGACCGGGATAGGGATGGGTATCACCAGTGGAGTCAACAGTCTTGTTACCACGGCTACTGAGGTGGGGGTCAACCGGAAGCATCAGACAAAAGCCAACGAAGTCTTTGAAAGTTTCATGGAGGATGTGACTGAACTGCAGAACCGTCTGGAGGAGCTGAGCAACCGAGTGATCTCAGAACTGGAAACTAGTGGCTTAGAAGTAGCTGTGGGAGTCGGCAAAGTGGCTTACAAAGCTGGGGGAATCATTAGAGGAATTGATGGAATTGTTGATTTAGCTTCTGCTGCTAAGCTGTTAAAAAGTGAGGAGTTGGTTTCAAGTGCAGGTAAGGTGGTGGTCCAGGAAGGAGCAGCTCTCCGTAACGTTCCCAGAGTGGCTGCAGACGTCCCCGACATCGGTCAAGCAGCTGTTAAAAGCTCTCTGGCTTTGTCCAAGTCGGCCAGAGCCGGCTTAATTGCGGTCAACGCCCTCTTCCTCGGCATGGACATCTTCTTCATCTGCAAAGACAGCATCAGTCTGTCCAAAGGTAGCGAGACGGAGGTGTCACAATTCATCCGAGCCAGAGCTGCTCTGTGGAGCTCAGAGATGGACTCCTGGAAGAAAATCTATGACTCTCTGAGTGACGGTCTGCAGACATCAGGGAAGAAGGAAGCTCTTCTGGAGACGCCGCTCTACGTCAACACTGATGTGGAGAAACTGGAAAGACAAGAGGAGGTTCTACCTGACTAAGAGGAGGAGCAAACAAAAGATCAACAGCCATATCTCATCAATCTATCAAATGAGTAAAAAATACCTTCATGACAGAATCTTTCAAGAATGTTATTGTTAATCTAAAACTGTTGGAGCTTTTGGTTAATTATCTGTCAGAAATTAGACTTTAGAACATCTGATTTAAAAGGTCATTTTTTTTCATGCTTGATTTAATGATAAAAAAGTGAGTTAAAATTGTTCTGTTGCAGAACTTGTTCTCTGTCTTGTGCAATCGGTGAAAAAGATCATTACTAAAAGTCCATGTGAACAACATTTCAGTTCAGATCCTTTAGCGTTAGCTTCATAGCGACAGTATTCTAATTAGTGTGCATCTCTGGTGAGCTTCCATTGGGCCATGCCTCTTCCTTTGATTAATGTAACCCTCTCTTTGTTATCAGCTTTTATTTAGTGATCTGTTTTCTTATGTTTTAATTTGTATTTGTCAAAGTCAACCATTGAGCTGTTTCTGTTTTGTTAGTGATTCTTATAATAAATAAATATGCTGATGACTGTGTGTTGTGCAGAACAACTTTATGCTGCCATCGCCCTTCTTTTTATTTTGCAGTCTGGACTGGGTTGAGGTTGAGAATGTATGTAATAAATTAGATTGTGCTATGTTCATCATTTTCAAAAGAAAACTGAACATGTTTTCAATCCTGCACTTTTGATGCTGTCTCCCCATCTGTTGGGAAAAGATTATTATGTCATTTTCTGTGACCTTTCTTTCAATCTTTTTTCTCTTGTCAAGAATCGGTACCTTTCGGTCTTCAAATTAGTATCCTTTTCTTTTAAAGGCGCCGTACTATTAAAAAATAACAACTTTTTGAGCTTTTAAGTGGATTATAATGTTAATTTCTCACTATAATGAACCCCAAAGCGATAATATGATCTGTTCCCGCATTTCTTAGTAATCCTCTAAAAACCTGCGCTCTCAACAGCAGCCCCTCCCATACTCACAAATGAGCAGGTCCTCACTTGCTGATGTCACAGAGTAAGACCGCCCCTTTCAGGAAGAGTCTGCTCAGCCCCCAGGCAAACACAAACACTTTCTCTGCAAAGCTGGCAACTCGAGTTAGTGGTGAGTACAATCACTGCGATGTCGGCTGTCCGTGTTGTGAGCTGGTGCTGCTGACTAAGAAACGCTCATTCTTTAGCATTCAAACTTCAAGTGGTGGTATCGGCGCATGTGGGCTGGTGAGAAATCCGCAGAACATGTTGAGATTGATCCTAAATGTATCCAAGAATGGTGCAAACAGACCGGGATATTGGGAAGACAGCAGGAGAAAGGGAGCAGACCATTTCCTGGAGGAAAAAGCGAGCGATGAATTGGGAGAGCTGGTTAAAGTGTGGATTATCGAGCCACGGCAGAAAGGTAAATGGATCCGCATGAAAGCTAAGAGGATTTTTGATATGGAGATTATATGTCATCATTTCACTAAATCCTGAAATGTTTATCTGCTGTTGTCTGCATGTTTTAACTGAATTTCTCTGCAAAAATGAACCATTAGAATTCTGTCTGTGCCAAATTTGGGCATAAATTCCCGAGCTGCACTGAATGTGGGCCTACATCTATATTAAAAACATAAAAATTATTAAAAAATGTCCCCTCATTTTTTTCTGGGTAACACGCCGACTCTAGGAGGACGTCATTGAGTGGGAGGAACCCTCAGGGAGCGAAAGGTGGAGCCTCAGATATCGAGTCATTTTACTTTTGGGTATAAAAAGTGAAAAAATAACTAATATTTAATAAATAAGTTGTTTTAACTGTTCCTCTGTTGTTATATGATCATAAATATGGATATAGTTTACTCTGAAAGACTTTAGGACAATCATAGTTTGGCCCTTTTAGATGAGAAACTGCTCCAGAGGTGTTCCTGCTGTGTTGAAGCAGTCAACACAGCAGGTCTTGAATTCCAGAAAGAGTCGTAGTGAAGCAGCTACAGCGCCACCTACAGGACAACAATCACTTTGAAGATTTTCAGTCAGGGTTTAGACCTCACCATAGCACTGAAACTGCACTGGTTAGAGTTACTAATGACTTGTTATTGGCTTCAGATAAAGGACTAATCTCTATTCTGGTCCTGTTAGACCTCAGCGCATGCCTTTGATACCATCGACCACAGCATCTTACTCCAGAGACTAGAGCATGAAATAGGGATCAGAGGATCTGCCCTCCAGTGGTTTGAATCCTATTTATCTGATAGATACCAGTTCATTAATGTAAATGGACAGTCCTCTCATTATAGTCGAGTTAGCTACGGAGTCCCTCAGGGCTCAGTTCTAGGGACCATCCTGTTCGTGCTTTATATGCTGCCCTTAGGAAACATAATTAGGAAACATAGCATTAATTTCCACTGTTATGCAGATGATACGCAGCTGTATTTATCCATTAAACCAGACCAGAATGACCACCTAGAGAAACTTAATTCCTGCATTAGAGACATTAAGTCCTGGATGACAATTAATTACCTCCTCCTAAACCTCCTAAACCCAGAAATGCTCTCTCGGATCAGATAGTCTCCTTGGATGATGTAAATATTTCCTCCAATTCTACAGTTAGAAACTTGGGGGTTTTATTCGACCAGGATTTATCATTTAAGGCTCACATATCACAAGCTTGTAGAACTGCATTATTTCACCTTCGCAATATAGCTCGGATCAGAAATATGTTATCTAAAAGTGATGCTGAAGAACTCATCCATGCATTTGTTACGTCTAGACTGGATTACTGTAACTCTTTACTAATAGCCTGCCCAAAAAGTTCTTTAAAAAGTTTTCAACTTGTTCAGAATGCAGCAGCCAGATTGTTAGCAGGAACTAGCAGAAGAGAACACATCACTCCTGTGTTAGCTTCACTCCACTGGCTCCCAGTTGAATCCAGGATTAAGTTCAAAATCCTCCTGTTAACCTATAAGGCTCTGAATGGTGTGGCCCCATCCTATATTAAAGATCTCTTAGTTCCTTACCAACCAATCAGAACACTTCGTTCACAAAATGCAGGACTGCTTGTAGTTCCTAGAATCTCTAAAAGTCCAGTTGGAGGTAGAACCTTCAGCCATCAAGCCCCTGTTCTCTGGAATAAGCTCCCAGCTCATGTCAGAGATCCAGCACAGTTTCTACCTTCAAAGTTAGCCTTAAAACATTCCTCTTTGGACAGGTTAGCGTTCTGCTAGATTTTCTATCATAGTTGTTCTCCACATCAGCTCTGGGGTTCTGTTCTCTGTTCTCATTTCCTCTCCTCTCTTTTACTCTTTATTCTTTATTGTACTTAGTTCTCCATGCTTTTGTTGGTACAGTTCGATTCACATGTTGTTCTTCTCTCTCACTCCCCTCTGGGGAGCGGGAGTGATTTCAGATCCAGGTGGATCCCCCACGCTCCTGCTCCTGGTCGTGGACTGCACTTCTGCTTCGTCTGACTGAGGACTTCATCTCCACTCGTCCCTCAGCTCTATCTGAATGAACTCTATTCAAATACGTAGTTGTAGAAGCTCATTATTCTTTACCAGTTCTGGTATCGCCTGTTCGTCCTGGGATGGGATCTCTCCCTCATGTGGGAATCCCTAAGGTTTCTTCGTTTTTCCTGATTCAGGTTTTTTAGGAGTTTTTCCTTACAGAGAGGGAGGGTCTAAGAGCAGGGATATCCAGTTTATTTAGTCTGTTTAGTCTTTAGATATTTTTTCATATTTCATGACTATTTTTTGCATCTGCAAAAATTACTTGCATGAAGCTCAATGAGGCAAAATTCTTTGTGATTTTGGGCTATATAAATAAAATTGAATTGAATTGAATTGAATTGGTACATCCTCTTGTATATTAGCTGTTCTGTTTCTCTGTTTTAGAGCTCTGAGTACTGGACTGGGCCGCATAAATAACATTTCTTCTTTTCCTTTAGGGTGAACTAGAGTCATGACCCATGGTCGTTACACTGGTCTCCCTGAAAAGGAACAAAACTACCAGTTTTTGTTTTAGTGTGTTGCCAGGTTTGTCTGAGTTTGTCTTTGTTCCCAAACTGTTTCAGATCTGATTAATCAAGTGAAATGATCAAAGTCTTACAGGAAATCCTGTTTCTGTCTTGAGACTGGCTGGCTGGCATGTTCAGAGTGAGAACAACATCCTTTGAGCAGAAGACACTCGTTGAACGTGGGCGTGAATGAAATCAAAAGCAAAACAAGAAGCTAAACTTTCTCTGCAGCTGAGCTCTTATTAATGCAGGTAAATGAATCTGGTTTGACGACGTCGAATCAGGAGAAACATGTCTGCAGTCAGGTACGTTTTCTGTATGAGTCAGAAAACCTCTAACGGTTTCAGAACTTTGATGTTTAATTTAACTGAAATTCCTTATTTTTATTCACGTTTTGATTTGGATTTTTTATTTCATTTATTTAAGAATGCTAACTGAAACTTGATGACATTCGGGGAAATGCAGAAATGAAATGAAAATTTTGACTACGGCAATATTTTTTTCAAACTCCCGTAATCACTTGATGACTCCGAGCAGTTTGGAAAGATGTTGTAACTGTAAGTGACTTGCAACAGTTTTCAAACTGACTGCAGTCTTCTTTTTTCTTAGTTTATGACTAATTTTCACCTCACAGTTTTAGTATTAGTATTTAAAGCAAAATTAAAAAATGTTTATTTGCATCTTGTTCGATTTTTTTTTTTGTTCAGTTTTTGTAGTAAATTAGTTTTAGTTTTTCTTCTGTCATCAAAGCATCTTTTTCATAAATCAGTGTTTTCACAATAAAACGTACCATGTGTTAGATCTCTTGCACACATTTAACATCTTTTTCAAAGCAGAAAACCTTTTTATGGAATATGAAATATTTACATTGTGTTTAATAAAAAAGGACAATTTTATGTTTTGCAGAAAAAAACTGGAAAAAACATTAAAGTGTTACACCACAGATATTCTCACTGACATCCAGACAGTCAGAAATTTCTGTGAGAAGTTCTCTAAATGGTGTTCTGGAGGGAGACTGAGCTGGAAATGATGAAGGACATCAAAGAAGGAGCAGACAAACTAAAGCTGAAACTCAGTGATTGCATAAAGTCAGAGGGGAAAGGTCAAGCCTTCAAGAAATATTTTAGCAACACGTTCACCCAGACAGGTAAACAGTATGCAGAGCTGGAGAAGGAGCTGGAGGAGGTTCTGAGTGACACTCTTGGAGGTTTGGAGACGCTCCAGAGTTTCCTGGACGCCATAGAGAGCTGGGGGAGTCATTAGAGGAAGTCTTAGAATTGTTGATTTAGCTTCTGCTGCTAAGCTGTTAAAAAGTGAAGAGCTGGTTTCTAGTGCAGGTAAGGTGGTGGTTCAGGAAGGAGCAGCTCTCCGTAGCGTTCCCAGAGTGGCTTCAGATGTCCCCGACATCGGTCAAGCAGCTGTTAAAAGCTCTCTTGCTTTGTCCAAGTCGGCCAGAGTCATGGCAATCGGGGTCAACGCCCTCTTCCCCGGCATGGACATCTTCTTCATCTACAAAGACAGCATCAGTCTGTCCAAAGGCAGCGAGACGGAGGTGTCACAATTCATCCGAGCCAGAGCTGCTCTGTGGAGCTCAGAGATGGACTCCTGGAAGAAAATCTATGATTCTCTGAGTGACGGTCTGCAGACATCAGGGAAGAAGGAAGCTCTTCTGGAGACGCCGCTCTACCTGAATGTGAAAAAATCAAGAGGGTGTCCTGCCTGACAAAGAGGAGGAACAAATAAAAGATCGATTGCCATGTGTTATCATGGAGTGAGTTGGAACAAACTTTTGATGAATCAGCTGAAACATTTTTGTAGATCTTTCTAGAATGTTGTAAAACTTGAATCTCTGTCCAATACAATCAATGAAAAAGGACATTTCTAAACATCCCTGTGAAGAACATTTCAATTCAGATCCTGCAGCATTAGCTTCACAGGAACAGTTTCATTGTGAGTTCCTGCCATGCCAAGTCTCTTGTTTTGCTGTTGTTTTCATCTTTTTTTACCAAATGTAAACAGTTTTCAATTGTTATTTTTCATTAAGTTGCTAATTCTTAATCAGTTTTGTTTGTGATTCTCATAATAAAGCAGTATGTCGATGACTGTGTCCAGCATTCTTCATAATTTGCCATCTGGGTTAGATTGTAAATTAATGTAAAAATTTTAAAAAAAGCTGTCTATAGCTGCAATAAAAGAATTAACATGTTTTTAATCCTTATGTGTTTGGATTGCTTTGCTGCATGAACTCCATTGTTCTTTGAGTTAATATCTGGAAATGGTGTTCTGATTTTTTTGGGCTGCACCTTCCTGTGTGGAGTCTGCATATTCTTCTCATGCATGTGTGGGTTTTCTGCAACTTGGATTTGGAAATCACAATCAAAGCAAGAAAAATGCATAAACAAGACAGCCTACAGAGGTTTATATCCATGCAAGGACATTAAACCAAATCAAACTTCATTTGCATTGCCATTTTTCAACTCATGTTAGTCAAAATGCTATAGAAAAAATAAATTTAACCTTTGTTTTGTATGATAATGTTTGAGAAGTGAAGAGTACTAGATTTTTTTTTATTGCATGACTGTACATCATTTGTTGTTCTTTAAAAATGTCTTGATGTGCAGTTAAATTCGTCTTCCTCCACTTTCTCTCTTCTCTCCTGCATTCATGTTTCATGGCTCTGATCACTTCAATCCTTCAGGGTGTTGAAGATTTAGTTTTTGTTTTAAGTGGAGCTACAGCATCAATGGCTGACTTTAGTTTGTTTTGGAAATATTCAACCATAAATCACACGATTCAAGTAAAATCTGAGCAGGAGTTTGATGTAAAATATTAATAAAATGAGCGGCCACATCAGAAGTTCTTTATTGTTTCCTCACAGTTCTTGCAAGAGCTTCCTGCCGGTAAAACTGGTGATATTAAAAAATAATCAGTAGTGATCCGACACAGCCATGTCAATAACAGAGGACACACTACAAGACAAGCCGTAGGTTATAACCGAGTCTAGAGCGTGCCCCCTGTTGTGAGAAGGCTGTGTGACATGCTGTTTAAAATCCATCCAGTTCAAAAGGTGAAGAAACATATTTGCATCAGTATAATTGTCAACATGGAGGTTAAAATCACCATTTATTAAAAGTGTACTATATTCAGAGTGTATTCATGACAAAAATTCAGGAAATTCTTGAATAAAACAGGACTCTCCAAAGTCTTGAGGTCACTATCATCTACTCCTACAGGGTAATGGTTGAATTAGCTAAAAACACCAGAAGCCCCATCATGCACATCCCAGATTTGCCGCACTGACTTGTTTCCCTTTCCCACGGAATACCGAGACAACATCATAGACAGTGAGGGCATAGAAAAAGAGGATGCCCTAGTCCTCTCCACCACAAAGGAGAGACAAAGGGTCATGTACTGGAATCCACTTTGAGTTCTGTCCTTGGCCAAAACCAATCCACAAATGCTTCATTCCAGACACTTATTGGGTTGACAGAACACTGACCGTGTAGACCACAATATCTGTCACTGAAAACTTTCCTTCCTTCTTCTGGTGTATGTTGACGTGCACAAAGATCCGAGTGTTGGCCTCTTCATGGTTGCATAGAGTCATGTCAGCAAGGTTGATGGTGTGGTTGCGGAGTGTATCCTCTTTTTCAGTGACAATGAACACAGTTGGTGCAGCCCTCTGTGTAGTCTTGTCAACCAGTTTGATGGGACTTTGCCCTTCTCTGACCCCCTGTGTCTGTCTTAGCCTTCAGACTTGATGGCTGGTAGACGTCAAGTACAATGCCCGTCTTGCTGTACTTAGGTAACCTTGTATGACTGGAAAAACTGCAAGTCCTTCTCAAAAGTCTTCAAGGTCCTTTACCACCACACCACTACTCGCAATACTATCTATGTGGATTTCAGCTGACTTAAACCCCTATTTACTAAATCATGAGTGCCCAAAGTGTGGCCCGCCCAAAGGTCATCTTTTGGCCTGTTTAGTGTTTAGTTAAAACCCTCTTACCAGTTTCCCATTGGTTCTCGATGGTGTTCCAAAACTCTACGACTGCAATTACTTTAGGCCTCCGGGTGGCGCTGTTAGCACTTTCTTTGCTTTTGGCAATGGGTGAAACAACCCCAAGTGAGTCAGCCCTGGGCTTATTTTTGGTGTTAGAAATTCTGAAGAGCCTTCACGACTTCTGGTGCTTTTAGCAATCTTTTTCAGCTAGCCAAGATTGAGCGACAACGAGAAACGGTTGAAATCCAAAGACCAGCTCCACGTCTCCCAGTTTGCTGTTTTCATTGGAGGAAAGTTTGTTTTAGCTCGCTCTTGTTTTTCAATTGAAAATGTCTTGCTGTTGACATTAATGCTATCCTTAACTAAAGCAGTAAAGGTGGGGTCATCTTGACAGCGTGCGGAACTTCACTGGTTTCCGTGTCAGACATAAAATCCTGTCCACTTTTGTCATGGGAGGGATCACACATCAATATAAGGGTGGGGTCATCTGGACCACATAAGAGAACACGAGAGTTAAAGGATTCAATGACAAACGTTACTTATTTTTTATTCTAACTAATGTTTGCTACCTTAATGAATACAGAATCAAAATAAATAAGTGAAACCATATTCCTTGTTTTCTCCTTTTATTTCATCACATCCTATCTCATTGAGAGAAACTTTATGGTGAATATGGACACGTGCGTCTCTGGGGTCCACAGTATTGAATGTGGTGTGCCTCAAGGTTCCATCCTTGGCCCCTTGCTTTTTAATATCTACATGCTCCCTTTGGGGAATGTCATCAGGAAGCACATCAGCTTTCACAGCTACGCTGATGACACCCAGCTGTACATATCCATGTCTCCTGATGACACAAGACCAGTAGAAGCACTGTTTAATTGTATTTTAGATGTGAAATTATGGATGGCAAATAATTTTCTGCAGCTAAACCAGGAAAAAACTGAAATCTTAATAATCGGTCCTGAGGCCAAGAGAGAGAAACAGTTTTTGAAACTACAAGGACTTTCATTAAGCTGTTCAGAAACAGTCAGAAACCTGGGTGTTATTTTTGACTCTGAGCTAACTTTTATCCCTCACATTAAACAACAAGTTAAAACAGGTTTTTATCATAGAAACTTGGCTAGAGTGCGCCCGATTCTCTCTCTTGCTAATATGGAGATGCTGATGCATGCTTTTATTATGAGTAGAATTGACTATTGTAACGCCCTGCTTGCTGGTCTTCCAAAAACGAGAATTAGAAACCTTCAGCTTCTCTAGAATTCAGCTGCAAGAATTCTCACAAAGACCAGACGACGGGCTCATATCACTCCAATTTTAAAATCCCTGCATTGGCTCCCCATAAGTTTCAGGATTGATTTTAAGATACTTTTAATGGTTTTTAAATGTCTTAACGGCCAAGCGCCTTCTTATCTGTCAGATCTTTTAGTCAAATATGAACCCTCGCGGACTCTAAGATCTTCTGGCACTAGTCTTTTAGTAATTCCAACTGTTAAAACAAAAACATATGGAGAGGCATCTTTTAAGTATTATGGCCCCCGTTTGTGGAACGGTCTGCCAGAGGACCTGAGAGCCGCAGAGAACATAGATGCTTATAAGAAAAAACTCAAAACTCATCTTTTTACCTTGGCTTTTAGTTAATTTTTAATGTTTATTGTTTATTCATTTATTGATTCCTTTTATCAGTACTTTTACTTCCTCATTTTTCATTCTATGTTTTACTGTTTATCCATTATTGATTGCTTTTATCAGTACGTTTACTTCCTCATTTTTAATTCTGGTGCTTCCTCATTTGGGTTCTCCCCCTCTGGGTCGGCTGTTGTTCAGCCACTGCGGCTCTGGATGGGGACCTGCATCGCCACCCAGCTGTGGTGAGGCGGGTCCCCGGCTTTGATGCTGCAGCTGGCTGGCTATGCCGCTATTCGGAGAAGGAGACCCCAACTATTAGCGTACAAACTTACGTGCTCAGCCTATTCCCTGTTGTCCATTTTAATCACCTATGGAGTGGGAAATAGAGGGGGGGTGAGGGGGGGTGTGGGTGAGGGGGTGGCTCGGGGTTGCGGGTTTTGGGGCTATTGGACCCTGTTTTATTTTTAACTTTTATGCTTGCTTTTATAATATCTATTGTTTCTTTTGTTTTAGTGTAAACCACTTTGTGTTGTTTTTATATGAAAAGTGCTATATAAATAAAGTTTGATTTGATTTTGATTTAAAGAATATTGTATTTGGCCCGTGGACCAAGATCCCGTTTAGATTTTGGCCCTTTGACCAAAAATTTGGGCATCCCTGTCCTAGAGCAATTTTATTATATTGCTAGGATATGGTACAAAGAAGTTTCTCTGGGATTCCAGAGTTCTGAATTCAGGTTTCACATGATCAAAATGTATGATTAGACACAAAAATTTAAAATGTGGGACAAATTTCTACAATTTTATTGCAAAAAAGTGTTTTTTAATAGCAGAAATGTCAGCCATCTTGAGAAAAAAGAAAAAAAAAACTGCTATTGTGAATTTTCAAGTCGCTAATAAATTTATTTTATAGAGTAATCCCCAAGGAGTATCTGTGTCAAATTCTGTGAAATAGATGAGTTATCTGCTTTAACATGAATTGTGCTGATGTTGGCTGAGAAGTTTTGGTCTCTTGGCTCGGTTTAGGGACGGTTATCTGGGTTAGTTCTAGCAGAACATCTGACCCGACGACCACTCTTCAGTGTTTGGGCTGGATCTTGGAATAAATGGATCGTCTTAATACCGTTTCTGCACAGCAGTTCCAAGCCAGACTGTTTATTCAGAACTGTAGTTCTTCAGTTTTTGTTCATTTTGGTTGTTAAGGTTTATACTGGACAAAGGAGGAGTGTTAATTTTGAGTAAATGTCTTGTTTTGCTTTTAGACTTTCCTTTTTAGTGTGCTTTTTACTTGCTTTTATGTATGTGTGTTATAACTGAATAAAAGACGCTTTACAAATAAACAACTAAATAATGTTTGACCCTTGAACATGGGCGCGACTTAATCTGTTGATTTGGAGAAATGAAAACAAAAGCAAATCAATAGATCAGCTTTATCTGCAGCAGCAGCTTTCATTTTTGCGCAGATGAACGATGTACGCTGTCAGGTAAGCCTTCTATTTGACCCAGAAAACCTTTCAGGCCTTTTTATTATGTTTGATTGAAATATTTTTGACTCCTAATTCAAACTTTTGATCCGTTACCTATTTAATTATATTAAAAAATGCTAATTGATAACATCTCTGTTTCTATAAAGATTTTATAGTTCAACAGTCACATCTGTGCACGTTTCCTGTTGTCACTTATCACTAACACAAATAAAAAGGCCTTAATTTATGTACAAATAGCAGAATTCAGACCAATTTAGAAATGCATAAAATCTTGATTATTTAGACTACAGTATCAATATTTTTTTTCCAAGAAACTTCCAGAATCATTTGATAATTCAGAACAGTTTGGCGCCACTTGCTGGTAAGATGTTGTAACTGTATGTGACTTGCTGCAGTTTTTGAACTGCAATCTTTAATGATCAATTTTCATCTCACAATTTTAGTACTGTTTTTGTAAGAAAAGCCTTGGGGAAATTTCACTTCATTTATCTAGTTCAGGGGTGTCAAATAATAGCAAATATATGGCTAGCTTGTTATCTGGAGCTTTGTTTCTGTTCTGTTTTTTAATCTCAGTTGGAAAAAAGGCCAAAACCTAGTAGCCAAATCACTAATTATTACACATTCAGTCGATTTTATACAGACTGAATATTTTATACATCTGAAATTAAAGCACAGCCCCGGCCCTGGACTGCATGGGACCCCAGGTGAAACTTATTGATTATGTCAAACCTTTTAGTTTTTTTATTTAAGGCTTTTATTATTACACTTTTACAATAATTTACACAAAATGAGTGGTGAGTCAAACTGTAAAAAAAAAAATCTTTGTAATTTGGCGCCACCTCCAGCGGATGGCTGCCAAGTTCACCAATGGCCAGGGCCGACTCTGTTGGAGCAATCTCGCCTGGAAACTCAAGAGAGGGCTGTGAAAAAAAAAAAAAAAAATCAATACTCCACCTAAAATATAAATTAGAAAAATCAGTGAAAAACTAAACTAAATGAGACTTGTAAACATAAGAATTTGGAGTCAACCTCCCTTTCTCTCCCTTTTCTCTCCTCAAACTTAGTATGGTTTGAGACCATCAATATCAGGATTCAAATCCTGTGTAGCAACACATTTTGAATTCTCATTCAAGTGTACAAAACACTGTAAAGGGTCCACAAATATCTTCCTCTGTTGGCTGTCTGAATTTTTTGGAGACACCTGCCTTCTTCCTGACCATTGACAAGGCCAGACTGACGTCACGTGACCAGTTCCCATTGGTCTAACACAGGGCTGACTGTCATCAGCTGTTGTTGTCCATCATATGAACCAACCTTAAGCCTCGGGCACATCTGCCTGCACGGGCTCCCACGGGCGGTCTACGGGCCAGATTTTCCCGCCCCCGTGCGGCGGTCCGCACGGGTCCGCAAAGGTAGCAGGCTCCGCAAAGGCCCGTAGGCGCCCGTGGGAGGCTGTTCGACATGCACCAAAGTCTTCTGCGGGTGCCACGGTTTTCTCCCATTTTCCTCTGCCCGTGCAGCTGGCTGCACCACTCCCGTAAGGGCCGTACGGTCCCGTAGCTGTTTTCATCAACCCCAAGAGCCGTACTAGCCGTACTAACAGCAGTACTAACACCCGTACTACACCCTTACGAGCCGTGCAATCAGTTTCCCGTGTTCCAAGTCCCGCAAGGGTAGTACAGCCGGGTGTATGGCGACGTGCGTGAAACCTTGCGGCATGCACGGTAGAGGCTGACATTATTTTGGGATTCCCGCGGGTCACGGGATTCCCGCGGGATTCCCACGGGATGGGAGTCATTTCTTCCATTAATCACGGGACCGGGACGGGACAGGACTAAATTCTGACGGGAGTGGGCGGGAGCGGGAGTTCAACAAAAGCTCAACTCAAGAAACTTGACTGAAATGTTTGCGTCCGACGGTGCTGGATAATTTCAAAGTTGGGGAGAGGAGAGGAGGAGCACGCCAGCCCAAATACCTCTGGCTGCAGCACGCAGTTTACGTTTGTTTCTCCCCCCGCCCCTCCGCGAGTCGAGACGCTCACGCACAGGCGCGCGCGCAACCATTTGCACGGGCCCGTGTGCGCACGTGCGTCTGTAGCAACGCCTGTGGTACTTCCGCACCCGAGAATGACATCAGCTTTTCACACGACCACTTGCACGGGCTCCTGTACTAATGACCACAACTCATGCGGCAGTCACGGGCCTGGTCTACGGGCCAAACCACCCCAGACCCGTACGGGTCAAACATTCGCACGGGCAGATGTGCCCGAGGCTTTATTTAATCTCCACTGTGACGGTCTCATCAACACCTCTAATAAATATGCACAGCTGTGCAATATCTGTGATGTTGGTGTTTTCTTCAATAAATGACTGGATTCTGTCCTTCCATTGGCTGTCCAAGTCTCCTGAGAGATCTTGTATCTGCAGTTGTAATCTTGATAGACTTATGCTGGCAAAGGTAACCTGCTTTTCGGGACACACGACTTCTTCAGTGAGCCTTTTTTCACAACTTCACCATCTGGAAATGGATTGGATGTTTGCAACAGGTAGCTATCTGCTGCCGACCTTGGTGTGGCCTCCTCTGTTTTGAGTAGCCAGAAGGTTCCTGTTAATGCAGAAGGACTGGATGGAAAGAATTCCAGCATTAGCAGTAGGATGTAACATTATCATTTTTGTCTACATTAACATTTTTATCTAAATTGAGTTGTATAATTCTCTTTAGATTCATTAACTGGATCTCCAGCAAAAATTTCACTAAGAAAAATGCAGAAAACTCCTTATGGAATATTTACATTCCAGATTTTTCTCTTAACAACAGGGCACTGTTTTGTTTTACAGAAAGAAACTGGAGGAAGCCGTGAGGTGCTACACCTCAGAAACCCTCACCGACATCCAGACGGTCAGAAGTTTCTGTAAGACGTTCTTAATATGGATGTCCTGGAGAGAGGCTGAGCTGGAAAAGATCAGGGACATCAAAGACAGAGCAGAAAAACTCAAATTGCACCTCAGAGACTGTGTCAAGTCAGAGAAGAAAGGAAAAGCCTTCAAGAAATACGTGAGCAACAAGTTCAGCGGGACAGACAGACCATATGCAGAGCTGGAGAAGGAGCTGGAGGAGGTTCTGAGTAGCATTCTTGGAGGTTTGGAGATGCTCCAGAGTTTCCTGGACGCCATAGAGAAGCTGGCGGTCAGCTCTGTGCACGTGTTCACGGAGAACCAGATGATCCAGCTTCCTGAAGACTTCAGCTTTGATTATGTTCAGGTCGTCATCAACAATGCTAAACTCATCTGTCCTCTCCTGATGGAGTTTAAAAGAGACGTGAAGGTTTTCTTCCTTCCGAAAATGCAAAACGTTGATGAGATTGGATATCAGCTGGACAGATACATCCAGACCACAAAGAAGATGTGTGAGAAGATGGAGAAAAGGTGAAACTCCAGCAAATAAAGGCAGTTGTGTTTAGAAACTGTGAACATTTTCAATGAATTTGACTGAAAGTGTTTTCCACAGCTGTCTGAATGTTGGCTGCCTGATGATGACAGAAGTTGTGGTGAAGCTGGATGTGGATTTATCTGAAGTTAACATGCAGAAGATGCTGGACCACATCAACCAGCTCAAAGACATACGGTAGGGTTTGAGTTTTTACCGATTGTAAAAACAAGAAATTTGTAGAACTAAGTGATTTTGGCTCTTATGAGGAGTATTTCAGGAAAACAACAGTCCACCTGTTTCTTTTTTTGTCAGGATGGACCAGAACTTCCGGATGGTCTTCTTGTTCCAGGAAGAGTCTTGTTCCAGCTTCATGAAAGAGTTCAGTGAGCGTCAGCCCAGGATGCTGGAGTTTCTGAATGAGCTGGAGGGTAATGCTGTTCAGCTGGACAGGATGAACAAAGGAGCAAAGATCTCCAGTGTTGCTGGCAGCTCGGTGGGGGCGGTTGGAGATGTGCTGACCATCGTTGGTTTGGCGTTGGTACCTGTGACAGCAGGAGCATCCTTAGTTGCAACCTTGACAGGGATAGCGATGGGTATCACTGGCAGAGTCAACAGTCTCGTCACCACGACCACAGATGTGGCGGTCACCCAGAAGCATCAGAGAAAAGCCAGTAAAGTCTCTGAAAGTTTCATGGAGAATGTGACTAAACTACGGGAGTGTTTAGGGAACCAATCAACTGGTGACATAGGAGTGCTCCACAAAGCTGGGTCTGTAGGTGGAAAGATTGCAGCTTCTCTTTCTAAGCTGTTAAAAGATGTTGGTCTTTTTTCACGTGGAAGTAAAGGGGTTGCTCAGGAAGAGGCAGCTCTTCGTAAGATTTCTACAGCGGCTGAAGTCGCCCCCGACATTGGTCGAGGAGCTCATAAAATTACTCGTTCAATGTCCAAGCTGACCAGAGCAATCTCAAACCCGGCCAACCCCCTTCTGCTCGGCATGGACATCTTCTCCATCTGCAAAGACAGCATCAGTCTGTCCAAAGGCAGCAAGACGGAGATGTCAAAATTCATCCGAGCCAGAGCTGCTCTGTGGAGCTCAGAGATGGACTCCTGGAAGAAAATCTATGATTCTCTGAGTGACGGTCTGAAGACATCAGAGAAGAAGAAAGCTCTTCTGGAGACGCCGCTCTATCTCAACACTGATGTGAAAGACAAGAGGAGGTTCTACCTCACTAATTGGAGGAACAAATAAAAGATCAACTGCTAAGCTAGAATAAAAATTAAAAAAAAAACCTTAATGACAGAATATTTCAAGAATTTTTTTGTCAATTCATAACTGCTCAGAAAAGGGAACTTTTGAGTAATTAGCTACAAGAAATTTGACCACAAAACCTCTGATTCAATCGGCCTAATTTTCATTTTTCAATGCTTGAATTACTCATAAAAAAGAAATATCATATCTTTTGTTTTGGTTGGAGATCATTTGGATCATTATCCAGTTCAATCAGAAAAAAGGATCATTTCTAAAAGTCAACGTTTCACTTCAGTTCCTTCAGCTTCACTGAAACACTAAACTTACTCGCGTCTCTGTTGTGATCTTCCACTGTGCCATGCCTTTTCATTTGCTAATGTTTCTCAATATTGTTACAGATTAATTTAATTGTTTTTTGCTATCAGTTTTTACCCAATGATCAGTTTTCCATTGTTTTAATCTTTTTTTAGTCATTTAATACTGTTTCAATTTTGTTGTGATTCTTTTAATAAAGCAGTATGTTGATGACTGTGTGATGTGCAAAATACCTTTATACTGTTTGCCTTTTGCATCCTCCTTATTTTGTTGTCCAGACTGAGTTGAGAATAGATGTGCTAATAACATTGTACTATTTTCTTAATTTGCAAAAGAAAGTCATAGCTGAATTAAAATATTGTTAATCCTGTCATTTTTATGAGGTCTTGTCTGACACCAGTAACATGCAGAATGTCAATGTTCTTTGTCCTGAGAGCCTTCCTCAACATTCTTTCTGGAGTGAGATGTTGTCTTGGTGAAAACCCATGTGGGATATTTGCAGGTTTTCAAATCCGGCTCGAGATAGACCTCCACCACCCTGGATCTTGTTGTCCGTAAAGAGCTAGATGATTGTGTTTCTCAGTGGAAACATCTCTGGGGTAGTAGGCAGTTGAGTGGAGGTGAATGTTTTCTTCCTGCTGATTTGGCATGAACTCAGTTCCTTGCAGATTTATCTTCTTCTCTGCTAAAAATATATGTGTACTGAAACGGTGTACTCAAAGAAAACACAGCAGTGATCAGACAGACCTAAATCGCATACAGTAACCATGGAAATATTCAAATCTTTGGAGTCAATAAATCAAGAACATGGCCTCTGCAGTGAGTCGGCTCTGTTACATGTTGAGTCAACTCAAAACTGTCTAGAATATTATTATATATGATAATATATGATATGTGACTATATGATAATACAGTCAAAATCAACACAAATTGTTTACAGCAGTTCACTAAACTCATGGTTACATTCTGCACAGTATCCTGGAGGCCAGTAGATTTTTACAAAATGTTCTTTTGATTGAGGCCTTCAGCTGTAGGACTACATATTTAAAAAAAATTAAAAAGCTTCCAAAAGATAGCTTCTTACACTGAAACACTTCATTAAACAAAACTTGGTGGTGTTTGGGAGGGTGACTAACATCCATCATCCTCATTCTTTGTCCAGATTTCCCATTTTTCATGTTTTTTTTTTTTTTTGCATGATGCAGGAAGTAAAAAAAAAAAGATTGGAGGAGAAACGTTTAATGAGTAGTTTAAACTGAATCCATTTTTTTTTTTAAAGATGTCTGCGTTCCCATAAAATGTGAAGGAAATTAATTCCGTTGTTGGCACATGCCAAAGAAAGTCACTTGTTTAGTGCCAACAGCCGGCTGAATCTTTGGTTGTTGGAGTTGTTGGTACGGGACTGCCAATGAAAACAGGTGCATCAAGGAAGCTTGGACACATCATTTGACCCTGTGTTTAAGAAGTCTTCTGGAACATTTGTCGTTACGTTCATGAACTCCCACAACAGCTGGAAAATGACAATGTTGATACTCGCTGATTGTTCCTGTTTTATGGAATCCAAGTTCAAGCCACATAGAAATTCTCAACAAAAACGGGATTTGTGAGCATTTGTAAGAAAGAAACTAA
Organism: Oryzias javanicus; assembly: GCA_003999625.1. NCBI lineage: Eukaryota > Metazoa > Chordata > Actinopteri > Beloniformes > Adrianichthyidae > Oryzias > Oryzias javanicus. The sequence continues at coordinate 24,401,983 of CM012444.1, forward strand.
AAAATGTCTGTGAGTCAACCACCGGTTATATAAATATATATATGTAGATACACAAATACATATATATTTCATACAAATTAAATTTAATTTGTAACAAGCAATTATTAGATTTTTATTTTACAGTTTTAACAAATTTAAGATCTTTATGTCAAAAAAGCAAAGGACATTTTTATTTGTTCTTACCCTGCATGGTTCAAATACAAAATGTTTATTTAAATTATACTGTTACTTTTGTTTTTTCAATAAAAAAACTTTAAATGTAAATTCAACCAATAGTAATAGATTTTCTTTTTTTTTATTACTATTATTTCTTTAAGTTTAGCCCATAAAACTCCTCATTAATACCATAAAATTGCTCATAACTTTCTATGTTTTATGTTCTAAATTCAAACAATTAATAAAAAACAAGCTTTATATTTAAATCAATAAAATATTTTGTTTAAAGGTTAACTTCCTTTATTAAAGCGCCAGAAGAATTCAACAAACCCTTAAAAAGCGTTTATATCTTTTAAATAATCAAATCTTTAAATTAAACGACACTTTTTTGCTGTCTTGAGGTTTTTCTTCACGTTCAGTGTCTCAGCGCTGTGATTGGTCCTTTTCCCGGAAAAGCAGCCGGTCACGTGTTCGTCCCACCTGCCACGGATGATTAATTCTACATAATTGAGTCCAGGTGAGTTTGTTTGAGACGGTTTGTTCGGCTACAAGCCGCGGTGCACGGCGGTTGTTCAGGTGAGAGAAAGCTCGTCGCTGTTTGCTAGTTTAGTTCCTAAAATTTAATTTTTTTATGGATTTATTGGAAACATTTCTGATCAATTTGTTTGAGCTTCAAATCCCGCGATAAGATGACGTAATTTTAAGGCAGATTACAGTAAAATGTGTTTTCAGCGGGAAACTCTGCAAACAAAAGGAAAAAAGTGAAATAATTGGTGATTGTTTATCCTTTTAGGAGTGTTGTTTTCCCTTTGTTCCAAATTAGCCTCTTAAAGGTTTAATTTGACAAATTAAAAATGTATTTAATAAAATTAATAAATAAAATTCTTCTGACTTCAAATGTCCATCAAACACTGAACAACGAACAGGATAAACTTTATAAAACACAATAATTATGTATTTTGTACTGAATTAGTGAAAATTGGTTTTAAAGTTTATTTAAATATAATTATTTACCTGATTTATTTTTAATCATAATTTATGAAAGAAACAGACTCGGATCAGATGTTTAGTTCTAGTTTTAAACTTTATTAACTTTGAAAGTGATTATATCTAAGAGGTCACATTCAAAGTTAGTTATCAATATTAATGCTTTTGATATTTTTAAATCAGGTTTTGTTTTTTAAGAAAAATACATTATTTACAAACTTGAAGTTTTCAGGAGTCGTGTGGGAAGGAAAAAAAAAAATAGTATTCTTGTTTTGATTTGTATATTTTTAAGTGCTATTGTAGATGATAAAAGATAAATAAATATCCCAGATTGATAAAACTTAAGACTTGCAAAATGAAATCTGTTGGCTAAAGAAAAACAACAAAAACACATTAAGTTCTATTTGATTAATGAAATATAGCGATTAACTGAACTCAAGTAATGCTGCCACAAATGATTCTAATAGTCGACTAATTGGGTCATGTGCTATTGGGTCAGCTAAAATATTAACTAAACTCCAAAATAGCCTAAAAAGCTTTAATAAATGCCAAAATATTCCAAAAACCAGCAGAATAGTTTAACTTTCCACTTTACCCTACAGAGTTATTTAATTTATTAGTTTTGGATATTTTTTTAATCTGGTTTGGATCAGATCAAGTCACTAAATCAAGTTCTTATTGATTATTCTTAGAAATCATTATTTTATGATTTGAGCTAACGATGACATCATGAAACAGATGTGAAATCCTCAGATTATCATCAGAATACAATTTCATATTGAACAATAATTTCACATCAAACAGTGTAATCCTCATTAGTTTGATGATTTCACCACAGTCAAGTTCACACATCCACGTATTTGGAATTCTTCTGATCAAGATGGCCTGCTTCATGTGAAGTTCTGATTGTTGGTTTTAGAAGTAAAAAGAGGATGGAGTGAAAGCCCAGATTTCTACACAGCAGGTGAAATATGGTTTTTCTCTTCATTGTTGTCTGCAGGCTTCTCTGCCTCATGAACTCCACCTGTGCAGGAAAAGAGGATGAAGCAGGACGGCTGAAGAACAGAAAGATGTAAGTGTTGTCATTGTGAAGTTGACGTGTCTTCACTGAGAGATTCAGTTTTAGATTTGAGTTTTCAATCAGTCAAAATTCCTGAAGCTTTAAAAAAGTATTTGCACACAAACATGTAGAGACTTTTTCTATTAAGTGGAACCTTTTTTAACAGAAATATATATATATATATAAAAAAGTAAATATTCTCAAGTTCTAGCAGTAAGTTGTAGAACAAATGGCAATTTCATAGAACCAAAGGGTTAAAAAAAACCCAAAATATATATATTTTTATGAGGTCCAGGTGATTCATCACTTGATACTTTTTAGTTGAAATCAGCAGAATATTCCAATTTATTTTGAAAATGATTTTTAAATGGGTTATTTTTAATTATTGTCTGTTAAAGAGAACTATTCATGTTTTTCCTCTCAAAATAGAAACGAATAAAGATGTCTTTAGAATCAATCAGTTTTTGACCAACTTATTTTGATCCATACTTGATTAACAGTGAGTGATCAGATTCTGCTTTACTCACGTCGAATTATGTTATATCTTAACCGTAAAACTAATGAAACATATGAATGAAAACTTCATGTTTGATGCCATTTTGAATAAAGGAAGTTAAAAATAAACTTCAGGAAATGGTAACTGTACTTGAAACCTTTTTACTCTAAAGAAACTCTAAACAAAGTGTGCTTACATTTTTAAAAGAACTTTCTTAAAGTGAATTAAATGAGGCTAAAATAAGAGACTTGTGTTCTAAAACTTCAGGTTTAGTGGGTCAAAAAATCTGCAAATAAAGTTTAGAGAATAGCCAAAAATAATCCTTTTTTTTTCAACCTTGCAGGCTTTCTTGGAACAAAATATTTTAAAATCGTGATGTAAAATGACTGCCAGGTTTCAGAATTGGTCAAACCTAAATTATGGTCTGTTACTAATAGTTTAAGTTCATAATCATATCTTGAATACTTTTACCTTTTTTTTTTATAACTTTCTGCACAAAGTGAATCACTAATGAAAAAATAAAAAAGATTTCTATTTACACCAATGGTTGTGGTCATGAAATCAACATTACTCAAATTACTTTATCATTGGAAATTCTTTATTTAAAACATTACATTTTAGTATTTTTTCAATTGAAAATCACTTTGGTTTTAATGCTTAACATCAGACATTTGCACTTTTGCAACAAAAATAACTCGTAAGCGCAGGAATCCCAAATCATCTGTTTATTTTTTTGACTTTTAAAAGTTAACTTCTATTTACATTTATTTCTTTCTCTGCCACAGTTCACATTACATTTTTCATCTGTTGTTCCCACAAATTTTAATTATTTACCTTTAAAGCGAAGAATTAACAATAAAAATATAAATGATTCCAAAACATTAAAATGAAAGACACAATAGCTCAGATCATACAAAGGAGGAGAGGCGTATTAAAATTCAACCACATGTTGAGGACGAGCCCGACTTCTCGGTTCCTAATTTTAGAGGTCGTGATGAAACAAAGTCCTTACTTCAAATGTCTCTACAATTGGAGGGGTAGGGGAAGAATTCAAATTCAGCCTTAATGACTAAATGATGTCTAACAGAATCAAACTTGAACTTTACATTTGCACTGACGCCTAAATGAATTTTTGTCTTTTATCTCTCTCCCCAGGAAGATCTTCAAACTGTAAGTGCTGGTTTTTGGTTTCTTCTCGGCCGCCGTGCCGTTTTTCCTCTTTTTCTATCATGATTTCCTTTAAGCTTGCTGAGCATTGAAGGTGCCTTCATCCCACTTTAGGAATATTTATCATAGAGTTGATAGTAAATGGATGTAAATCTGAGATTTTCAGGTTACATAAACATTATTATGTAGGTCTATTTCCAACTTAGATTCTGAAGCTAAAATGATTATTTTCTATTAGTCCTTAAAGTATCAACAGTTTTCTGTCGTCGACTAAAACCGTCTCCTACGTCGGTATTTGCTCGTACTCTCTCCTCGCCGTCCGTTCATCACGCGGAACTTTGCAAATTTTTGTCATTTGGAAGAATTTCAATTTCATCAAGATCTTCAGAAGGTATGTGAAACACGAACACGCACACACATGCACACGCTACGTTGAAGCTGCTGCTTTTTGTTAAGATCTTCGAAAGGTAAGAAGTCTTTCATTTATTTGTCTCTCAGTCCCCTCCCCTGCCCCGGCCGCCGTGCCACCCCCCTGCCCCGGCCGCCGTGCCCCCACCCCCGCCCCGGCCCGCCGTGCCGCCCCCCCCGCCCGCCTGCCCCGCCCCGCCGCCCCCCTGCCGCCGCCGTGCCGCCCCCTGCCCCCGCCGTGCCCCCCTGCCCCCTGCCCCCCTGCCGGCCGCCCCGCCTGCCCCGGCCGCCGTGCCGCCCCCCTGCCCCGCCGCCGTGCCGCCCCCCGCCCGGCCGCGCCGCCGTGCCGCCGCCTGCCCCGCCCGGCCGCCGTGCGCCCCGCCCGGCCGCCGTGCCGCCCCCCTGCCCCGGCCGCCGTGCCACATACTTATTTTAATTTATTTTTTTCCCTCTTGTTGAATTTTTTTCATTTTCAACTGTTACAATAAATCACAAATATTTTTGCGTTGCGTTTTAATATAACATGATTGTAATTTCTTAAAGGCACCTTCAATTGCAGTTTGTTTCAGTGGCTTCTCCTCTACTCTTGTTCTTTTTGGCTTTTGCTTCTGATACTTGTCTAGATGTAAAGTCAAAAGTAGGTCAGCTGCTAAAAGTTAGAATGGGGGGGCATTAATTTTGGTCACTAGATTACACTTCTCATTACACTGTGGGCTGGAGCTCAGTCAGAAAAGGAATTATTGGTTAGTGAACAGTTGAGGTTTAATGGAATATTTGAAGGATATTCCTCTTTTCCTGCTGACCTTATTTTTCAGATAAAGCTACGAAAGGTAAGTTCTATTTTTATTTATCTATGCAGATGCAAAGTTTGTGCTGTTTCTTTGGTATTGGTCTCATGCTTGTTGGTGGAGCAGTTTCAGTTCCCGTTTTGAAGTTTATAACATGAACTTTGAAATTGGTTTATCATTATTATGAAATGAAATACTTTATAATATGAAAGCCCGGCCCACAGCCAGGGAGTTTAGTGAGGGAGGGTTACACGCATCCTTTAACCACAACCACCTGTTGCAGGTGATCTTTAAGTCACTTAAAAAAAATATATATATTTATTCAGATAAATATTCAGATAAATATTTCTAAATGCAAAATTCGTTAAAGATCTGCTTAACATATTTTAAAACCACAACTGTGGTTCTGATATTTTAAATTATTTTAAATGCAGAATTTGTTAAAGAGCTGCTTAGCATATTTTTAAACCACAACTGTGGTTTTGTTCTTTTAAACGCAGAATTTGTTAAAGATCTGCTTAACATATTTTAAAACCACAACTGTGGTTCTGATATTTTAAATCATTTTAAATGCAGAATTCGTTAAAGATCTGCTTAACATATTTTAAAACCACAACTGTGGTTCTGATATTTTAAATCCTTTTAAATGCAGAATTCGTTAAAGATCTGCTTAACATATTTTAAAACCACAACTGTGGTTCTGATATTTTAAATTATGTTAAATGCAGAATTCGTTAAAGATCTGCTTAACATATTTTAAAACCACAACTGTGGTTCTGATATTTTAAATTATTTTAAATGCAGAATTCGTTAAAGATCTGCTTAACATATTTTATAACTAAAACTGCGGTTTTGTTCTTTTAAATGCAGAATTCGTAAAAGAACTGCTCAATGTATTTTATAACTAAAACTGCGGTTTTGTTCTTTTAAATGCAGAATTCGTTAAAGATCTGCTTAACATATTTTAAAACCACAACTGTGGTTCTGATATTTTAAATTATTTTAAATGCAGAATTTGTTAAAGAGCTGCTTAACATATTTTTAAACCACAACTGTGGTTTTTGTTCTATTAAATGCAGATTCGTTAAAGATCTGGCTTAACATATTTTAAAACCACAACTGTGGTTCTGATATTTTAAATCATTTAAATGCAGAATTCGTTAAAGATCTGCTTAACATATTTTAAAACCACAACTGTGGTTCTGATATTTTAATCATTTTAAAATGCAGAATTCGTTAAAGATCTGCTTAACATATTTTAAAACCACAACTGTGGTTCTGATATTTTAAATGCAGAATTCGTTAAAGATCTGCTTAACATATTTTATAACTAAAACTGCGGTTTTGTTCTTTTAAATGCAGAATTCGTTAAAGAACTGCTCAATATATTTTATAACTAAAACTGCGGTTTTGTTCTTTTAAATGCAGAATTCGTTAAAGATCTGCTTAACATATTTTAAAACCACAACTGTGGTTATTTTCTTTTAAATGTAGAATTTGTTAAAGATCTGCTTAACATATTTTAAAACCACAACTGTGGTTTTGATCTTTTAAATGCAGAATTCGTTAAAGATCTGCTTAACATATTTTATAACCACAACTGTGGTTTTCATATTTTAAATGCAGAATTCGTTAAAGAGCTGCTTAACATATTTTAAATCCACAACTGTGGTTTTCATATTTTAAATCCAGAATTCGTTAAAGAGCTGCTTAACATATTTTAAAACTAAAACTGCGGTTTTGTTCTTTTAAATGCAGAATTCGTTAAAGAACTGCTCAATATATTTTATAACTAAAACTGCGGTTTGTTCTTTTAAATGCAGAATTCGTTAAAAGATCTGCTTAACATATTTTAAAACCACAACTGTGGGTTTTTCATATTTTAAATGCAGAATTCGTTAAGATCTGCTTAACATATTTTAAATCCACAACTGTGGTTTTCATATTTTAAATGCAGAATTCGTTAAAGAGCTGCTTAACATATTTTAAAACCACAACTGTGGTTTTGTTCTTTTAAATGCAGAATTCGTTAAAGATCTGCTTAACATATTTTAAAAACCACACTGTGGTTCTGATATTTTAAATTATTTTAAATGCAGAATTCGTTAAAGAGCTGCTCAATATATTTTAAATCCACAACTGTGGTTTTCATATTTTAAATGCAGAATTCGTTAAAGAACTGCTCAATATATTTTATAACTAAAACTGCGGTTTTGTTCTTTTAAATGCAGAATTCGTTAAAGATCTGCTTAACATATTTTAAAACCACAACTGTGGTTCTGATATTTTAAATCCTTTTAAATGCAGAATTCGTTAAAGATCTGCTTAACATATTTAAAACCACAACTGTGGTTCTGATATTTTAAATCCTTTTAAATGCAGAATTCGTTAAAGATCTGCTTAAATATTTTAAATTCCACAACTGTGGTTCTGATATTTTATATTATTTTAAATGCAGAATTTGTTAAAGATCTGCTTAACATATTTTAAAACCACAACTGTGGTTCTGATATTTTATATTATTTTAAAAGCAGAATTCGTTAAAGAGCTGCTTAACATATTTTAAAACCACAACTGTGGTTTTGTTCTTTTAAATGCAGAATTCGTTAAAGATCTGCTTAACATATTTTAAAACCACAACTGTGGTTCTGATATTTTAAATCCTTTTAAATCCAGAATTCGTTAAAGATCTGCTTAACATATTTTAAAACCACAACTGTGGTTTTGTTCTTTTAAATGCAGAATTCGTTAAAGAACTGCTCAATATATTTTATAACTAAAACTGCGGTTTTGTTCTTTTAAATGCAGAATTCGTTAAAGATCTGCTTAACATATTTTAAAACCACAACTGTGGTTCTGATATTTTAAATTATTTTAAATGCAGAATTCGTTAAAGAGCTGCTTAACATATTTTAAATCCACAACTGTGGTTTTCATATTTTAAATGCAGAATTCGTTAAAGAGCTGCTTAACGTATTTTAAATCCACAACTGTGGTTTTCATATTTTAAATGCAGAATTCGTTAAAGAGCTGCTTAACATATCTTATAACCACAACTGTGGTTTTGTTCTTTTAAATGCACAATTCGTTAAAGATCTGCTTAACATATTTTAAAACCACAACTGTGGTTCTGATATTTTAAATTATTTTAAATGCAGAATTCGTTAAAGAGCTGCTCAATATATTTTAAATCCACAACTGTGGTTTTCATATTTTAAATGCAGAATTCGTTAAAGAACTGCTCAATATATTTTATAACTAAAACTGCGATTTTGTTCTTTTAAATGCAGAATTCGTTAAAGATCTGCTTAACATATTTTAAAACCACAACTGTGGTTCTGATATTTTATATTATTTTAAAAGCAGAATTCGTTAAAGAGCTGCTTAACATATTTTAAAACCACAACTGTGGTTTTGTTCTTTTAAATGCAGAATTCGTTAAAGATCTGCTTAACATATTTTAAAACCACAACTGTGGTTCTGATATTTTATATTATTTTAAATGCAGAATTCGTTAAAGATCTGCTTAACATATTTTAAAACCACAACTGTGGTTCTGATATTTTATATTATTTTTAAAGCAGAATTCGTTAAAGAGCTGCTTAACATATTTTAAAACCACAACTGTGGTTTTGTTCTTTTAAATGCAGAATTCGTTAAAGATCTGCTTAACATATTTTAAAACCACAACTGTGGTTCTGATATTTTAAATCCTTTTAAATGCAGAATTCGTTAAAGATCTGCTTAACATATTTTAAAACCACAACTGTGGTTCTGATATTTTAAATTATTTTAAATGCAGAATTCGTTAAAGAGCTGCTTAACATATTTTAAATCCACAACTGTGTTCTGATATTTTATATTATTTTAAATGCAGAATTCGTTAAAGAGCTGCTTAACATATTTTAAAACCACAACTGTGGTTTTGTTCTTTTAAATGCAGAATTCGTTAAAGAGCTGCTTAACATATTTTAAATCCACAACTGTGGTTCTGATATTTTATATTATTTTAAATGCAGAATTCGTTAAAGAGCTGCTTAACATATTATAACCACAACTGTAGTTTTGTTCTTTTAAATGCAGAATTCGTTAAAGAGCTGCTTAACATATTTTAAAACCACAACTGTGGTTCTGATATTTTAAATCCTTTTAAATGCAGAATTCGTTAAAATCTGCTTAACATATTTTAAAACCACAACTGTGGTTTTGTTCTTTTAAATGCAGAATTCGTTAAAGATCTGCTTAACATATTTTAAAACCACAACTGTGGTTTTGATATTATAAATGCAGAATTCGTTAAAGATCTGCTTAACATATTTTAAAACCACAACTGTGGTTTTGATCTTTTAAATGCAGAATTCGTTAAAGATCTGCTTAACATTTTAAAACCACAACTGTGGTTCTGATATTTTATATTATTTTAAAAGCAGAATTCGTTAAAGAGCTGCTTAACATATTTTAAAACCACAACTGTGGTTTTGTTCTTTTAAATGCAGAATTCGTTAAAGATCTGCTTAACATATTTTAAAACCACAACTGTGGTTCTGATATTTTAAATCCTTTTAAATGCAGAATTCGTTAAAGATCTGCTTAACATATTTTAAAACCACAACTGTGGTTCTGATATTTTAAATTATTTTAAATGCAGAATTCGTTAAAGAGCTGCTTAACATATTTTAAATCCACAACTGTGGTTCTGATATTTTATATTATTTTAAATGCAGAATTCGTTAAAGATCTGCTTAACATATTTTAAAACCACAACTGTGGTTCTGATATTTTATATTATTTTAAAAGCAGAATTCGTTAAGAGCTGCTTAACATATTTAAAAACCACAACTGTGGTTTTGTTCTTTAAATGCAGAATTCGTTAAAGATCTGCTTAACATATTTTAAAAGCACAACTGTGGTTCTGATATTTTAAATCCTTTTAAATGCAGAATTCGTTAAAGATCTGCTTAACATATTTTAAAACCACAACTGTGGTTTTGATATTATAAATGCAGAATTCGTTAAAGATCTGCTTAACATATTTTAAAAGCACAACTGTGGTTCTGATATTTTAAATCCTTTTAAATGCAGAATTCGTTAAAGATCTGCTTAACATATTTTAAAACCACAACTGTGGTTTTGATATTATAAATGCAGAATTCGTTAAAGATCTGCTTAACATATTTTAAAACCACAACTGTGGTTCTGATATTTTATATTATTTTAAATGCAGAATTCGTTAAAGAGCTGCTCAATATATTTTAAATCCACAACTATGGTTTTCATATTTTAAATGCAGAATTCGTTAAAGAACTGCTCAATATATTTTATAACTAAAACTGCGGTTTTGTTCTTTTAAATGCAGAATTCGTTAAAGATCTGCTTAACATATTTTATAACCACAACTGTGGTTTTCATATTTTAAATGCAGAATTTGTTAAAGATCTGCTTAACATATTTTAAAACCACAACTGTGGTTCTGATATTTTATATTATTTTAAATGCAGAATTCGTTAAAGATCTGCTTAACATATTTTAAAACCACAACTGTGGTTCTGATATTTTATATTATTTTTAAAGCAGAATTCGTTAAAGAGCTGCTTAACATATTTTAAAACCACAACTGTGGTTTTGTTCTTTTAAATGCAGAATTCGTTAAAGATCTGCTTAACATATTTTAAAACCACAACTGTGGTTCTGATATTTTAAATCCTTTTAAATGCAGAATTCGTTAAAGAGCTGCTTAACATATTTTAAAACCACAACTGTGGTTCTGATATTTTAAATTATTTTAAATGCAGAATTCGTTAAAGAGCTGCTTAACATATTTTAAATTCACAACTGTGGTTCTGATATTTTATATTATTTTAAATGCAGAATTCGTTAAAGAGCTGCTTAACATATTTTAAAACCACAACTGTGGTTTTGTTCTTTTAAATGCAGAATTCGTTAAAGAGCTGCTTAACATATTTTAAATCCACAACTGTGGTTCTGATATTTTATATTATTTTAAATGCAGAATTCGTTAAAGAGCTGCTTAACATATTTTAAAACCACAACTGTAGTTTTGTTCTTTTAAATGCAGAATTCGTTAAAGAGCTGCTTAACATATTTTAAAACCACAACTGTGGTTCTGATATTTTAAATCCTTTTAAATGCAGAATTCGTTAAAGATCTGCTTAACATATTTTAAAACCACAACTGTGGTTTTGTTCTTTTAAATGCAGAATTCGTTAAAGATCTGCTTAACATATTTTAAAACCACAACTGTGGTTTTGATATTATAAATGCAGAATTCGTTAAAGATCTGCTTAACATATTTTAAAACCACAACTGTGGTTCTGATATTTTATATTATTTTAAATGCAGAATTCGTTAAAGATCTGCTTAACATATTTTAAAACCACAACTGTGGTTTTGATCTTTTAAATGCAGAATTCGTTAAAGATCTGCTTAACATATTTTAAAACCACAACTGTGGTTCTGATATTTTATATTATTTTAAATGCAGAATTCGTTAAAGATCTGCTTAACATATTTTAAAACCACAACTGTGGTTCTGATATTTTATATTATTTTAAAAGCAGAATTCGTTAAAGAGCTGCTTAACATATTTTAAAACCACAACTGTGGTTTTGTTCTTTTAAATGCAGAATTCGTTAAAGATCTGCCTAACATATTTTATAACCACAACTGTGGTTTTGATCTTTTAAATGCAGAATTCGTTAAAGATCTGCTTAACATATTTTAAAACCACAACTGTGGTTTTGTTCTTTTGAATGCAGAATTCGTTAAAGAGCTGCTTAACATATTTTAAAACCACAACTGTGGTTCTGATATTTTAAATCTTTTTAAATGCAGACCTTCTAAAAGAACTGCAACCGTATATTTTTATTTTTATTTCCAGATGAATATTTATAAATAAGGGGAGTCTTCTGGATTTGTGGTAAAGAGAGAAATGGAAATAATTGCCTTCCAAAAGCAACAAGAATTTCTGGATTTCTAAACTGAAAGGAACTGGATGTTGGAATCATTTGAATGAGGATGGATGCTTGATGTTGTTCTGAACTGATGACTTATGGAAAACTTGACACCACATAAAGGAAAAAATGGAAAGACTTGTACCCTACGAGCAAAAGGAACATCTGGATACCTAAAGGAACTGGATGTTGGAAGCCATGGAATATTCTGGACATGTGATCCCTGCATGACGTACTATAAATCTGTTTTCTCTTTGACACACTTGACACCACATGAAAAATTAAACTTGTGGAATTTGTTAAGCGCTGCAAGAAATGAAAATGCTTGAATCCCAAGAGCAACTGGAATGTCTGGATTTCTAAAGGAAGTGGATGTTGGAAGCTCTTGGATGAGGATGCATGGTTGATGTACACTTGGCACCACATTACAATGGTAAACCTGTGGATTTTCTGGAAAATGAAACAAAAATGGAAATCCTTCCATCACAAAAGCAAAAACTCTTGGATTCCTAGTCTTATTGAAGCAGGATGTTGTAGGTCATGGAACGGCCTGAGAATGGGGATCTTTCATGATGTCATCAAAAACTGGTGCCCTATCGAGTGCTTGACACCACATCAACACCTGTGTGCTGGACATGCTGTAAGTGGAAGATCGACCAATTATTCAGAAAATGGCCGTCCTCCCACCTGTAAACCTGAATTTTAACCTTCACCTCATAACTCTACTGGAATGGACCTTTGGGATTGGAAATTGTACTGAAACGATTTGGAATAATGGTGTCTTACAACACATGCAGTGATCCTGGATCTGCTGGATTCATGAGCCGATGTCATTTCATTCCCAGGCAGCAGGAGATGAGGATTTAAATTGGATCTGGAATAAATTGGTGGGATTATAAAGGTGCACTTCTTTCCACAGCCTTTCAAGTGATGCTTGGAATAAACCACAGTTGTCATGGTGACGTGCATGGTAAGGTACAACTGGTATGAATATCTTCTTTTCAGGATACAGTTGGCTTCAAGCTTGGTAATATAATGGGAAAACTTTGGAATACTTCTCTATCAAATGTAACTATCATTGACACATCTGCTCAGTCATTTCTAGAAACTTAACTTTCTCCATCATTCTTTTGCCTTTTTCATATAATCTTTTGCTCTTTAAGTTTTCTTTCTTTTTTAAGGTAAGACACAGCCAACAATGTTTATTTTTTTTGGTCCCTTTCAAACTGAAGGTGAACTGGATGGTAAGTCTTAAAATTTCAAAGGTTTTCCAAACATTAACAAAAGCATTGAGAGCAATGCAGTCTGATTTCATGACGTTTACATTTCATGACACTTTCAAAAAGGCATGCCATGCACTCATTTAAAGCCTTTCAAAATAAAAAGGCAATTTAATGCCAAGTGTTTCACTGAAACTTTTTCAATACACATTAAAAAGTGAAGAATGACCATATGGTTTCAGAAATGGCTGGTATATAACAAAACTGTCAAATGTTTGGGGTCAAAAACATGTTCAAATTCTCTGAATTCATATTCACTGCATATAATCTAAACATGATCAAAGAAATGCATTTAATGTTGTTCCTAAAAGGTTTTTGTTTTCTCTTAAACTCCAAGGTACTTTTTTTATACACCAATACTATTTTGTGTTTACTATCAAATGTTTGGGGTCTAAATGATGTTCATGGAAAAACTGTTAACTACATATAATCTAACGAAGTTCACAGAAATGAATCCAACATTGTTCATCAAAGGTTATTCTTTTCTTTAACTCAAAGGTATTTCCTTTATACACTAATACTACTTTTTGTGTATTATCAAATGAAAATTGTTGTTGCTGATCATCTTTTGGACATGCAATAAGGGAAGTTCTCATCTTTCTGATTAAAAAGCGGTGATGGGTTTAAAACTCTGAAACTTCTATTCTCATATTGAGAAACAAATCTATTGAAAATAAGAGGATTCAATCATTAACAGTGTTGGACAAGGAAACTAAGAACCTAAAAGTCTGGATTCAAACCAAACTACTTCCAAGGAGTTCTCCAAACAAGGAAAAGCGACTGAAGGACCAAAACAAACAAGGAGATCTCTCCAACTGGATTGCACAGACTGGCTTCAACTAAGATGTCCAAATGGAGAAGCCAAGTTTCCAGTCAATACTCGGCAGAAACGTTGCTGAGAAGAGTCTGGAAAGTCTTTTCTCTAAACCTGAAGGCCAGTTCAAATGTAAAGGATGTTCATGTATTGACTAAAGGGATTCTTTTGATGCAGGTATTCATCCTGATGTTTGGCTCCCAGGATTCATCTACAGATTCCTCCTAGGGAAATGGATGTGGAAAGGGTAAGTTATGAAACTGGCTGTGCATGCTGACGGACAAAACTGTAGAATCCAGTAACTGAGAATAGAACAACTAAACGGGGGGGTTGATGGTTCCAAACTCTACTGTTCTGTAAAACGATCCAGAAACTGTTTGAAATCTATGAAGAAAATGTGCTTTTAACAGAAAAATGTCTGCAGTAAATCTAAAATATTATTTCTTGGATTGTGTTTTACAGCTAAATGGATACAAAGAATGTCAGTGGAGAAGACGAGGTGGGCCTTAAAAGATGAAGGCAAGTTTCTTTCTTCCTAAAACGACATTTTTTGTGTTGCAGACATTGAATGTTTTTGACTTTTCTGCACAGATCTTGAAAGAAGCTGGAAGCACCAGAGGAGCAGGATGAGAAGAACCTCAGAGGATTTCCAGTGTATCTTCACCACTATAAAGGTAACTTTGACTATTTATTTCCATTAAATGACTGAATTAACTTTTCAGAGAAAGACCAGTTCTGTGGTGCAGGCTTTCAAGATGATTTTGTTTTTAGGATAACAGAATTGGATCAATTGGCTTCTTTTGAAGCTGAGAAGTCTGAAATATTTTTTATTCCTGTTTTTTTTAATAGGTGAGACGTTTTAGGCCTTGAATGACAGTCTATTGATTTGTATTAAAGATCATCCTGATTATCAAAGAATCATTGGCTATTCACAATTAATGCTAAATTAATAAAAATGACCAGAGTGTAAAAAACTATGCATAATAAATCTTTTGCCTCCTTTTTTATTTAAAGCTGTTTTTTTGTTTTTAGCTTCATGTTTCTTGGATATTTTCACTGGATCTGGCAAATATTTTCATCTGGGACAGCTGGAGTCCAGGACGTTGTGGAGTGGATCCATGAAGCTGGAGCCTCTGGGAACAGAACGTCTACAAGATTCTCTGGAGGTGTGCAGATACGCTTCTTTACATCATTATTGTCCAAATATTTTCTAATTATTGGAAGCAGAACTTTGATTAGAAATAGACTGAAATAATGATGGTCCAGGACTAAACTTATAGAGAGAATTTTCTGAAACAAATTTAGACTCAAACTAAATTCCAATTGTGTTTCAGGTCACAGATGAAATCTCCAGTTCCAGAAGGTCTTGGAATACCTTGAATGATGACAGCCAGAGGTCCAGCGAAGCCTTCAACGAGGATCTGGCTCCCACAAATGGGATAAATGAGCATTAGAACATGTATGCACACATTTCTTCTACATAGATTAAAAATAAAATCTTAAAAATATAGTTCTAAAATAAAAAACTAACAACTTTTTTTTTTCTTTGAAGAAAACCAGTCCAACCCTTCTTGACCCACTCCAAGTCTTCTTGGTTTTTATTGGATTATTTTTCAACATTTCCCTCAAACACTGCTGTCCGGTGCGGCTGGTGTTCCAAAGACTTGACCTTTAACCTCTGCATTGGGCCGCTGACGTGGATCTGCTGTGACTGCTCGTGTGTCTGAACTGAACTTTTTCCTCTGGACTGCTGCCACTTCATGTCTGTACGATTTGAGAACAAGAAAATGTTTCTAGATTGAACTGACAATAAATGTAAACGGCTCTCACAGTTGTCTATTCACTTGTTTGAACTCCTCTGTTTAGTGTTTATCAACCTTCATATGTAATATTGATTGTGTGTAAATTTTTTTAAAGAATTGTTCTTTTTATTAGATTAAGTTATGCTCTCATAAATCTAAACTGACTTTTTAAATCACTTTACTCATATAATCTTGTGGAGCATCAAACAGATCTAAAACAAATGTAGATTCATTTTATCCTGTTTTTTGTTAAACATTTTTGGTGCTGCTCTCATCATAGATGTTAGTCTTGTATTTTCTCTTAACTCTGTTTTTTTTTTTTTTAATCAATTTTAGTTTTATGGAAATTTTTATTTTTTAGTTCAGGATTTATTTTTTTAATCTTGAAAGGTGTTATAGACAGTTTGTTTGATCTTGTTTGTCATCACAAAGTTTGGTTTTAAGCCTTAATATTTCACTGTCTGCTCTTTGTAAATGTTTCAGTTTTAATAGGATGAAAAAAAAGTTGTTTTGGGGATTTAAGATGCAAAAATTGGTTTCATGGCATGTAACAAATGCGTTAAAGATGAAGTTAAATGTCCAAATCAAGCTAAGTCTATTTTTATTTATTGGCATGTAGAACTTCACTTATTTTTAGATAATATTCTCATGGTTTATTATGCAAAATTTAATGTTGTCATATAATAAAGGATTTGTGTTTTGGCTCAAAGGAAACTACTTTTTGTCCATATTTCTTATGTAACATTAACTGGCCATGTGTTGCCAGATTGAGTGAAAACCTTCAGCTACTGTAATGTAAATGACACATTTCTGTGTCTGTTCACATAACAGTCCAGCCAATAAAAGACTTTTATAAAAGCATTGAGGTCCTGGAATTATTGAGCCAGTCGCCAGATCTAACCCCCATATACATTTGGAAGGAAGTTGAATGTCAGTGTTGCCCTAAACCAGGGGTCACTGACCTTAATGAAACTGAGAGCTACTTCACGGGTACTGAGTCATACGAAGAGCGACCATTTTGAAATGACAAATTAGCTTGGTTTGCCTTTAGTTGTACATTAGTACTAATGATTATTGATACTTGTGTGTGAAGACTGATTTCTCACCATACTGATCAACAATGATGACAAGCTAGGAAACGTATTAATATTCATCACTTTATTAGTCTCAGTAATTGTTTTATTTTCAGATGATCACTGACATTTCATGGGAAAAATGTCTCCTTTTCACTGTTGTACCATGTTTATCTGTAAAGAAAAATCAATGTACACATTTGAGGGTTGAGGTCAATTTAAAATGACTTAACAATTGTGGGCGGAGACAGAGGGCTGCACTGGTGTCCAGCTGCAGCAGAAGATGAAAGAATTTGACTTTTTTCATCACCACTAGATGAGAGCTCAGAGCTGCAGGACGCTGTCGCACAGCTGCTGAGACGAGATCTAGAAGACCAAAAAGATTCATGGATGCAGTGAACAAATACATGAAGGTAGCTGGTGTTGGAGTAGAGGATACTGAAGAAAGGCTCAGAGGAAAACAAGAAGAAAATGGAGCATGATTTAAAGTCATCTCTTAGATGTGTGCATATTACACATCTTCAGACGATGAGCCCACCAAGACCACAGTCTGGCTTCTCTCAAGAGCAGTACTAAAGTATTAATACACACTTTATTAACATCTACAATAGATTTTTGCCTAAAAAAACGGCATGCTTTAGTATGACTTTTTTCAAAAAACGACATGCTATAGTATGACTTTTTTCAAAAAACGACATGCTATAGTATGACTTTTTTTGCCTAAAAAACGACTTGCTTTAGTATGACTTTTTTCAAAAAACGACATGCTATAGTATGACTTTTTTCAAAAAACGACATGCTATAGTATGACTTTTTTTGCCTAAAAAACGACTTGCTTTAGTATGACTTTTTTCAAAAAACGACATGCTATAGTATGACTTTTTTCAAAAAAACGCCACGCCATGCTATAGTATAACTTTTTTTTAAAAAACGACATGCTTTAGTATGACTTTATTTAAAAAAAAAACGACATGCTATAGTAGGACTTCTTTTGCCTAAAAAAACGATTTGCTATAGTATGACTTTTTTTTTAAAAAAACGACATGCTTTAGTATGATTTTTTTAATAAAAACAACATGCTATAGTATGACTTTTTTTGCGTAAAAAAACAACATGCTTTAGTATGACTTTTTTCCAAAAATCGACTTGCTATTGTATGACTTTTTTTGCCTAAAAAAACGACTTGCTTTAGTATGACTTTTTTTGCCAAAAAAACCGACATGCTTTAGTATGACTTTATTTAAAAAAAAACGACACATGCTATAGTAGGACTTTTTTTGCCGAAAAAAAACGACTTGCTTTAGTATGACTTTTTAAAAAAAAAAACGACATGCTATAGTATGACTTTTTTTGCCGAAAAAAAACGACTTGCTTTAGTATGACTTTTAAAAAAAAAAACGACATGCTATAGTAGGACTTTTTTTGCCGAAAAAAAACGACTTGCTTTAGTATGACTTTTTAAAAAAAAAACGACATGCTATAGTATGACTTTTTTTTGCCTAAAACAACGACTTGCTATAGTATGACTTTTTTCAAAAAAACGACATGCTATAGTATAACTTTTTTTAAAAAAACGACATGCTTTAGTATGACTTTTTTTGCCGAAAAAACCGACATGCTTTAGTATGACTTTATTTTTAAAATATACGACATGCTATAGTAGGACTTTTTTTGCCTAAAACAACGACTTGCTATAGTATGACTTTTTTAAAAAAGAACGAAATGCTTTAGTATGACTTTTTTTCAAAAGAACGACATGCTTTAGTATGACTTTTTTCAAAAAACGACATGCTATAGTATGCCTTTTTTTGCCTAAAAAAAACGACATGCTTTAGTATGACTTTTTTTGCCGAAAAAACCGACATGCTTTAGTATGACTTTATTTTTAAAATAAACGACATGCTATAGTAGGACTTTTTTTGCCTAAAACAACGACATGCTATAGTATGACTTTTTTTTTTTTTTAAAAACGACATGCTATAGTATGACCTTTTTTGCCTAAAAAAACGACCTGCTTTGGTATGACTTTTTTCAAAAAAACGACATGCTATAGTTTAGGGGTGTAACGGATCACAGAAGATCCGTGATCCGTACGGATCAGACGCCACGGTTCGGGCCAGGTCTGACCCGCGGATCGCGGCCCCCCCAAAAGAAAAAAAAAACACGCACACACACGTGCGCACCTCGCGCTATCATAATTTATACCAATTGTCCGTTCACATCGAATTAAATTGTCGTCATATTCCTGAAAATCCTCTTTGTTTTGATGAGCCCTGAAGCAGCTGCTTCCCGGTTTTCCTAAAGTCTGTTTACCTGAAGCTCCCGCTGCGTGTGGGAGGAGCTTCTGTCAAAAACTTTTCTCAGATTCATAATGAAGGACGAAGATCGATAGATATCAGGTTTATTTAATCTTAGGAGCTGAATAAAAGCATCGGTACACATTTCTATTACTGGGTTCAAAGAATCTTCCAGTTTAAAGCAGCAACTGTCCCGCACAGGAGAAAGCTGCAGCTCCGTAACGGACTCGCCGGTACCGTCACCGAACCATGTATGTGTTACAGGTATCAGGTGATGACACCCGTAGACAGTTGTATAGATAGCTGACAAAACTGGAAAATACAGAAACACAGGAGACGTGACTTGCTTTTTCAGTATCCTTGGCAGTTATTTATTAACATATCACACAATACAATGTGAACCTTTCCAGTTGTAATATCTTTTACAGTAGACCACTGCATACATGTTGTCTATTTAGACACTTCTGAAATAATTTAATACACTTCAATTTAATTCAACAGCTCATCAAATGAAAAGAAAACACATCACCTCATATCATCTAGCTTTCTCTTATATTCCAGACTTGTTGGTTAATATTACATCCTCAATGTAACCATTTACTGAAAATTATTTCTCAGTCAAGTTCCACAGCTGCATTGTAATAGACATTCACCTAACATATTCATAAATTGTATTATTAACTGATCAACACAAAATAAATAAGGTAGTTTGTTAAAGTACTAGCTATTTTCCTTAAAACAAAATGTATAAATGGTGACTGTTAGCTAACTACTATTGTTAACTACTAATTTGAAGTTTATCTCTATTCATTTTTGAACTCACAAACATAAAAACGCTACTTTACACTTTGCTGACATCTATTTCTAACTATGACTCAGTTCAAAAGTTGTTTTCAAACTTAACACGGACACAACATACCTGGAAAATACAGAAACACAGGAGACGTGACTTGCTTTTCCAGTATCCTTGGCAGTTATGAGATAAACTGTCCAGATTTGTTCAAGTTCACTGTCTCCTAGGCGCCCCCTACAGTTGAAATGTGGCAGCGGCAGTTTTGAAAAAACAATTACTTTCCAACCCAAGTTCTGTCTTGTACATAAATGTGGCAAAGCAAAATACAAGATAATTAAAGAACAGGATTATTAAACATCCTCGTATAATTAATAAAATAAAAAAAATAATACACAAATGTGAACACACATCAGTGGCCTTCACACACTCCCTGGCAAAAAAAAATGTCCTTTCACATTTAACCAAATACACCGTAACCTCGTCCTTGTTTCCCTGAGATTAAAGTTTAATCTGTTAGCATGGTGTTCAAGTCTGATCTCACCAGCACAGTTGAGGTTGGATGTATGGTGTGGTCACTTGTGGTATGTATGGTGTTTGTGTGTACAGAACAGAGGGCATCCATGGTGTTGCGCCTAATGAAAAGTATGGGAAAAACGAAGGTGGTTGTGAAATGCAAGAAACTGCAATGGATGAGTATGGTGTGGTGTTTGCAGACACTACATTTGCATTAGTTTGTGAGTGTATTGACGGTTCCCCCAACGAGTCATAAGTGAGGAATTGTCTTGGTTTTCTCTCACGGCGAGATCTTCGAATTTCTGTCTGACTATGTTCAAAAACAGGGGACGGAGATCTTTTTCCTATCTCAGAATCTGCACACTCAGCGACTCCATCTTCTCCCTCAGGTGTGATCAGTGAATATGTATTTCCATCCATATTTTGTTTTACTACCTCTTCTTCTGGGATACATGTGGAGTTCGGTAAGTATTCTAGTTCAATATCATCCCCTATTTTCACAGGTTCTGAAACAGCTGAGTCCTGTTTAGAGTTTTGGCAGAAATTTCTCTGAAGCAAAGTGGGTTCCACAAAGGGATTAAGAGAGCTTTCTTCAGTTCTTACAGACGGTAGTCTGAACCAGTAGCTTGAGCCATCGTCACTCTCAGAATCAGAACTTCCAATCACATCTGTCTCCTTTTGTGTGTCTGTCGGTTTTCCTTGTCTACTTCTGTGTTTTGATCTCTTTTCAGGAGTACTTTTGGTATTGGGTGTAGCAATGTCAAGAGGTAAGTCATTTACTAATAGCAGGAGGTTGCGATGTAGTGTTTTGGGTTTCTTCTGGTCTCCAGTTTCAGGACAGACAATATAAACTGGGCTATCAGGAATTTGACCTTTGACCTTGTAAACATTTTTCTCCCAGTACGACCTTAATTTGCCTGGTCCTCCACGTTCACTGAGATTTCTAACCAGAACACGGTCTCCTGGTTGCAACATCACTCCTTTTGTTTTCTTGTCATAGGTTGCTTTTCCCCTTGTGCTGGATTTCTGACTGTTTTCACTTGCGATCCGATAAGCTTCTGACATCCTCTCAGCCCATTTTTCTGCATATTCTTTTGGTGAATATGATTCCTTATATCCATCTAACCTGAACAACAAGTCAACTGGGAGGTGTGGATGACGACCATAGAGGAGGAAAAAGGGTGAGTGGCCAGTTGCTTCATGTCGGGTGCTATTATAAGCATGCACAACATGTGGGAGGTGATCCTTCCACCGCAGTTTTTCATTTTCTGTTAACGTTCTCAGCATCTGAAGTATCGTACGGTTCAAACGCTCTGCTGGATTGCCCTGAGGGTGGTAAGGCGTAGTTCTCGAGTGACCTACTCCGGAGAGTCGTTGTAGAGTTTGGAAAAGTTTGTTTTCAAATTCACGACCCTGATCATGATGCAGTTTGGAGGGATATCCAAACCTGGGTATGAAATCACAGAAAATTAGCTCAGCTGCTGTTTTCCCACTCTTGTTCTTCGTTGGATATGCCTGAGCAAATCTAGTGAAATGGTCAAGCACCACTAGAATGTACTCATAACCTCCACGACTGGTTTCCAAATGTAAGAAATCAATGCATACAAGTTCTAATGGGAAGCTGGATGTGATGCTACCCATAGGAGCACGGTCATGCATTGTGGGCTTTTTGGATTTAATACAAGGACATTTTCGAGTGACATACTCCTCTATTTCTTTTGCCATATAAGGCCAGTAGAATCTCTCTCTGGCAAGATGGAGTACTCTCTCCGTACCAACATGACCCATTTCATTGTGCAGATACTTCAGAGCTAGTGATCTATATTTGAAGGGGAGAACCAACTGTTTTTTCTCGTTTGTTTGTCGGTAGAGGAGATCATTTTCTAGATGCAATTTACTCCACTCATGAAGGAGCTTTCGGGCTGGTCCTCTAACTGTTTTGCGTGTTTCATTTGTCATTTTGGTGTTTGATCTTTTTAATTCTAAAATCTGACTAATATCTTGATCCTCTCTTTGTGCTTTAACAAGATCATCATGGCTGATGGATAACAAGTTAGGATTGAACTGTTGGTTCTGGTCTGGAGAGGACGTGTTAAGGGCTGCCACCCAGGCTACATCTTTTCTCTCAGCTGCCTGACTACCATCCCATGTTGCACACACAACATCATCTGAGAGCTTCTCAGTGCAGGCTGTTTCATATTTTTCTATGTCCAAAGGAAGGCGAGATAGGGTGTCTGCATCAACATTTGATTTCCCAGGTCTGTATTTTATGTCAAAATTAAAATTTGAGAGCTCGCCAACCCACCTATGGCCAACTGCATTTAACTTTGCTGTACTCATGACATAAGTCAGAGGGTTATTGTCCGTGTAAACAGTAAAATGTGAGGCGTAGTACAGGTAATCGTGAAATTTTTCACACACAGCCCATTTTAATGCAAGGAACTCTAATTTTCCACTATGCAAATGATAATTACGCTCAGATGGGGTAAGTGTTCTTGAACCATATCCGATGACTCTCAATTTTCCATTTTGGCGTTGATATAGAACAGCTCCTAAACCCTGATCTGATGCATCGGTATGCAAGGTGAAAGGCAGAGTGAAATCTGGATAGGCCAGGACAGGTGGATTTGTCAAAAGGGTGACCAGCTGCTCAAGGGCTTCCTGATGTTTCTCTATCCAGTTTACACTCTCTCTGGAAGATAACTGCGAACACCTGCCATTTTTGGCATGTGCATGATTCTGGATTTTCCTTGGTTTGGTTTGAAGTAGCTCATAGATTGGTTTTGCAATCCGGGAGAAATCCTGAATGTATGAGCGGTAATAGCCCAGAAACCCTGTCAATTTCCTTACTTCTCCAACTGTTTGTGGTATTTTGTTTGTCAAGGCCTGTACAGCTTCAAAGTCACGTGGATCTATTTTGACTCCTTCCCCTGACACAATGCGACCAACATATCTAACTTCTCGTTTAAAAAGTTCACATTTCTCAGGCCTCAGTTTTACTCCGTGATGCTGAAGAGCCTGTAGAACCCTACGGAGCGCTTCAACATGCTCATCGAATGTTTTTGCATAGCAGAGCACGTCATCAAGATAGGGAATACAACATTCATCTCTGAGAGGCCCTAACATTTCCTCCATGCTACGCTGGAATGCTGCAGGGGCATTTGACAATCCAAATGGGATACGGATCCACTCATAGAGACCCCATGGAGTAATGAAAGCTGTGAAATGACGTGATCCCTCTGAGATGAAGCCTTGATGGTAGGCTTTGCCCTGGTCTAGTAGGCTAAACCAACTATTTCCACCCAGGGTGTCTGTCAGATCCTGTATTCTAGGCAGCGGATGTCGATCAGGGATAGTCTTTTTGTTCAGAAGGCGATAATCAATGCACAACCTGAGGCTACCATCTTTTTTTCTGACACAAACTACTGGGGCAGAATATGGAGATTTGGATTTAACTATCCAGCCTTTCAACAGCAGTTCATGTATATATTCCTTGACTTCTTTAAAGAGTGGTTTCGGAATTGAAGAGTAAGTTTTCTGCACAGGTATTTCATCACGAAGACTTATTGACATCTGCAAACTTGGTATGCACCCAATGTCACTACTGTCACGTGCAAAAAACCTGCCTCTTCACAAAGCATTTTGTTAACAAGAGCCCTCTTTTCCTCATCAAGATGACTCAGGTCAACATTGGGCTGCCACGTTGATGAACTAGGACTAGCAGGGGTCACAGAGGTCATGTTAACTGTTGCTGTGGGCATGTCAGATTGGTCCAATGAGATTACTTTTTCAACACTGTATAAGTCCCCAAGAGCAGTTTTTCTTGGTAAAGTAATTGGGTGTTTTGTGTTATTTCCTACAGGTACAGCAACAAATGGCTTTTGCAGGTTTTGTACCTCTAACAAACCCTCCCCAACATCAAGCTCTGTCAACTGTGTGTTGCTGTCATCTGGTTCGAATACAAAAACACAGTCAGCCAAACCTATGTGAGGTGGGACTTGACACTTAACCCAATTAACCTGACCTGCTGGGATGATGATGTCTTGCTTGCCTGTTCTTAAGCGTCCATGCTGCGCAGAACATTTTCCTGTTTGGATGAGGTTCACCAGAATGTCAGCTTTTTCTGTTGTTACTGAGAGGGCATCACAAAGCAGAGTGGTAAGTACTGGGATCAACTTTCCAGGATGTCCTTGTATCATCTCCTCAAGCACGTTAAAACCCAGAAGAGGTCTCTCCAGAGCAACACTACTGATGAGGAAAGGCACAGTGATTGATAAATCAGGATTCTCATTGCCTCTTAGATTTACAGTCAGTGCAACCCAACCATCAAATGGAATAATGTCCCCGTTAACTGCACAGACCTGGAACTCTTCATCATCAATAATTTCACTCAGTGGTTTGGTAGCAATCTCAGGTAGGTATTTGTTCTTCCATTCTCTATCAATCATGCTTACTTGAGCTCTTGTATCTAGCAAAGCAGTTACAGCTAAGCCATTCAGGTTACAATAAGTTAGCGCTTTCCTCCCAATCAGCTTGGCTAGGTGTTCACGTTTTCTATCTGCAAGCACACAGAGATCATTGGATTTATGTTTCTGTTGACTCTGGTTTTCTGTTGCATCATTCAGCATTTTGTCATCATTTGCTGCTATATTCTGTTTGTCATGTGCACCAGTATGGCTTATTTCAAATTGGGACTGCAAAGGCCCGGTCACTGTCTGTCCCCTGGCAGGGACCGGTTCCAGTTTCCCTGGAGTGTTGGTTTTTTCAGACAGCCCACTGCTCTGTGCCCCTCTTCACCACAGTGGAAGCAGTGAGAACAGTCAGGTCGCTGTTGTTCAACACACTGTTTACAGCCGTATGGTCTCTCTCTCCCTGTTCTCTGTTCTCCCTTTCTTTGAGTTACTAAGTTGCTCTATCTTTTGTGTCTGGATTGATTGTTGCATCAGTTCAACAAGGTTGGAAATTTTTTCAACTTTTTCTGTTAGCTGTTGGATCGTATCTGCTTTTGGTTTCTTTGAAGCATTTTCCTCTTTACCAGTGGAAGATTGGGTGGAACTCATTTCACTCTGAGCACTATGTACAATGGTGGGTCTTTGACGGGTTATAGGGCCTAACCGTCGTTGTCTTTCACTTTCATCACTTATTACTTTTTTCATCTGTTTCAGAATTGCTTCATCAGTCACACCAGCATCTGTAAGCAGTGGTTTGAGTTCTCTGCGGATGTCATCATATTTATGTCCGAGCCCTTGATATACAGTGTGAAGAAAAACATCTTGGACTGTGTTTACACTGTACTTGACCTCAGTATCGGCATGTTTTGAAGCCATAAGAACCTTTTGCTTAAGTCCTATAACTCGATACAAGAATTGTTGAGGTGTCTCAGTGTCTTTTTGCTTGGTGCACATGAGCTCCTGAAAAAGCTCCATGTTGTTATCACCTAGATGAGAGTGAAGGAAGCCTTTAAGTTCTTCCACAGTCAGATCTTCTTTTGTCATCAAGCATGTCTTTAAAATTTCCAGGCTTGATAACTCTGAGGACAGCTCTCACAATCTCACCATCACTGAACTGCTCCTTTCCTCCCTCCTCAATTTGGCGACAAATGTTACTGTAACTGATATCTGACCCCTGATCTGCAATTTGACCCCCTTTGTATCTTAAACTCTCTACGGTGTAAGTACGAAAGTTCTCTTAAAGAGACCATCTTGTCAAATGTTGAAGGTGTAGTATCCTCAGCTACATGTTCGGTGCTGGGAGAGTCCCTATGTTGTGATGTGGATTTGTGGTTTTGCTGTTGAATGAGGTGTAGGTTGCTGAGTATATCCGAGTTGGTACTGCATTATTTTCTTAGTGAGCTCCTCATAACTGGCAAGCATTTTCTGCATCTCTGCATCATGTGCTTTGACACCTCCAGAGACGGAAGAATGTCTAGCATTAGCAATATCAACTTCAATTACCTCACTAATCATTAGTGTCAAACCGACTAACATCAAACATTGCTTTGATTTCTGTCCCATCAACTGTGGTTACCTGAGAGACATGTGAAACACGTGACATATCACCATTAGCTACACACATTTGTGATTCTGAAAACACACAGTCTTGTGGCAACATCAACAATGTCTCTCAGCTCTAGCAGATGAGCCAAACCTGAATCCTCAGAGTCTAGTAAAGCTTTACTGTGCATGAAACTTCGGATGTATTCAAAACAAACCTCCTCATCCCCTTGCTTTGAGCTGAGACTGGGTCCATCTCTGGCACTGGACTCAATGACTTGGCAATCTGAAACAGCTGGTCTGCAGAGAGGGGTGAGCAAGTCTTTCTTGATAGTCCACACCAAGCGTTTTCCTTCTCACCGTCTGCCATAGCTCTTCCCAATCCTTGCACTTGATGACACAATCCAGGATCCTACTCAGCTTTTGTTGTCGATCATTTGTTGTTTCTGCACAGCGTGAGCCTCACTCCTTGTCACTGTAGCACGTGATGTACTTCAGGGATTCCTCTTCATCTGTAGTCGGGGACGACGCCGTCAGAAAATCCAGCGTGGATGGGTTTCAGGTTGCATCAGATGATCTCAGGTGCAGGTTGTCGGCGTCACTCATTGATTGGATCAGGTCCCCTCTGGTCCGTGATGGTAATTTCACATGGATCAACTTCGCCCTAGTAGAGGAAGTGGATCCCGGACGAGCCCCCAATAAACTGTTACAGGTATCAGGTGATGACACCCGTAGACAGTTGTATAGATAGCTGACAAAACTGGAAAATACAGAAACACAGGAGACGTGACTTGCTTTGTCAGTATCCTTGGCAGTTATTTATTAACATATCACACAATACAATGTGAACCTTTCCAGTTGTAATATCTTTTACAGTAGACCACTGCATACATGTTGTCTATTTAGACACTTCTGAAATAATTTAATACACTTCAATTTAATTCAACAGCTCATCAAATGAAAAGAAAACACATCACCTCATATCATCTAGCTTTCTCTTATATTCCAGACTTGTTGGTTAATATTACATCCTCAATGTAACCATTTACTGAAAATTATTTCTCAGTCAAGTTCCACAGCTGCATTGTAATAGACATTCACCTAACATATTCATAAATTGTATTTTAACTGATCAACATAAAAATAAATAAGGTAGTTTGTTAAAGTACTAGCTATTTTCCTTAAAACAAAATGTATAAATGGTGACTGTTAGCTAACTACTATTGTTAACTACTAATTTGAAGTTTATCTCTATTCATTTTTGAACTCACAAACATAAAAACGCTACTTTACACTTTGCTGACATCTATTTCTAACTTTGACTCAGTTCAAAAGTTGTTTTCAAACTTAACACGGACACAACATACCTGGAAAATACAGAAACACAGGAGACGTGACTTGCTTTTCCAGTATCCTTGGCAGTTATGAGATAAACTGTCCAGATTTGTTCAAGTTCACTGTCTCCTAGGCGCCCCTACAGTTGAAATGTGGCAGCGGCAGTTTTGAAAAAACAATTACTTTCCAACCCAAGTTCTGTCTTGTACATAAATGTGGCAAAGCAAAATACAAGATAATTAAAGAACAGGATTATTAAACATCCTCGTATAATTAATAAAATAAAAAAAATAATACACAAATGTGAACACACATCAGTGGCCTTCACATATGGAATAGAAATTGTGTGAAAATTTCATCAGGAAAAAGCGAAGCTGAAGGAAGTGCCCAGTTTTTGCAAGATAATTATTTAAAACATTTAAATGTTCCACAGGTAGTTTAATAAAATAGTTTAATACCAAAATTATTTTGTGAGATTGTTTTAATTTATAATTTACTTTAAGGATATCTAGATTTGATTTGGTATTTTCAAACACTATTTTTAAACATTCTTTTATTCTCAGTTTTGTAGAATTTGGTCTAAAAGACATGAAATGGTTAAGAAACTTCATGTTTTTAGATTTTTTGTCTGTGTTCAAAGTTTTAAAAATGTTTTGTTTTAATAAATAGGCTGACCAAATGTTTTGATGTTAAATATGTAAATATTGTGTGTCTGAAGTACTTTAAATGCTTATTGAATTTATGATTTGAAGCATTTCCAAAAATGAATTTAGCTTTTATATTGTTTTTTTTTTGTTTGTTTTTTTTTACTTTTCACTGATCCGAAAAAACGATCCGAACCGTGACCCTAAAACCGTGACACGATCCGAACCGTGAGTTTTGTGATCCGTTACACCCCTACTATAGTATGACTTTTTTTTGCCAAAAAAAACGACTTGCTTTAGTATGACTTTTTTCAAAAAAACGACATGCTTTAGTATGACTTTTTTCAAAAAACGACTTGCTATAGTATGACTTTTTTCAAAAAAACGACATGCTATAGTATGACTTTTTTTTTAAAAAAAACCGACATGCTATAGTATGACTTTTTTTAAAAAAAAACCGACATGCTATAGTATGACTTTTTTTGCCTAAAAAAACGACTTGCTATAGTATGACTTTTTTCAAAAAAACGACATGCTATAGTATGACTTTTTTTCCAAAAAAACGACATGCTTTAGTATGACTTTTTTTAAAAAAAAAAACGACTTGCTATAGTATGACTTTTTTTCCAAAAAAACGACATGCTTTAGTATGACTTTTTTTAAAAAAAAAAAAACATGCTCTAGTATGACTTTTTTCAAAAAAAACGACTTGCTATAGTATGACTTTTTTTGCCTAAAAAAACAACATGCTATAGTATGACTTTTTTTTAAAAACCGACATGCTATAGTATGACTTTTTTTCCAAAAAAAACGACTTGCTATAGTATGACTTTTTTCAAAAAAACAACATGCTTTAGTATGACTTTTTTTGCCTAAAAAAACGACATGCTTTAGTATGACTTTTTTTGCCTAAAAAACGACATGCTATAGTATGACTTTTTTTTAAAAAACGACTTGCCATAGTATGACTTTTTTTGCCTAAAAAAACAACTTGCTATAGGATGACTTTTTTGCCTAAAAAAACGACTTGCTTTGGTATGACTTTTTTCAAAAAAAACGACATGCTATAGTATGACTTTTTTTGCCTAAAAAAACGACATGCTTTAGTATGACTTTTTTTTCAAAAAAAAACGACATAATCTAGTATGACTTTTTTTCCAAAAAAAACAACTTGCTATAGTATGACTTTTTTTGCCTAAAAAAACGACTTGCTATAGTATGACTTTTTTCAAAAAACCGACATGCTATAGTATGCCTTTTTTGCCTAAAAAAACGACTTGCTATTATATGACTTTTTTCAAAAAACGACATGCTTTAGTATGACTTTTTTCAAAAAAACGACATGCTATAGTATGCCTTTTTTTGCCTAAAAAATTACCTGCTTTAGTATGACTTTTTTCAAAAAAACGACATGCTATAGTATGACTTTTTTTGCCTAAAAAAACAAAAACGACATGCTTTAGAATAACTATTTTCAAAAAAACAACTTGCTATAGTAGCCTTTTTTTGCCTAAAAAAACGACTTGCTTTAGTATGGCTTTTTTTGCCGAAAAAACCGACATGCTTTAGTATGACTTTTTTTAAAAAAAAAACGCCATGCTATAGTATAACTTTTTTTTAAAAAACGACATGCTATAGTATGACTTTTTTTGCCTAAAAAAACGACATGCTTTAGTATGACTTTTTTTGCGTAAAAAACGACATGCTTTAGTATGACTTTTTTCAAAAAAAACGACATGCTTTAGTATGACTTTTTTTGCCTAAAAAACGACATGCTATAGTATGACTTTTTTTGCCTAAAAAACGACATGCTTTAGTATGACTTTTTTCAAAAAAACAACATGTTATAGTATGTTTTTTTTTGCTTAAAAAAAACGACATGCTTTAGTATGACTTTTTTTGCCTAAAAAAACGACTTGCTATAGCATGACTTTTTTTGCCTAAAAAAACGACATGCTTTAGTATGACTTTTTTCAAAAAACTGACATGCTATAGTATGACTTTTTTTTCAAAAAACGACATAATCTAGTATGACTTTATTCAAAAAAACGACATGCTATAGTATGACTTTTTTTCCAAAAAAACGACATGCTTTAGTATGACTTTTTTTTTCAAAAAAAACGACATGCTCTAGTATGACTTTTTTTCCAAAAAACGACATGCTTTAGTATTAATTTTTCCAAAAAACTGACATGCTATAGTATGACTTTTTTTTTCAAAAAAAACGACATGCTTTAGTATGACTTTTTTGCCTAAAAAACGACTTGCTATAGTATGACTTTTTTGCCTAAAAACGACGACATGCTTTAGTATGACTTTTTTCAAAAAAACGACATGTTATAGTATGTTTTTTTTTGCTTAAAAAAAACGACATGCTTTAGTATGACTTTTTTTGCCTAAAAAAACGACTTGCTATAGCATGACTTTTTTTGCCTAAAAAAACGACATGCTTTAGTATGACTTTTTTCAAAAAACTGACATGCTATTGTATGACTTTTTTTAAAAAAAAATGACATAATCTAGTATGACTTTTTTCCAAAAAAACGACATGCTTTAGTATGACTTTTTTCAAAAAACGACTTGCTATAGTATGACTTTTTTCAAAAAATGACTTGCTATAGTATGACTTTTTTTAAAAAAACGACATGCTATAGTATGACTTTTTTCCAAAAAAAACGACATGCTTTAGTATGACTTTTTTTTCAAAAAAACGACATGCTCTAGTATGACTTTTTTTCCAAAAAAACCGACTTGCTATAGTATGACTTTTTTTGCCTAAAAAAACAACATGCTATAGTATGACTTTTTTTAAAAAACCGACATGCTATAGTATGACTTTTTTTGCCTAAAAAAACAACATGCTATAGTATGACTTTTTTCAAAAAAACGACATGCTTTGGTATGACTTTTTTCAAAAAAACGACATGTTATAGTATGACTTTTTTTCAAAAAAATGAAATGCTTTACTATGACTTTTTTTTCAAAAAAACGACTTGCTATAGTATGACTTTTTTTCCAAAAAAAACAACATGCTTTTAGTATGATTTTAAAAAAAACCAACATGCTATAGTATGACTTTTTTTGCGTAAAAAAACGACATGCTTTAGTATGACTTTTTTCCAAAAATCGACTTGCTATTGTATGACTTTTTTGCCTAAAAAAACGACTTGCTTTAGTATGACTTTTTTGCCGAAAAAACCGACATGCTTTAGTATGACTTTTTCAAAAAACCGACATGCTATAGTATGACTTTTTTTGCCTAAAAAAACGACTTGCTTTAGTATGACTTTTTTTGCCGAAAAAACCGACATGCTTTAGTATGACTTTTTACAAAAAACGACATGCTATAGTATGCCTTTTTTGCCTAAAAAAACGACTTGCTTTAGTATGACTTTTTTCAAAAAACGACTTGCTATAGTATGACTTTTTTTGCCTAAAAAAACGACTTGCTATAGTATGACTTTTTTTGCCTAAAAAAAACGACATGCTTTAGTATGACTTTTTTTAAAAAAAAAACGACATAATCTAGTATGACTTTTTTTCCAAAAAAAACAACTTGCTATCGGATGACTTTTTTTGCCTAAAAAAACGACATGCTTTAGTATGACTTTTTTTTTCCAACAAAACGACATGCTATAGTATGACTTTTTTTGCCTAAAAAAATGACTTGCTATAGTATGACTTTTTTCAAAAAAACGACATGCTTTAGTATGACTTTTTTTGCCTAAAAAAACCGACATGCTTTAGTATGACTTTTTTCAAAGAACCGACATGCTATAGTATGACTTTTTTCAAAAAAACGACAAGCTTTGGTATGACTTTTTTCAAAAAAACGACATGCTATAGTATGCCTTTTTTTTGCCTAAAAAAACGACTTGCTTTAGTATGACTTTTTTCAAAAAACGACTTGCTATTGTATGACTTTTTTTGCCTAAAAAAACGACATGCTATAGTATGACTTTTTTTGCCTAAAAAACGACATGCTTTAGTATGACTTTTTTTTCAAAAAAAACGACATAATCTAGTATGACTTTTTTTTCCAAAAAAACGACATGCTTTAGTATGACTTTTTTTCCAAAAAAAGACGACTTGCTATAGTCTTTTTTGCCTAAAAAAACGACTTGCTTTAGTATGATTTTGCCGAAAAAACCGACATGCTTGTATTAGTATGACTTTTTTAAAAAAACGACTTGCCATAGTATGACTTTTTTTGCCTAAAAAAACGACTCTTATAGTATGACTTTTTTTGCCTAAAAAAACGACATGCTTTAGTATGACTTTTTTTTTCAAAAAAACCGACATAATCTAGTATGACTTTTTTCCAAAAAAAACAACTTGCTATAGTATGACTTTTTTTGCCTAAAAAAAACGACTTGCTATAGTATGACTTTTTTCAAAAAACCGACATGCTATAGTATGCCTTTTTTTGCCTAAAAAAACGACTTGCTATTATATGACTTTTTTCAAAAAACGACATGCTTTAGTATGACTTTTTTCAAAAAAACGACATGCTATAGTATGCCTTTTTTTGCCTAAAAATTACCTGCTTTAGTATGACTTTTTCAAAAAAACGACTATGCTATAGTATGCCTTTTTTTGCCTAAAAAAACGACTTGCTTTAGTATGGCTTTTTTTGCCGAAAAAAACCGACATGCTTTAGTATGACTTTTTTAAAAAAAAAACGCCATGCTATAGTATAACTTTTTTTTAAAAACGACATGCTTTAGTATGACTTTTTTTTCAAAAAAACGACATGCTTTAGTATGACTTTTTTTCAAAAAACGACATAATCTAGTATGACTTTTTCAAAAAAACGACATGCTATAGTATGACTTTTTTTCCAAAAAAACGACATGCTTTAGTATGACTTTTTTTTTCAAAAAAACGACATGCTCTAGTATGACTTTTTTTCCAAAAAAACGACATGCTTTAGTATTAAATTTTTCCAAAAACTGACATGCTATAGTATGACTTTTTTCAAAAAAAACGACATGCTTTAGTATGACTTTTTTTGCCTAAAAAACGACATGCTATAGTATGACTTTTTTTGCCTAAAAAAACGACATGCTTAGTATGATTTTTTTCAAAAAACGACATGTTATAGTATGTTTTTTTTTGCTTAAAAAAAACGACATGCTTTAGTATGACTTTTTTTGCCTAAAAAAACGACTTGCTATAGCATGACTTTTTTTGCCTAAAAAAACGACATGCTTTAGTATGACTTTTTTCAAAAACTGACATGCTATTGTATGACTTTTTTTAAAAAAAAAACGACTTGCTATAGTATGACTTTTTTCAAAAAAACGACATGCTTTAGTATGACTTTTTTTTCCAAAAAAAACGACATAATATAGTATGACTTTTTTTCCAAAAAAACGACTTGCTATAGTATGACTTTTTTCAAAAAACGACTTGCTATAGTATGACTTTTTTCAAAAAACGACATAATCTAGTATGACTTTTTTTGCCTAAAAAAACGACTTGCTATAGTATGACTTTTTTCATACTTCAGTCATGTTGCATTACGGATTGTGAATCTCTGTAAATTGCAAAAGTCATTCGGGGCCCAATTAAAAAAGGTTCCGGGCGTTTTGTCCGAACCTACCCTTACTCTTACTCTTACCTTGACCCGGCACCGATGCGGGTCGGGTCCCAAATCCTGCTGACCGTCCGGTTCCGTGATTGCATCCTGGACGTTGCTATGTTACGATTTTTGAGCCCGAAAACTCAAGCAAAACAGACAAACTACTGTGACGGTGTAGCACCATCAGCTGATAGCTGCACTCAGACACACGCACGCACGCGCGCGCATTCACACACCCGCAGCCACACACGCGCTCCATTCATCCTCGGTACTTACGTTCCTCTCTGTTCCTCTCCCTCTGCAGGTCTCCCTGGGTGCACACAGGGTAGCCGACTCCTAATCCATAGCATACATTCACATATAACCGATCATGCAGTCACCTGGAGCTCTTGTTTACAGGAAGTCGGCGTCCAATCCTGCCGGTCACGTGACTTACCTGACACCTGAACTGCATGTCCAAAATAAATGCAGGTAAATATATAAGTCATCTAAATATATAAATCTGAACTCTATATATTTAGCTGCAAAACTTATATATTTAGTTTGTAGGCTAAATATTTAGCTTAAAATTAAATATTTAGTTATTAAATGTAACATTTATAAATATATTAAAGGGTGAGAATATGCATTTGAAAAACAAAACCTGTTTTTTTTTTCTCCTAAAACACGCTAAATATCTGAAAATATTGATGTAAAATTTTACATCTCTGATTTACAAACGGCACCCCATAAAACACATTTGAAGTGAAAAACACTTCAACTCTTCAACCACAATCCAAAATACAAAAGTGTGCAAAACCAACAAATAAAGACCTTTACTCACAATAACATTAAGAAAGACAAAAGTGTCTCAGCTTTGAGGATGTAATCTGGTTTCTTAATGATCTGTTCTGTTTTAGAGAACATTCTGCAGAGGCTGGTTGTGGAGCCATAAATATATAGAATTATTTCCTGCAGATTCTCTTCCTTCATTCTATCAAAAGTCAAATGGTTCCAGTTTTTTTCTTCTTTTCTAATGATCTCATCTTCTTTAGGAAGAATGTCTTTATTTTATACCCTTACAGGACACCGTAGTCAGGAAGTTAGCTGTTCGCCTCAGAGCTACCATATGTGATGTACAGTCGCTGCATCTCGTTAAAAGGCTGTGTTTCCGTTCCACTCTGCACTACAATGACACTCAAAACTAGGCAAAACCAACACATCAAGCAGTCTAGTTAATCAATTCAGTTTTACCCCGAGAGGATAAACAACCCTTCAATTTCTGAAGATATTTATACCTTTTCATGTGACAACACTGCCAAAAATAAATGTTGATACAATGAAAAGACCCAAAAAGTGACATTAGCTCACCCAAAATTGTTTTGTTTTTGGTAGTACCATCTATTTACATATAAAACAAACACAATGTGGTTTTCTATTGATATCCTTTAATTTGTTGTTTAATTTTCATTCAGTGGAGATTTATTTGGCTGCTCCTCAGTTCTCCTCATCTGAAATGACAGAGAAGGAGAAAGTCTTTAATGGAAAGTTAAGTTAAGAAAAATGTTAGCTTTAGTTTAGCGTTATATCAACTGTATTTTCCAGGCTCTAGCAAATTTTAAGTTAAAAGAATCAGTTTTTATTGCAAACAGGGATTAAGCTGTGTTAATAAGAGAAAACTGCTGGATATATCTTTTAACATTTCTAACTAGCTATCTACCAGTATCAAGTGTCCTAAAACGGAAAACAAATTTTACCTTCTTCTTCTTCGTCCTCTTCATCTTCCTCCTCCTCCTCATCTTCGTCAGAGCTGAACGTCCCATCAGGTAGGCTGTACACCCGGATCACTTGCTGCGCACAGACAGGAGAGCGTATGAGTCCACCTGCCTGAAGCCCCGCCCCCTCCTGGCTCCGGCCCTCACCTTGTTGGGGTCTTTGAGGATCAGGTATTTGCCCTCGTCCAGCTTGCGGCAGATGTCGATGACGCAGCGCAGGATTCCCCAGGCGTTCTCCATGCTCAGGTTGATCTGGCTGGCGAACTCGTTGGGTTTGAACTGCTGCGTTCCCAGGATGACGTGGCGGGCCGAGTCCTTTACGTGGTAACGGGACACGTACCTGAGGAGAAGATCGGAGGTCTGATGAATGAAGTCTTCAAATCGGATTCTTCTGAAAGACTCCAAGCTAAAGTTCTGCAGCAGCTCTCACCCCAGTTTGAGGTACTCGGACCCGGCCAGCATGGCGCAGCAGGTCCAGCGGGCCAGTTTGTAGCTGTTGTTCTTCAGCTCGGTGGCCAGCACGGCTCCTCTCTGAGAGTCCAGCTTCTGACGCCAGTCCACTCCGTTACAGTACTGACGGGACAGAAGGAAAATTTAATCCAATGGATTTAAATTATTGGGTATCAACCATAATCTTCAAAATAATACATCATCAATTCAGTTTTTAGTTCAGACAATAGTAACCTAAATATGTTTTGACGATATATTAATCTGAATTAAAAGTATGTCAGATGTTCCTGTTTACAAATTCATGATGAAATCACTGCAACCAATCCTGTTACACATGAATTATGATGAAGAATGAGACTAAAAATAGATTTACTCCGTGTTATTTCAGCTTTAATTTAAACCAAGAGAAGATGGAATTAAGGTAAACTAGCGGTCACATATCATCCACTTCATGAATGTATTGATACTTAATGTATTTCTGATGACCTGTAGCTGTGTTGGTGAGATATAAATATCTGATCAGAAGGTATGAACCAGATATTCATCATTTATGTAAAGAAAATGGTAATAATAATAAAAAAAATCTAATTTATGCCAATTTCTTGACTGAAACATCTCTGGTATCAGAGGGTTCAGCTGTTCTTTAACGTGGAACATGCCACGTCCGTCCGCTCACCCTGGAGTCCCACTCGTTCAGCGTCTTGACGTTGATGAAGGACACTTCTCCGTTGGCGCCGGTCATCACTCCGTCGTGTTCACAGCGGACGATCAGGTCGATGTCTTCTCCCAGCTTCCAGTGACGATACCTGAACCACAGACGGCAGCTCATGGGGTGACCGCGGCCGCGTGCGCGCTCGTGCACGGCTGCGGCCGCCGTACCTGTAGGCCACGGACGCCACCTCGCTCTTGTCCATGTCCTCCTCCACGAACGGGTTGGGGTTGGGGAACTTGTAACGCTCGCCGCCCTGAGGGACGAACAAACACGACCGGCTGAGAGAGACGCTTCCACCTGCTGACTCGGGGGGCGGGGCTTCTTCTCACCATGCGTAAACACTGCTGGCTGAAGTTGTGGTTGATGTAGGTCGCCTCCATGGCCAGATTGCGGGGGGAGTTGAAGGAGTTTCCCTCGTCCTGGGGGGGCTCGTTAGCCGTCTCGCTCACGGTTAACAAATCTGATCGTGAGAAAAAAAGTTCAAATTAATGTCGTTGATCGCTTAAAAAAACATTAATCAGACTAATCACACTTTTGGGTTGTAATTATTCACATTTAATCACAATGTATCAAATTATATACAACAATATGAACAAAAACAGGCCAAATAAGAAAATTCTCTCTTCATTTTTATCATCTGAAATGCTTACATTTATAAAGAATTAATTAATGTAATTTTTAAACACAAAATACATTAAGAGTAATATAATCAGAACTCTAAAGACTTTTTTGTCTGCAGTGTTACAAAGATTCTGACAAACAGTCAGAAGTAACAAACGTGTTTCTGCCCGGACGCACAGCTAGAATAGACGTCGTAGTCACATTGTTCTATATGCGCATCTTTCTAAAAAACTAACTTTTCTTCATCTTCTGGACAAAAACAAGCATTAAGAGGTGAACTTTCTTTCTGAACTGATGCTTTATTTGATCTATTGTGACGATCAGCTTTTATTTTGCTGTCCTTTTCTGTCTACCAGTGACATGTTACCATGGCAACGGGCTGCATTATATATCCGGCTTTAGTGAAAAAGTGATCAAAACCTAAAAAATAGCAAGAATAAAGTACTAAAAATCTATTTAAAATCTATTTCTTTTGCAAGTGATCATGTTATAAGAGGGATAATGCGCTACAAAGAGTGCATTATCAACACATGGAGGAAGCCAGATCATTCTCAGAGTATTAATTAATGGTATTTAATATTGATGAGTTAAATTTTTTTTATGAATTGCATGTGTTAATGCATTAACAGCCCCGATAAAAACATCAAAATCCAGATTTAAACATTTTTTTAAGCTCAACTGTTAAATGAAAACAAAAATATATTTTGTTGGGAAACGGACAATTCTACAGTGTATGAACAGAAGATGTTAAATGTCAGGATCTTCAGAAGAAAGTTAGCTGACGTTAGCCGTCAAACTCGCTGTTAGATCTGATCTATGAACCAATGAAAACCTACGGAAACACTTGTAAACGCATGTTTCAAACCTCCATCTCAACATTCTTGCATTCACGTGTTGCTACTAGAGATGCAACAATTCAGTAGAGCTGCCATGATTAGTCGACTGATCGACTATTAAAATAATCGACGACTAATTTAATAGTTGATTAGTCGTTACTTTATATTGTATGAAGTCAGAGTGTAGTAAAGTTGAAAGTAATAGCATTTTGGACTATTTTGGCATTTATTAAGTTTTTTAAGGCTAATGTGAAGTTTAGCTAATATTTCACCAGCATGCCAGCTATTTTGGCTAACTTTGGCTCTTTTTATTTTTTAGGCTAATTTCACATTTAACTAATATTTTAGCTGGTTATCAACTTCAGGATCTTAATATCCAGTTAGCGCATGACCCGATTAGTCGACTAATCGAAAAAAATAATCGATGATTAGTCGACTATTAAAATAATTGTTTGTGGCAGCTCTACTATTGAGTCAAGCTACAATTTAATTGGATTTACAGTTTTAAAGTCACAATTTCGATTTTTTTTCCAACACAATGAATTAAAGGTATTTTAAGGCCAAGGATGTTTTCTTTTTATCTTTTACATTAAACTGTTTTCCTACGAACAGAAACACAAATTAACAATTATACATAACACTGAAATCCTTTCCTACTCGGTCACGGGGAGGGATTGCGCTGAGCGGGCACAACGTGAACCATCAGGTTTATGTTTAATTTTCTGCAACAACGAACATGTTAACGAGTTCGAATCAGTTTTTTTTACCAATTCAAAAAGAATCGTTACATCCTAAGTTACTTAAGTTTTTAAATAATTTTTTTGGGCTTATAAAACGGCTGGAATTCTATGACACCAAGTCTTTCATAATTAGGGTTGTGGATCGTTGCTCAGGTGTTGATCCGATTTGATTCTTTTGTCAATCTTCAGGTTAAGTAACATAAAAAGGATTAAAATCACTTCTGTTTTGGATCATTTAAAAGCAAAACCTGAAAATTCTCTCCACACTTTTCTATCCTCAAAGTTCTTCAATATTTTACATTCTAAGCTTTACATATTGTTGGAGAGCCCGTATGAAAAAAGTTGTTTTTTTTCTGCAGCAGAATCATCTGATTCACGTTGATTACATCCGCCTTTCAGCAGCGCGAGGCTGCGTTTCTTCAGAATAAGATGAAGTTTAGTTAATTGCGTGAACCGTTGAAGAATTATCATAACCAAGAGAAGGTAAACTTTAACAAATGTTAAAGCTAATTATTTTTTCAGAAATATTTTCAGAGAACGGAACTTCAGTCTCGGTTTCTGAACGGAAAAAACTTCTCGCTAGTTTTACTTTGAAAACCGGAAGTTCACAGTCACGAAGATTTATTTACTTCCGGTGGCGGGATCGCTTCCCTTTCTGCTTTGTTTTAGTTCGTAAGCTTGAAATACAACATTAATCTGCATTTCAGAGCAAAAATACATCGTCCCCAGATCATATTTGAATCATATTTTACTAGAATTAACTATATTTATGAAGATTGCAAATCAGCGATCTTTGACGTCGCGAATATTTGTACCGTATTTTCTGGACTATAAGCCGCTACTTTTTTCCTTGGTTTTGAATCATGCGGCTTATACAAAGGTGCGTCTATTCTGTGGATTTTTCTTCCACTGCTAGTGGAGCTCTAACAAAAACAAGATACACACAAACTTGGCGTCAATGAATCTATGGTGAGACGCTGGAGACGGCAAGTACATACATGTACATTTAAAGTACAAAATTGTTATAGTAATTATCTTATTTTTCAACATAGATATGTGCTGCTTGTATTTCTTTTTTTTTTTTTAAATTGAGCAGGTGCGCCTTATAGTCCAGAAAATACGGTACTCGTAATTTCAGGAGCAGATCGTGAATACTCGAGCACCCGGCTACTCGTTACAGCCCTAATCGGAATGGAGTAGAGAAAGAAAAAACTGGAGCAGGATTAGTGAGATTTCCACCGCTTTGACCAAATGCTAAAAGCGTATCACATAGCATGTGAACATAGCATTAGACGCCTTTGATGTCATGTAAGGAAGATGATTGGCTGAATTCAATTTATATTATAGTTTGGTTGTTTTTTTTTAGAATCCTTTAATAGTCACAGAAAAATCTTCTCGTTCTGGGAGAAATCTGAAGAACTGAACCACATCGTCTACAGATCTTTGTT
Source organism: Oryzias javanicus (assembly GCA_003999625.1). NCBI lineage: Eukaryota > Metazoa > Chordata > Actinopteri > Beloniformes > Adrianichthyidae > Oryzias > Oryzias javanicus. The sequence continues at coordinate 24,442,705 of CM012444.1, forward strand.
TTCTGACTCTATGTTTTAGTCCCTCAGACTCACCGAAGTCGGAGCTGTCCCTCTTGTCGAAGAACAGCTTGTTGCCCACTCTCTGCACTATGATGTCCCAGGAGTTGACCGAGCGCGTGCAGCACATCAGAGTGGCCAAGATGGCGTCGGTGGCAAACACGTTCCCCTGAGTCTTCGCCAGCTGCAGAGACGGAACAGAAACGCTTCGTCAGAGGTTCTGGCGGGCGGGCGGGCGGTTCTCGCCGGCGAGGAGGCTCCACCTTGCGGATGACGGGGTCGTCCGTGGTGGTCACGGTGTGGAAGATCCTCTTGATGCTCCTCAGAGACTTCTCGTTGCGGGTGGTGATGCGGTCGAAGGCCTTGTCGTAGTGCTCCAGAGCGCCGCAGCACTCGCTGCAGAACGACAAGTCAGCGTGGGAGCGGCTCCTGCGAGCGGGAGCCGCGGCTCCGGTTCACCTACATGTCGACGGGGTCGGACACCTCCATGTATCTCATCTTCATCAGTCTGGGGAAGTCCATCTCCTCCTTCACCTCCCAGTCGCTCCTCACCTCCACAGACGAGTCTCTGGGCTTCTGCTGCGCCTGAAACCACACCGAGTCAGATCAAACTCCAGAGCTGCACATCTACAACTTATCTGGTTAAAAGAAGATAGTTAATGAAAAACATGTGAGGAACATTCATCAGACTTAACACTAACGATGGCATCTATAAAGGTGTAGATTCAAGTCTTCATTTTATTTTCCAATAACTTCATCCTTCAGAATACAAGTCGTGTTTTTTTTGTTGCATAATTTGTCTGTAACTTAAATAAATCAAATAGCGACCACTAGAGGGTGCTGTAGGTGTCTGTGTCAGTATTTGTTACTGACATCAACACAGAAGAAGGATTTTGGCAAATATTTCAAAGCGACAGAGGATAAAGAATTCAGTGATTTGAAGTTATACAAGTTTACGACTTGCTAGCATGTTTTTTAGGCTATGTTAATAAGCATAAACATATGTTGCTTATTTACTTGATTCCTCCAACATTTTATGGAGCTAAATAATAAAGATCAGATTAGTAACCAGTAACAAAATAACACAAGAAAAACGGAAAATTAACTATAAAAAGCGTCAAAACTATATAATAAAACATATAAAGTACTTCAAAACATTTACTCATTGTTTGGGGTAAACACGTGTGCCCAACTGCAGCTGGGATCTCATATCATTTCGGTGCGACTAATTGATCGTGGCCTGTAATTAATTAATTGATCTAATTAATCGATTTTAATCGCAATTTCTAACCTAACAGTTGGTGTGAAAAGCATCATTTTAAGGCCTTTTATTTACATTTGTGACACAGTAAGAGATCAAAACAGGACTTTTTTACAGGACTTCCAACATTTACTTTGACACCTTGAAGGGGTCTTTTTTCAATTTTGAACAATAACCTAAATAACAACCAAAAAAAATAAAAGAAAAATCGTCTCTACTTAACATCAAAAAACAGTAGGATCACTTTTTTTTGAGAAATCTAAAATATTTTGAACACAAACTTCTTATTAATAACATAATTCAAATGTTGATATACATAAATACATAATTTGCCACAACAGTAAGAAAGTAGAAAATAGTGATTTTGAATTTTCCTTTAACCTGTTTGAGTGAATTTGATCTTTTGAAAAGCTGGAATAAAAGGTGAAAAGAAATAATCAAGACGGAGAAATTGAAGTATTTAGACTTTATCATCTGAACAAGGTGAGCTTTCCCTCTGAAACGATGCTTTGGAAACTTCTCATGATGATCACTTTTCTCTAAAAGAAGTGAAAGCCGCACAGAGGATGTTACCATGACAACACGGCACACCATACTTCAAACGATCCATTTTTGTAAGAAAAAAGTAAAATAAAAGTTAAAACGTACAACCTGCTAATTTAATATTTATATATTATTTGTTATATGAGCGGAATAAAATGCTCCTCCAGAACACGTGTGTGCAGAACATGGAAGTAACCATCCGACGCAAAAATGAGATTAAAGTGATAAAAAAAATAAATAACACGCTGGAATGTTTGTAAATTATTAGTTTGCCTTTTCAGATAAAAGGTCCTGTTATTTGTTGAATAAATTTCTCCTAAAAGTGTGACATATTTGATTTTTTTTTTTAAATTTTATTAAGTACTTTTTTTTGGCTACTGTGACTTGTAGTCAGAAAAGTTTTAAAAATATTCTTTGGTCCTTTTTTTAAATGCATTTTTAATTTAATTTCTTATTGTTTTAATTAATTGAAGGTCAGGAAGCAGTTACTAAACGTATAACTTGTTTTCTGCGTTTCACTGCACTAAGCTGCAGTTGGGAGTAAATTTAATTTGTTTTCAGACAAAAAAAAACCCCACAGACCATAAAAAATAAACCATGTTTTTAAATCCATCATGCTTCTGTTTTCTCTTGAAATCTACTGGAAAAAAATGAAGAATCCTAAAAATGTTCCTTAATAGTCACCTATTTCTTTTAAACGGTTTATAGAATCTGCTGAGATTCAGATAAATGACATTTGCTTGAGCCTTTCAGCTATTGGAAGGGAGGTTGAGTGACACCTAGTGGCAGAGGTTGATAATTACAGCCCATAAAATATGTGCCGGTTCCTCCTCTAACCTACATTCTAGCAGATTATTGGCCATTAACATTTTTTGGTTCACAAACTACCTGGGATTTCTGGTCCCACTTCTGACGGACACCAAACTGCTTCTGGAACTTCTTCTGGAGCCGCATCCGATCCCTGAGCAGAAGAGACAAACCTCCAGGTTCTGATCGTCAGTGACGGCAGAGAGGATCCGCTGCGGGGGGCGGGGTCTCACCTCTCCTTCTGCTTGGCGCTCTTGGGAAGCGTCTGCATGTTGAACTGCGTCAGGTTCCTGCGGTCTTTGTCCCTGCGCAGGTTCCTCTGTGGAAACGGCAGATGGCGTTGCTGCTGTGCGTTCACGGTCACACGGCGCTCTCGGGGTTCGAACCCGCCGTACCTGAGCAAAGCGCATGCGGTTCCTCTGGTAGGCCGTCTTCTGGGTCTTGGCCGTGTCCACCAGCTGGAAGCTCGTCTCGTCCTCCTCGTGGAAGTAGGCGTAATGACTGCCGCCTCCGAACTGAGACGAGTATTTATCTGAAGAAGAAAAAAATAACAGAAAGAAGATTTTAGAACAAAAAGAGAAAATATTTCCAGAAGTTTATACAAACATTTGTTCTCAATTTGATAAAATCCCATTTTGCTTCAATATGTGAATTTTTAAGGACCATTTAAGAATTTTGCTACTAAACGTTGTTTCACAGCGACTGTTAAACTTCACATTTCTGAAGGTAAAACATTTTTTTTCTCCTAAATCCAGAGAAGTTCTTCAAATATTAACCCTTTAAACACAAGTTACAAATTTTTACATTTTTCTAAACCAATGTTGTGGAGCAAATGTGATAGGATTCACTGTTCAGTTTTAACTATTTAGAGTAAAACTTTACAGATTTTTCTTCAGCTCTCATATACAATATTTTATGGATAATTATTAAACGGATAACTAACCAAGACAGAATTTCCAAAAGAATTTTTTTTTCTTTTCTTTGGTTTACAAGAAATGTTGGCTCTATGAAATATAAAGAGCAAATATTCTGTCCTGCGGCTGAAGGACCACATTGTTTTGGAAATTCATCTCCACCCCCAAAATTTTCACAACGCTAATACTCAGTGAAAGTGAATTCAGGACTTGGTGAACAACCTCCCCAAAAAATGAGGACGTCTCAGCGGGAGAAACTGCCAAAAACTCTCAAAATGAAATTATAAAATGGGGGAAAAACAAAGGAAGTTTTAAACTTCTTATTATGGATTTTTTTTTTAATAGTAAACAGTGAAATTTGGCAATTTTTGATTTTTTTACAATATGGGAAAAGAAAAGTTGTGTTTGAGTAATCTTAATAAAATTACTCACACACCCCACAAAGTTAAATTGTCGATCACATCTGAATTTTGGTTCATCTTTGACCACGGGAAGAGACCGCCATCTTGCATTTTCAACCTCCCCACATTTAAACTCTTCTAAAACTGCCTCCCAACTCCTTGAGGCTCATTGGAGAACTACTTGTAGATTTTGATCATCGTTAGTGTGGCGAGCTCGCAAAAGTGGCGTTCCCCCATTTCTCAAACATTTTTTTTTTTTAAACAAAATACTGTGGAAATTTGAACATATATATGGTCGGGTCAAACTGAATGAAATGATATGACACAGTACGAAAATATTAGGAGAGTGGGTGTGGTTAACAAAAAAAAAAAAAACCTGTTGCTAAGGAAAGATAGAAATTTACTTTTGACAATTTTTCTAAAAAATATGTAGATCTGTTCATCATTGCCAGGCAACCAAAAAATAAAATGGTTGCTATGAAGAAAAACCAAACAGAAAAGCTCAATTTTGAGAAAAGGGTTTTTTTTTGTCATGACCAGTGTGACAGGGGCGTATACCAACTGCTCAGCCAGTGAGGGCGGGGCAGGGTAGCACCGCTCGTTTTAATTAATTAATTTATTTTACTTTTTAGGCCTGTTATTAATGTCTAATATAACAAGGAACATTATTAGCTTTTACATGCTACTAAACTTTACTGAATGTGTGATTTAGTTATCAAATTTAGCAGTTCCATCAATACCAACAGGTTTGTTGTATAAATTTCCACTGACTTGTATATCTCTTGTCTTGGTAAGTCGCTCCGGTCCAGTCAGCCACCTGTCAGACACAAACATGAGAGTCCACTCGGAAGCTTTGAACTGAACGGACGTGTCACAAGCGACCTTTCCCAGGCGGTCTCCTTTGCTGAACGGCTGATACGGCATGTCTTTAAACTTCTCGGGGACCGCGCACGGCCCCCAACCGGACGGGTTGTCCTGGATCACGGGGGCTTCAAACTTCGCCATGACCTGAGTTTAAAGCAAATAAAAAAAAAGGTCAAACATTCATAGTCCAGCTGATATAAATCCGGTTTGATCTGCACAGGGTCTCAGGCTGTGATCAGCACACATGTCTCCAGCAGAGCTCGTAACGGGCTCTGATCAGCTTGCGCAGTGGGCTAGTCATCACAGACCCTTAAGATTAGTGAAACTCCATCCTTTTATTTTGAAATTCACAGTTTTGTCATTGGTTCCTTGCTTGTAACTGCTGTTTTTGAACAAACATTTGCTATTGCAAGTTACCACAAACATGCAGGCCAACTATGTTTTATGCAAGACTTAAGCTTAAGCAAAACTATTTTAATACTTGGACATAAACTAAATTATTGTGACAGATCACACAAATTGCATCAGACTTCTATTAATAGATTATGTTTAGTTCCTCACTTTTCTTTTTCTCATTTTCCTTCAAAATCAATTCAGTAAATATATAGATTATAAATTTACAGTCCAGATCTCCGGACGTCAGATTTTACAGTGATGTTTTATTTTGGTGGCGCAAAACTTGAATTCCAATATCCTTCAAAATAAGAGCTGGTTCAAATTACAGTAGAAAGTTTAGAACTGGAAGATTTAACTTTATTCTTATTGTTGTGGACATCACTTAAACCACCTAAGAGAAGTTTAAGTATAAAAAGAGGATTAAAAACGTCTAATGAACTTTGTTTAATAGTTTAAGTGGAGAACGAAACAGTTTAACCAGGCGACACACCGGCAAATGTTAGCTAAAGTTAGCTTAGGAAACCCGAAAATAAGCTAGCACGAACAGATCGACAACATAAACGAAATGATTTTTCCGCATCAATATCGTTTAGTGATTTTATCACAAACTAAATAAAGTTCGGCTGACGGTGAGATTGCGTTTCTTCTCAGTTTCGAGGTTAAAGTAAAGCTAATGCTAACACGCGTCATCGTGGTAGATGGCCATGCTAGCAATGCTAGAAGCCCGTAAACTCATACAAACGATTATCTTCAGATCCAAACTTCATGTCAGTAAAGGCGGATGTGTCCAACACCAGAAACATTCACACGAACGAGCGCTCACCGTCCGTGAAACAACACTTGTGGAGCGACGAACTGTTTCAATGAAGTTCGTCCCAGCTGCAAAAGTGCCTTTTCGGCAACAACCTTTCTGCCGTACCGCGACAGAGAAATGTCGTAATGTCGAATATAATATATTTAAAAAATACTAATCTCAAATTTATTTTTTCTGACTTCATGGCGCACTCTAACATCCTTAATATTTGAGAAGTTTATTTTATTATAATGTTTTTAAATCTTGGAGACTAACCGGAAGTTACGTCTCCCAACCTGACAAATACATAAATAGATGTTCTATTCTTAATCCACTAGAGGGCGACAAAGCAAGCATTAGTAGCAAGGTGTTGTTTTTTCACATTTAGGTTTTGTAATTAGAAAATGTATAAATTCGCAAAAAGTGACCATAAAACAAATATTTTCTAAACATCTAGAATCCAAAATAAGACTTTAAATAATATTTGTTTTAAAATAAGAGCATATTTCTCTGATGGAGTCTCTAAAAAAGATTTGACATTTGAAAACAGTAAAAATTTCCATTTTCCATCCTCAGATCATTTGAAGCCAATAGAGCGCTTCATAAACTCGTTTTTAAAAGATTGTTTTATATTGAAAGGACAAAATTATGAACGAGTGCACTGCCAAACATAAGTCAAAAGTTATTCAAATGGTCTTTAGATATTTTTTTTATGTTATTTCTTGAAACAAACGTCGTTTTGCTTTCTCAAGATTCTGTTTTTTCAGTATGGGGGAGTTACACATTCTTAAATTCCTATAGAGTTGCAGACCTGTTGGAAATGCTAAACTTCTCAATGTTATAGCTAACCGTGTAAGAACTTTCAGAAAAAACTTCTCTCCAGAAAATGAGACATCCCGTTCATTCATCCTCCAGCAGCAGATCTGAATTCTCCAAGTTCATCGATCAACCAGGAAGCGGTTGGATCCTCACGACTACTAAAAGTTGAGAAAAAGCTGGAGGTCAGAATTCCTCTTCACTTCCTACTACAAAAGTTAAAATAATTATTTTCTTTATGTTGAGCCAAGACGTTTCTTTGAGGCGACACACCTGCAGTGAGATGAATCGTACTGAGGAGTTTGGAGTTTTAAAACAAACCAGGTTCTTCAGAAAAACTGAGATCAACTGTTTCATTTCACTGGAATCATTTTAGACTAAATAAATGAACACCAGAAGCCATAAAGACGAGCCAGCTTTATTTATAAAGTTGTTTCATACAGAGTGAGTTTTTCTAGAGCAAAAAAGCGCTTTGGAAACATGAAGACGTTCATGTTAAAATGAGAAAGGTTACGGTAAAAAAAACAAAAATGCCATGTTTAAGTAACAGAAGAAGATCTGACATGCGTTTGGGTCCCATCATGAAACGTCTGCAGGAGTTCCTCATTCAAGTTTCCAGATTCAAAGCTGCTTTGGTCGCTGAAGTTCACGTCAGTTCTCCTCGTCTAAAACACAAAGGTGCAGAGTTACAGAAAATAGCTTTGTAATCCATTTACTCATTTTTACTGGATTTCTGAGGAAGTTTAAAGCAAGAAGTTTTCATCAAAATAAAAAAAAATGTTTATTTTTGTCAAAAATTCAAAGATAAGTTCAACATTTATTCTTTTAGACTTAATATTTTTCCAAAAATTGGAAAAAATGACCACAAAAAAAAAACCAGAAATCAACCCTACCTTCTTCTTCTTCCTCCACATCCTCTTCATCTTCCTCCTCCTCCTCATCTTCGTCGGAGCTGAACGTCCCATCAGGTAGGCTGTACACCCGGATCACTTGCTGCGCACAGACAGGAGAGTGCATGAGTCCACCTGCCTGAAGCCCCGCCCCCTCCTGGCTCCAGCCCTCACCTTGTTGGGGTCTTTGAGGATCAGGTATTTGCCCTCGTCCAGCTTGCGGCAGATGTCGATGACGCAGCGCAGGATTCCCCAGGCGTTCTCCATGCTCAGGTTGATCTGGCTGGCGAACTCGTTGGGTTTGAACTGCTGCGTTCCCAGGATGACGTGGCGGGCCGAGTCCTTCAGGTGGTAACGGGACACGTACCTGAGGACGATGGAGTCTTCAAATCGGGTTCTTCTGACAGAAAGACTCCAAGTTAAAGTTCTGCAGCAGCTCTCACCCCAGTTTGAGGTACTCGACCGGCCAGCATGGCGCAGCAGGTCCAGCGGGCCAGTTTGTAGCTGTTGTTCTTCAGCTCGGTGGCCAGCACGGCTCCTCTCTGAGAGTCCAGCTTCTGACGCCAGTCCACTCCGTTACAGTACTGACGGGACAAAGAGTTTGGATGTTTAGTCCAGAAGAAACGTCATCAGAGCTAACGGAGGTCAGAAAACACGGATTCAAATCTAAAAAGAAGACGAAAGCAGTGAAGTCTCTCTGACTGAAATGAAAAGAAAAATAAAACTGATTTATATTTATGTAATTATTACTATTATTGTGAATATTAATGAATAGTTAAGCAACTGTTTAGGCATAAATAAAACAGAGAAAAAAGCATTTTTTCTACATATGATGTCGTTTATATTAGGGCTGCCACAAACGATTATTTTAATAGTCGACTAATCACCGATTATTTTTTCCGATTAGTCGACTAATCGGGTCATGCGCAAACTGGATGTAAAGACGCTGAAGTTGATAACCAGCTGAAATATTAATTAAATGCCAAATTAGCCGAAAAAATAAAAAGAGCCAAAGTTAACCAAAATAGCTAGCATACTGCTGAAATATTAGCTAAACTCAAAATTAGCCTAAAAAAAAAAAACAGAAAAATCCTAAATTAACCAAAATAGCTATGTCGCTGAAATATTAGTTAAACTTAAAAATAGCTTAAAAAACTAAAAAAAGAAAGCATGTAGATTAAATATTAGCTAAACTCCATAAAAGGCCAAAGAAACTTATTAAATGCCAAAATAGTCCAAAAAGCTAGCAGAATGCTATTATAACTTTTAACTTTACGACACTCTGACTTCATACAATATAAAGTAACGATTAATCGACTATTAAATTAGTTGTCGACTATTTTAATAGTCGATTAGTCATCGATTAGTCGACTAATCGTGGCAGCCCTATTTGACAGAGGTTAACATGACTTTCATTTAATCCTAAAAACATATAGAGAAGTTTAATGTAAGAATATTCAAAACCAAATTTAAGATTATATGTTTTAAGAAAACAAACAAGTCAAATTTAGCAAACATACTTATGTCAGCACACATAAAAACTAAAGTTTATTTTACTGTTTGTTGTGCATCTTAGCCAGAAATGTGTAAATCTAACACTTAAAATCCTTAAGTTTGTTCATAAAGACAAATGTAATCCAGTACTTATTAGTACTGATGATTTTCTGTGATACAAATCTGTCAAAATGATTTAGTTTGACTCATGACACACAGACTGTCTTCTGTTTGGGAATGAGGGTCAGAGGAGCCACACGCGCTTCACTGTTATTAAAACCATTAAGATTCATGACATTTACTGAAAGTTTTGTTCCCACAAACGATTCTAATAGTCAACTAATACCAGATTATTTTTTCTGATTAGTCGACTAATCGGGTCATGCATAAACATCTTAACCATCATTAGCTTTAAACTAAAATCTATATATATAGCATTACCTGCAATAATGCTATAAGCTGAATTTGGTCACTGAAGATGCTAGTGCTGATGGCTGAAAATGCTTAAGTTGATAACTAAAATAGCTGAAGCTGATAGCTGAAAACGCTGAAGCTGACAGCTAGCTAAAATGTTTGTTAAATTAGTCTAAAAAACTGAAAAAAGCCTAAGTTAGCTGAAATAGCTAACCTGCAGCTGAAATATTAGATAAACTTCAAAACAGCTTAAAAAACCTTCATGCCAAAATGATCCAAAAAGCTCTCAGAATGCTATCAGAACTTTCATCTTCACTACACTCTGACTCCATACAATACACAGTAAAGACTAATCGACTATTAAATTAGTCGTCTATGATAGTAGTTGATTAATCGATTATTTGTGGCAGCCCTGACTAAAAGGTCTTGCCTTTTGCCAGGCCACAGTTGCAAATAAGAATGTTGTTCTTAATCTGTCCTGCCTGGATAAATAAAGGTTAAATAAAAAAAATAAAATAAATCTGCAAACAAATTTGGAGTTTCAAAAGTTGAAAATCCACAAAATTCAGGCGGAACATTAACCCTTTAACAGCTTCAGCTGCAGGGATCTGAAAACTCTTTTTACACAATTAACAATTCCAGTGGATTCTGTAGAAAAATGTCTCCATGGATCAGTTTAGGAGTGACAGTTTGTCAAATGTAGCCTGCAGCCTCTCTGGTATTAGAGGGTTAAGCTGTTCCTTAACGTGGAACATGATCCGTCCCGCTCACCCTGGAGTCCCACTCGTTCAGCGTCTTGACGTTGATGAAGGACACTTCTCCGTTGGCGCCGGTCATCACTCCGTCGTGTTCACAGCGGACGATCAGGTCGATGTCTTCTCCCAGCTTCCAGTGACGATACCTGAACCACAGACGGCAGGTCATGGGGTGACCGCGGCCGCGTGCGCGCTCGTGCACGGCTGCGGCCGCCGTACCTGTAGGCCACGGACGCCACCTCGCTCTTGTCCATGTCCTCCTCCACGAACGGGTTGGGGTTGGGGAACTTGTAACGCTCGCCGCCCTGAGGGACGAACAAACACGACCGGCTGAGAGAGACGCTTCCACCTGCTGACTCGGGGGGCGGGGCTTCTTCTCACCATGCGTAAACACTGCTGGCTGAAGTTGTGGTTGATGTAGGTCGCCTCCATGGCCAGATTGCGGGGGGAGTTGAAGGAGTTTCCCTCGTCCTGGGGGGGCTCGTTAGCCGTCTCGCTCACGGTTAACAAATCTCAAAGATGAAAACAGGATTTAGATGAAAACGTGGACGTTTCTCACATTTAAACCTTTTCAGAGGCTCAATTGTTATTTCTGTAAGAAGGATTCCTCTGTTAGAAAACTGACAGATTCTACAATATAGATGCTTAATACTTTTATAGCAGGAAATCTGAATAAAATGTATAAAGAAAAACGTTATTATCAATCAATCAATCAATCATTATCATCACTAGATTGACATGTGTTTCAGTTTTTACTGACTGGTCTGAGAATAGAATAGAATAGAATAGAATAGAATAGAATAGAATAGAATAGAATAGAATAGAATAGAATAGAATAGAATAAAACATATAATAAAACAGAATAGAATATATTAGAACAGAATAGAAAAAAAGGGATAGAATATAAGATAATAGAGCATAAAAGAATACAAAACAACAGAATAGAACAATAAACAGAACATAAAATAATAGAACATATAAGAATACAACAGAATAGAACATAATAGAATAGAATTAAGTAGATTAGCTTCATGTCTGTAGCACTTCTACCAGAAAGAATCACTAAGTGCTTTACAAAAGAAGCATAAAATCAAATTACAGAGATGTAATACAATCCAATAATAATAATAATAAAACCACCATAAAATGTAGTAAAACAAGGACAGAATCAACTATTAGTTCTCCTAAATAAAAACGTCTGAAAACACTCTGTGGAGTCGATCTGATGCAGCGACAATGGGAAGGAGATCAAAGATGAGTAGCAACAGTTTGAAAGTTTTAAAGCGTTTTTTTTTTTTGGAATGATTCAGAGATTTTAGGTCTGAAGTCATTTACTCAAAGACAAAAAAAGAAATGCTTCATCTGGAATATACACAGAACTTTTTATCATGTTGTAATCTCACAAATTCATCTAAATGAATCAATTTAATACAGAGTAATTGTCTGAATCATTTAAATCCAATATTTCTTTCCAGGTTTGTCTTTTTTTTTTACTACTTGTCCCGTCCAACAGCTGAGCAGCAACTGCATCTAACAGACTTAATCATACAAACAGACACAAATAAAGTCTTTACTATTAGTACGAAGGTGAGCCGACACCTGTGCTCAGGTGAGGGTTGATTATGTGCAAATGTGGATGATAACAGAATGTATAAAGGGGGAGAGCGCCCGGCTATCCCCACGCCCCGACCCCCCGACCCCCCGCCGGGGCCGCAGCAGCAGCAGCCCGGACCCCCCCAACACCCGAGAGCGGGAAGGATCGTTAAAAATGAGAATCTAGATCCGAATGTGAATCGTTTTTTTCAACACCCCAAAAGTTTATGTTTAAAGAGTCAAACTCGTGTTTTGCTAAATTTACAAAGGATTTACTTTGTTTTATTTTATGATACCAGGCTGAGTATAATCCAACTGAGAGGTTTTTCTTTACTGTTACTTGCCAATTACAACTCTAAAAAAAAGATTTGCTGATTTCTTTTTTTCTTTGTTGTTTTGAAATACATAAATTATATATCAAACCAAAACAAAACCATGATCCAAAAATTGAGGTTTAACTGAATTGTGGAGGGAAAAAAAAATGGAGCTGCTCGATTCAAAAGTATCTGAAAAAACATGGGCGGGGGGCGCGCCTCCGTTCTACAGTTTATTTCTATTATTTTATTGCTTCTTATTTGTATTTTATTGTTTAAGGAATTTATTCACATTTAATTTTCCAGCACTTTGATATCTCCTGCTTTTAAAGGTCCTATATAACGAATGAACTGATTTTACAGAAGACTCACACCACAGATGTTTGCTGTGAGTCTTCAGGAGTAAAGACTCGTCTCTGATTCTGTTTCCTTCTCAGAAAATCGACCAGAGAAAATCTGCCAACAGCCTCGACCCCTGACCCCGACTCATTCTTTTCTTCATGTTGTGAAGCAGCAAACTCTTTATCTTCTGTGTTTTAGTCCCTCAGACTCACCGAAGTCGGAGCTGTCCCTCTTGTCGAAGAACAGCTTGTTGCCCACTCTCTGCACTATGATGTCCCAGGAGTTGACCGAGCGCGTGCAGCACATCAGAGTGGCCAAGATGGCGTCCGTGGCAAACACGTTCCCCTGAGTCTTCGCCAGCTGCAGAGACGGAACAGAAACGCTTCGTCAGAGGTTCTGACGGGCGGGGGGGCGGTTCTCGCCGGGCGGGGAGGCTGCACCTTGCGGATGACGGGGTCGTCCGTGGTGGTCACGGTGTGGAAGATCCTCTTGATGCTCCTCAGAGACTTCTCGTTGCGGGTGGTGATGCGGTCGAAGGCCTTGTCGTAGTGCTCCAGAGCGCCGCAGCACTCGCTGCAGAACGACAAGTCAGCGTGGGAGCGGCTCCTGCGAGCGCCCGGTTCACCTACATGTCGACGGGTCGGACACCTCCATGTATCTCATCTTCATCAGTCTGGGGAAGTCCATCTCCTCCTTCACCTCCCAGTCGCTCCTCACCTCCACAGACGAGTCTCTGGGCTTCTGCTGCGCCTGAAACCACAACAAGTCAGATCAAACTCCAGAGCTGCAGATCTACAACTTATCTGGTTAAAAGAAGACAGAAAGCTTGAAGAACCACAGGAAGCAGGAAAAAATGAGAACACCTACAAGTTTGACTTTTTAAGAGTCATTTAATCCAGTTTCTTACAGACCAGAACCACAAACTTTTTAACTTAAAAATGCACAATATTTACTCTTTTTTGGTAATGAAGCATCTATTTATAAATGTAGTCCTTAAATATTAAAATAAACAAATTTCTATTTGTAACAATTATAACTTTTTTACTTTTGACAGCCATGCACAGTTACACACTAGATCCTTTCAAAATAAAACCCCCTCTGTGTCAAAAAGATCCTAGTATGATGTTTATTATCATTAGGAATTTCGAGTGCTTTTTTCATTTTAATCTAAAAAATAAACAACATTTTAGTAGAATTTATTAATTAAAAAATGAAAACAAAATAATAACCTGAACTTTTTATTTAAAAAGCAACTAAATTAAATCATTTTAAATCACATTTGTTCAAAACTTTAACCACTTTTATTATAAAAAAAAAACTTTTAAAGACTTTTATTTGAGAAACTATAAATAAAAAACACAAATTTAAGGACATTTCTACTGAATTTCTGACAGTAAATTAGACTTTTTTGCTCAGTTGTTTGACATGTTAAAAATCTAAACAGAAATGACAAAACTTAACTTACTAATCTAATATTTCTTCAATCGTTAACATTTTTCATGAAAGCTAAAGAGTCACAATAATCAAGAGCCACAGGTTGCAGACCCCTGATGTAGTTGAATGACCAGCTTCTATTACAATTATACATTAAAATGTTATCTCTAAAACATATAACGACATGTTTTTATGTTTTCTGTACAAAATTGAGTTTTGATTTAATGATTTATTTAAGTTGATTCAGAACTTTAGTAAAGATATTTAGTTTATTATTGATTTATGTGCATCAAAAACTGATTTAAGAGATTCAAGTCTGAAACATAAAATCAAACTGATATCTAATACAAAACTGGAAACCGCCGCTTACATTGACACATTTTATTTGACTGAAAAAGACTCATTAAATCATAAACTACCTGGGATTTCTGGTCCCACTTCTGACGAGCACCAAACTGCTTCTGGAACTTCTTCTGGAGCCGCATCCGATCCCTGAGCAGAAGAGACAAACCTCCAGGTTCTGATCGTCAGTGACGGCAGACAGGATCTGCTGCGGGGGGTGGGGTCTCACCTCTCCTTCTGCTTGGCGCTCTTGGGAAGCGTCTGCATGTTGAACTGCGTCAGGTTCCTGCGGTCTTTGTCCCTGCGCAGGTTCCTCTGTGGAAACGGCAGATGGAGTTGCTGCTGTGGGATCACGGTCAAACGGCGCTCTCGGGGTTCGAACCCGCCGTACCTGAGCAAAGCGCATGCGGTTCTTCTGGTAGGCCGTCTTCTGGGTCTTGGCCGTGTCCACCAGCTGGAAGGTCGTCTCGTTTTCTTCATGGAAGTAGGCGTAAACGCTGCCGCCTCCAAATTGGGAAGTGTAGCGATCTAACAAAAAGCAGAACTTTTCTCTTTAATACAATTCTAAACTTTCATATTAAAGTAATTATTAATCATCTTTATTTTGCATAAAATATAGTATTAGTACAATTCCTTTCATAAAATTGATCTGTTCATTATTTATTTACCATCCAGGCAAGGTTTTTAAGAAGTTTTTTTCTTTTTTTAGACATGCGTTTTATGAACTTTATACAAAAGAAAGTAAATATCTCAAGGGGAATTAAAATGTCTACAAATAGCAGAAAAAAGAAAAAATAATAAGCATATATAATACTTAAGAAAAATACATAAATCCAAAAACCTTTTAATAAACTATAAATTTTTCAAAATCTATTTAGTTCGAATTGATTTTTTGTTTTGAGGTTATTTGATGATGTGACTGTAATGATCCATTTCATTAAAAAAAAGTTAAAATCTAGATTTGGAGTTAGACCATTAGGCTTTTTGAATATGGAATTTTGCCTTTTAAGACGCAATTAGTTTACAAAAATGTCAGGAACATTTTCATGGACCTACTTGGGTATCTCTTGTCTTGGTAAGTCGCTCCGGTCCAGTCAGAAACCTGTGGGACATGAAGGAAACATGACGGAACGATCGCACAGCTCTGAGCAGTGAGGTTAAAGGTCGTGAGCAGACAAACCTTCCCCAGACGGTCTCCTTTGCTGAACGGCTGGTACGGCATGTCTTTAAACCTATCTGGAATCGCACACGGACCCCATCCAGACGGGTTGTCCTGGATTACGGGGGCTTGAAACTTTGCCATAATCTAAAAAAAAAAAAAAAAGATTAATTATAATAAAAGAGATTTTTTTTTTGCTGATTTGCTGACTAAAAACACAACATAATGGAACTCAAACCTTTAATTTAACTTAAATTAAAAAAAATAAAATAAATGTACATAAGTAGTGTTTTATATAATAATGCTATTCTTGGTATCACCTCAGAAAATTTTATTGTGCGTAAAGTCTGAAGTAACAGACGGCTTCCAGAAATAATTCATTTTAAATGATGATGCTACTTATGCTAGCTTTAGCATCAACATTTTTACGTCCATAAAGTGAACAGAAAACAGACAAAACGTCTAGAAATCGATCATTTTTAGAGAAACACAGCAAATTATTCTTACAATTTTTATTATATTAACATTTTGCGTTACTATCTCTACCAGAAAATTGTCAATCATGTTCGTTTGCTAAGGATGCTAACGCTAACACGTCTCATCGTGGCAGAAAGCCTCAGCTAGCAATGCTAAGCTAAACACGTTTCCAGCTTCACAGCATTTTTCTACAAATCTACACACAAACAAATAAAACCACCGACTTCTGAAACGACTGGAAACATTACTTTTCAAACCAAACCTTGTCTGACGAAACTCTTTTTTGAGTGTTTTCACTGTTTTTACCCCTTAGATGAATTTCAGTTCCGACCGGCTTCGACACAGACGGAGAAACTCCTCCCTTTCCTGCCGTATCACGTCAGCTGGCGTCGTAAAATCCCAATAATTTTACTTTTAAATTTTTATATATTTTTAAATATCACTCTAAATCATCTTACATCTTTTTCAAAATAAATACGGTAATTTTTTTATTTGCTTAAGTTTTTTTGTTTATTTTTTTCTTGAAGACAACCGGAAGTTGATGCTGTTTTGTCAAATAAATAAAATAAATAAACAAATTCAGCCAATTAATTTTAATTTATTATTGATTCGAACTGTTGGATGCATTAACTGTATAGTGAGATGTCAAGAATAGTTTAAAAATCCTTCTTTGGTAATAAACGAGTTTAAAAAAAAAATGTTAATGCTTTCCGGCAAAGCAACAGAGAAACAAAATGGTTCTTGTATGGTTTCAATATTATTAATTTTAAAAACTACATTTTATTGTTGCATTGAAAAATGCTGACAGGTGTTAAAAATTAGTCATGGCTTAAAACCAAGGCCCCTTTCCCTCTCCTTAAAAATGTAACTCAGGCATCAAATTGTTCCCAGAACGCTTTTTCTTTTTTCTTTTTTTTTAACATTTATTATTATTATTATTATTATTATTATTATTATTATTATTATTATTATTATTATTATTATTATTATTATTATTATTATTATTATTATTATTTTGGATTTGTTCTTATTAAATAAATTGAAGAAAAAAAAGTTAATACTTGGCATTCTAATTTTCTACCACTAGAGGGCAGAAAAACAACATGGCTCTGGAAGAAACTTTTCTTTGGTAAAATTAAAACGTTTTATTGTTTTTACAACGAAAAAGCCAGATAAAATGTTTAGTTTTAAGGACAGAAAAAAATATTTTTCATTTCAGCTTATCAGTCTTCACATCTAAAAATGGCTGAATTATTTTCTTACCTGCTGGTCTCCACACAAATGCAGCTGGTCTTTTGGTTTTAGCCAGACAATCAATAAAAATAAATCAGATTGCTGAATAAAAATAATTAAGTAAATATTTATTTAATAAATAAATACATGTTTGACATATTTAATTGAGTATGACATGGGTTTTGCGGCTAAAGAGAGAATAAAATAGGGCAACAATAAATTTTGATTTTAATTTAATTCTGTCTTTTAACATTACAGTCAGAATTTCTTATCGCCCTTTTTTTTTTTTTTTTTTTTTACTCAATGTCTCTAATCTTCATCTGTAATTCATTCAACGTTATTTGAACTGTTCCATAATTTTTAAAGTAATAATGCAGTTTCCATAAATGGCCACTCGAGGGCAGTATATCACCTTGTTCACAAACCTTCACAAAAATCAAATCCTGTATGTTGCTTCTTTGCATAAAATAATGAAACTTTATTTATTTATTTTTTTTAACTAAAGGACTTTTTTATATAAATGAACAATTATTGTTTAGAGATAATATAAATCAATTCCACAAAATCTTTAATTCCTAAATGAATTCAACTGAAAAATAGGATTTGTTTGTATTTGTCCAGAATTTTAAAAGTTTCATTAATTTGACTAAATGTAACCTAAAATTGTTTTGATTTTTCTTTCCCAGTCTGGAGGATCTTCTCACACCTGAGTCAGTCTGAGCATGTGCGCAGGTGTGCAGCTGTCTCACCTGCTGAAGAGCTCACATCTCTGCAGGAATCAGCTTTCACTGGTAAAAAGAAACATTAAAGCTTTTGGAAGCATCATGTTATCACTGAATTTACATAAACTTGCATCACTCCACATATGTATGTTTGGCCCACCTCCCATTATTTTCCTCTCTGTGCTCAGAGAAGCAGCAAAAATCAAACTAAAGCTCTTCTGATGCATGCCAGCTGTGCTACTTTAGAGTAAAAGTCAGGTAAAGAGGAAACTTCTGCTTCTTCAAACATCTGGGCTGCAGAAAGCGCAGCGGCTGACTGCTTTCCGCATGTTCCTATTGCATCAGTGACGGGCTGCTGCACTCTTACGTCAGTCATCATTGAGCGGTTTGTGGAGCTGATGGTTCTTCTCTTCACATGGATGTGAGTGCGGCTGAAAGGACTTTTATCCGTGTTTGATGCACACGTTTGCTGTGATAGGAAGAAAAACAGCTGATGTTACGAGAGTGATGAACTTCCGGAGGCATTCATGAAGGAAACGTGAAGAAAAACTCAAGACTGCTCCTGTGCAGGCTCATCATCATCATCATCATCATCATCATTCATCCAGGAAAATCTGAAGATTGTTAAAGCAGCTTCAACACAGAGATAAAAACTTTTCCATTAATTGACCATGCCGCCAGTTTGTCATTTATTGTATTTTTTATCTATCTTTAAATTATTTTTCTGCACCAGCATTGAACAGTTTTGGGGTAAAAAAAAAAATTAAATTAAAGTTAACAAAATGCTCCACAGCTCATGCCGCTAGCGACAGAAACCCGATCTATACGTCAGTCCTTCTTTTAAAGGGGCCCTACCATGATTTTCTTCAGCCTTTCAGAGTAAACTATATCCATATATATGATCATATATCACCTTTGGAACACTAAAAAACAAATTATTTATGAAATATGAGTCATTTTTGTGGCTCTTTTTAATACACGGAAGTAAAACGACTCGATTTCTGAGCGCCCGCCTTTTGCTCCCATTTCACAACGTCATCCTTGAACCCGCCCCTCCAGCGTGAACAAAATCTGTAAGATGGATGCACTGTGGTCTGCAAAATCTTGTCTGAATTTTTCCCTTTTTGATTCTTTTCATTTTGCTGATGGATTTTGAGTCTGTATGAAGACCAGATTCAACACTTTTACTGCTGAATCCTGCATGACGGTTACTGGAGACACAGGTGCACACGCTAAACAACACGCCTGTAGAATCAATGAGGATCATGTTAAAAGTTGTTTTATTCAGCATAAATTCATCCGATCGCATTTAATGAGTCTCAAACAAACTTCAGAGCATCGTCAAGACCTGCTCTAAAATAATCGGTGTTAGTCTGAGGGACCTTCCCTCTCTGTGGAAGGAACAGGTGCTGAAGAAAGCCAAAAACATCCTGGGACAGCCCCAGCATCCTCTGACTCCTGACTTTGTTTTGATGCCTTCAGGGCATCGATTTTATGCTCCGGCACGAAAAACCAATCGTTTTTCGCAGTCTTTTGTGCCCTCGGCAATTACGTTGCTGAATTTAGAAAAAAGTGGGGTTTTTTTTAGGTTATTGCTAAGGTGACGTATTACTGTATGCTGATGTTACGGAGCTGTGGAGTACTCATTTTGGACTGTGATGGGCTGACACATTGATATGATTATGTGGTGTGTGTGAGAAACTGCACTGGAAGTTTCTACAAATGAATTGCCCTCTGGGACCAATAAAGTTTTCTGATTCTGATTCATCGTTGTGGTTTTATGGTTTGTTTTTAAGAGAATTCTGTTGAAACTACAATAGAGACTTCACGGCAGCAGCCGGCGCCGCGTAAGAGACACAGAAAAGAGAGTTCTATGTTTTTCAGTGTTAAAATAAACGTTCTAACGAGTAAACAGAACAATTATTTCCTGTTGGATAACATGACAATCAATGCTCTACATTTGTTTGCAGCTCACCGATCACCTCATTTCTACTGTGTTTACATCACGTGACTGTCGGGTACGGTGGCTGTTTTGGTTCAGTTGTTCCGCTCTCGGTTCATTTCGTATTCAGACAGAGGAATATCTGAGAGAAGTTCGGTCCAATTGAACCGAGACCACCTTGAAAGTTATCTCCTGCCACAGCTCCGCAAAGAAGGTGGGGGTGTGTTCATTGTAGTCTGGGGGCGGAGCTTGCAGCACAGCTTCTTCCTGGAGAGAGCTGAGAGATGATCATACATCAGCACGTTTCCAACCGCTCGTTTTTGTGGGTATGGGAGGGGCTGCTGCAGACTGTGCAGGTTTTTAGAGGATGTATCAACGGATCAAATACTGTTTTGAGGTTCTTTATAGTGAGGAATGAACAGTAAAATGCATAAGTTAAATTTTCACTTAAATCCTGACAGCCTACAGTGTGAAAACATATGGGGAGTCCTTGTTGAAGGTTTTAAAATATCAAAACAAAACAGAGACGCCCATCCCATGCCGCCAGTTTGTCATTTATTGTCCATTGTAAAATTCATTTTCTGAGATAAAACAGTCGTCGGCGTGCAGCAGAAAACCAGATCATCATCTGCAGGAGGGCAGCCCAGACCATGATACCTCCTCCACCTCCAACCAGGATGCAGAAAAGTTAAATTTTCCATGTTTGGATGAGAGAAGACTTTGACACTTTGACACACTTGCATTCAGGAGGAGAGACTTTTTCATTTGAAATCTCTTCTGGAGGAGACGCCTCAAACTTTCCTCTGTGGCTCATCAATGCTGTTTCTTCTTTATTTTAAAAGAAAATAAACTTTTAGTCCTTAAGGTCACACGTTATCCCCCTTAAGAGGATTTTTCTTCTTAAAATTCCTTCATAAATGAAGGTTACAGAATCAAAATAAATTTTTAAAGAGCATTTAAATAACTTAAAATAAATATATATATCTAAAAAATTAAGTTTGCGCCGCAATCATGTATTTAGAGTTTGATAACAGACTTATAAAATGAGCTGAGCTTCATTTCTGGAGGTTTTGTTGTCCTAATTACTGTTAATCACCAGAGCCGCTTGCACACACGTCTGCAGCGGCCAATCACGAGCCTCTCTGACATTTGAGGCGACGGCAGCTGCTGCTGCTGCTGCTGCATGGGGGGAATACTGAGCAGGCGGCGCCGCCCGCTCCCTTCAAGGACCCCAGCGACCGTCAGCCTTTCGTGTAGGAGGGTTAATCAAAAGGCTGCAGCAGAAGACACTTCCATAATGAGATATTAAATGAAAACAAGGCCATGAATAATAAGCTGCAGGAAAGGCCAAATGTGCAGAAAAGCAAGAAACACTTTGGGAAAATGAGAGAAAACATTCATAATTAAACGTGACGCGTTTATCTGATTTCAAAGATAAATTATTTAGAAAATGCATTGAATGGAAAACGGAAACAGTGAGAGCCTTAAGGGAGGAAATGGATTCAAACATGAGAGAGTTTCATTTTGGCTCTTCCAGCCACTTATCGAGCTTTCAGCTGGAAAAACAGCCAAACTACGGTGTCCCAGACATGCCAAATTCTTCTAGTAAACATTCAAAAGCTAAAAAAGAAAAATAAATTTATAGCAAGAAAGTAAAAATGTTCGATTTCTTTAAAAGAATTTACAAACAAAAATAATTGTTCAAAAGTCGAGTTTGAAGACCTAAAAGTTTAAGATCCACTTTGATCTATTTTCAAATCGTTCTCCGTTTTCTTTTCATTAACCCTTTAACTTCCAGCTCAACCAAATGTTGGGAAACATTTAGAAAACGTGTTTCTAAAAATACTGATTGTGTGTGTTACTCCCCAAAGTATGGAGCGCCTAAAAGGAAATTAAAAAAATTAAAGTGACACTTTTATTTCCTAAAAACTAAAATAATAAAAAAAGAAAGAATTCTGGTACTCAGAACCTTTTTCTTGGTGGAAAAAAAGCAGTAAAAAAAAACCAAAATTCTCAATAGTGACTGTTGCAGACCAGATAGTACCTGGTGTACAGCAGTTACTAACCAGAATTTTTTTTTTTTCTTCAATTTAATTTTTACAAAAGAAAGTTCCCGTTAGTGACCAGTACTTTTTTTTTTACTTCAAAACTTTTTTTTTTTTTTTTTGCTTTTTACAGAGCAAAAAAAAAAAATTGTTTTCCTTTTTTTTATTTCAGTTTTTTTTTTTTTTTTTTACTACTTTTATTTTCCTTTAGGGGCTTTGTACCGAGGCAATAAGCAGCAGAAAAAAAATGTTTTGTTTTTTTTTTTTTCCTGTAGAGACGGTTGTTTTTAGCAAAAATTATAAAAAACTTTGTTGGACATAGTTTCTGCAGAGTTGCAGAGTGGCAGGAGTTCATTAGAAATTCCACAACCGCTGGGCTGCAGAAACAGATGGGGACGAGGTATTAGGTTAGGAACAGGGTAACAGTAACAGTCTGGTCCTCGTCCCGAGGGTTGGGGTTTCTGGGCTCAGTACCAAGATGCCCTCGGACCAGTACCGGTTTGCGGGCTGGAGGTTGGGGACCCTATCATTTAATGGGAACATCAAAAAATGACAGGTTGGAGACAACCAAAGTGTCAAAAATTGACACAGAGGGGCCCAAACCGTAAGACCATATATGATGAGTTGGGAGTGAGAATGCACTAGAATGGGTGGTCATCAAAATGCCATGCATCTGTTTGCACGCTCTCCTGCTAGCTTACAGCCCCTCACAACCAAAACATGACATTAACGGTGTAACAAAAATATCAGAGCTACAGCCGTACAGTTTAGATCCAGATTCCAGCTCAGACGAGGAAAATGAAGACGAATTTGTCTGCAAGCGGATGCATCACAGATAGAATCTCTTTCAAACAGCATGTGTTTGTCTGTTTCTGATTTATAATGATTGAGATAAAGAAATACTAACAAATGCAGTTTTAACTGTAATTTTCCTTATATTAGATCATAAAAAGGCCACAAGAGCGTGTTAAAAACTTTAAAAAACAATTTTAGCTCCTAAAGAGCACCAACTGTTTCTTGGATTTAATTTTTTCTTATTTTTGTTTTAATGAGCATAAAATGTATAAATATGGAAAGAAAACAGACTGAATTTAAAGGAAAATGAAAGATGTTGGAAGAGCTGAAACCACTGAAAGCTGCTGAAAAGAATCTTAATAAAGTCACTTTAGCATCCAGGGGGGTCAAGCTCAATCACACACCGTAGGTCGCGGGCCGAAAAGGAGAAACATTTATTCAACCCTCTAAAATTTTAAAATTGTAACTTTTTATAATAATCATGAACTATATATATGATATTACCTGTGATAATGCCCTGAAGCTGATAGCTGAAACCGATGAAGTTAATAACCAGCAAAATATTAGCTAAATGCCAAATTAGCCTAAAAAAACTTAAAAAAACAAAAAAACTAGGTTAGCCAAAACAGCTAGCATGTATCACACATGTGTCAAAGATCACTTTGTTTTTGACAAAATATTGAAGGTTATTTAAGGCTTAAGTTGATTTATTCTGGAATTAATTTCCTGCCTGTTTTTATTCATAGTAATATAATAAAAGTTATGTTTTTAAAATGAAGTTTTAGTGGGTTCAATAAATGTTTGGCCCGCGATCTAAGCTGTGTTTTGGTTTTCGGCCCCTTGTGCGATTGAGTTTGACATCTCCAATGTTGCTGAAATATTAGCTAAACTCCAAAACAGCCTCAAAAACTAAAAAAAAAAGACTAAATTAGCGAAAACAGCTAGCATGTACTCAAAATATTAGCTACAAAATAACCTAAAAAAACGTAGTAAATCCTAAAATAGTGCAAAAAGCTAGCAGAATGCCAATTATTAACACTTTAAAACCGTAACTTTTGAACATAAATCTGAATAATAAAGGAATATTATTCCAGAATAAATTAACTTAAACCTTAAATAACTTAAATATATATATATATATATATATATATATAATATATATATATATATATATATATATATATATATTATAATTATATATATATAATATATATATATATATATATATATATATATATTGCCAAAATTATACAAGTTAGAAATGACCTCAAGATAACGTCGAGTCATTAATAAACTGATCTGGAGGGCCGGATAGAATTACCCATGAGCCTTTGACACATGCGGTACAGATAATAAGGAGAACATGTGAACGCATGTGTTAGTCTGGAAGCTGCTCCTGTTTTCCCCGCGGTGCGTTCAGGTCCCTCTGGGAATCTGTTCTTCAGACCATCGCTTCAGCTGAAGTGACGATTTGTCTCTGCAAACACGAGGCAATAAATCCGCCCACACAGTTTACATTAGCAGCGAGAGGACTTTAGAGGGAAGAGAAGAGCGTCCTCGTGTGAGGACGTTTCTGCTGGGTCCTTCCTGTAGGTGGGGGAGCGTTG
The DNA here is from genome assembly GCA_003999625.1 of Oryzias javanicus. Lineage (NCBI taxonomy): Eukaryota > Metazoa > Chordata > Actinopteri > Beloniformes > Adrianichthyidae > Oryzias > Oryzias javanicus. The sequence continues at coordinate 24,467,055 of CM012444.1, forward strand.
GTGAGTCACGGCGGTCTGACCATCACCTCTGCATCCAGTCGCCTTCCTCTGTCAGACGGCTGCTGAACACGTCTCTGCCTCGGGGGCCCAAAGATCCAGCAGGAGGGGAGGCAAATCCCCTTCTAATGGGCCTTTAATGACGCTCCTCCGTGGATCGGCGCCGGAGGCTGAGTGGGCTGGAGACGAGCGTCGCACTCACGCCAAACACGAGCGATGTTTATTTACAGATGGATAAAAATACAGCGTCTGGGGCGTGAGCTCTGCTGAGCGGCGGCTTTAGCAAACGTCTCTCACTCACATTTATTCCTTATAATTCAACAATTTGACGTAAAAACATTCTGTCAATTGAATCTGATGAAAGTTGTGTTTTTATTTAGAATCAGAATCATTTACTGTCGTGAATCACGATTTAAAAGACACAAACACAACAAATAGAAGAGATCAATTAACTCAGGAGGGCTGGGAGATCGATGGTATCACGCTACTGACATATTTAGTGAAAATCATCTCTAATGACTCACAAAATATAGAAGAACACTTATTATTTTAGGATAAATGTTTTTTTTGGCTTGACCACAATCATAATAAACAATTTGTCTTATTTTAAGCAACAAATAATAGACACTTTTGTGAAAAATTAGTATTAACTGAATTTGAATTATTTGTAAAATTCAGTGTTAACAATAGTAAACATGAACAGCTGTGAAAAAATTTTTATAAACAAAAAAAAAAAACAAAAATAAAAAATCAAGAAGCTTCCGTTCACGTTGGTGCAACGCTCGCCGTCTGAGGGAACGTCTCGCCAAAGCGGGATGAATATAACGTTTTACAGCCTCTTCAAATGAAAATGAAGTATCGATACTCGGTGAGTAAAAATTGATTGAAAATGCAGTTTATGAATATGACGGGTAAATGTAAAGTACAAAAATAGAATGGAATAAAATAAAGCATTTTTTTAAAGATAGACAACAAAAAACTTTAGGTTCACTTAAAGTGAACAAGAGTTTGTTTCCCTGATAATCCGGATCAAATTTGGAGTCTGAATACACTCAAGCGGACTATTTGAAACTTTTGGGTTTTATTTAACCAGGATTTATCCTTTAAGGTTCATATATCACAAGCTTGTAAAACTGCAGTTTTTCACCTTCGCAATCTAGCTAGGATCAGAAATATGTTGCCTTCTTTTGCAGCGCGGTAGATGAATCGAGAGGCATCTTCAGTGTTTGAAATTTAATGATTTAAAATGAGGAAATGAAAACTCTGTATTATAAATAGCGAATCCATAGAAAAACTCGCTATTTATAATATCGCTCAAATAAGAATGAATCGGGGAAACTCCAATTCATTCTCTACTGACATAATTAAAAAAGGGGCGGAGACTGCAGGAAGAAACCCTGCTCCAGACCAGGCTACATTCACAGACTCAGTTGCCATAGTGATTGATTCTGAGTTCAGCTTAACGAGAAACGAGTTTGGTTTCGTCCACTTTCACGGGTTTAAGTTATCTCCATTTCTGAAAACTCAGAGTTTTACTGAATTTGGAGTTTGCAAACTCAGAGTTGCTTCTTGAAACGGGACGCCTGGACACACATTTCCAGATGGTTTCGGTTCAAATCAGACTGAGTTCAGGTTCGCTCCGAGTTTGTGAATAGGCTCCACGCTCGGAGTGGAACAACTGGACCAAAACTGCCACCATAGCCAGGGATTATGGGATGTAAACAGAATAGTGGAACAACACTGTTTGATACATTTTAAAATATTTTATTGTTTTACACATTTCATTGCTTTTACCTCTTATATACGTATTTTTCTGCTTTTTTTGAGATGCTGCTAATTTTTGTTGTATTCTGTAAATGAAGTTGTTCTGATTCTGATTTTGGTTGGATGTCAGTAAATGTGATCCACATTGATTCTCACTTTTTTTCCCCATCAATCCGTTTGTCATAAACACTAATCAGCTAACCATCCGTCTCCTCAGTAACCGATAGGTAAGAAGGGTTGTGCCTGCACACTGATACGGACGTTCAAAATTGATCAACCAAATGTAAAGTGAACTATCTGAAGAGATATTCAGTCATGTGGTTCCGTTGGTTCAAAACTGCAGTCAATACAGACCAACCTCCAGGTCCAGAACTCAATCTGGACCAACCGGGCTTTTCCAGTCTGAATACACTCTAAGATTAAAACTGTATTTCTTTATTAAAGTTGTTGTGAATCAGGAGAAGAAGAAAAACTAGGTGTGACATCGAAGCTACATCCGCCTGTAGACAAATAGATCCATGAACGTCTTTGTTTTCATTGTCTGAGCTGGAATCTGGATTCCACTTTTGTTGCACCAGTAATGTTAGGTTGGGGTTGAAAGGGGCTGTAAGCTAGCAGGAGACAGTATAAACAAAGAGGATGATGGGAAATGAGGAAAGGCTTACTTCTCATCAATGGTACAAAAATCAAATCTCTGAAAAGATTTTAAACAAACAAGATCAAAACATGATCCAGGTGGATCTCAAGAAATAGAACCGAGATGAAGGAAAATGATCCGAAAACGTGAGAAAGATCATCCATCCATACATCCATCCATCTTCTTCCGCTTCATCCGGGACCGGGTCACGGGGGCACCAGTCTAAGCAAAGATGCCCAGACTTCCCTCTCCCCGGCCACTTCCTCCAGCTCCTCTGGGGGGACCCCGAGGCGTTCCCAGGCCAGCCGAGAAACATAGTCTCTCCAACGTGTCCTGGGTCTTCCCCGGGGCCTCCGCCCAGTGGGACATGCCCGGAACACCTCTCCAGGGAGGCGTCCAGGAGGCATCCGAACCAGATGCCCAAGCCACCTCAACTGGCTCCTCTCGATGCGGAGGAGAAGCGGCTCTACTCCGAGCTCTCTCCGGGTGACTGAGCTCCTCACCCTATCTCTAAGGGAGCGCCCAGCCACCCTCCGGAGAAAACTCATTTCAGCCGCTTGTAGTCAGGATCTCGTTCTTTCGGTCACGACCCAAAGCTCATGACCATAGGTGAGTACTGGAACGAAGATCGACCGGTAAATCGAGAGCTTTGCTTTCTGGCTCAGCTCTCTTTTCACCACAACGGACCGGTACAGCGAGCGCAAAATGGCGGACGCCGCTCCAATCCGCCTGTCAATTTCACGCTCCGATCTTCCCTCACTCGTGAACAAGACCCCAAGATATTTAAACTCCTCCACCTAAGGCAGGAGCACTCCACCCACCGAGTGAGGGCAAACTACCTTTCTCCGGTCGAGAACCATGGCCTCAGATTTAGCGGTGCTGACCCTCATCTCAGCCGCTTCACACTCGGCTGCAAACCGCTCCAATGCATGCTGGAGGTCCTGGCTTGATGGAGCCAACAGAACAACATCATCTGCAAAGAGCAGAGAGGAAATCCTGTGGTCCCCAAACCAGATCCCCTCCGGCCCCTGGCTGCGCCTAGAAATTCTGTCCATAAAGACTATGAACAGAACCGGTGATAAAGGGCAGCCCTGCCGGAGTCCAACATGCACCGGGAACAGGTCTGACTTACTGCCGGCCATGCGAACCAAGCTCCTGCTCCGGTCGTACAGAGACCGGACAGCCCTGAGTAAGGCTCCCCGGACCCCATACTCCCAGAGCACCCTCCACAGGACACCACGGGGAACGCGGTCGAACGCCTTCTCCAAATCCACAAAACACATATGGATTGGATGAGCGAACTCCCACGAACCCTCCAGCACTCTGGAGAGGAAGTAGAGCTGGTCCACTGTTCCACGGCCAGGACGGAAACCGCACTGTTGTTCTTGAATCTGAGGTTCGACTATCGGACGGACTCTCCTCTCCAGTAACCTGGCATAGACTTTCCCGGGAAGGCTGAAGATCAGTTTAATTTAAACAATCAAGGTTTGCAGATGAATAAAAACATTTATTTATTCTGTCATTAAGTTACACGACTTCAGATCCAGAAAGTTTGATCACTTTTACAAACACCTTTAATACAAAGAAACATCATTTCAAAACCGCCTGAACTCTGAGCAGACGACCGTCACAGTATGGAGCAAATCGGAATAAATAAAGGCCGGAGTTTGTACATTCAACCATGCAGTATTTACAGTATAGACATTCATGAAATCCAGTTCATGGGTCGTCTTTACCTGCTTCTAAAAAAGGTCCCATAAAATCCTGAAAGGCAGAAAGTTCATTAAGACACCAGAAGAATCTTCTTTGTGTTAAACATGAAACAAAATATACATTAACCTAAATAATAAAGACAAAATCCAAGAACATTTACAGGATTAATGTGATTCCAGTGGATTCTGAACAGCATTTTTCCTCTGGAATTACATTGAAACGGTTGAAGAGTTAACACTGAAGGTAAAGCTACGATGTTAAAGGGTTAAAGAATGCCTTTTCAGTAAAAGCCAAAAAGAGAAAATTATGAGATTCTACTGGATTTATGAGGAAAAGTTGCTGAGAAAAGAAGAAAGATTACACAGTCGTTTCTCTTTAGAGTTCATGGTTCCACAGTGCGAAAGTTGTTTCATTCAAAACTGCTGCCGCTCTTCAAAGAAGTGGACGTTTAAGCGATTTACCCCGAGGCCGGAGCCGCGCATCCGTCCGTCCACGCCTCACCGAGCGCGTTTTAGTGTCGGAGTTCATGACGGCTCGATCAGACCGAGCCTGAGCGGTTTCAGACGGGGAGAGAACACTAAATGGAATATGAAACTTCTGGGAAGGAGACACAGATTCATGTAGGGGGTTTGATCCGTACCGGTTCTGCGGGGATTCGGGTTGACGGGCCCGAGGAGGGTCACAGAGAGGAGCAGCCGCATCTTAAAGGGCCTAAACCAGGATTTTCTTAAACCTTACAGAGTTAAATATTTCCATATGATCATATATTACCTTTGGAACACAAAATAACAAAGAATTTATGAAATATTACTTATTTTTGTGAGTTTTTGTGGGTGTCGCCCAATTCATGACATCAACCATTAGCCAAGTCTGTATTTTTACAAAGTTTGGATGAGCACCGCTAGCTGAGCAGAAAAGCTAGCGGCTAATATCTGCCTTTAGCAATCCCAGTCATCAACCAGTGTAGAGGGGCTAGCAGCTGAGCTAGCTAAGCGGCAAAGCTAACAGCTAGCTGAGCGGACGAAGTATACAGAATATCTGCCTTTAGTAACTCCAGCCATCGCTAGCGCATGAGCTAGCTGAGCAGGAAAGCTAGCAACATACCGAATATCTAACTTTAGTAATCCCAGTAATCACTACAACCAGTGTAGTGGGGCTAGCAGCTGAGCTAGCTGAGCGGCGAAGCTAGCAACTGAGCACCACTGGCTGAAACTACCGGCAAAGTGAGGGGCTGATCATAGCTAGCTGAGCGGAAGAGCTAGCGGCATACCGAATATCTGCCTTTACTAGTGGATGAGCTAGCTGAGCGGGGAAGCTAGTGGCTGAGCACCGCTAAATGAGTGGTAAAGCTAGCAGCTGAGCACCACTAGCTAAGCAGAGAAGCTAATGGCTGAGCACCTCTAAATGAGTGGTAAAGCTAGCAGCTGAGACCGCTAGCTCAGTGGGGAAGTAAGTAGCTGAGCAACGCTAGCTGAACAGGTGAAACTAGCGAAGAAGTTAGCATCTGATCACCACTAGCTGAGTGGAAAAGCTAGCGGCATACCGAATATCTGCCTTGGGTGGCCCCAGTCATCAATAGCAGCTGAGCAGTGAAGCTAGCGCCACAGTTAGCAGCTAATCACCACTAGCTGAGCAGAGACAGTGGGTTCTTCAGTTAGCCTGGGAGCGGTTCTGGCACCGCGGACTTTTCCAGAAATGAGCTGTTCTCCCTTTTTCGAGTACCCACTGGTGTTTGGGGCCAGATCAAAATAATTATTATTTTGGTTGTTTATAGTGAGGAATGACCATTATAATGCTCAAAACGTTGATTTTGCATGGCATAGGCCCGTTAAGGGTGGCGCAGGTGTCTCTTTCATCATGAAAGTGAAACATAGTTGTCATACTTTTGAAGTATTTGTAAGGCTAATACAAGGTACTCACCCATGGTCAATACCGTACTGACCGCGCACAAATACTGAAAACCACATGGATGTCCACACAAACTCCACTCTGTTTGTCTAATTTCCTCATTTCCAGCAGTCAGGAGCGAGAAGGAACGTGAACACCACCAACTCCTTCTAAAGTCTGCAGAATTTGAAGGGGTTGAAAAGATGAAAAATGCGTAAGAACACGCCTGCGTCTCACCCACATGTTGTTGTTGTCACTACGACCTGTCGCCTGCAGCATACCCGTAGGAAAAATGCACGCAGAGCGGTCTGTGACCTTCATATTTGCTGCTACAGGTTGGACAGAAAGTGTTAGCCAGGAATGTGTTTTATTAGCTCTCAGGCACAGAGGTGGAGGGTTGATGATTCTAATTTACTTTTGGGGCAAAAGGATGTTTATACCTTCAGCTAACCATTAAATTCTGCAAATAGAAGTATAGAGAAATGTTAAAAAACAGAGAGCAAAAGTTAAACGTCAATTATCTATAAGGAGGTAAAGAAGGAGGTAAAGACTGTAGATTTTAATATTGTTGAGGTAATCTTTGCCTAATTTTTCCTTTTTTTCCACTGATTAAATAATGAAAAAGTTGGATTAAGTTGTTGGTTTGATTCACTATCAGGACCCACAGAAATAATAAAGAATAAACCTCATCAGATTAAAGGGGAGGGGCTAACTTGTCCATCATTTTCTCTATAAATAACTGATCTCCAGCGAGGTGCTCTGCTCCGGATTTTCCTCGGGCAGATTTTTGGCGTTCCCGTTTTTGGCTCCGTTGAGGAGCAGAGGGGCGGTGAGCGCCGACCCGCTGACGGGCTCCTTCCCTTTGGCGTCTCCAGCGTTCTCGTTGGGCGGGGACAGCTCGGTCGCCCCCGGCGTGGCTCCTTTCTCGGCGAACGGCGGCTGAGAGCTCGGCGGCTGGAAGCTTCCGTTTCCGTTCTGGGTGATTCTGTAGATCTCAGTCATCTCGGAGACGTCCTCCTCGTCTTCGTCCTCTTCGTCCCTGATGGCTCGCCGCAGGCTCTCCCGGGGCATGAGCGCCCTCCGCCCTTCCTCCTGCTGCTGGTGCTCCGCCGGCTCGTGGTTCTCCACCCTCCTGGTGGAGCGGCACAGGGCTTTACGGAATCCCCGCTTGAAGTTGTCGGACAGGAAGCCGTAGACGATGGGGTTGGCGCAGCTGTTGGCGTAGCCGAGCACCACGACGAAGTAGTAAAGGCCTTGGTATTCTGAGGGCAGCAGCACCAGCAGGTTGATGATGTTCAGGGCGTAGAACGGCAGCCAGCAGAAGACGAACACGGCCACCACGATCACAACCATTCGGGTCACCTTCCGCTCAGACTTCCGTCTCTTGGTGGAGGTGGCGTGGACTTTTTTGCCCGAGCTACGGATCTTGAAGACAATGAGCAGGTAGCAGAGGCAGATGATGAGGAGGGGGCAGAAAAACCCCACGGTGGAGGTGTAGATGATGAAAGCCGCCCTCCAGATGTTGGCCGGCTGAGGCCAGGAGATGTTGCAGGTGCCTCCCGCCTTCTGGATGTTAGCGAAGATCACCACCGGCAGAACAACCAGAAAGGACAGCGCCCACACCGTCCCGTTCACCACTTTGGCCACCTGGGGGCGCCTCCACTTGGAGGAGCGAATGGGGTGCACCACAGCGAGGTAGCGGTCGATGCTCATCACAGTCAGGCAGAAGATGCTGGTGAACTGGTTGATGGAGTCGACCGTCATCACCAGCCGGCACATGAAGGAGCCGAACGGCCACGACTGCAGGGTGTTCTGCACGGCCAGGAAGGGCAGCCCCAGCATGAAGAGCTCGTCGGCGATGGCCAAGTTCAGGATGTAGATGTTGGTCACCGACTCGATCTTGGAGTAATGCAGCACGATGTGAATGACCAGAGTGTTTCCACCCAGACCGATCACACAAACAAAGATGTAAATGAGCGGGATGAGGACTCCCGCCACGCTGGGACCCGAGAAGAAGTCTGGGAAGGTGGAGTTGGTGGAGTTGAAGAGCGTCTCGTTCACATCGCTTTCGTTGAAAAGCAGCAGAGAGAGAGCGGGCGAGCTGTCGTTCTCCCACGTCTCGGCCGACATCTCCACCCGTGGATGTGAGCTTCCCGCTGCTTCGTCCTTCTGCTCCTTCAGCTCGAACCCATCTGCTCTGTTGGAGGAAGAGAAAAAGTTGTGAGATCAAGCCCAACAGCTCCATCTCCAGAGTGTGCAATAAGAAAACCTGATTTCAAAGAGACTCCGTGAGCTTGAAAGTCTTTTGTTTTTCCGCGCTGCGCTGAAGCTTTTTGATCTCTGACGCAGCAGTGTTTAAAAAATGATTCTGTTCAGCAGACACTTTGATTTAGAAGCTGCAGCGAAAACACTCTTAATTTAAAATTTGAGAAGATAAAAATAATTTTTATCTGTGTTCATAAACTGAAGAGGACCTGCTCCTTTTAAAATCTGAATTTGTTTCGGGTTTTATTTACAAAACTGTTCTAAGTGAAGAAACTTACCTTCTAAATTTGCTCATCTGCCATTAAAAAATAAACTGCATCCACTGCTGAAAAGATTAAATAGTCTTTGGGCTAAAAAAAAGCCAAAAACACAATTTTTCAAACATTATTACGAATAAAAAATCTGTGGATTTACTTTTTTGATCTATTCAGCAGACTAACAAGAGTCCAACTTGGTCTTTTTATTGTGTGAAACTTTCTGACCATAAAGTTTGGTATGTCTTCTGGAAAAACTCTTTTTCAGAATGCCTTTATATGAACACAAATGAAAAGACAACACAGCAGACAGATCAGACAGAAGGTTCTGCTGCGTGATGACGATGATGTTATTTGATGATGAGCTCATCAGAACTGATTCAATCCTCCTGTTAAGCTCTTTTCAGAGGAACAGCACTTAATTTGAGTCAGCAAAGAAAGTCCCCAAAACCATAATCAATGTCTTATCTTTGACTTCTTAATTAGTAATTTTAAACAATATTTAGTTCAGTGATGTTAATTTGTGCTCAAAAATTGTGATTCAGTTGATCTACAGAGTAGCTACGCAATGTAAACATCTTGTTTACAAATATATAAACAAGACCAGTTAATTTTATATGTTGATTACACAAACTAAGTCAAGCCAAAGACTTTTAAACATGAATATACATTTTAGTTGGGTCAAATTGACCCAAACATTATGTTTGTAATATAAGAATGTAGAGCAGGTTTACATACATATTAACTGAACTATTTCATGTTATATGTTGATTGTACTAAATTAACCAAGTAAGAGATGTTTCAAAGTGAATATAGCGTTTTGCTGGGTCAAATTGACCCAAACAGTAGGTTTTTATTAAGAACATGTAGAGAAGGGTTAATAACTAAACCAGTTTTGTTTTATATGGTAACTACACTAAATAAGTCAAGCAAGACACGTTTCAAAGTGATTTTTAAAAGCTGGGTCAAATTGACCCCAAGAGTTGGTTTGTAATATAACCACGTAGGGAAAGTCTATGAGTATATTAACCAAAACGTGTTTATCCTATGTTGTGATTACATAAAAAATCCAAACAGGTAATGTTTGAAAGTTTCAACTTTTAATTTGGGTCAATCTGACCCAAAGACTAGCTTTATTATATAAACATGTAGGTTGGGTTTACAAATGTACTAACAAAACTATTTTATCTTATGTGTTGATTACACACAACGGTTCAAGGAAGATATGTTCTAAAGTGAATAAAACTTTTAAACTGGGTCAAATTGACCCAATTACTAGTTTTACAATAGAAGCATGTAGGGTTGGGTTTATAAATGTATGAACCGAACTATTTTGTTTTATATGATGATTACACAGTTTAAGCCAAGAAAGAGCTGTTTCAAAGTAAAGAAAACTGTAAAGCCGGGTCAACTTGACCCAAAGAGTAGCTTTGTAATATAAGCATGTAGAGCAGTTTTACAAATACCTCAACTGAACCATTTCTGTTCTATATGCTGATTATACTAAATAACCCAAGCAAGGGATGTTTCAAAGTAAATAAAACTGCAAAGCAGGGTCAAATTGACCCAAAGAGTAGCTTTATTATTTAAGCCTGTAAGGTGGCTTTACAAACGTATTAACAGAACTATTTTACTGTATTTGATGATTACACAAAATAAGCCAAGCAACAGCCAATTGTCAAAGTAAATAAAACTGTAAAGTCGGGTCAATTTGACCCAAAAACTAGCTTTGCAATATGAACATGCAGGGCAGGTTTGCTCACATATTATCTGAATAATTTTTCATTCTATATGCTGATTACACTAAATAAGCCAACCAGGAGATGTTTTAAAGTAAATAAAAACTTTGAATTCGGGTCACTTTGACCCAAACACAGTACTAGCTTTGCAATATAAACATGTTGGGCAGGTAAATACATGATTTTATTTTAGATTTTTATTATACTAGATAAGCAAAACAGGAGATGTTACAAATTAAATATATAGTTTTAAGTTGGGTCAACTTGACCCAAATACTAGCTTTGTCTGATAAACATGTAGGGCAGGCTTACAAACATATTAACTGATCCATTTTATAACATGATTACATTAAATAGGCAAAGCCAAGGATACATTTATGATTGAAAAAACAAATTTGAAATGTTTTTTTTTTTTTTTAGATCTTCAAATTGTAAAACGGGTCAATTAGACCCAGAACAAAACAGGAGAGTTAAGGAGGCTGTAGGAGTCAACAGAAGAGAAACAGACCAGCTAACTGTTGAGGCACAAACCTGCACAGCAGCTCATGTTGAGAATGTCTGAAAATACTCAGAATTCGTAGAAATATATTCATGTAAAAGTTACTTTCCTCAGTCAGATTTTTACTGAATTCCAATAAGTCCTCTTTCACAGTTTGGCGCATTAGTTACAGTTTTCTGACACTCTTAAACTTAACGTCACACTTTAAAAAGAACCTGCTATGAAGCTGTGATCACTCTGCCTTACGGTCAGCATTTATAGCAGCTCGCTGTGCAAATGACATAAAATATCATTGAAGACTCGAGTTCATAACTCTGAACATTCTGGAAACACTGTGGGACGATTTCCACCTAAAGCAGCAAACAAACAGAGGGAGGTTCTGCTGGTGCAGAAATGCCCTCGTTTCTGTTCCCGATTCTCTGAAAGGTCGCTGATGCTTCACACGTCAAACAAACACAAGAGTCAATACTGCAAACAGAGAAGAACAGCTTGTTTTACACATATGATGAAACTGTATTTTCTAATCAATGACACCGCAGTGCGTTCTGCCTTTGACGGGGGTCAGCATCCACACGGACCACCACAGTCATCTCTCTGAGCACGCCAACACCCCCGCCGCCGCTCCTCTCTGCTCATCAATATCATGGATTCTATGACTTTACATGTGAGGCCGACTTCATCGCACTGCAAATTCACTTTTACCAGAAAAAGCAGAACCTCGATACTTGGAACTCATGTTTATACTACAACTCAATGAGAAAAATGAAGTTTCATTATCAGTTATTGTGGCCCACAGCAATCAGAGATTGTCGAGATTTGAACAAAAATGTGAGGCACAAAAACTCACCGAAAATTACACATTCCTAGTATCCGGTGAAAATGGATTTTGGGCATAGTAAACCACCCCCCACCCCCCAAGACGATGACATCATGGCGAGGGAAACCCAAAAAAAAAAAAAAGATTGCCAATTACTAACGAAAACCAGGGACATTTTAAAATTATTATGGGATGGCCACACGACCCACAGCTTGGCAACCATTTTGTGGTAAACTTTAATATTAAACCAGCTTAAGTTACAATGAAACTTGAGTCACTCGACCACAGAAAAAAAGAAATATGTTCGCCAACGTAGATTGAAAAACCACTCGATTCTGTCCCCCCCATTTCCTTTGATCTCTCTTGATGCACGTAGTTGTTGACTTTGGTTACATGACTTAAATTCCCCCCATGTCCACTTTTTTGTATTTTGAAAAAAAAATGTTCTCAGTAGTACTTTAATTATGAAGTTTTTAACCAAAATCCCACAACCTTAATGTCTTAAAAAGCCATTTTTCATGTTGATCTGAAGCCTGCGTCTGCAAAATCTCCTCTGAGGGGGCGTGGCTTTTGGTGCTGAGCGGTGGAGAAGGTGGAGATTCGATCAAATAAAGTTTCTGATTCGTGAAAACTTTTCTACAAAAAGACTGAAATAGGCGAGGAATTCCTAAAAAAAACCTCCTCAACCTTGTTGGAGAGCTGTAATAGGCAGGTGAGCTTTTGGTAATGCAGTGTTTGTGCAGAAACATATCACCTGTGGAGCTAAATCAGGGCCAATATTATTTGAAACCGAAATAAAATATTTTGAAAATAAATATTAATGTTTGGCCGAAAAAGTAGGTTTCCAAAACTCAAAATTTCCATTTCAGAACTATTTTTTTCAGTTTCAAAACTTTTTTTTTTCGTTTACGAACCTCCAAGTTTCAGCTTCAAAACTTTTGGCCTGGTTGTGACGCGTCGGGGCGGGGCTAAGAGTCAGAGTCAGTGAAGGCATCGGAACTGAGGATACCATCTTCATCGATTTTGATTGGTCCTCATGTTAGCCCCGCCCCAATGTGCCACAATGGGGCCAAAAGTTTTGAAACTGAAACTTGGAGGTTCGTAAACGAAAAAAAAAAGGTTTGAAACTGAAAAAAAAGTTTTGAAACTGAAAAAAAGATTTTAAAACTGAAAAAAGTTTTGAAACTGAAAAAAAGATTTTAAAACTGAAAAAAGTTTTGAAACTGAAAAAAAAGTTTTGAAACTGAAAAAAAGATTTTAAAACTGAAAAAAAGTTTTGAAACTGAAAAAAAAGTTTTGAAACTGAAAAAAAGATTTGAAAACTGAAAAAATAGTTTTGAAACTGAAAAAAAGATTTTAAAACTGAAAAAAAAAGTTTTGAAACTGAAAAAGATTTTAAAACTGAAAAAAAAGTTTTGAAACTGAAAAAAAAGTTTTGAAACTGAAAAAAAAATATTAAAACTGAAAAAATAGTTTTGAAACTGAAAAAAAAAATTCAAAACTGAAAAAAAAGTTTTGAAACTGAAAAAAAGTTTTGAAACTGAAAAAAAGATTTTAAAACTGAAAAAAAAAATTTGAAACTGAAAAAAAAGTTTTGAAACTGAAAAAAAGATTTTAAAACTGAAAAAAAGTTTTGAAACTGATAAAAAAGTTTTGAAACTGAAAAAAAGTTTTGAAACTGATAAAAAAGTTTTGAAACTGAAAAAAAGATTTTAAAACTGAAAAAATAGTTTTGAAACTGAAAAAAAGATTTTAAAACTGAAAAAAAAGTTTTGAAACTGAAAAAAAAGTTTTGAAACTGAAAAAAAGATTTTGTAACTGAAAAAAAGATTTTGAAACTGAAAAAATAGTTTTGAAATTGAAATTTTGAGTTTTGGAAACCAATTTTTTCGGCCAAACGTTAATATTTTTGTCAAAATATTTTATTTCGGTTTCAAATAATATTGTCCCTGATTTAGCTCCATACTCACCTCTCTGCTTGATCATCAGGGTTTCTTCTAAGGTTCATGTACTTATTTCCCTCAATGAAATGCAGAAGAATTTAAGATCAATTCTTTAATGAGATTTTCTGTCTTTCTCCGTCCAAATGAACCAACACTAACCCAACGTTTCTTTGAAAGCGTGAAAAACCTACAATTTCAAACACCTATTTCCTCCACTGACATCTGACATGAAAAGTACAAAGTGAGTTCTTGACAGAGAGAAATTGTAGCGTTTCAGCAGAAAGAATCTCAGAGGGTTTTGTGTTTTTAAACTTTCAAAATAAGACAGACTTGAGATCGATTTCCTGAGCAGATTTTAGGATGTCATGCTGGAAGCATGATGATGGATTTATATTTCTGTAAATAATTTGATCTCAGGTTTTGGAGATGCAGTCATGGAGATGACATACCTGCAGAGTGAAGGCGTACCCAGACTTCTCATTCAATTTCACTCTTGACTGCACAGCCGTCAAACTGAGTCCTGACTCTCTTTAAAACAGAGGGGAGCACTGTTACTCAAACGTAATCTCAGAAGGAGCTCCTGTCCTCTTTTCTTCTTAGAAAACGAACAGACAGATGCGCGGCGAGCTTGTTAACCAGAGTTCAACCAACAAACGCCGTGAAAAATAATTTTCACATCCAAGCTGACAGCTGCAGAGTTGATAACAGAAGCGCTTCCTCCGTCAGAGAAACACTTAAGAGATTTACTCTTCAAACATTCGCCGTTGTTCTTATCTCAACACGTCGTCTCATTGATCATATTTCAATATCCCAAATTTGATCACCGGCGTTTTATGTTAAATTCACCAGCTGCCATGGAAACCAGAGAAAGAGAAGAGCCGGAGATTGTTGGAGATCGTAAATCAAACGGGCAAATTAAATTTAGATGGATTTCTCTTATTCTCTCCAGTCAAGGAGAAGAAAAGATTCGGTCCTGATGGAGGGAGCAGCTCAGGTTGTAGCTCCGCCTCTGGCTCCGACCTGCCGCCAAAAAGGATTTGAGATGTTTATACAGCAGATTTAAAGAAGGAAAATGCTGTTCTTTCAGTTTTTAACAAGTTCTGTTGGCATAAAACAGACACAAATTTTCACAGAATTTGAAATCTATAAATTTAAGTTCTTTTTAGATAGAGTTTTATTACACTCATCTCGAGGGCGTTAATATTAAAGGGTTCATTCTGGACGATTGATCGCGTGCATTAATGCATTAACTTTCACAGCCTTCAGTTATATTTAATTTACAAGTGGTATAAATGGGATAATTGCAGACGACCGCACGCGGTGGAAGCCTAAATTGCTGCTTCACAAGGTGTATAATAATATAATAATAATAAATATTAACCCATTCTTTTTGTTTTTTTCATTAATCACAGCCTAAAAAATAAATTCAGGTGAAAACCGGATGTTTGAAAAAGCAAAACTCCTGCTGATCTGCGGAAAATATGTCCTAAAAATGACAGGTTATTTTTATTTTAGCTAAAATAAAAGCTGGAGCGGGACAGTTTGGATCCCCTCACATCTCGCTTTAGAGCATTTTTCTCTGCAGACGAGCAGCTTTTCTCCTGTCACCTGCCATCAGCCTGCAGCCGTGGGTGTTGCTCTGTAATTAAATCTGAGACACTGACTGCTTACAGGAACTTTGAAATAAAAAAAAAAAATCCGGTCTCGTCACTCGGCTCCCGCAGGACCAAACGGATTCCTCCCGATACGCGCCGGGATGTTTTCTGCTCATCAGATCCTCATTATCTGTCCAGGAAGACAAACTGTTTTAATATGTCTGAGCAGGTTTGTCTTCAGCTTCACGTGCGCAGAGGCGGTTAAACCCTAAACGCAGTTTCCCGCAGCATAAATGAAAACTGAAGACTCATTTGGAGTTTGCTGCGTTCCAGACTTCCACCTTCTTTTCTGCCCCGTCACATCGGCCCTTTCTGCGGCTGCATTTTTCTGCAATTACACCTGGGTTTGCAGGAGGCGAGTGTGGAAGGTGTCACATTATCAGAATTTCATCCTGAGTCTGCAACACTGAGAGGAAGCCAATTAGCAGCCTGGAGGCCTCGCCGTGACGATTCATGGAGCCTCGTCCACAGATGTTTGTTGAATCTGGTTTATTGATGAGTGAAAAATGAAAATAGACTGATATGCTCAGAGCAGATCGCCTTCAGAAGAGTCAAAAAGCCTTTTTACGCACTCACTCGTCCCAAAGGAAATCCTACAGGAAGGAGGGACACGACGTTCCTCTACGTTTTTATGTCAAACTTAAAGATCAAAATGCTAAAAGCTGAACAGAAACCCCAAATCATGATACTACCTTCACAGTGAGCACCAGAATAGAATAAACTATTTTTATCTCTTCAATTTAACACAACAGAACACATTCAAATTAAAATAAATCATAAAATATTTAAGATAAAATTGTTGATATTGATTGAAACGTTAATAAATTAACCCTTTAACTTGTTTTTCAAAAGCATGTTTTTAAAAGTATTGATTGTGTGTATTACTCCCCAAAGTACGGAGGCCCTAAAGGGACAATGAAGGGAAAAAAATGAGGTAAAAATGTTTAATTTTTCTGGTTTCTAACTGGTGCGCGTCACATAGCTAACCAGAAAAAATAATGTACTAAATTTTTTTTAGAGAAAAACATTTTTTTTTCAGTTACTTTCTGGTACCAGTTACTAACCTGAACATGTTTATTTCTAAAAAAAATAAAATAACAAGTCTGGATAGTAACTTTTACAGAACGTCTGTGTATTTTTAGAATAAAAAAAGTTTTTAACATTTTTTTTAACTTCAATGTCCCTTTAGAGGGAGTAAGCAGCAAGAAAAAATCACTCTTATGATTATTTTGTTTTCTTTTTTGGGTAGATAAAGCGTTAATTCATTAATTTTAAAATGAATTTTATAATGACTGTCTTCAAATCACTCGTGAACCTGAACTGATCAGAACATCTGGCCTCAATACTGACTGGACCTGTCTCCAAATACTCGGATATTCACAGTTCAGGGGAAAATCTAGTATCTACAACATTCAAACTTTATAAATACAGTCAAATATAGTTAAAAATACACTTCAGGAAATGTAATTATCAATCTGAAATTTCAGAGTATTGTAGGATTTAAAAAATGTTATGTAAACGCATGAAGTAAAATGCAGGTATGGGTTCTTATTTTCAAAGTAAATTTATTGAGTTTTATTTTTTAGACTGAAGTTCTAAAATAAGTTCTGAATCAGCATTTTTGTTTTAAACATAGTCAACAATTTGAAAAAAATTATAAATAAATGATGATCAATGATATGACGTCATGTGGGGGGAGGGGTCGTTCCGGAACGCGTCTGTAAAATGTTCATCTTAAACATTTGGGGATTTTTTCTTTTGGTTTTCAACTAAAGATTTAAAAAAAAAGTCTTTTTATAAAACTTTTTTTTCTTTTGTGAGTTTAGATCAGGGGATCCCCAATCCACGGCCCGCGGGCCGGATCCGGCCCACCTGACCATGTCATGGTTTGGTGTTTTCCTGTATTGGTTTTGGTGTCGTCGTTTTGAGCTTCTGCCTGGTGGCGTGGGGCAGGAGGCGTGGCCTTTTCTACCTTGCGCACCTGCATCCAATCTTAATTCCGGAACCTTCAAAGCCTCTCCCTGTTTCCTCCAACCTCCCAGGTTATCTCCCTTCCATTCGGTCCATTCCTGGTTCCTGTAAAGTTCCTTTCGGCCTGGCTCCCTGCCAGTTATTTTGTTATCGTTGTGAAGCAAATAAAGCTTCAAAACCGTCTCATCTGACTCTGCTCTCAATCTGTCCACTCACCCCGACAGACCAATCGAGAATTTTTATTCCACAATGAGAAACACAATGACAGACTATGAGTTGGTTTCATTTTTAAATATTTTTGTATTATTTTTTTCTGTAAAGATTACAGAAATGAATCATTTAACATTTCTGGAAAACAATAAATGTTTATGTTTAGGCTGTCATTACTAGACGTTTTCTAACAGTTATGTGGTCCTCACATCAGAAAGTGGCGTGGAGGGGTCTTCAACCAAACGCCAATATAGATAGATATCTTTATTTGTCATCGTCTCTGGTATAAGGAAATTAAAAAGTGCCTTCTGGTCAGTGCAACATTCATACTTCAAATGGTAAAAAAACTCAATACTAAAATAATAAATAATACTTAAAATAGGTGCTGGTAAGTCAAACCTGGATATTTGAACGATCAAAAAAATAATTAATAAAACTGGATACTCGGTGGGTGTTAAAACCAGAGCAAAAATAATAATAAAAATAACAAATATGAGAAAAACCAGACCAAAATATGTGATGACTTGTGAGTTCTAGTCCTGCTGCTGCCGACCTCGCCAGACTGTGACCTCACGCAACAACTCGCCAATTTCAATAGGAAGCACTAGTAAACAAACCCTCATTCTGCTGGGATTTTGAATTCTATTTACAAGACTTCTTTTTCTGCGTGACTCGTCTTCATACTTTTGTCAAGTCTTTGGTCTTCTGTAGGGCTTGATGTACATAACTGACTGTGTTACTCGTAACCAGTAGACGAAACGTTTACGACACGCGAAAACGGCGAGTACAGCGGAAAATAGGTTTGATTTAAAAAAATCTACCGGATACAGTTTACACTCGCTCAAATGATTTCCGGTTTAGGTCGTTGATATCCCCAACTTCACAAAAAAATGCCCCGGCTCGGCTCCAGCGTCCAGCAAACACCTTTTGGGTTCTTTGTAGTTCAGGTGTCTTCCCACAGAAAGGCGGAGGAAGTTATGCTGCATTCATTTAGTGTTTGGAGATTTGTTGTTTTTCCAAAATTCATGTGTGACGGTCGTTTTTCCAATTATTCGAACATGAACGCAGCATTTCCCTGAGTTTGAGTTTTTCCCGTTGGTGAAAATGGTTCTAAAATGAGAACAAAAACCACAGTTTTGAAATAAAAACTCAAAAATGTTCTTTTATAAAGCAATTTTCAATCAAGAAATGACCAAAAAAAGCACACATTTGGCCCTTCTGCCAAATTTTAGAACCCTTTGTGCCCCACAGGGGAAAAATTTTGCCCCCTCCTGGAGTAGAATAAATAAAAACATATTTTGATTTTCCAACATCCATCTTAAAGGCATTAATAGAACAACTGCAGTCACTCTGATCCACCATCCCATGTTGGTTTTATTATGGCCATAAAGCTTTGCTTTCTGTAACTTTTTTTCTCTCCTGTCGTCTTTCAAACCGCTCTGAAATCCTAAATGAAGGCTGAACCAAAGCTGACTCTGATCAAAGCGTCCGATCTATGAAACATGAAAGCTGCTGAGTGAGATTCCTGATAAAAGCCGGAGTTTCGTCTCTGCAGATTAAACGCTGGATCCTCTGCATGCAGCTCAGGTGTGTGCGCACGCATTTGTTCCTCTTCTTAACCTTCAGCGGGTCATTTTCAAAGAAAAGTTTCTCATCTTTATGACATGTCCGTGTTGCCATAGAAACGCACAAGCCCTGCTATTCTTCCCGCAGACGGGCGGAGCGTGACGCACGCAGCGCCGGTACCTCAGCGGCGGAGGTTGCTCCTCTTCACGCTCCAGTCTTCCCTTTTCGGCGTCGCTTGTCTATTGTGCGGGAAAAGTGTGAACAAGTTGTGCTTTCAGCCCCAATTACTTGACGTTTGGAGAGCAGATTAAGAGCGGCAGATTAGACATCGGCCTCAAAGGAAACGCAGCAGGCAGGTGATGGAGCTCTGGTTCCTGCAGAAGAAAAGACGGACTCCAACAACCTTCAAGACGTCAAACAGAAATGAAATCCAGATTTTCTTCACTGATCTGATTCAAAACAAATGACATTACAACATTTCAGACATTTTTAAATTCTTTATAGATGCGCTCCAATAAAAATTGAGTTTTTAACCTGTTCTTGATGGAGAAAATTAAGTCTGAATCCGTCGAATCAGTCCGAGATTTCTGTTTCAAACTAAAGCTTTTAACCCTTCCGCTCTCCTTAACTTGTTTACATTAGAAGTGGGGTCATCCGGACCCTACGACGGAGTATTAGTGCCACCAAAAACAGAAAACTTCGGTTCGCTTCTCATTAATTTACGACTTTTAATCTCGTAAATTTACGACTTTAAATCTCACTTATTTACAAGTTTAAATTTCATTCATTTACAAGTTTTTTTCTCGTATATTTACGATTTCAAATAACATAGATTTATAATTTTTTTTCTCATGAATTTACGAGTTTAAGTCGTATATTTAGCCTATGACTTTTAAAGTCGTAAATATACGACTTTATTCCCATAATTTAGCAGTTACCACTTTTTCCTCATAAATTTACGAGATTTAAAGTCGTAATTTTCAAAATAATTTTTTTTTATAAAGTGACCCTAATACTCCGTCATAGGACCCCACAGGACAGTGTGCTGAACTTTTTTTATCATTGATTTTTGAGTTTCACTAATGTCCATGGCAGAAATAAAATCCTGTCCACCTTTGTCTGCATTTTTCATGGAAGGAATCACACATCAATATATGGTTGAAGTCATCTGGACCCCAAAGATAGCGGAAGGGTTAAACAAAACTATGTTTTAAAATGTCTTCAGTTATTGGTCAGGAATCATGAGGGTGGAGCAAAACAACGAGAGGAAGAATAATGGAAGTCCAAAGCGTTTCAATCCTTGTTCATTTATCTGATTGCTTACTAAACATTCAACCTATAGTGATTCTTCTGCTCCTTTACATACATTTTCCGGTACGTAAAAACTCGATCACGCTCTCAGTAAATTTAGCAAACTTGGTATCAAATGTTCAGCTCGTTCAGGCAATTCCTGCTTGTACTTTTAGTATTTATAAACTTTAGAGTTTTTGAAATATTGAGCAAAATCTACCCCAAAGGAAATGAACGAGAAAGTCTTCAAATGTCAGTATTTTAAGTAGTTTAGCAACAAACCTTTAAAATTATGTTCTCATCTTTTAGAGTAATTAAAAAAAAATTGAGTTTAGTTCATACTTTAGCAACATGCTAACATTTTTGGCTAATTAATCATCTACTGTAGCTTTTTTTAGGCTAATTAAGGGTTTAGCTTCTATTTTAGCAAAATGCTAACATTTACGACTAATTTAGGTTACGGAGGAATTTTAGGCTATTTTGGAGTTTAGCTAGTATTTAAGAAACAAGCTAGCTTTTAATTGATTAATTTGGCATCTACTGAGGTTTCTTTTAATGCTAATTTGGAATTTAGCTTCTATTTTAGCAAAATGCTAACGTTTACGGCCAATTTAGGTTACTGAGGAATTTTAGGCTATTTTGGAGTTTAGCTAGTATTTAAGAAACAAGCTAGCTTTTTATTGACTAATATGAAATCTACTGAGGTTTCTTTTAATGCTAATTTGGAATTAAGCTAATATTTCAGCAACAGGCTAACGTTTTTCTTAATTTAGATTACAGAGGAATTTTGGGCTATTTTGCTAGTATTTAAGCAACATGCTAAATATTTTTGCAAAATTTGTATGTTTTAGGGATTTCAAAGCAATTTTACTTCAAATTTTTCAGACGACTTTGGAGTGAAAATGTGTTGATTTGGTAAAATGTAGGCATTATTTTTTATTACTGAAGTACCGAAATCGGCACCGATTAGAAACCAAAACTAAAACCAAAGAACCGCTTTGGCACCGGAACTGAATAAACGTTATCATGAATAAACGTTTTTATTCAGGAGAGCTTTTAGTTGATCTTAGCCCTTGTATTACTATGTTTTACAGTGTTTTACTGTGTTTTTAGTTGTTTTATTATTGATTATTGATTTTATTTCTATGTGTCTTCTGATTTTATGCTCTTTTGTGAAGCACTTTGTGATTCGTTCTGTGAAAAGTGCTATAGAAATAAAGATTCTTCTTCTTCTTCTTCTAAACCAAATCAGTGCCCAATCCGACTCATATCCCTACTACTGCAACACAAATGATGATCAAATCCTGAGCGATCCACCTGTACTTTTTGAGCCAGATTCCAGCTCAGACAAGGAAAACAAAAACCTAGACGGATCTAGTTCTCAGAAATGCAATTTGAAGCTTAATTTTCTTTATAAATACCCTTCACTGACAGAAAAAAACATGTTAAAAACACCATTTTCATCGAAGTGGCTCTTAAAGCTTCTTAGATGTTGAGTCACAGCATCAAATTATTATCTAAGATGAATAAAATGTTATAAATAACTGAGGTTATGTTATGTTAACACCCCATAAATATCTGAAAGCGCTAGAAACATTTCTACCTGAGGTACTAACAAACAAACAGACCTGAGAACATCAGGAGGATTTTAAGAAGTATAAGCATAAAAGACTTTCTACATCCAAACAGAAACTTTTCCAACTAAACTACAAACTCTCAAACTGACGCGTCTGTGACAGTTCATCCAGAAAGAGGCGTTTGACTCTGATTGCATGTTTGCGATGCAAGTCTGACTGTGTCGAACAATCAGCTGTTAGCAGGAAACCCCAAAACAAAACCCTCTCTAAGACGTCTCAGCTCTGTCAGCTGATGCGACTGGAGTCTGATATCTGAATTAAATTTGTCACATTTCACTCTGACTCATTGATCTTCGACTAAACTTCCCACAAAGCCTTCAGGCTCCACAAATGTCTCCATTCATGCCGTGAAAGGAAGTTCTGCTCTTTTCTTGAGGTGACGTGAAGGGAGGCGGGCGCCGCTCCTCACACACAGCTCACGAGATCTGATGTTTCTGATACGCTTCAAACTAAAGACGGTTTCTGGATGCAGTTTCAGATAACCGACTTCAGATAGATGTGTTTGTGGTGAAAGCAAAGACAAACGCAGGTGAGGGGGTGTGGTTTTTGATGCTCCACCCCTGATCCCCCCTGCAGCTCTGTGTCTCTCTAGCACACACATGTCAAAGTCAAGGCCCGGGGGCCGCATCCGGCCCGCCGGGTAAATCTATCCGGCCCTCCAGATCCTTTTATTTTATCGTTATGTTATCTTGCGCTGATTTTTAACTTGTATAATTTTGACAAAATATACTAATATTGAGAGCAAAATATTGACTTATTTAAAGTTTAGGTTAGTTTATTCTGGAATGTTCCTGCCTTTCTATTATTATTATTAAGTTTTGGTTTTTAAAGTTATAAAAATAAGCATTCCGCTAACTTTTTGGAATATTATGGTATTTACTAAGATTTTTAGGCTATTTTGGCATTTAGCTATTTTTTTTAGCTAAATGCTAGCTGTTTTGGCTGACCTAAGTTTTTTTTGTTCTGTATTTGTTTTGTTTTTATAGGCTAATTTGGCTTGTAGCTGGCTATCAGCTTCAGCGTTTTCATCTATCAGCTTCAGCTTTTGAGGCTATAAATTTCAGCTAGAATCTCCAGCGACCAAATTCAGTTTACAGCATTCACACTAGCATTATCGCAGGTAATGCTATATATCTAATTCATAATGAAGGTAAAAGGTTATGATTAAAATTTTAAAAATGTAGTTTTAGTGTTTTCAATAAATATTCATCCTTTTCGGCCCGAGGTCTAAGGTTTGTTTTGTATTTTGGCCCCTTGTACGGTTGAGTTTGACACCCTTGGGTAATGTCCAGCCGTATGGTTCTGATCCGGATGTCAGCTCAGATCTTCATGGACAGAACTTCCTCCAAAATCCTGATTCTTTCTCCTTCCAGTTCACCAAAGACTCTTTGATGTTTCTTGACGTTGCTGTGATCAATCCATTCAATCCATTGGTTTCTCAGAGCAGAAAACAATGAAAGCTAACATCCAAATGCTCTTTCATTCATTTACAATCCTTTCGGTCAAATGAGCCGCCGTTCACATTTCCGTGGTCACATCAAGAAGCTCCGTGGAGTCTGGTGGAGATTTTCCAGAGTTCTCAGCCCTGCTACCGTAAGTATTGGATGAAACTCACACCAAAAATCCAAATTTGACCACAGAAATGTGAACGGCGGCTCATTTGACTGCAGTCAATGTGAAGATAGCATCTTCTCTTCTCCAGAACCTGAACTAGACACGCTAGCCGGACCAGATGAGAGTTTAGTGCATGTTATGATGTAAAGAAGATCATTCATTCAAACAGTTTGACAGCGATTTAAAAGGAGAAATACTCAGAAATATAAAACCAAAATGATTTCTTATTGCATTTGTTCTCTTTCATAAGAAAAGCTCTGACATTTTTTCCAATTTGCTCCGTTCTCCAACTGTGCTGCAGGTGTCTGCTGATAAACACAAACGGCGCCGCATGCTGCTCAAGCGTTTGTAATTCAGCACAAAAACATTTTTATTCGACGGGAATCGCATTCACGACCAGAGAAACAAAACAAGGCGAGTTCTGCTTGAAAAGCACATCCCTCCTTCCCTCCATTCATTCACTCATTTCATCAGAGCAGAAATCTTGAGATCTTCATCTTCTCTTTTCAGAGATTTAACCTGCAGGATTTCTGTGTGGCTAAATCTCACCTGGGACTCATCCAGAATCACTAAAGTGCCCCCCCGCTCTCCACCTGCTCCCCAGGATGAACTAAGCTGCTCTTCAGAGGTTGATTTTCCTCACTCCTTATCTCATTCTGCGAGTCGTTTTCTGAAGTTTGATCGATCCGCCGTCAAACGCTTTCGCCTCCATCTCAACAGACGGCTTCAGACTCCATTTGTCTGGAGATTCACGAACGCGTAACTCAATTTTCAGCGGGAAGAGAACAATCTGCCCCTTTCCACCAAAACCTCCCAGTTACACTTGATGGCTTCAGACCTCCTCGGAGGGCGCGGACGCCGCCCGCAGATCAAAGCTCGCCGTCTGGTTTAACAGAGATCTAATGCTACACATTTCCCAAAAATGACAGCGAAAAAGGCTAAAATTCTTCCTCCTGAATATGACTTATTCATCGAAATCTGACAATACAAGGAATATTTTGGTAAGATGATTAAAAAGGAACCTTCAAACTCTAAAGTTACAGCTGAACAGTAGAGAAATATTAAAATAGCTTTCTTAAGTGAGTTGAAATAAAAGCGCACAAGAGCTTTTGTTTTATTTTAGTGTGACAGACAAATCCCTTTGTTTTACAGGGAGATAGATTTGATCTCAAATAAAAACAGATGAATAGTTTAATGGTTTAATATCACACACAGCAGGGTTTTATATGAAGTCTTAGTTTTTGTCTGAGACGAAACCACTGCAGGAATTTGTTTTCTACGGTAGCTGCAGCAAAAAAAAAAAAACCCTGTCAAACCAAAAAACAAGAGAAAAATAGAAAGAAATGCTGCTGCAAAAAAAAGAAAAAAAACCCCACTTCAAATAAAAAGCCACAATGGAAGTGAATGATCAGGAATTGTATCCAGACTAGATACAATGTACTTAGAATTTGATAAATCACACTCGACAATTTAGGAAGAAATTATGATCTATGCCTGTTCCTCTGTGAATCCACATCCAGCAATCCGCCTGGCGGTTATTCCCCAATTCATACTCCTGTTTTTGTCTCTCCTTCTTACAGCAGTACATGGGCAAAAACAACACCCAATAAACTACTTCTGTTATGGGTTTTTTTTTATTATTTCCAACATTGTTTCTTTTTATCTACAACATTGTTTCTTTTATTTGCAACATTGTTTCTTTTATCTGCAACATTGTTTATTTTATTTGCAACATTGTTTCTTTTTATTTGCAACATTGTTTCTTTTATCTACAACATTGTTTCTTTTTATTTTCCACATTGTTTTTTTTA
The DNA here is from genome assembly GCA_003999625.1 of Oryzias javanicus. NCBI lineage: Eukaryota > Metazoa > Chordata > Actinopteri > Beloniformes > Adrianichthyidae > Oryzias > Oryzias javanicus. The sequence continues at coordinate 24,492,324 of CM012444.1, forward strand.
TTTGCAACATTGTTTCTTTTATTTGCAACATTGTTTCTTTTATCTACAACATTGTTTCTTTTTATTTTCCACATTATTTCTTTTTATTTACAACATTGTTTCTTTTATCTGCAACATTGTTTCTTTTATCTACAACATTGTTTCTTTTTATCTACAACATTGTTTCTTTTTATCTACAACATTGTTTCTTTTATCTACAACAATGTTTCTTTTTATTTTCCACATTGTTTCTTTTATTTGCAACATTGTTTCTTTTTATTTGCAACATTGTTTCTTTTTATTTGCAACATTTTTTCTTTTTATCTACAACATTGTTTCTTTTTATTTTCCACATTGTTTCTTTTATTTGCAACATTGTTTCTTTTTTGCAACATTGTTTCTTTTATCTGCAACATTGTTTCTTTTATTTGCAACATTGTTTCTTTTATCTACAACATTGTTTCTTTTTATCTGCAACATTGTTTCTTTTATTTGCAACATTGTTTCTTTTTATTTGCAACATTTTTTCTTTTTATCTACAACATTGTTTCTTTTTATTTTCCACATTGTTTCTTTTATTTGCAACATTGTTTCTTTTATTTGCAACATTGTTTCTTTTATCTGCAACATTGTTTCTTTTATTTGCAACATTGTTTCTTTTATCTACAACATTGTTTTTTTATCTGCAACATTGTTTCTTTTATTTGCAACATTGTTTCTTTTTATTTTCCACATTGTTTCTTTTATTTGCAACATTGTTTCTTTTTATTTGCAACATTGTTTCTTTTTATCTGCAACATTGTTTCTTTTATTTGCAACATTGTTTCTTTTTATTTTCCACATTGTTTCTTTTATTTGCAACATTGTTTCTTTTATTTGCAACATTGTTTCTTTTATCTGCAACATTGTTTCTTTTATTTGCAACATTGTTTCTTTTATCTACAACATTGTTTCTTTTTATCTGCAACATTGTTTCTTTTATTTGCAACATTGTTTCTTTTTATTTTCCACATTGTTTCTTTTATTTGCAACATTGTTTCTTTTATTTGCAACATTGTTTCTTTTATTTGCAACATTGTTTCTTTTATCTACAACATTGTTTCTTTTTATCTGCAACATTGTTTCTTTTATCTGCAACATTGTTTCTTTTTATTTGCAGCCATATTTTTGAACCTGCCATCATCTGTCATGTGAATGAAAACAATACTGACATTTGATTGGACACGACTGAGCAGCTGCTTTAAATTCATATGCATAAAAGCAGAGACTTTTCTGTTGATTTTAACTGAATCAGTGAATAAATATCCCATCTCTATCACTGGAATTGTTCAGAAACGACATTGCCGTTGCTCCCGGGAGCGTCTCAGCAGACATGAGCCTCTCACTGCAGGATCCAACTCAAACATCGTCGAGCTGAGCATCCAGGATGAAGGTCAGAGCCTCTGACAGCTGCAGTATTTCTGAAGTTCAGGGCTTTTCAGAGACGCGCTGTTCTGCTGACAGCTCAGATAAGCAGATGCAGGTACATGAAGGACCTGTTTGACTTCACACACAGCTACAAACTCGCTCTTTATCCTCTCAGATCAAATGTTACGGATTTTCACTCCGGTAGAAAAAGGAAATAGTGAGGAAGAGCACAAGGACCTGCGATGCTTCAGCTTTAGAGACCGACACTGAAATAAAACCTGCTGGTCGACGCTGAATCCACAACAGAGAAACACTGATCTGATTCAAAGCAATAAAGCGTAATCTTAGGTTTTCTTTAACCTTTTATTAAAGACTCACCAAAGAAAATAGAAAATTTAGTATTTTTAAGGTGTTCTTGTGGCATTTTTCTGATGATGGAGGACATTTATGAAGAAAATTAAGCTCAAATTTGTATTTCTGAATATTTCTTAAAAAGTGGGCGGGGCCACTTTGATGCAGACAAATAGATCCATGAACGTCTTCGTTTTCCTCGTCTGAGCTGGGATCTGGATCTAAACTATACGCCGGGATAACTCTGATGTTGCTGAAAAACTTATGATTTTGGCCAAAAAAAAAAAGCTAAACCATAATTTGTTTTTGCCGTAAAAACACTTAAACCAATTAAGCCAGAAATGTCTTTACACAAAGTTTAGTAAAGATGGTTTATTCCTCCATTCATGAGTCGCCTTGGATTCTTCCTGCCTTCGACTTAAAGAGTAGAACCTCATCTTCTGCAACGCGGATGGAACAAAAGCGTTCAGCCTTTTTGTAAAGCTCCATGTAGGTTAACACAAACCACAAGGCCACCTTCGTATTGCAATTGTAGTTTGACTCGTCCCTCCAAACCCTGTGATTCAAATATGCACGTCAGCGTTCTCAAGCTTGAGGTCAGGGGCGAGTTGATGGAGTAAAGTTTGTAAAGACTGTTTTCTCCAAACACCACAAAAGGATTACAGCAGCACTATTAATTCCATATACAGCAACGTTTAGTTTCCCTGGCAGCAGAAGAGCTCGGCAGACTGAGAACGTGAAGTCAGGCTGCAGCCTCCTGCAGGCTGAACGCCATCCGCGTGCTTCCAGATCATTAGATTGAGGATTTTTGACCTAAATCAGAGCCCTGCGGGACTCCTGCCTGCAGAGAAACTGATCATGTTCATGTTTGCTTCTATATCAAACAGAAGAGACTTCTGAAAAGAAACTGTCAGTCAGTCATATCGGTGTCAGCGCTGGAAGAGAAGCCGCCCGTCTTCCACATGTGAAGAATCTTTTCATGGAAACCTGAAACAGTCATTCAAACCCTGACGGCGTGGAGAAACGGAGCCGCCGTCTGCTGACACTTCTTCATCTTCATTTCAACGCTTCAAACTGCGGTTTGCAAAGTCTGCACGCGCTCCAACACAAAGCTGACACTCCGACTGCCGCCGCTGCTGCCGCCGCCGCTGCTCGCTCTCAGATTAGGATGAGCGGCGCCCTGAGCAGCTGCCTGACCTTTACAGCGCTTCCCGCCATCCTTCCAAATCTCTGAACTCTGCAACAATAAAGGTTACCATATTTCCAAGTGTTATATAAGCTTCCTCACAGCATGTTTCTGTTGTTTTACTAACCATCTCTTCAGACTTTTCCTCTCAGTTAAACTTCTAGTTTTATTTTTTTGTTTAAGGCACCAAAAGAAATGAAACTTCATGTAGAAATATCTGTTTAGTTTTCAGCAAATTAAGCTGTCAATTTAAGCTTTTTGATGCTCAGGTTATTATAGTGAAGCACAGAAGCTGTCATTTTAAATCTCGTTATAAGACTTTAGACTTTATCTGTTTTCAGTCTCTTTAGTTTGTGGTAAACAGAGGAAAAAACACTCCACAAAAGTTGTTTTTAGTCTATTTTTTATTTATAACTGGATCTACGCTCTTTAAATGTCTTCATTCCATCTCGTGCATCAGGCCCCTCCCTTTATTTCCACGAACTAACAGATTGATTAACAGAACCCAAAGTGTTTCTGCATGGTGCGTTCACTGAGCTCCTGATAATCAGGAAAAACAAAGCAGCAATAAGAGAAAAATGTTGAACACTTGAACTAATATAATCGATTGATTAAATAGTGTCGATATTTTCTCTAAGAAAACTGCTTTATGTTGCTGTGGATTGTATAAAAATGACAAAATCATAGCAGCGGACTAATATGGACAGAGTGGCTGTTTGGGTCCGCAAACATCCGGAGTTCAGTGAATGCACCATGCTTTGATGAAGTCTGTCAATCAACCTGTTAGTGCGGAGGCTGATGCATGAGACGGAATGAAGTCGTTTGAGGATCCACTAATAAAATACAACTCTAAAAAATGACTTTTGTGGAGTGTTCCTCTGATGTTTTTGTTGTTAACTACAGAATAAAGAAACTTAAAGCAGCTAAAGTTCCGGCATCTCAGTGTGGAAAAAGGAGATGTTTCATTTTTTATAGATTATCTCGTTATCAGGAGAAGATAAAATTAGTTTCCTCGTTGTAACGAGTTATTATCTCGTTATCATGAGAAAATGAAGTTTGTTATCTCGTTTTCTTTAGAAAACAAGTTATTATCTTGTTGTCACGGGAGAAAAAATTTCGTCTTCTCGTTAAAACGACATAATAACTTGTTATAATGAGTTATTATCTCGTTTTCTTGAGAAAATAAACTGATAATGAGATATTATTCGGTTATCACGAGAAAATGATCAAAAAACAAAAAATTTTAATTATGATCATGTTGTTTTTATCCAAAATCGAAATAGTTGTTTTCTAAAACATCGTTTCTGCAGAGCGACAGGAGTTCATTCGAGATTTGACTTTGATATGTGGGTGAAACTGCTGGAACAGATGTAAGTCCGCCACCATTTCCCGTTATCCTCATCATATAATGGTAGTGACCCCCTCCATGTCACATACTGACACTTTGGGTCCAACTCGTCATTCTGATTTAATAAAGTTTCACTGATTCTGATTTATGCCATAATAACAACAATATATATATTTTTGTTGCCTTTATTTAATTATGTGAAACCCACCAACATTAAAATCTCTTTTTCAAGGTCGACCTGGCCAAGCAGGACACATAAATAAAGTTACAGTAGAGAACAAAAATAAAACAAAACAAGAAGTTTAGAATATCTACCATATAACATTTAAAGGACTGTAAACAGTCATTTGGAGGGAAGGAAAGTTATGAACAGAAGGACATTAATAAAGTATCTATAAGGTGCTTTAATAGTAAAAAGGAAAAAAAAATGTCCTCAAATAGTTGATGCATTGCTTTTACTTAAAATAATCTACATTTTTGCTAGTATCTAAAACAGAAATTAAGGTAGAATTTTTTTTTTTTGCTGGAAAATCTAAATGATCAGCAGCGTTTTGGGATTTGGGACGAGTTGGGCTCACGTAAAGCGTTACAAACACGGAGGGCGTTCCTGCCCAAGCGTCCATAAATGACGAGTTTAGGTGAGAACGTGTTGGTTTACACCCGCTAGCTTACAGCCCATCATGTTTTCACAATCCAACATCACTGGTGCAACCGAAATGGAGACGAAGATCCAGACAAGGAAAACAAAGACGTTCATGGATCCACAGGTGGAAACATCAGAATGGAGCAGAGCAGGGAACTTGTGGGTTTCCGTAGTAGCTTCTACTTCACAAATACGCTAATTTTCGTCTACTGCAGATTTACAACAATTTCAATAAAGAAATACTAGAATAAATGCTATTTTATGATTAAATGTCTCTATTTATATCCACCATAAACAGAAAGAAACACAATTTTTGTTCTTAAATCCTTAAAAATCCCAACATTTCAACATTTTTCTCCAAATCTTTAACCATATTTTATTTATAAACTATTACTAATTCTGTCAGATAGAAACTAAAAACTAGTTTGAGATCGGCTATGATAGACAGATTTATGACAGGGAAGACATTTTTTTAACGACCACACAGAAGGATCTCTGAGTATCTAGTATGAGGAGACATATCTGTGCAGGTTACGACCTTCCTGCAGTTCTGCTGCTCGTGGGGCGCCGGTGTATTAATATTACATCAACATCTGCAGGTATTCCTCCCAAACGCGGGTCTGCGCGGCCGCATCAACCTCTGTGTTCATGGCCTGCCGCGTCCTCATCCAAAATACATTTTTCATGCAAACGCCGCTAAACAACAAGCCATTCCCATCATTAAAACTTGCATCAGGAAACTTTGAGTCCATGCAACACACAGAGAACTCATCCATGAAGACAGTTTAGAATAATCATCATCGATTCCTGGAAAAAAACAAATAAAAGATCATGAAGCCCGAAAGAAAGACGCTCATTTTCTGCTCTTTTGTGGTAAAAACGAAATTGTTATTCAAATTTAAGAGGGAAAAACTGGATGAAATGATAAAGACCACAATAGCGAGGAGGACGTGTTATCTCAGAAAAGCCCAGAGGACGTCGTTCCTCTCGGAGGAGAGGTGAAGAAACAAATAACGCTTGATTTCTAAAGGCCGAAAGACTGTTTTCTCCAAACAACAAATCTTATTATCTGCCAAAAGTTTTGTGTTTTGGGGGATCCTTCGTTACTTTTGAAGTTTTTATCAGTTAAAATGAAAAGAAAATCACTTTTACAGCTAAAAAATGACAGAAAGGAAACATTTGTGGTGCCAAACAAACGAGGATAATCATTAGAAGTCTGCTCTCTATTCTCATAAAGGCTCATTTAGACCCAGAGGGACTGAATTCTGTGGACTGCTTACCCAGCTGACTGACCACCGGCCCGCTGGTTGAAGGAACGTCTCCTTCAACGGACCGCCGTCTCACAAACAGTTCAAACTCAGCCTGCAGGTCCACCTGGTGACTGTACCAGAGAACTGGACCGAGTGGGTGTGACATCACCCACAGAAAACGGTTCATTTACGCCTCCATTCACCATCCTGGCATCAATAAGCAGTGATTGGTCTAAGTCGGAGTCGGTAACCGTTAACAGTAACAGAACCGTTTGGACTCGTTTTCTACTGATCCAAACCTGGAAGGAGCCGTACAGTCTTACTTTAGCCTTTAAGAAATCTGGATTTGCATATTATTTTAATAATAAATATGAATCATGTCATGTGATTTTTTTTATTCCTTTTTTTTTACATTTGACAAAACCTCAAATAACTTCTTTTCAAAATAAAAGCTGCTCTGCTAGCTGTGCAGCCTAAAGTACTTTTAACTCATAAAAGATCAAACTTTTTACCAAAGTTTTTCTTTGCATATAAAAATCTGTTGATTCTGGAGGTTATGTTGAGAAAACAAAACGTCTACAGGTCAACACGGATGTAAAAACCTACAGAGTTTATCATCTATGTCACATGTGTCCAAGTCAAGATCCAGATCTTTTTTTTTTTGTTATTATTGATGGCTCGACTTGTATAATTTTGATATATATTTAAATTTAGTTAAATATATTCAAAACAAACATCTCTAAAATATATTTTTTAAATTATTTAAGGTATAAGTAAATTTATTCTGATATAATTTAATATTCATAATTGTGTTGAGTTATGGTTTTAAAGTTTTCAAAATTGGCATTCTGTTAGCTTTTTGGTCATTTTTTTAGGCTATTTTGGAGTTTAGCTAATAGTTCAGCTACATGCTAGCTGTGTTAGCTAATTTAAGTTTTTCCATTTAGGTTTTTTAGGCTGTTTTAAAGTTTGACTAATATGTACACGTTAGGTGTTTTGGCTAATTTAGGCTTTTTTTCAGGATATTTTGAAGTTTAGCTATTTCTTTGGTAAACCTAAGTTTTTATTTTTGTTTATTTTTTTGGTTGATTAGGCATTTAGCCAATATTTTACCTGGCTATGGGCTTCAGCATTTTCAGCAGTCAAATTCAGCTTACATCATTCACACTAGCATTATTGCAGGTAATGCTATATATCTTGTTCCTAATTATGTTAAAAAGTTACAGTTTTAGAGTTTTTAAAATGTAGTTTTAGGGTGTTCAATAAATGTTCGGCACCTCAGCCATCAATTTTTACATTTAACTAATCTAAATTAAATAAATGCTAATTAAGTAATCCTTACTTTAAAAAATTACTATAATTTTACTTTTCTTCAGCCCAAGAGCCACAATAGAGAGCTGGAAGAGCCACATGTGGCTCTGGAGCCGCAGATCTGGGTCCTTCTGAGTCTATGTTTCTATGGCAACCACTCGCATGAATCAGGAGTGGGCTTACTGGAAGGCCACACCCCTTCCACTTGAAAGAGGGCTTGATGAAATCTGGATTGTTTTATTGAGGCGTTGGGTCAGTTTTCACCTTGAATAACTTCAAATTTAGAAAAAAACATCACGGAGAACATGCTAACAACAGGTATCAGAAGATGAACAGCAGATAAAGACTTTTTATTTAAGTCTAAGAAATTTTGGATTCTTAAAGCCAACAGGTACTTCCTGTATAGACGGGTCACTTAGTCCAATTCTCAATGGGTACACGCCAGGAATCAGAACCACCTCAAAACACAACTGACGCCTGGCACACAACATCTAAAACACCATTAGACCAAAAAAATAAAAAAATCTTAAAAACAAAATCAAACAGAATTTAATCAAATCAAATCTAATTTTATTTGTTAAAAATGCTCACAGCACTTTACACGTAAAAACAGAAAAAACAAACAAAATTCAATTAACCCCCCCCTTACCCCTTTGAAATAATTCCACTGAATATGTTGATTTTTTTAGATAAATTAGCAGAAAAGATCCTCTCTAAAGCTAAAAGGAGGACCTCTGCGGTCCCGATGTTCTCTCTGCTTAACGAATGAATTACATGTTGATCCTCACCTTAGGGGAACAATAAAAGGCCGGAACAGGAGGACCTCAGGGTCTGTTTCATCCTTTAAAAGCAAATCCCTGAGATAAAAGGGCCCAAAATCATTAAACACCCCCACCACCCCCACCACCACCACTTCCTCACCCCTCGACCCCTCCAGGTCTGCTGAAACACACGGTCCTTCTAGAAACTCTTGATTTTTCTCATAAACGTGAATTTCTACTATATTTGATTCAATCAAATAAATAAATAAATGTGCTTTTAAAAAGATTCAAAACTTTAAATCTGGTCCTGGATGTTTGTAATAGTGGATGTTTCTAAAGATCAATGTATTCCTGTTCGTGACATGTTTTCTTTCAGGTATATTTACTATTTATTGTGGTTTTAACAATTTCAACATTTATAGGTCAAACCTTGTTTCAGATAACTGATGAACTTCTTATTTATTCATGTCATTCATGTCACCATCCATCCATCCATCCATCCATCCATCCATCCATCCATCCATCCATCCATCCATCCATCCATCCAAAGGTCTGTATATATTGGGTTCATTTCAATAATATTTACTTTTGCGCTCACATTAAGACACTTTCACAACAGCAACTTCCGGCTTTATAGCAAACTGACATATTTTTCAATTATAATAGTAAGAATAATTATGTTTTTCATCCTAAAATAATGCAAAGTTTCAAACTAAAACAAAAACAACAAGATAAAAGTTAAATAAATGCTTCAAATCGTATAATTCAATAAGCATTCGAAGTACTTTACACACAATATTAATATATACAACATCTAAACATTTGGTCATTTATTTAACAAAACATATTTTAACTCTGAACACAATCAAAATGTTAAAATATGTAGTTTCTAATTACATTTACTTGTCTTGAGAGAATGTTTAAAATACCAAATCTATGGAGTATCCCTTAAGATACAAATCTACTCGTCCCACCCCCAATGTCTAAATTAATTCATAAATAAACGTTAAAATTATTTGTTGGTATTAATTGTTTTATTGAAACTAACTGTGGGAACATTTAAATATTTAAAATAATAATAATTATCTGTTAAACGTGACACTCTCGTACTCGCTTTTCCTGGTGATTTTTGATCTATTCGGCTTGCCGTACAATCGTCCGCCGATGGCACCGGCGAGTCGGGGGAGTGTCCATCTATACAGTATTTATTGACCCTATATATCCATAGTATCTATCCATTCATCTATAGTACAGTATGTATCTACTGTATCTTTCCTTCTACATCATCTACTTTTTTACTTTTACTTAGATCGTCATAAATTGTTCTTAATCGATCTACTTGTATAAATAGAGATTCAACAATCTATTATCGGTTTCTTACAACATCTATCTACAGAGTATATCTATCCATCTGTGCATCATCAACCACTGAAAGCATCTCTTTACTGAATAATTGTCTATTTCTATGTTTTTCTGGCAGCACAGAGGCAGAGGATGGAGGAGGAGGAACATTCTGGAGATCATTTGAACTTCTTCCAACAGAGATATTGATCTCAGATTGATAGACTCCAACTCTGCTCAGAGACTCAACGCCGCGGACCGCGTTCTGTGAGGCAGAAGTTTACAAAACTCAACTGTTTTTTTAAATAATTACAGGCCAATTCAAAAATAATTAGAACCACGTTTTACTTTAATTATACTCTAATTTAATTGTGTTTTTGCCACTTTTAGCTCTCCATAGTCTTTGCTGAAATGAGTTTTTACATTAATTAAATTTAACATTATGATCAAAAGAAACACAGATTCACGAGGAAATATAACCTCCCTCTGTTCACCGTAACGTCGTTCCTCCTGCTGCCACACAAACGTGCGCTCTCCTGCAGGCGTGCACGTGAGAACACACGCCTGCGTGGGCGGAGGCTGTCAACATGCGAACTTTTGCAGTTCCGCGTGGGTTTCAGCGCCGCCGGTTCTCGGACCAGCGGGGAGGAATGAGCGGATAGACGGGGGGGCTCGTGCTCCTGCATGAATGTGAAACGGGGGGGGGGGGTGGGGTGGGGGGGGGGGCTGTTGACCGGAGGGAGCGGCTGTGGTCGTCACCCTCGGGCTTAAAGCTGGGGGGTTCAGTGAGTCAGACGTCCTTCATAAATCCAGAAAACGAACGTGCAGTTCTGCTTTTCCTGGCTGATCCAGGGCCTGAGAAAAGGGCCAATTTGAGACAGAAATGAGGGCAAAAACCTCCAGAAGATCCTCAAAATCTTTCAGGGAGTTAAAATCTTTACATAATGCAGGATGTGCTGATTTGTTGAATCCTTTTGGTGACTCCGAAAAGTTTATTTTCCTTTCAATCTTTTGTTCTGGTTTTTGGTTCTTTGAGTTTCAAGGTTTCTGTGTTTTTGTGTTGTTTTGACTTTAATCCTGCTGGTCAGAGTCAGACACAAGTTTTTCTGTTTTGTGGCTAAGATTTCGTTTCTTTTTTTTATGCTTCTCAACGTTTTAAGTTTTAATCATTTAGAGAAAAGCTCAGTCTCCCTGATTGGTTTTGATTGGTTAATGTCCCAAATGAGAGTCTCAACAAATGCAAAAACTCAATCACTCAAGGAGCCAAAATCCAAAACACACCTGAGGTCTCGGGCCGAACAGGATAAACATTTATTTAACTCTCTAAAACTACATTTTTAATACTTTAAAAGCGTAACTTTATGACATAATTATGAACTACATCTATAGCATTAGCTGCATTAATGCTAATGTGAATTCTGTAAGCTGAATTTAGCCGCTGAAGATACTGAAACATGTGAGTTATTAGCTAAATGCCAAATTAGCCTAAAAAAAAAAAAATTAGGTTAGCCAAAACAGCTAGCATGTGGCTGAAAAAAATACCCAAGCTTAAAAATATTGTAAAAAACTGAAAAAAGCCTAAAGTAGCAAAATAGCGAGCATGTAATTATAAGCCTTGCTCCGAAACAAATTCAAAAAGAAAAGTCTAAATAAGCCAAAACAGCTAGCATGTAGCTGAAATATTTAACTCCAAAATCACCTATATTAAATGCCAAAATAATAAAAAAAAAACTTTAAAACCGTAACTTTTAAACATAATTATGAATAATAAAAATTCAGGAATATTATTCCAAAATAAATCAATTTAAACATTAAATAACTTTCAATATTTTACTTTTCATAAAAATATATTTTGTTAAAATTACACAAATTAAAAATAAGCACAAGATAACATAGTTCATTAATTAAAAAAAAAGAAAATGAGCTGGAGGGCCGGATAGAAATACTTGGAGGGCCGGATCCGGCCCCTGGGCCGTGACTTTGACACATGTGCTCTAAATGATCCAAATCACTGTATTTGTGTGAAATTCAGAGTAAAATGTTGTTTTATTTTAACTCCAGGGAGTCGAGTTTGGCTTTCCTGAATTCCTACCCTTTTCCCCTGCGAGGGTTTTACCTGCAGATTCTGGTTCTGTCAGTTATATTTCCTGGTTCTGCTCGGAGTTGTCAGCCTGTCAGTCACACCTGGTTCAGGTGGATGAGCTTCCAGCTGTCTACACGTCACCTCAGTGTACCTGCTCTTCAGTTCATACTGGTCAGAATATTAAAAACCCAGAGAGACAAAAGTCTCCCTATAATGCTAATGAATCTTATTAAGAATGTTAATAAACCTTATTCAGCTAATAAAAGCCTTACTATCAACCTATAGACACATTATAAACGTTTGTTAATGTGTTAATAAAGTTTGTGAAGGAATATTATGAAAAAAAATGAAACTCCAAACCCACTCTATTCATGAGTTATTAAGCTAATTCAGTTGATTAAATGTTCAGCATTCCTTGATTTCACCTCACCTCTGATAATGTTCTTCTCTCTGATATAAAGTGCAATGATACATTTCTTTAGAGCATTCTTGACTTACAAACTATTTATTCCACCTATTAGAAGAAAAACTTCGTCCCCGTCTTCTTTAAAATGATGATATTTGTAATATTAGATCAAATTTCTTTTCATTTCCACAAATGCCAAAAATGAAAGAAGTCCATTTCAAAACAATTAACAATATTTATCACTGTAAATAATTATTACATTTAAGATAATATATGATATTAAAACACAAGAGCATCTATTTTATTATTGTAATGTAGTTAATTATTTGTAGGGTGATTTATATAGATTGCTTTCAACAAAAAAAAAAATATTATCCATTATTTACATATCCTTTTATTCACTTTGGTTGCATTGACAAAAAAAAGAAAATTAAATTTTTTCAACAATTTTGTAATTTTTGGTAAATTTTTATTAACAAATGAGGATTTTTGAAAGAGAGTTAATTTTTTTGTTTTTTAAAAACGACATATCTTTTTTGTAAATCTTTAAAAAAGATTCAAAAACTTTTAAATTGTTTGTCAGTTTACTTTGACTGACGTGATTTTTCCAAACCCTTTAATTCATGGATAATCTTGGTTAGAATTATTTAGATATAAATGGCTTCCAATTTAATTTAGATTTCTGAGTTAGGAATTTTATTTGAATGTTATGTATATTTTGATTTTGTTAATTTGGTTTAAGTTACATGTATATTTTGTCTTATTTTTATACTTTTACTAATGCTTAAATTGAATTAATTTTGTCTTTACATGTATACATATACAATGCCATGATTTCTATGTCTAACTTGTCAATGAAAAACAAACAAAAAAAAACACTCCAATGAAAACAGGGAGTTTTGGAGGAGATAAATAAATGAATTTTGTATTTAAACTGTGTTTCTGTACATTTCCTGACTTAAATCATGTTGGATCGTGAGCAGATGAAAACCGGATGCTTGAAAAAGCTCCGTAGGTGGGACAAAGTCTCGGTTTTTCAAGCCGGAACCAGAGTAAATCAGTCAACAGTCCCGCCTAAAAACCAAAAGTGAATTTCTAATGAGCTGCTCAGCAGAAAATGTGTCTTAAAAGTAATTAATCATAATTAAACGACCACTGGAAACGAGGTGCACAACAAGCAAACCTGTACTCGACTTCAAAATGACAAAATCATAGACCCCTTATACAACACTCAAGGGTGAGTAAGGGTAAAGTAGATGAGAACGTACGAATATTCCTGTTTTTAACTCAAAACATCTGTTAAAAAAATCCCTGTGCGGTGAAATGACACAACAATAGAAATTAGACAATCAGTGTGTAGTTTGTGTGGACGTCCCACAGGTTCTTATGTGTCACATTTCTCTAAAAACAATAAAACGTCGTCTTTTAGTAAACATGATAGTTACATTCACTCTGCAGACCTTCACTGTTCATTCCTGACATTCTCAATGATTATTTGATGCAAAAAGAGAAAGAAAAGGCAACAAAAACAGTAAATCAGCTCATTTCTAAATCTGAAACATGTCGTCTGAAGAACATCCACTGAACAGAATAAATACAGAAGTATAATCGGTCTCTGATGAACAAAGTCTGCATTTATAAAATCATCATGCAGAAAAGGAAAGCTTTGACTGACAGACAGACTCAAACACTGAAGACCAATCAGCCTTTTTTATGTCTGAGACACAAATGAAGCTCTAATGAGGAAATCCAAACTCTTTAAAGAGCAAGAATGATGAACAGAAAAATCAACCATTAGAATTATTTACGCCGTTTCTGCTCTCTCCCGCTGCGATCTCTCGCTTTAAATTTTCAGCCGTCTATGAAACTTAATTAGTTGGATTGAAATTGAGATTAGAAAACTGTAGTTTAATAATTGAAGTGGAAAAATGAGCCGTTTGGAGCTTTTCTGCAGGCGACAGTTTTAAAAAAAAAAGAAGAAAATCGACCCAGTTTGTGCACTAAAGTGCAAGCGGCTCGTTTCAGAGCAAAGCGGTCCAACGGGCCCGTCACCAGCAGAACCAAATCTGCAGGAACCCGAAGGGAAGGAAGGAAACATGGATCACTAACTATAGAGCAGGGGTGTCAAACTCAATCGCACAAGGGGCCAAAATCCAAAACACACCTTAAGTCGCGGGCCGAACAGGATAAAACTTTAAAACCTCAAGTTCTGAGAATTGAAGATGCTGAAATCGATAGCTGAAAATACTGAAGATGATAGCCAGGTAACATTTTACCTAAATGCCAAATTAACTCAAAAACTAAAAAAGAAATTAAAATAATAGCTAATCTTCAAAATAGTCTAAAAAACTAAAAAAAAAAAAAAAAAAAAAAAAAAAAATTAGCCAAAACAGCTAGCATGTAGCTGAAATATTAGCTAAACTCCAAAATAGCCTAAAAGATCTTAGAAAATAGTCCAAAAAGCTATCAAAACGCCATGTTTTAAAACTTTAAAACCGTGACTTTTTAACATAATTATGAATAATAAAAAGGCAGAAATATTATTCCAGAATAAATCAACTTAAATAACTTTCAATATTTTACTCTCCATAAAAATATATTCTGTCAAAATTATATAAAGTTAAAAATAAGCGCAAGATGGCGGGGCATCGGGTCATTAATAACAATGGAATAAAATGATCTGGAGGGCCGGATAGAAGTACCCGGAGGGCCGGATGTGGCCCCCGGGCCTTGACTTTGACACAAGTGCTATAGAGAAACACTCTGTCCTCCTAAACTCATTTGTGTAAAAAACTTAAGTGGAAAAAAACCGGTTTGTCTGCTGGGAGGTCGTCTGTACATCGTAATGCGACTAAAAGAAGAAAAATGGAAAAACAAAAAGTAAAAAACACATTTTTAATCAAAAATAATATAAACGAGGAATCATTTTCTGATAATTATCAATATTATCAAGATTATGAATTGATCAGATTTCTCATTTGTAATCACTACGGTGGCCCTGAAGTTCAAATCACGCCAAAAACAACTCAACTAAAATAAATAAATAAAGATCGCAACTATAATTAAATAATTATATGTCCTGCTTTTTTATTTATTTATTTTTTTAATTATCTTTGTTTACTTTGTTTTCTCGAGAAATAACAAGCTAATCAATAATGAAGCATCTCTGTTTCCCACACTGAGACGCCCAGACTTGACCTGTTTTAACTCCCTTTATTTTGTGGTTAACCACAGAAACTTCACTCCACAAAAGTCTTTTTTTAGTCTATTTTTTGATTTTTTCGAGGATCCACGCTCCTCCAACGGCTTCATTCCATCTCATGTACCATTATATAAAAAAATATAAGTTTAGTAAAACATAATAGTGGTGGGATTATACATGTCTGCTGCTTTTAATGAAACTTAAACTTAAAATTCAATCAATTGTTTGCGTTATTTGTCTAAAGTATAAATATGTATTTATGATTAAGAATAATTATAATGGGATCATGTATATGTGGAATGTATGTCCATATATAACCAAATGTATTTTTTATTTTCACTCAAATTACAACCAATTATATTAATCTTGATATTTCTATTTTGTTTGTCGTCTTTAGCATTTTGTTGATTGCAATAAACTAATTCCAAAAAAGCATGTGGTTCAGCATCAACCTGCAGATTTTTAATTACTTAAATGAAAACTGGGATTAATCATATTTTTTATTTCTGTTCATCTCTCCCGATTCTCCTTCCTCCCAGACCTCTGCAGGGAGTAAATCCCATCAACGGAGGCAGCTTGACGAAATCCAGTAAGCCATAAGAATTCTTAAAAAATGCTTGTCGAGGTGTCGTATTAGAAACATGACTCCAAGAGTTCCATCCAAGAAAGAAGTGCAGCGATTCAAAGAGGGAAAAAAAGCATAAATCCAGGAAAAGTTTTAAGAGGAAGATCTTGATGAGCGAAATGAACAGAAACGGGATTTTAAAAAACACAACGTGACCTCCAGAAGAAGCTGATCAGCCAACTTGAGGACCAGATACGCCACAAATGTTTAAGTATCCAAAAACAAATGAAATAACCTTAAAATGAAATGTCTAACGCGCTCCGCCCAGATTCTGGAGCAGCTGGAGACGTGAGAGGGACGACTCGCTGAGTCCAAAATAAAGAGGGTTGAGATGTTTGGATTACTGTCTCAAAATGATGTTTGAGACCCAACCCTATTGAGGAGGGGGTCACAGGAGCTGCTAGGACAATAAAACAATAAAACTGAAAACGCTTAGGGTAAACCAGTCTTTGATGTCTTGTGAACAGGACAGTAATGCTGTAACAGAGTCTCCTTTCTTTAGTAAAACTGACAGTCGTCAGTGAAACAATGAAAGGAGAATCTGTGTTTTCTCAGGATGAAGAAAGAAGAAGAATAAAAGTGGTCCTAAAATAGAGCCCTGGGGAACCCCAAACAACAAAGGAGCAGTTAAAGAGCAGGTTCCAGACTTGCTCACACACACATTCCTGTCAGACAAATGAGATGAAAGCCAGTCGAGGAACACAAATCCCAAACAAACTTTTCAGCCTGAGCAACCCGGTAACAAGTTTCCCGGAAGATTTTGTTAAAAACCCTCGGATTTTGTGCTGTGTGGGTTTTAAAACCGGACCGGAACCTCTCCAGGACATGGTTCCTATTGAGGAAGGATTTAAACTGTGGGTACACAACCTTCGTCGGCATAGCAGTGAAAGGAAACTCTGTGTTTTCTCAAGATGGAGCCCAAACGAAGGTGGTACAGAGAGAATAAAAGTGGTCCTGAAACAGAGCCCTGGGGAACCCGAAACGACAGTGGAGTACTTTAATGCTCACACACAAAATCCTGTCAGGATTTGGGCTGTAACGAGTATCCGGGTGCTCGGGTATTCGCGATCTCCTCCCGAAAATCCGAGTATGAATATTTGCAATGTCGAGGTGAGCGAGGACAGGCCGGATCAATTAAATAATTTGTTACATTTAAAATTATTCATTTTCATCCAAAACTTTAAGTTTTAATTTGATAAAAACTAACATTTTTAAATGTAACTAATTGAAGATCCGATTTTTCTCTTTTTACACTGAATGGTTTGGTTTGCTTTCACTTTTGTTTTCTTTTTTTTGGACCTATATAACAAAATTTGTTCATTCTTGAAGATGACGGATCGTCCCTTGAAAAGAGGAGCGAGCTTTCAGAAAAAAATACCTTCAATTCACATTTTTTTAAGGAAATGTACATTATTTTCCTAATAACTCAGTCTCTGAGGCTCCGCCTTTTGCTCCTTGTGGGTGCCGCCCACTTCCTGACATCATTAGTGTCTGAGTTTCATCTACGAAAAGAATCAACATCCAATCATTTGGATGGATATGAAAGCGTTTCGCAGGTCACTGCTGGCTCTGCGTAGAAAGTGGGTGTTGGGTTTGGGGGCGGAGCTAAGAGAGCAGGGTTCTGTTAACCAGACTGTCAGGGGTGTCATGGGAAATTTTCCCTGATCTAAAACATTTACCATCGCCAGGACATCAGCTCTGTGTTCCTCCAAACGGGCCCGGATTTAACACTGTTGTTTGGAATATGCAAGAACACAAAAGACTTTTTTCTTTGTGTTTATTTGATTCTATAATGACTCTTTGATTAAAAAAATAAATAAATATCGGTATCGCAATCTAGCCACAAAATTAGCCACTGGCTTTGTTTTTGGGAAAAGTTCCACCCTATGGAGCTAAATCGGGGCCAATGTTATTTGAAACCCAAATAAATCCAATTTTTAAAAAAATTTTGGCGTTTGGTCAAAAAAAAAAAAACGTTTTTGCTATTCTAAAGTAATCTTCGTTATTTACATCTTCAAATGTTCTGTTTTTTAGGTTTTAAAACTAACTAAAAAAAAATTTTTTTTTTGTTTTCGAATCTGAAAATTTCAGTTTCAAAATTTTTGGTCCTGTTGTGGAGTGTTGGGGCGGGGCTAACAAGAAGGACCAATCAAAATCAACTGGGTCATCATCGTCTAAAGCTGTCCCGAGACGACGGGTTTAAAAAGCAGTTTTATCACCTACAAACCACGCGTCCAAAACTCGTCTAAATCTAACCCGTTCTTTGGAATCTCAAAAGTTTTGAAATTGTAATTTTAATTTTTCTTTATTATAGAATAGCAAAAAGTTTTGAACATTTTAATTTTTTATATATATCTCTCTATTCTATTTGATCTATAATCTATTTTCTCATAATTTTTTCTTTATTAATGCCAAAAAAATAACAGTTTATTTATATTTCTCATAAAAATAACAATAACGTAAATGCAAACTCTTATATTTCTAAAGGATGAGTGGCTTCTACTGGGAAAAATCGACCCAAAATAACTCTTTGAGCGTTAAAGTTTGCAGACCCCAGTTCTAATTAAGTGAATGGAGAAAAATACACTTTAGGGGGGTTTTCATGAGGAATTAACATTATAGTTCACTTAAAAGCTCAAATATGAGCTCAAAGCTTCATTAGCTGCTTTTTCATTATATGAAATTGCACTAATTGGATTTGCAATAATGGAAACACAACAATTTAGAAAAAAATCGCATTTATGGAGATGGTTTTTAATTAAAAGTGAAACTACAATGGAAACACGTTTTTTACGAATTAAATAAGTCATGTGACCAACAACTGGATACCACGCTTAGCTTTAGTGGGCGCCACAACAGCATCAGATCAAAAGTTGGGTGAATCATTGGATCCACAGCTCCTCTGTAGAACCACAATTTCCCAGAATCCCTTCATCTGTAGCCGCTCTGGCCTGAATACGACACCGACGTCTCCTTTGATAGATGATGATGAGCGCTAATGCTGTGGCAGAAATGTGAACGTATCTGCTGTAAATCAAAGGATTGTTTGTGTTTATTCACAGAATTATGATTTATTGGAAGCAGTGGAGTTCCTACTTTGTGTTTTTTTGACATTTCTAGAATTTTAATAAAGCTTCATCCACACCAAAATGACTTTCCAGGCAAAAACTCCAAAACAACGAGCCAAAAAACATGATTCAGGTCTAGTTTAGTTTAAAAAAATTCTGTTTCAATGAGTTTCTTGCATCAAACTGCAAGAACTTTTCAAAAAATGTTGTTTTTCTTCCTCAGAAATATTTTAAAATTGACCCCACAAAGGAATGTTTCTAGATGTAACAACTCAAAAAACATGATCCACACGAGTCCAGAGGAACTTTCTGACCAGACAGAGCAGAAACGCAACAATCTGAGCTTCTGATTCAGCTTCAATCTCCAACAAAAACAAGCTACAGGTCATTTCATGCCTTTAGCTTCAATTAGCAAAACACGTTTTCAGGCTTGATGGATTAAAACAGCATGGAATCAGTTAAAGCAGTGACAGGGAAATCATATTTTTTAAAGGAACCTCAAGACAGAGATCTGAAGAGACTCCAGTCAGGATCCCTGAGGAACGCCTCATCGGGAACATTTTGTAAACCACTCTCGCATGTTTTCAGCCTCTTTAAACTGTGAAAGAAACTAAAAAAGTATCAACTTTAAAAGGAGAAGTGGCGACAAAACAGAATTTAAACATTAAAAAAGTAAAAACAAATGGAGGTTACTCAGATGCTCTTTAAGCTCCTCCCTTTTCCAGATAAATGACAAAGAAAATCCCTCCAATCGTTAAAACAACAAGGAATCTGCAAATTCAAGGAGAATCAACAGGTGGACTCACGTCACCAAACTATTTCAGGTTACTCTTCAAAAATGATCATCTTTCTCCAAGAATATTTCATCAATCGGAGCAGCTGGAAAGCAATTGTCTCATCGTTTGTGTTAAGAAACTTGAATATATCGTGTTTGCTTCAAAGGCTGCAGTCTCTGAGGATCATCTCTCTAAAAAACTCTTGACATATTTAGGGCTGCAGCTTTAAAGAAAAATAAGAATATTGATGCTAGAATCTCCACATCTATTTTCTGGGAAAAACTTCTAACAACCAGCAAGCTTTCATCGAACCAAAGCAGAAAATGCGAAATTTTGACGATTTTTTTGGGGAAAAAAGATAAAATAGAAGCAAAAATAATGAAGATAAAATGAAAACATTAAGAGAGAGCATTTATTTTAAAGCCGTCAGGAAACCTGTTGTTTTACCTCCCCACTGCCTTTGCAGGGATTGCATATTACAACATGTAAATGAATCGATCCATTTATAAATAGATTTATCTCATTTTGCGACACTTTCCAAGT
This sequence comes from Oryzias javanicus, assembly GCA_003999625.1. Lineage (NCBI taxonomy): Eukaryota > Metazoa > Chordata > Actinopteri > Beloniformes > Adrianichthyidae > Oryzias > Oryzias javanicus. The sequence goes on from CM012444.1 coordinate 24,512,604, forward strand.
TTCCAAACCTGCATGGATGAAATCCTCCAGCTTCATTCTTCTGGGTTAAATAAAAAAACTAAAAGAGGATTAAAACGTAGCTTCCACAGAGAAAGCCTTCCTCCTCACCTGTGCGCGCGGTTCCGAGCCCGGACTCCTGCGTGGTTCCGGAGGGTTTGGGGGTGCAGCGGCTCCGCAGACGCATCGCGCGCCCCCGGCCTCTCCCTCCGTCTGCTGCCGGAGTGAGTGATGCTCTCAGCGCCGCAGCATCACAGCAGACTCCGGCTGGTATCTAGGTAACAGCTCTGCTGCCACACGCTCAAGTAGGAGGTGTGAGGGGAGCGTCCCGGCGCACGGATCAGTGACTCACAGCTTTACATTCCCATACGAGCGCCACGCGAGGCTCCCGCGCGCCCAGAGACGCGCGCGGAAACTGAGCATTGCTGGAACTCCTAAAAGCAGCAGAAGATAAATATAGACTTTCCCTCCGTGCTGGGAGCAGAGGAGCATGTAGGGAGGAGAGAATATAGTCTCGTTGGATGAGTGTGTGCGTAATTCTCGATTTGGAACTCACACTTACAATCGTGTACTCACTTGTGAGAAAAAATACATTATACAGGTGCACAACTTTGAAATTATCTACACACAAATCTCTAAAAGTACACACAAAACCACATTTCTGCACTCCAGATTTGTGTGTAAGTGATGCGTTTAAGTGCTCCTAGAATGCTGGGTCATCTGAGTTTTCTTATCAGCCGCTTTGAATTTAGACCATGAATAATAACTGGTCAAAATTTGACATTGTCAAACTTTAACTCTTTAACACCAGAGCTCCAGTGTTCATGTTCTTTGATTTACTATGGAGAGAAAATAGACTCACTCTGATCTATGCGTATTTTTGATTCACGCATAACTTTGGATTTGTGCGTGCATAATTCTTGATTTGTAACTCATATGTTTTGTGCAAAAGTAAAAAAAATAACAAAAATTAAAAAAATACAATTTCCGCATGCACAAATTAAAATTACAACAGCCTGAAACTAATTACACAATAAAAATCTTTTAAATCCCTAAAATATTATTTCCTCACTGCAGTACAAAGCCAGATGTCTAGATTTCTATTTTTCAGCTTTTTAGTAATTAGTTATTTTTATTGTTTTTAATATCATGGTGTGGAAATGTGTGTGTTTGTGCGAGTGTGTGGAGGGGTGGGGGTGGGTTTGAGGGCATTGTCCTTTGTTTTTTTTTTTTAACATTTTATTCTTTTTCATTCATTTCTTTTATGTTAAGCACTTTGATAAAAAATGAAATTTTTGGAAAAGTGCTATATAAATAAAGTTGATTTGATTTAAAAAAAACGCACGGATCACCTCTTACGCAGCCTAAGTTACGCACAAATCTACCGTGAGACTCTTTTCGCGTCTCACAAATTCGTCCGTGAGTGATGCGTTCAAGTACCACCAGAATGCTCGTTCACCATAGTTTTGTCAGCCGTTTTAAACTTTGATTGTGAATAACATCTGGTAAAACTAGACATTTTCCCACTTTCTTAAAAATATATTCCCAATAATGTAATTTGCAATTGTAATTATAATTTTAATTTGTGCATGTGTAATTTTTGTAATTTTTTTTACTTTTGCACAAAACGTATAATATGTGTTACAAATAAAGAATTACGCACAAATCAGAGTGAGTCTATTTTCTCTCCATAATTTACTGTAATTTTTTGATTATCAACACGATCAACATAATTCCAGTAAAATCTGATGGAGAAAAACTAAATTAATTTATAAAATGACAGTATGTTAAAGATTTTGAGTTCAAGCGTCACCGATGACGCCTCGGACGTTGAGGGGTGAATGTACCCCGGCCCCGCTCGTGTAAGAACTCTGTGGTCTAAAATGCATTTTAGACTTTTTTATATTAATTATCGGTCATATCTGTTTAAAAAAGTGGAAAAATGTCAAGTTTTCACCAGATAATATTCACAATCAATCAAAATGTTCAAAGCGCAAATCTAGGAAAAGAAGAGTCTCACATCTGTTGTAAATGTGATTTTCTGTGTGTGTGAGCGATTGGTGAGAACTTCTTAAAGATTTGCATTTAGAGTAAGTTTTAGGCTGTTCTAATTTAACGTTGTGCATTTCTAAATTGTATTTTATAGTGAAAACACAACTGCAAGTGCACACAGTTAGTGCAAATTCTCTCCATAGAACCCTGCAAGTTGATACACTTTCAATAAACAAACATTTGCTGCACCTTAAGTTGATACTTTGCAGCTTAATATGAAAGTTAAGAGTCTACTAAGCAATAGGAGATTTTGTCGTCGTCCCTAGCAACAGTCGCTAGCGTTGTGAGTTCCTGTCGTTTCACTGAAGATATTGCTTTAGTAGTCCATAGACATGAACAAATGTTCAATAAACTTGTTCAGTGGACGCCAAAACATTTTTGGCACAAATGGAACCCCGAAGAACAACCAGACAATCGATATCTGTTGACATGAGAATGTGTTGCGTGAACGTGGCGCGAGAAAAAGCCTCGGGAGACTTGCACCTCTGTGACATTTCACACCGAGCTGCTCCCATCTATAGGTGGAAGACGTACGTGTAAACAGTAGAAAAAGAATCCTCTCCTTGCTTTTACATCAGGAACTAAATCAGTGCATCACATCCCTGCTGACTGACTTTGATTGGAACCAGAAAACAACTTTTGATAAAAAGGCTGATTGTAAAAAATGAGTTTAATCAGATTACAAGAGAAATAATCATATCAGCCATGACATCATAACAAACCAAAAGAGTCAGGTCCGCATGATCCGCCTCCTGCAGGACGACCTGATGGATGGAGGAGACGCTCACGGAGAGGCGGCTCCTCCATCATCAGAGCGAGGTCTCAGGAGAGACAATTAAACTCTAAACGCTTGTTAAAATGATGAGACTGTGTTGCAATCCGTCTTAGAGAGCCACAGCGTCGGACTTCTTGATTTTTTGGGATGCCGGTGGAAGCTATGATGAGAAGAAAAACAATCCTGCAGTCAGCAGAGGCTTCAGAAACCCGGAGAAGTTCTTCTCGCCGCGTCGGCATTCACGGTGGAATTTCCTGAACTGAAACTCTGTTTTCAAAGTTTCATTCAGAGAACTTCCTTTATGACTGGTTAACCAAGCCCTGCTGTATCTGGAGGAGGTCTCCGCTCTGTTTTCCTGCATTGAAGCTTCCATCGGGAACAATCTTGGAGCGAATTACAGATCGACGTGGAGGAAACCCCCAAAAATGGACCTTATTGGTGAATATTCACTCGTAAAGCAGCAGCTGAATAGCTGAGTCTTCCCCTATAGCAGGGGTGGGCAATTGTTTTGACTCGTGGGCCACAAAGGGTTCTAAAATTTGGCATAAGGGCCGGACAAGGAGCAGATGGAAGGAGAGATTGGGTAATCAACCTCATAAACTAAAAAAATAATATGGAATTTAGAAAAAAACATGCTTTAATTTGGATTCAAATTCACATATATTCATTTAAAAACAGAAAATTTGGGAGTTTTAATTTCTAAATTTTGATTTTTGTTCTCTTTTGGGTGATCCAATGGGTTGATGTTCTTCAGAGGAAAATGTGAACTCAAAGAAATGCTGCATTTATGTGGTGTAGGAATAATCCGAAAGATCACCATCTGACTCAGAAAGGAACACACACGAACGTCAGAGAAACACAGAAATACAATGAAAATAAAACAATAATTAGGATTTTTGATTCAATGTATTTTAATTTGGAGGGCCACATTAAGTAGCTTAAGGGGCCGAATGTGGCCCCCGGGCCGTAGTTTGCCCACCCCTGCCCTATAGGGAACCCCCGAGCCGAGGGCACACTCCCATGGGCTGAAACAAAACAATCCGCTGAAGGCGTCATAAGAGCCCGTTGTCTTGGAAACCTGCCTTCCTCCTCTACCATTTGCAGCACCGCATGTCAAATAATATTCTCCTGCAAAAAGACTAAAGCACTAATAATTTATGTAATATTTCTGTCTTTCATATGATGAGATAAGCGCGATAATGCCCTTTGGGGTATCAACGATCAGAAATTAATGAGTAGAAGCAACAGTTCGACATGATTAGACCTCTGATAATGTCATCGGGAATTATCTCTTACATGTGATATTTTTTTAAAGAGCGCTAATTTGTCTGTAAATTATTAATCTCTCAACCTCTAGTTTGTACTGTAAAGCAAATATTTGTATCAAAATCATTTTTTATCTTTAGCTACTAAAACTTTACACTTTTTTATACTCACTTTATACTCACTGTTGGACCTTTCCCAACATTTTGTACGTGTATTTGTGACAAAATGTGGATTTTCAGCCTAATGACCATCCTTCCACTGCCGTGCTTTACACTGATGCTTGAAAAAGAACCTTCGCTTTTTGCAGCTTAACATTTAAACACAATAGAAATACACATGGCAAATAGTAATTTGCCTTTCTACAAAATAAAATGTTTATTTGCTGAAAACGTGGATTCATTCTCCTTTCTGCAGGATTTACTCTCAAAGGTTACTCAGGAGTTCTTCTCCTGCCAGAGGACATTTAAAAAGAAATAAAGAAATCTGGGCTGCTGGCTCTCGAAATACATTCTCCTGTAATCAAGGAAGTAAATGTGCAGTCTTGATTGCTTGTTTGTGTTCGCTCCACTCAAGCAGCAGCAGCAGCAGCGGCAGCAGACGACTTCATGGCTAAGAGAACGACTGGAGCTTTTTCCAAGAAAGATGGAGGCTTCACACTAGGGCTGCCACGATTGGTCGACTAATCGATGACTAATCGACTATTAAAATAATCGACAACTAATTTAATAGTCGATTAGTCGTTACTTTATATTGTATGAAGTCAGATTGTAGTAAAGTTGAAAGTTATAATAGCCTTCTGCTAGCTTTTTGGAATATTTTGGCATTTATTAAGGTTTTTTAGGCTATTTTGGAGTTTAGCTAATATTTCAGCAGCATGCTAGCTATTTAGGCTAACTTTAGCTTTTTTACGTTTTTTAGGCAACTTTTGAGTTTAACTTATATTTCAGCTATATGCTAGCTGTTTTGGCTAATATAGTATTTTTCCATTTTTTTAAGGCTAATTTGGAGTTTAGCTAATATTTCAGTAGCATGCTAGCTATTTTGGTTAACTTAAACTTTTTTAAGTTTTTTTAGGCAATTTTTGAGTTTAGCTTATATTTCAGCTATATGCTAGCTGTTTTGGCTAATATAGTATTTTTCCATTTTTTTAAGGCTAATTTGAAGTTTAGCTAATATTTCAGCAGCATGCTAGCTATTTTGGTTAACTTAAGCTTTTTTAAGTTTTTTTAGGCAATTTTTGAGTTTAGCTTATATTTCAGCTATATGCTAGCTGTTTTGGCTAATATAGTATTTTTCCATTTTTTTAAGGCTAATTTGGAGTTTAGCTAATATTTCAGTAGCATGCTAGCTATTTTGGTTAACTTAAGCTTTTTTACGTTTTTTAGGCAACTTTTGAGTTTAACTTATATTTCAGCTATGTGCTAGCTGTTTTGGCTAATATAGTATTTTTCCATTTTTTTAAGGCTAATTTGGAGTTTAGCTAATATTTCAGTAGCATGCTAGCTATTTTGGCTAACTTTAGCTTTTTTACGTTTTTTTAGGCAATTTTTGAGTTTAGCTTATATTTCAGCTATATGCTAGCTGTTTTGGCTAATATAGTATTTTTCAATTTTTTTAAGGCTAATTTGGAGTTTAGCTAATATTTCAGTAGCATGCTAGCTATTTTGGCTAACTTTAGCTTTTTACGTTTTTTTAGGCAATTTTTGAGTTTAGCTTATATTTCAGCTATATGCTAGCTGTTTTGGCTAATATATTTTTTTTCAATTTTTTAAGGCTAATTTGGAGTTTAGCTAAATATTTCAGTAGCATGCTAGCTATTTGGCTAACTTTAGCTTTTTTACGTTTTTTTAGGCAATTTTTGAGTTTAGCTTATATTTCAGCTATATGCTAGCTGTTTTGGCTAATATAAGCTTTTTCCGTTTTTTTAAGGCTAATGTGGAATTTAGCTAATATTTCAGCAGCATGCTAGCTATTTAGGCTAACTTTGGCTCTTTTTATTTTTTGGCTAATTTGGCATTTAACTAATATTTTAGCTGGTTATCAACTTCAGCATCTTTACATCCACTTTGGCCATGAACAGATTAGTCGACTAATCGGAAAAAATAATCGGTGATTAGTCGACTATTAAAATAATCGTTTGTTGCAGCCCTACTTCACACGCCAACAAACAAGCACGCACGCTCTCCTGAAAGCCACGTCTGACGACCATTAAACAGCCTGCGGAACATTTCAAAGCGGTGGCGTCGACACCCGCCTTCTGGTCTCCATGCAGGACAGACGCTCCTCCATGAGAGCCGGTCTTCTCCGCTGTTTCCTGAAAATCTGCATTTCAGCTCCCAGCTGCTTCTTCCCGCTCATTTCACTCACTCACTTCAAGCAAAAGCAGAGACAGCAGGAGTTGTCTTCATTTTCCTTCATTAGCTGCACCTGTCAGTGTGTGGAAATGAAAGGAGCTGCAGCCCAGCAGGAGCACCTCTGACTCCTTCCAGCCTATAACATTTTTTTAAATTCTGCTGTCTCTATGTAAACTGTTTCTGTCGCAGAGTCCGACACAGAGCTGCTCCTAAATCTCAGCGACTGACAGAAACAGAAAAATGTTTTTATCAGCAGAAAGCTGGGAGTCTAACAAAAACCTCCCAAAGAAAGGAGACGTTTGTCCTCCTCAGACCCTTTTCGATCCCTCACTCGTCAATTTTCACACACATGTGCCCCGTTACCCTAAAAAGGAGGTGCCGTTCTGGCCATAAAAAAAACCTCCCATCTGAGCTCCTCGTTTCAAACCCTACAGGAAACTGTCAGTCTGGGGAGAGCCCAGACAGTCCGCCGCTGCCAAATGGAAAAGAACTTCACGTTTCTCCAAACATTTATTGTTGCCAACAGGAGAACGATAACAGACAGGAACATGCATAAATTATTTTGGCATTTTTGAATGTTTGGCAGCGGCTGATGCAGATTCAGGGAGGCAGGATTCAGAAAATAATGTTCCTGCAGTCGGATACCCTTTTTTTTAGGGAAGTAAAGGATGCTTGTTTGCATTCTCTTGAATAATTCTGCATTTCTAAGCATACCCAGCCAGCGAGGGCAGGTGGGACCCATACGGGTTAAAAGTGGGCAGAAAATTTGGGCCCCACCTGTGTTTGTCCAGTTTTTTTGGTGGCCCCACCTGTGTTTGCCCACATTGGCTTAAGTAGGGACTCAGTGGGTTAGCTCGCTATGCTAGCCAGCCACCCGGTTGACAGCGAAGCTTTTTATAGTGGAACATGCTAGCTCACTACACTGGAGCTCACTAGTTCACTACAGCAAAACTTGCTAGCTTGCTACAGGTGAGCTCACTACTGTATATTGATAAAGCGGAGCTTGCTACATTGCTAAAGCGGACCTGGCTAGCGAGCTACAACAGAGCTGGCTAAATCAATACAGCGGAGCTGGCTAGCCAAATAAAGTGGCCCTTGCTAGCTCGATACAGCTCGCTAGGTCGCTACAGTGGAGCTAGTGAGCTCGTGTCAATTTGTAACTTCACATCTGAGCCAACAGAAATTACAAGTGGAGTCCCCCAGGGCTTCATCCTGGGACCACTTCTATTTAACATCTACATGCTCCCACTGGCCCACAACAACATTAGTTACCATACCTATGCAGATGACACACAGATATATATTACAGTGACACCAGGAGACCGAGGCCCTGTACAGGCTCTTGGTAAATGCATTGAGGACATTAATGACTGGATGTGTCACAACTTACTTCAGTTAAACAAAAACAAAACTGAGGTTATTGTCTTTGGGGCTAAACTGTTGGACGTCACAATAGAACTTTAATCTATTCATCTAAAAACTACCAACCAGACCAGAAACTTGGGTGTAGTGATAGACACAGACCTCAACTAGTGCATGCTTTCACCCATCGGGAGGCTGGCTAGCCTAGCAAGCTAACCCACTGAGAGCCCACTTAAGCTTATGTGGGATCAGTGGACGAAACCACTCGGGCCCCACATTTTCATGGTATTATAGTATAAAAAATGTCCAAATGTCTGAAAGATGGATCACAAAAACAATCTGCGGCAGGACAGAACGATATGTAAAATAGATTGAATGCATCTGTAATTACATGGAAGATCCTCTGTCTTCTGAAGCCTTTTCTCTGGAACATTGCGGCCCATCTGGTTGGATGTTTGTGGCCAGATAGATGAGGATTCATGTCATGAATCAAGTTCCATAATGAGGGTCTGAAAACAGAAGAGAGAAACCTGCAGGAGAACGGAGCACAAAAGAGAAAATCATCATTATCCATCATTATCCTCTTCTGCAGAACTTCTCCCTCAAACACTGACGTATACGGCGTATGGAAGAATGAATCCATCCATTCATTCGTTATAAATACATGTTTCATACTGAGTAGAACACAGGGGGCGCTAGAGCGATCCCAGAGAAAGACGCAATACTAACCATCAAAAACTATTAAACGGGTTTCTGGACTGAAGGAGACGCCAGGAAAAAAAAACAAATAAAAGAGACACTTATCATGTTAATGTATTTATTTCATTTGTTTCCTCGAGTCTCTTAATGAGTCTCTTGATGCAGACAAACAGATCCGTGAACATCCTTTTTTGTTGCACCACTAATCTGATTTTTTTTTTAAATCTTTTTTTTAATTTTCCATCATTTTGGGGTCGGTCCACTTTGCTGAGCTTCTGTTTTGCCTGTAGATAGACACTGAAAGAGTCTTAAAGTCCCACTCTGATCATTTTTTAATCTATTTTAAAAGTGTTTAATTATGATGATGCAGTTTTTAGCAAAATTTTTTAAAAAACTGTCATTTTCTAGGACATAGTTTCTGCAGAATGGCAGTAATTCATAAGAAATTTACCTTTAAGTTGTGGGCAGGATTGTTGCCATGGAGTAAGCCTGCCTCTATTTCCCATCATCCATCTGTTTACATGTTTTCCGGTAAACTTACAGCCTATCACACCCCCAAACTAACATTAGCGGAGCAACAAAAATGGTGAGTAATATCGAAGCTATCCATCCGTAAAGTTCTGATCCAGATTCCAGCTCAGACAAAGAAAACAAAGACCTTCACGGATCTGTTTGTCTGCAAGTGGATTCATCAGAATGGAGCTTGTAGCCCCTCCCAGTATACTTTTTCCAACAGCATTTTTTTAATCTTCTCATGATTCACAACGATTTTCATAAATGAATATTAAAAAATACAACTATTAGCATAATTTTGTGTGTATAAGCCACAAGAACCAGTATTTTTCATCAGAGTGGGTCTTCAAATTTACACAGAAAAGGCAGAATCCTGCAGCAGATGAAGCATCTCTAAATGTTCGCTCAAATTTTCAAATGAAACAGCAAAGAAAAATACACAAAGCTTCATTTTGGTATAAAAGTCTAGTGTAATTCTCATTTAAAGATACTCAGTTTTCTCCCACTATTGAGAAGAAAAAGGTAAAAGAGTCTTATTGTGAAGTGAAGGTCATTTTTTTATTTATTCATGCTACAGTCAGCCGCAGAAAAAAAAAGAGTTTTTCATAATTCAGAGTGCTGGATGTGTTTTTTTCTGTCCTACACTCGTGTGTGCAGCAGTCGGTTGGGGTGGGGGGGCACAGCGCCTCAGGAAGCCGACTCCTACGGCGCCGGAAAGGTCACCAACGTTTGCTGCTGAAAACACCTTTGTTCCTCTTTGAGGATCGTTTAACTGTGAATGGAGACTAATGCGGGTTTAGCATCAGTTTAGGGTGGGATTCGGCTGCTGGGGAGGGGAAACGTGAAACCGGGAGCGTTTTGATGATCCGACACTTGTTACTTAGCGGTGGAAAGACTCGGGTGAGTCAGACGTGGAAAACAAGGTGTGGGTGAACGATGTTTGGGCTTCAAGGCTGCAGAAATCAGAGCTTTGTTTTGCTCTTTTTGCAAATTAGCAAGCAAAGGAAGACAGAAAGGGCAAAAGAGCTGCAGTTGAAGAGCAAAAAAACATTATAAAATTCTTAAAATTTGAACTTTTAGTTTTCAAACTTTTTTAAAAAATGTATTTTTATTTTTTTAAAAGCTTTTTCAAACTTTCTGCTCCTAATTTACAGCAATTTGAACGAGAAAAGTCACATTTCCTGTGATAATGCTAGTGTGAATGCTTTAAGCTAAAAGATTCTGAAGCTTTTTGTTGAAAACGGTGACACAATTTACTTTAATTACTGAAGGGATTTGCTCTAATTGCAAAAGTTATTTACAAAATGTTAAATTTGCTAAAAGACTGGAAATTTTGTTAAAGAGCTATAAAAGAGCGTTGAAGTTGACCTACATTCCTGAAAAATGTCTAGTAAAATTGATTAAAAATAGCTAACACATGCCAATTTTTGCAAAAAAAAATAAAGTGTGTTGCTTAAATATGAGCTAAACTCTGAATTAGCCCAAAAAACCTTAGAAGACACTAAATTAACCAAAAAAGCTAGCTTGTTGCTTAAATTCTAGCTAAACTCCAAAATATCCAAAAAATTTCTCAGTAAACTAAATTAGTCAAAAACGTTAGCTTGTTGCTAAAAAAAAAAAAAAAAAAAAAAAAAAAAGCTAAACTACAAATTAGCCGAAAAATCCTCAGTAGATAAAAACATTATAAAAAACGTTAGCATGTTGCTAAAATACAAGCTAAACTCCAAATTAGCATAAAAGAACATAAGTTGATGTCAAATTAACCTAAAAAAATAGATAGCACATTGCTTAAATACTAGCTAAACTCCAAAATAGCCTAACATTGATCAGTAAATTGAATTAGTCAAGTATGTTAGAATGTTGCTAAATTAGAAGCTAAATTCTAAATTAGCCTAGAAATCCTCAGTAAATAAAAATTATTGAAAGACGTTAGCATGTTGCTAGATTATTAGGTAAACTCCAAATTAGCCCAAAAAAAAAAAAAAAACACAGTAGATGCCAAATTAACTAAAAAAGCACATTGCTTAAATACTAGCTGAACTCTAAAATAGCCAAAAATTCCTCAGTAGATAAAAAATTATTGAAAAACGTTAGCATGTTGCTAAAATATAAGCTAAACTCCAAAATTTTTCTAAAATTAATCAGTAAACTGAATTAGTCAAATATGTTAGCATGTTGCTAAATTAGAAGCTAAAATCTAAATTAGCCTAGAAATCCTCAGTAAAAAAAAAAAATATTATTGAGAAACGTTAGCATGTTGCTAGAATTTCAGGAAAACTAAAAATTAGTCCAGAAACCCTCAGTGGATGCCAAATTAGCCAAAGAAGCACATTGCTTAAATACTAGCTAAACTCCAAAATAGCTAAAAATTCCTCAGGAAACTAAATTAGTCACAAACGTTAGCCTGTTGCTAAAATAGAAGCTAAACTACAAAAATGCCTAAAATTAATCAGTAAACTGAATTAGTCAAATATGTTAGCATGTTGCTAAATTAGAAGCTAAACTCTAAATTAGCCTAGAAATCCTCAGTAAAAAAAAAAATATTATTGAGAAACGTTAGCATGTTGCTAGAATTTCAGGAAAACTAAAAATTAGTCCAGAAACCCTCAGTGGATGCCAAATTAGCCAAAGAAGCACATTGCTTAAATACTAGCTAAACTCCAAAATAGCTAAAAATTCCTCAGGAAACTAAATTAGTCACAAACGTTAGCCTGTTGCTAAAATAGAAGCTAAACTACAAATTAGCTTAAAAAACATCAGCCAAATTAACAAAAAAAAAAGGTAGGACATTGCTTAAATACTAGCTAAACTCCAAAATAGCCTTAAGAACCTCACTAGTTAGCATGTTGCTAAAATATCAGCTACACTGCAATTTTTTTTAAATAACTATTAAAAAGACTTGTTGCTAATCTCTCATTCATTTCTTATGGGGCATCTTTTGCTCAATATTTCAAAACTATAAACTTCATAAATACCAAAAACAGAAGCAGTAATGTTGTGAACAAGCTAAACGTTTTGATACCTAGATTGGTGAAATTGCTGAAAGTGTGATTTAGTTTATGTGTCGAACAAAGTACAGAAAGGAGCAGGAGAATCACTTTTGTGTGAATGCTTAGTTAGCAATCACACAATAAATAAATACTCAGAAATGCAATTTTAAGCTTCATTTTCTGTATATATGTCCTCTATTTTCATAAAAATGCTACAAGAACATGTTAAAAACACAGTTTTCATCAGATTATCCAAACGGTGTCTTGCGGGAGGGGGGGGGTCATCTTTCCAGAGCAATCAGCCAAAGTGTGTTCACGACCACGCCGCGCCTCGGCGCAGGAAAATGCGTGCTTTCCAGGGTTGAAGCTTTAACTCTCTTCTTTACAGGGAGCCATTTAAAAATTGGAAAAAGGATGAAGGCGGATTACGGTGGAGGCCACCAAAGATCCTGACCCCTGCGACCTGCTGTCAGAAACATTCCCTGAAAGGATAAATGTCAGCGTCGGACGAGGCCTTCCCAGACAGCATCGTCTGAAAATTAAACTCTAATCCTCATTTAATGCAATCATTTGAAATCGCCTTTATGTTAACATTTAATAATGAAAGTACATTTTATTTTAAAACCTCAACTGCGAGGTTTGGATTTGTTTAGAGTGACTTTAGGATATAACTCATTTAAAAAAAAATTAAATGAAGCCAATCGGAACCAATCCTGTCAGGACACAACCACAAGGTGGCATGTTGTGATCTTTTTATTCTAATATTTGACGCTTAATGTTTTCTCTAAAACTTAAAAATATCTAAAACTATCTTGAAATAAATGTAATTTAAAAAAATTGGAGGCAACATACTTACGTTTTTGGCTTACCTACTGGAGTTTTTAGGCTAATTTAGAATTTTAGCATCTATTTTAGCAACATGCTAACGTTTTTGGCTAAGTTTTCTCAAAAATTTTAAATTTTATGCTAATTTGGAGTTCGCTAATTTTAGTAAAATGCTAACGTGTTATCGACTAAATTTTTTTTTGATAATTTAGAATTTAGCTTCTAATTTAGCAACATGCTAACGTTTTTGACTAAGTTAGTTTTCTGAGGAATTTTAGGCCATTTTGAGGTTCAGCTAGGAAAAAGCAACAAGCTAGCTTTGGAAGATTTGGCCTCTAATTAGTTTTTTATGTGAATTTGGAGTTTAGCTAATATTTTAGCAATATGCTAATATTTTTAGCTAATTTGTTATCTACTGGGGGTTTTAGGCTAATTTTGAGTTTAGCTTTTATTTTCAGCAACATGCTAACATTTTTGGCTGATTTAATTTACAGAGAAATGTTGTGCTAATTTGAAGTTCAGCTAGTATTTAAGCAACAAGCTAGCTTTTTTGCTACTAAAGTTAAAATCGTTTAAAAAAAAAAACCTTTTGAGAGATGCTAGTTTCTTTTTATATATTTTTTTGCTTTTGTTAGTTCCAAATATAGACATTATTCTCATTTATTTTTAAAAAAACAAAACAAAAAGAGTGTTATGCATGCAAATCCAAATTTCTCAAAGGCTAACGTAAGTCAATGCGGCTCCTTCTAGGTTTTGATCAGTAGAAAACGAGCTCAAATGGCTCTTTTACTCTTAAAGGTTGCCGACCCCTGGATTAGTGGCTGCCTGTGAACATTTGGACTTTGTGCAGTGGTCTTCATGTGACACACGGGAAACATTTTTGTAATCCCACCCCAGCTCGACCGTACCATTTCCTTCACATGTATTATCATAATCCTGTTGGTAACTTCAGATAAGATATTTATATCTTTCCGACATAGATTCAGGTTATAATGAATCCTCAAGTAACACTATGTTAGTAGATATAACACTATTTCAGACTTTGTCATTCCATATTATCAAAATTCAGACAAAACATACAGATTAGAAAAAAATCATTTATATAAAGTATTAAAAATCAACAAATATAAATATATATATGCAGATTATTTTCCACTGAAAGAGTCATTAATGTAAAGCAAGTATCGCAGGAATGTAAGCTGATTTTTTTTCCTTTTTTAAAAAAAAAAAACAATCATTAAAATAAATCAGGTAACACAAATTAAAAAAAAAAAGTACGTGAATCAAGTCAAAAGTCTGTGCCGATTATTATATCATTAAAATTTGTGCTAAAAACCGAAGCTGCGACTGACCAGTGGGGCAGAATTCTTAGACAGACCCGGGTTACGGGTGCCGTCGTCCAATCGGAAGATTTTCTAATGGCGTCATCCCCATATGACTGGCACCACCTACATTCTTGACCACCAATGATTTTCAAAAAATTAATGAAATCAAGATTCTACCGATATCTTCCCATCACACGATGGCTCAATCAAACATTTAGAAAACAAGTTTTTATAAAAATATTGACTGTGATATGATACAAGATACGGAGCTCCTAAAAGAAAATTTAAAAAATTATTATTTTGTTCTTTTTTCATTGAAATAATAATGATAAAAAAAGAATTCTGGTTAGTAACGGATAGTAATTCATGCCCATCAAAAAGTAACCAGAATATTTTTTATTAACATTGTTCATTTTGTCAATTTCTAGGGAAAAAAACTGTTACCATCTGTTCACCAGCTGATAACCAGATCTTTTTTTTTATTTTTAGAAAAACAAGTTCTGGTTAGTAGCCCCAAACTTGTTTTTATTACTTTTATTTTTTTCACGGAGCCTCTTAGTATTTTTTGAAAAAAAAATGTACTTCAATTTTTTTTAACTTTGATGTCCCTTCAGGAGCTCCGTACCAAGGCGATAAAAAAAAAAAAAAAATTTTTTTCTTTTTTTGGTAGTTAAAGAGTTAAGATGAGTTAAATAATACAGAAAATTCCAACTTTATCACTTTTTAACCAATCATAATTAAGTATTAAACCAGACTACGGATTAAAAAAAGAATATCTTTCACAGGTAAAGAAAACAACGTCAAAAGTGAAAACATTATTTGTAGCTGAGTGTTCATTCATGAAAGTTTAAGTTTAATGCTGTGAAGCGAAAGCGCCACAGAGACACGAATCTGGGAAACACAAAATTCTGTCCAAACAGTCCAGTTTTCTACAGCGAGAGAGGGAAACGTTCCTGCGGAGAACCTGCAGGGAAAAAGGCTTTTCTCACTGAAGTCCAGACTTTTCAAACCTCTTGCACCAAAACAGCAAACAAAAACAGTACGAACTGTAAGAAATAGTTTTAAAAAATAAAAAAAAAATCCAGAAGTGTCACAAAAAAAAAGAAGATGGATTTTGCAGCATCCATTCTGACCCGTCCTGGAGCGGATTCAGAACCTGCTTTCCAAACAATGGCTGGTCTTCGCTCTGAATAAATGGGGAAATTATTCAGGCAGGAAGGAAAGAACAAAAGAAGAATCAAATCTAAGCGGCGCAAATTTAGCAAAGCATAATTAAATTCTATGTTCCTTTGTGCCGGAGGAAGAAAAAGCGAAACAAGGAATCATTGTGGCCCAGTTTTGTTTGTCTGCCTTCCTCCATTTGCTCATTTAATGGATTCCCCCTCAGTTCAGAGGATAACAATATCTAGAAGAAAGCTTTCACCACCGAGCCAAATGCAATCTCCTGCCCGCCGAGCTTTGAACCTCAAACACTCCCTTCGTTTCAAGCTGCACCCTTTCACATTTCCATTTCTTTTGTGCAGAAGTTTTGTCAGGGAAGGCCACATTAGTATCTATTAGCGATAACAGCCTTCGGCTCTCAGACGTTCTCGCTCGCTGTCGCCGTAAACAAACTTTCCCTTCGGTGGCTTGAAGTCAGTTTGACTCATTTCTGTAGATGAAAATGTCAGGAATGAATCTTTCTGGGTGAAACGGAGCTTCTGCAGAGCAGCAGGACCTCTGGGCTCCGTGATGACTCACTTCATGATGCGGACATGTGTTACGTGGGCTTCACGCTCCGTGAGGCCGCCAACAAAAACACTTCAGTCCCAACCGTTTCTAAAACTTTCATGTGAACATCTTTAGAAAAACCCAGAAACTGATTTTAATACAAATATTACACAATAGGGTCCGTTTGTTTTGTGGTCATACGTTTTTCAGGTCTCAGAAATGGACCCTTTTCACCATTAAGTCAGACAAAATGGCGACACCACATGACACACGTAAAGTGACTTCCTGTTGACGGGTTCAGCTGAAAGCTTAACACTGTTTAACACAATTTTACTTAAGTAATAAAAGGTATAACCTTCCCAATTTCAACAAAAAATGTACAATATTTATTTCATGAAAGTCCTGTCAAACTGTATTTTCATTTACTCTCTTAGATCCTTCACAAGGTAAATTACAAAGTGGAACCAGAAAAGTTAAATTACCTGATAATGCTAGTGTGAATGCGTCTGCTGAAAGTAGTCGCAAAAACGTTAACATGTTGCTAAAATAGAAGATAAACTCTAAGTTAGTCTTAAGAACTTCAGTAGATAACACAACACATTAACTTCACAACACAACACATTAACTTCACAACACAACGCATTAACTTCACAATACATTAACTTCACAACACATTCAAACACATTAACTTCACAACACAACACATTAACTTCACAACACATTAACTTCACAACACATTAACTTCACAACACAACACATTAACTTCACAACACAACACATTAACTTCACAACACAATACATTAACTTCACAACACAACGCATTAACTTCACAACACATTAACGTCACAACACAACACATTAAGTTCACAATACATTAACTTCACAACACAACACATAAACTTCACAACACAACACATTAACTTCACAACACAAACACATTAACAGTTCAGCACACAAAGAAAACAGTTCCGCCATGTTTGGCCTCTTTCTGTGAAAGAGTGAAAAACCTCCGCCTGAATCACTGTTATTTTCTGCTTCACGTTTGGTAGAAAAACAACATTTAGAATGTGGATCAATAAATCCTTCAGAAACATGAAAGAAAATAATTACAGGGAGAAACGTCGCCTAATAAAACATGGCCGCCCCGCACGTTTCCTCACATTTCCGTCAAATGTTTAACTGTTGCGCGGGTCTTTGTGTGGTAAAAAGCGGCGTGCTCCTTTGTGATTCAGGTGCTCATCGTTCACCTCTCCTAATAAATAAGTGCGGCCTCTCTCCACGATCCTTTATCCGCTCTGACAGGAAGCAGCTGCCGCCGCCATCAGATAAACGCTCCCCTTTCAGGACGCACACTTCTGACGCTTATTTCCATTTAATTTGTGCCTTCGTGTTAATTTCTCTGATGAAAGAAGCTCCGCTCGCCGTCGCCTCGCCGGGCCCAAAAATGTCAAGATGAAGTTTCTCGGGGAGCGAGATCAAGAAGAGACAGGAACTCAGCGTGTGCTAATTGGATCTTAAGCGTACTTTCTGAATAAATTCTCCATGCCTCCCCTGATTTCTCCTAATAGATGTTAAAAAGTGAACAAGTTGTGGCTGAAGTTATTAAATAAGTGAAATATTCAAAAGCAGTGTGTCTTCCCTCCATCCCAGCCTGCATTAATTATGTCCAGCCTGAGCTAAATTAGGCTCTTCCTTTGTGTCGAGATGATGGCGGACTCTCGACCCAAACAGTCTGGAGTCATAAAGGAGGCGTCAGGATCGGTTTTCCCCTTCACGCCCCAGTTGTCACCACTTGATTAGAAATGCAAACGTGGAGTTTTTGCGCCGCTTGGCCTCGGAGGAGGCGGGCCGGCTTGTTCCGAGGGCTTCGTCCCGATCAATGTGATGTCGACTTAACTGCTTGAACCTCATGTATTTTCATGAGAACGGCATTTCCCCCCGAAGCGCTTTAAAACTGAAAAATAAACTGCAAAGCAGAAAAAAAGAAAAAAATGGAGTCAGCGCTTCATTAAACAGCATTTCTTCCAGCAGAAAAACAGCTCCACTGATAAACTCGCTGCTTAGATGTCAAATAAAAATGTGACGCGGCATTCAACGATACGGTTTTCATCAACATCTCGTTTCCAGTCTTCTGGATAAATACTTTGAGTTTAGAAAGCTTAATAATCAGTCTGAGCTGCAAAAAAAATACCAAAAGAGTTTAAAAATCAGAAATAAAAATGAAAAAACACAATTTAGAGCAATTGAAATGAAATCTTAAAAATACTATCAAGAACCAGAAGAGAGAGGCATTGTGGGAAATCACTTACGTCAAGCCTGGTTGGGTTTTGGGGCTCCAGAAGCGGCTGGGAGGTACCGACTGTCAAGGGGACAATAACAAAAACTGGAAGCCAATGAGAATAAAAAGAACAAAGTTTATTAAATAAATGTGTCCTAAAATGAAAGAACGAAAAGGAAATAATTCAAACTAAGAGAGATTTGGATATCATCATCCATAATATCCACATTTTCTGGTTTCTCGGATTTTGTTTGTCAACATTTCAATTTGAAACTTACTTTTGTTTTATTTCGTTTAATTTTTTTTTCTTTTGGAATATGTGTTTTGGCTTCTGGAATTTTGTTTTGATTTGTAAAATCAAATTTTTATTTTTATGTCATTGTGATCTATTGATGTGATTTGTCCTTCAGGGCCACCGTACTGAACACATAAAAAAAAGGGTATCCAAAAGCAAAACAGTTTCCTTAAAGTCTTTTGGTTTTTTGCAGAATTTCCAAACATATTCCAGATTAAGATAAATCTGGAATGGAGTTTTAAACAAATATTTGTGTTTTTATGTTACATTTAGCTAATAAAAAAGTGACTCAACAATAAATTATTCTAATCTGTCACATACGTCTTGGTATAAAATTGGAGTTCCTTGCAGACAGCCCAAAAATAAAGAAGATATTTCCTTCCTTGAAATCTTTAATTACAACATTTGTTCTGATTTCTGACAAAAATGACTCTAATTATGATGCTGTCACATAAAGATAGATTCAAAATCTTTCTTTATGATTCCAACAGGTCCCCTAAAAGTGCAGCAGATGAGAAGGATTGGGCAGACCGGAGGGGTGGTCAGAAGCTGGACGGCGTGTGACGGTCCTGCAGAGAGCGAGTGACGCCCCGGGGAGCAAAATCTGGACTGAACAGGTGCAGAGAGAGAGAGAGCGAAGGAGGGAGGGAGGACTCTGAAGAGCAGAAGTGTGACAGCTTTCTGTGGAGGTGAAAGGTAAATTGAGCTGACATTACCACAGAAGGAGCAGAGAGATAATAGAAGGAAGAGGCGCTGCAGAAAGTGGTTGTTATGTTCAAAGCAGCAGCAGCAGCAGCAGCAGGATCACAGAGCAGCTCAGGTGATTGCTGTTTACCTGCTTCTCGATGGTCTTCATTTCGCAGCATCTCCTTTTGATGTTGGCGTCCGTCTGAGGCGAGCGGCCTGCTGACGCGGCGGTAATCAGACTGCAGGTGGAGGACCGTCGCTCTGGAGCATCCTTCAATAAATTCAACAGGAACCCGAAGGAACACTTCTGTCTAATGACGCCTGAGAGGCTTTGATGTGAACGAGTGAATGTAGGAGAGTTCAATTAGAGAGAGAGCGTCGAACTAATGAACGCAAACACTGAAAGACGTCACATTAAGACTTGAGGGAGACAAAAATCAACACACTAAAAAACAGCTTCAAGACTCACTGGTGTTTTTAACATCTTCTTATAAAGAAAAATTAGGTTGAATTTGCATTTCTGAATTTTAATTCATTTTTTTTAATTATTGTGAATCAGGAGGAGACAAAAAAAATTCAATTTGAAAAGAATATATATTTGTTATATAGAAAATACGATGGGCAGGGCCACAATCTGTGCTCCGCCCCGATTTAATATTTATTTGAACGGAGACGTGTAAATGTGTTAGCTGTGAAGCATGAGGCAGGTTCGCAAAAACACATAAAATCAACAGTAAAAATGACAACACAAAAAAGCGGGAAGAGTTTGAAAGTTAAATGCATTCTACACATTTAATCAATAACTTACATGTAAATTGATAAAATATCTACAATAATGAAACCATTTTAAGGGGCAAAATGTGACATGTTTCTAACACTGATTGCATTATAACTGCTTTTTTAGTGAAGAGGTGTCCTTTGACAGCTCTTTAATTATGGACAAGACGTGACCTTTGAACGCTTTTTGGTTATTTGGTTATGTAAAAGAAGTGTCCTTTGACGGCTCTTTGGTTATGGATAAGAAGTGTCCTTTGGCAGCTCTTTGGTCATGGTGGAGGTGTCCTTTGACAGCTCTTTGGTTATGGAGAGGTGGCCTTTGATAGTTGAATGAATGAATGAATGAATGAATGAATGAATGAATGAATGAATGAAATGGTTTATTTCAAGCAATCAGGTTATAATACATGGAATAACTTCACATAATAAATCACAAATAGATCGCTTGAAAGGGGGTGGAAGGAAGCGAACTTATATAATCCAACCCCGACTCGACCATTTTCTCTACATGAATAATCAATATCCGGTTCAGGACTTATAATCAAATATCAATATAGTTTCAGGTGATAAAAGATCAATAATATCAGTGATGTAATAGAATTTCAAAAACATCCTTAGACAAATCATTTATATTAATCATCAACAGTAATTTAAACATTCTCATAAAAAATAAAAAAAAATATCAAGTAGTAATCAACTTCATTTGTTACTGCAGGAAAATATATCAAAAATATTCTTGTTAAAAAAGACAATTTGAGCAGATTGCATTTATCAAAGAACGATTATTATTATGAAAAAGTGCTAAGTAAAAAATCATGATTTATTAATGGAAAACTTCAAAATATTCTCATTAAAAGACAGTTTGAGCAGATTATATTCAGACCAGAGCTACATCTTTGTTTAGGAACAGGTTTAAGGCCACGTAAACCATCTTCGTTGTTTTGACTGAGAGACTGTGAAGGTCTTCTTTCAAGGGAATTGAGCTCGAGTTCTTCAGAATTGGGTCAGAGTTCGTATTCAACGGTTCCGACGGTTTCATGAGTCCACAATTCACATTTTGCTTGAATTAGAGGTTCAAACATGCGTAATCCCACAGTTCTCAAAGTCTTTCATGGATTTTATTTCCAGAGGCTTCGTCAGGTCCGGTGGTCCGAGTGGTTTGACAAAGATTCTGGAGTTCATAACCCATGTGGACTGGATCTGTCGTTTGGATCGGAGGATCCTCGCGTGTTTAGCCAGATCAGCGTAATATTTGCATAAATGATCATTAAGAAATGTCTTCGTGTTTTTTTAATTGTTTACGTTGTTTCATCAAGGCAGTCTTATGTTTTCGATTCACGAACCTGATCAGGATCGCTGGTTTATCCGTGGTCTTTCTCCGAGGAAGCGGATGACAGACTTCGACCGTTTCCAGGTCCAAGGAGATCCCTTTAGACGATAAAAACATTTGAACCTGATCCTCCACGGTCGCATCAACAGCTCCGTTAGCATCCATGCTAGCGCCGGTAGCACCAGGCCGCACCCTGGGCTGTAGTTGGAGTCCCGTGAGAATCACGTTATTCATCCGTGCTTGTTGGTCCAAGTCATGCATCCTGCTTTCCATGAGGTCTTGGCGATTGTCTCGTTGTTCGTTGCGTGCCTTTTCTTGGCGGAATTCTTCCACAAGATGCAGCAGCGGCGTTAGTTTAGCCTCCAGCTGGAGCACAGCTGTTAGCTTAGCTTCCTGTAGGAGAGCAGGAGCTAATTGCGCTTCAATGTGGGCTAAGGCGGTCTTCAGCTCAGCCAGATCGGCTTCAAAATTTTTCTTCGGTGCCATGATCAGCTCTCCTCGTTGTGGTAGCTGTGTTGCAGCAGCCCGGTGATCAAAGTCGCTTGCAGACGACTTTAAAAGACTTGAAAAGCCCGAAAGTTACGGAGAGCTGGAGGCACACGTCTGCTCGTGATGAACCGGAACCGGAAAATCAGTAGTTCTTTGTTCATGCTGAAGAGGTGTCATTTGACAGCTCTTTGGTTGATAGAGTTGTACATATATCTATCAAGTATTTGCTCTGAGTGTTTCTAACTTCTCTGTCTTTAATCTTCCTGCTTTAACTTCTTGAGGTCACATACATCTCGCATAACAACAAACAGGAGCCAAACTGGAGATGAAGGTTGTGAGAAAGTGAGATAAAGAACTTGAAGAACCATCATCAACTATCACAAATTTATGTCAATGATAGATATATGGACTTCATGAGATTAGGGGATGCCCTGATCTGTCTATAAAAGGAGGATTTCGACGAATGGCCTTCAGAGCGGAGTGGAGACTGGTTTGAACATTCTGTCTGTCTTCCTTTCAGAGAAATGTTTCAGGTTGTTTAAGCCTAACATTGGTCATGCTGAAGAGGTGTCCTTTGACAGCTCTTTGGTCATGCTGAAGAGGTGTCCTTTGACAGCTCTTTGGTCATGGTGAAGATCAATAACTTACATGTAAATTAATAAATTATCTACAATACTTAAACAATTTTAAGGGGAAAAATGTGACAGAGTTTCCAATACTGGTGTGAAATATTAAATGTGTGCATTCTTGTTTGGAATGTATTTAAATGAAGGTACGTTCACACCGGCTGCGTCGACTTGTGTTCAAGCTGTTACTTCCAATGAAAAGTCAACTGGAATTTCGGGCTTCCACATCCGCTTTTGGGTATTGATCGAGAATTAAACGGTCTGAACTTCCTGATGCTAATTCTTGATGTTAAACTGTGACTAATCAGAGACTTGGATTTGGTAGCATGTAGGCAGCTATTAGTAACTAGAAGGGGAAGGGGGGCGGGGTTGTTCCACATCAACTGTCCGGCCCTCAATTCCAAGGTGGATTTCTAATTTAATCCTGTCGCTCTGCAGAAACTATCTCCTAGAAAATGACTGTTGTTCTTTAAATTATTATTATTTTGGCCAAAAATCATAATAATTATTGAAAATAAATTAAAAAAATGATCAGAGTTGAACTTCAGTGTTAAATGGAGTTTTAGAAACAGTTTAAAGAAGATCTCAGAAACATTTATTGGCTCTTTCATTAAAATAGTTTTCAAAGACTCAACAAACAAAACACGGCAGATCTGTAACTCTTTTCTAACGACGTTAATTATCTAAAAAAAATGTGATGAGAAAAGGAAATTTATTGACATTCTCTTCAAAGAAAATTATGGGAAATTTATTTTTTTTTGCCACAGTCTATTGAAAGTCTCACTGCTGGATCAAAACATATTTAACTTAAGATGTGATGATCAAATTCATTGTTTTAAGATAAATGATAATAATAAAAGCTTTATGCAACATCTGTTGTTTATCTGTAAGATTTATGTCGGAGAATCTTAAATATCCAAGTATCTTCAAAAACTCATTTTTTTTTCCACCATGATAGATTTTTTTTTTTTTTTTGCTCAGTA
Organism: Oryzias javanicus; assembly: GCA_003999625.1. Classification (NCBI taxonomy): domain Eukaryota; kingdom Metazoa; phylum Chordata; class Actinopteri; order Beloniformes; family Adrianichthyidae; genus Oryzias; species Oryzias javanicus. Next base: position 24,535,937 of record CM012444.1, read on the forward strand.
GAAATGAGTGTTTTATCTCTGGATATTCCTGTTTTTGGATTCTCCTCTTCCTCAATTCCCAACATCCCTGGAAGAGTCTCCGACGCCACTAGAACACCAAACCAATCAACACAACAAGCGTTTGCGCTGGACGTTAAATCAGAGCCGGAGATGGAAAGTTATTTTTAAAGATGAAAGTGCGAAAGCGATTTGAATCCTTTTCTGCCTGAGAGAAAGGTTGAGTTGTGAGTCTGTTCGTCACTCCTCAGGAGATGAATGATCTCCAGTGAGTCACGGCATTGATTTGGAGCTGAATGTGTTCATAAACCGCACAAAAGAAAGCTGTTCTGTAACACAACCTTCATCGCTCAATGACAAATTCAGTTCATATTTGTCAAAGAAATGACATTTTTCTGTAGATAAAAGTTTTTCTCGTCCTGAAAATGAACTTTTTCTTGTTTTTTTCTGGTTTTGGGATGGTTTGTGCTGCCGCCTCGTCGGCTAAACATTATCTAAAAATGGGTTTAAACGTTGGTTAATGGCTCTAAATTGTCGTTTCTTATTTTTCTCAGTCTGACGACTAAGAAAAGCTGCTGTAAGGCTGACATAGTGGTATAAGCAGCCTCAAAAGTGCAATGTGAAAGCAAACCTAAACTAGAAAAGCTCCTCTACCTCTAATAGTTCTAGTATGAAGGATTTTTGCTGAAAACAGTGATGCAATTTTCTTTCATTATTGAAGGAATTTGCTGAAAATGCAAATAAAATTTACATTTTACTAAATTTACAAAAAAAATGGAAATTTTGTCAAAAACTAAAAGAACTTTTCAGCGATGGATTTCTGAAAAATGTGTAGTGAAATTGCTTAAAAATCTCTAACACATGCCAGCAACATTGATCCACACACATAGCGCCCCCACGCTAGGCTAGGCACGTAGCAGCCGTGCGTTAGCGTACGACACATCACGGCAGACCCTGAGGGAGCGAGAAGAGTTCACCAAGGCGTCAAAAACGTAGTGGAGAGGGGAAGAAAGCTGGGTTTCCATGACAACTCAGATCTGCTCTTTCAGCAGATTTGTGTCGGTACGGCCGAGGGAGTTTGTCCTTGGACAGGGAAGAGGTCAAATGTCAACCAGACATTGTAGACTTAACTTGTTTGTAAAGTTTTGTGAAGATTGTGCTAACAAAAGATTTATTTTCCCATATTGTGGAAAAATGTGTAAATAGCCAAAAAAAAATTGCATCTTTCTACAAAATGGCTGCCAAGATTTTGGTCCTGTGGCCGTCCTAAATCAATTTCAAAACTTCCTCTGGATAGTCGTAGATTTTGAAAAAAAATTTGAGCACCATAAGATATTTTAATCTCATTAATTTTTGGTAACACTTTATAATACGATTCCATGACAAGCTTTATTAACACATTAACAAACATTATTAATGTGCTTATAGGATGTTTATAAGATATTTATAAGCATAATAAGCCAAATACAGTTTATTAACATACTTAGTAAGATTTATTATCATCTAAAATGAGACCATTGTTTATGAAGGCTATATCAACAAACTGTTAACAAGCTTAACAAATGTGTTAACAATCTTTGTTACATTTAGTGATTTGCAGCACCTCATCTAAAGTGTTACCTAATTTTTTTACGTGACATCATCTTTTTTTCACTAAATCAAATCAAATCAAATCAAATCAATCATGCTTTAGGGGAGAATTTTTGCTCAAAGGCGCAGTGGAAATGAGGAATCGTGAAAACAACCAGGTCTTTTTTTTTTAAATGCCAAAAATGTTAGTAACTACATTAGTTTGATGAATCTTAGCTGTTTTCTTTCTTCTTTTCTTGTGCTAAAAGTGTAAATGTGCAGATCAGCTGTGCTCCTGCGCCGTACTGCATGTTTACAAAGTTTCAACAGAATCAAGAACATGATTTGCTCTTTACCACTGCGACAGCTCGTCCTTCAGAATCCAGGTCTGATTCATTTTTGATTCTGCTACATGCACAGAACAAACATAGAGATTTGAGGTTAAATAAACGTGTTCCTCGACATCCTTCCAGACAGATCAATACCATAAAAGGGATTCTTTATTTGGTAACATTTTCTCCTTTTCTGCTTGAAATAGTTGAACTTTCATTTTGTGTTTATTTCGCTTGTTCTGCATCTTCAAAGAAAACACAGGTTTGTTGCTTAAATGGATTCTGCTTCAAAGGGGAAGTCTCTGCTAGCATGAAACTGTTCTGATATGTTGTCTTGTACTGTGAGAGTATGGAGATGAATGCATGACCAGACATTGTAATGCTCTGCTTCATCTGCACGATGCCCACCGCTCCCTGCAGAAGGCGGATCAGCCTTTTTTTTTTTTACCCTAACCTCTCTAATCTTACAAGGCAACATTAGCATTGCAGATATGCGGTAACTATGGGAGCTGAATGAAACACCAGGACTCTGGATGAGGGGCTGCATGGAAAAAAGTACATCAGGTTTTCTCATTAATTGGAGGACGGGTGAAGCCTCACAACAAATCAGAACACTTAGAGCGCTTGTTTGTGAAAGCGGGGGGATCTTAAATGGCATAAATTGGAATGTACGGCATCTCAATAATTACTTACATGGAGAACGATATTTCTGCTTCAGCGTGAAACATCTGTGGTTTGGGCTGCGAGCCTTGAATTATTAGACCCATTCTCACTTAGAAAGATGAGTTTGGTCTGTAATGTTCATCGTGGAGAGACAGAATCTAAAAAGAAAGAATCCAGGAAATCACATTGTTTGGTTTTGATTAATGCTACAGAAAATAACTAAAGCTCACCTCAAAACTTTGTAATGTAGCGTTGGTTTCAAAGACTGAAATCTAAGGTTTCCTGCAGGATTGCACTTTAACTGCTTTTTTAGTGAAGAGGTGTCCTTTAACAGCTCTTTGGTCATAGTTAAGAAGTGTCCTTTGACAGCTTTTTGATCATGGTGAAGAAGTGTCCTTTGATAGCTCTTTAGTCGTGGTGAAGAGGTGTCCTTTGACAGCTATTTGGGCGTGGTGAAGAGGTGTCCTTTGACAGGTCTTTGGTCATGGTGAAGAGGTATCTTTTAACAGCTCTTTGGTCATGGTGAAGAAGTGTCTTTTGACAGCTCTTTGGTCATGGTGAAGAGGTGTCCTTTGACAGTTCTTCGGTCATGGTGAAGAGGTGACCTTTGAAAGCTCTTTAGTTATGGAGAACTGTCCTTTGAAAGCTCTTTAGTGGTGTTGAAGAGGTGTCCTTTGACAGCTCTTTGGTCTTGGCGAAGAGGTGACCTTTGAACGCTTTTTGGTTATGGAGAAGAAGTGTCCTTTGACAGCTCTTTGGTCATGGTGAAGAACTGTCCTTTGAAAGCTCTTTAGTCGTGGTGAAGAGGTGTCCTTAGACAGCTATTTGGGCGTGGTGAAGATGATTCCTTTGACAGCTCCTTGGGTGTGGTGAAGAGGTATCTTTTAACAGCTCTTTGGTCATGGTGAAGAGGTGAACTTTGAACGCTTTTTGGTTATGGAGAATAAGTGTCCCTTGACAGCTCTTTGGTCATGGTGAAGGAGTCCTTTGACAAGCTCTTTTGACAGCTCATTGGGCATGGTCAAGAGATTGCAGTGTCACGATTTAATGGATTTAAGGGTCACAGTTAAGGTGAAATTAATACAGGTAAGAAGGATTGAAGAGGAAGGAACACGTCTATGATGGACAGAATTCTTGTTTGTTTGTTTATATTTTCAGCAATAAATAATTAATTTAAAAATCAAACAACATGATTTCCTGAATTCTTTTTCTCCATTTGTCTCAAACAGTTGAGATTTCAGACTAAATTCATCCTCTGAAATGGAACTTCTGTGAAGGACAAACCCGTTTAAGTGCTGCTGTCAAACGAGCTGAATATAATTTAAACGGCATAACAAATAAAAGTGAGTTTTCTGATCTAAAGCACCAATCCTGAAAGCTTCAAAACGGCTCCTGAATTGATTGACTAAATGGTTTATTGATTGATGTATATACCTTGAATAGAACTTTGGAGTTGTCATGGAAACCTGATATCTGAGCAGTGGGGACATTTATTCACCAGAACGGAAAAAAAAAAAAAGTCTAAAGTGAAATAAAATTGTTCATTTGCAGTTAAATGGAGACAAACGGATCAGATTTGGGCTTCAACGAAGAAAAACTTTTACTAATTGGCGTCACGTGTCGTTTAATGTTCGATGGAGCTGTACTGTCGATCTGACATCCGCTCTGATAACTTCACCCTGATGGCCGGTTTTAACCCCCCCCCGCATCCTGAACGTGGGAACAAAACATTTGTGATTATGAAGCAAAGAATAGAAAGACGGGAGCCATTACGGATGGATCAAAGCATGGCAGGCAGAACAGGCTGCAGATGGCAAATTACCTCATCTCAGAACAGACTCTGCCGATGATTGGCAGCGGAGGGAAAGCGGCCTAATTTGAAAAAGGTCAACGCTGAACAATCCATCAGAACGCGGACGTGTTTCCGCCAGCTGGTCTGCTCCCCAAACACCTCGTCTCTAACCAGACCTGGAGGGCGGAGCCTCCGAAGAGGCGAGGCGAGCAGAAAATCTTCAGCGTTGACCGCAGATGAACTGAGACGTTGGACTCACTTCTTGAAAGATTGTGATGATTCTTTAAAACAGTCTTAAAGGAATGTTGTCAGCATCGACTGTACATGAGAACTGGATTGAGTGACCCCAAACAGGAAGTACCAACTGGCTCCAAGAAGTCAAATCCCGCAGACTTCTATAGAGAAATAAACAGCTGTGACTCAGTCATTCTATCTATTCTTTTAACATCTTCTTAATAATCCTCTTTTTCTCCATTTTTTTTTCTATAGTTCAAATTATAAACCGACTAATCAGATGCCTCTGTAATAGTAGAAGCTCTCACATCCAACGTTCAAAATGTTTAATTGACAGATTTTGTGCTGTTGCTTTCAGGTAGTGGGGGCAGAGGCGGACTTAGCAGTTTGGGGGCCCCGGGCGAATGATGGCAGGGGGGCCCTCTGCTGCGGTTGTAATGACTTTTTTGCTTCCTTATCGAGGATAAAACATCAAATGGTCCACTTTTAGATGTCAAGAATCCAAATGTTTTGATGAGCATTTAAAAGCTAAAATAAAGTATTTTAAAGTGTATTATTTTTTACTTGGGGGGGGGGGGGAACATTTATGGAAATGCTAATTTATGAATCACTTCATGTCAGAAGAACTGATCAATCGAACCTTTGTACAGACATACTTTGGAGTCTCTCGACCTTTCTGGAGTGTTCCATTGCTTTCACATGATCAGTCTTATACCATTTCAGCACTTTGGTGAAACGGTTTCTATGACAGAGTTAAATATTAATAACAACCATAGACATTTTTACATAGGGGTTCAGTTTGGGACCAGAGAGTGTTGGGGGGCCCAGGCGATCGCCTACCTTTGCCAAATGGTAAACAAGCTCACTCCTGATTGGTGAGAGTGGTTGCCATAGAAATGTGGACTTAGACCGACTGCTTACTGACAGTGTCTGGCTCCACTAAGGTGGCATCTGGAACCCGAAAACCCGGTCCAATTATCATCTATGTCACCGTTCATCTGTCACAGTCATGATGTTTTGCAGATTTTTTAAGCACAATTTTTATTTATTTTCATTTTTTTACGGCGCATTGGGTTCTACGTCCTGATTGGCTGTTAACCATGTCAATCAATCTCCTCTGAACCATGTTTCCTGTACAGAATGTGTTCAGTTTGCCAAATCTACGTAAATCTTTTTTTTTTCTTTGATGGTTTGAACTTTGAGACTTTAGACAAAATGATTTTACAACCTTTTATCATTAGTAACAAAACTTTGTTTTTAAATTTCAACAATCTGGAGTTATTTTATTTAGAACGAGTGAGAATTCTACAGTTGATGGTTGTTAAACAAATCCTAAAAAAGCACCTGTGCTCTTCCTGTTCTTTGGTACCATTGGTCAAAAAAGCTGCTTTTTAATACATAGTATTAGCGGGGATGTAAACGATACATAATTTAATTGAAAAATCAATCTAGTTCTGAAAGTAACAGCACTGTAGGTTCAAAATCACAAAAACAAACAAGATTATGTTGGTAAAGTTGATCAGGAAGTAAATAATAAGAAAACCGACGTCCAATCACAAGTTAGCTTCTACCAAGTCAGGTCAGTTCCAATTGGCTAAAAGGTGAATTACAGTAAAGGATGTAATCACCAAACACATCATGAAAAACTCCTGAAACAATGTTATTTATTTGTTGCTTAAAATGATAACTCAGTAAGAAAAATAGAGGGTTTTTTTTAACATTAAATGAATAAAACATTTCAAAATCTTGTTAATTTTGGTCTAAGAATTAGACTATTGTTTCACAGAAAGTAAGTTTAATCTTTTAAGTGTGGAGATGTGTATCAAAGCATGTGAGAGAAAAACCTTACCTATTTGGCATTTCTTTCAAAATAAAAGAGAGGTCTAAGGACAGAGCCCTGAGGAACTCCACTGGTGCTTCAATTCATACATAAAACTGAGGCTTCAAAGTTCCAAATGTAACCAATGAATCGATCAATGAACCAAAGAATCAATCTAATCTTAACAGATTAGTAGTTAATCCATAAAAGTAGAGATCATCTAATGCATAACGCTGAAATCTGCTAGCTTGATGCTAACATAATAATAATGGGATGTCCCATAGGACGGCTAATGCTAACACTTATTTGACAAAAAAAATACCTTTCTGACTTGATTAACAAATTTATAAACTCATTTTTAAGGAGATGTTTTTTAAAGTAACTAGTTGTGGTCTAAAACACAGTTTTTCTTCTGGAATAAGGTGTACTCCTATAGCATGATCGCCATCTAGTGGCCAAACTGAAACGCCCTCCAGGAGAAGCAGAACAATTGTTGGAGTTTCTCCGTTTGAGAGTCCACGAAATAAAGTCTAACAATAACAATATCTTATATTATGTGAACTGTTTCAGATTAATGTGAAAATCTTCAAAACATATACAGACTATTAATTTTATTTAAAAAAAAAAAAAAAGCTTAAATGTGTGAACCGTGTAAACTCAAAAATTAATTGAAACAAATTAAATTGAGAGAATCAAAAGAATGAAAACAAATCCAGGCAAATTGAATTGATTCTGGACAGTATTGGCGACATTCAGCCCTAGCAGTGAATAGTGAAGGAATTCGTCCATGTAGCTATAAAGCGCAGCCTTTATATCCGGCTGCTCAGCTGCAGGAAATCTCTGGATCAGCTGCAGAACGTGTCCGTCTGCCTCCACTTCCTCCCGCGTACAGGAAGTGGCGGCGAGCAGATGTTTACCAAAACAACTAAACTGACGGAAGCTGAAATCCCCTCAAAGTGCAAACAAATTACCAAACTGAAAAGATAAACGTTTCTGTCCATTTCTGCAGAAAGATAACGTTTTGATCAGTAACAAAGCAGGAAGAAATAAAAACATGAATGAACGTCAGAGAGGATGAAGACAGGAGGAGTCATGAAGAAGGTCACCGTGGCGATGAAGAACCGTCGGCACGAGGAAGACGCTGTGAAGGTCAGAGCGACTGAGAGCTGATTGAAGCTGCGTTCAGAGACCTGCGTCTCCTCGGTTTGGAGGACCACTTCAGACCAGAAGAGGTTTGTGAACGCAGCACACAGGAAGGACAACAAAAGAGCCTCCAAGTCCTGCCTCAGAAAGGTTATGTTTTAACCCCTGGATGCACGAATGTATTTAGGTAAACCCGGCGAATGAAAGGAACGCGGTTTATTAAATAAAGACAATTCTGTGTCCTGAAATGAAAAAACAAAAATCAAATAATTAGTGAGCAAAATCAAAGGGAATTGGAACCTTCGCCAAACATAAAGTAAGTCACGGAGACTGCACCTTAAGAAAACAAGTAAACAAAACACGTAAACTAAGACTACCAACCCCAAACTTAAATAACAAAACCCAGCTGAGGGTATAATGGCAGGGATAACCAGTTTTATTTAGTCTTTAGCTATCGTTCATATTTTATGACTAATTTTCTGCATCTGTAAAATTACTGACATGAAGCCCAATGAAGCAAATTTTCTTTGTGATATTAGGTTAAATAAATAATATTGAATTGCTGAGGAAAAAAAAAACAAAACATACCAACACAATTTAAAGTCAAACCTAACTGCTACACAGTCTGCTGCTAGCAGGCTAGCAGGTGCTAATTCAGGCACTTTGGCCACACCTGCCAGGTGAGCAGAAGGACTGGAGCCCGATTCAAGAAGCAGGTTTAACAAATTCAGAGTTCCAACCTGTACTCAGAGTTGACTGACTCAGAGTTTTGCAAACTCAGAGTTATTGGTTTCAGAACAGCTGAAAAGAGTTAGTTCAATCAACTCTGAGTAGTTGGACTCGTCTGCCGCGACCATAAAAAGCCCTGAACAATAGAGCAAAGACGGCACGATTCACCATGGCAACGGGAACAAACTCCTTTAGGGATTCATACTTCTCAGCGACAGAAATTGATGTGTTCCTACAAGCATATGCCGAGCACATAACAGAGAGAGAAAATATCTGCAGTTAGTTCTTACATCTATCTTTTGAATCATTTCAATTCAGCAGAAATACCGAATAATGTCAGAAATGTCATTTTGTCACTTGTTAAGTGACTTCTCCATAGCCGAGACGCGAACCCCTGACCTCTACACGGGAACGCCGCCGCCGCGCTAACATTTGATACACCTTCTTTGTAAATGTTTTGACAAGCAATCTCCAGTGTTTATAGTTTCAATTTTTAAGGGTTTTAAAAAGAAGAAAAAGGAAAAACAAAACTAGATCGCCAGTTAAATTATTGTTTTTCTGACCAAAAACTGTATTTTTAGACCAAAATTGGAGGGGTGGAGAACTCAAAATGTTAATGAGGAAGTTGTATTTGAACATCCTTCACTTAAAGAAGGGGCGGAGACCGCAGGGAACTCTGAGTTTCCTGAAGGAGACCTGCTCCCGACGAGGTTACGTTCACAAACTCAGTTGCTATAGTGATGAACTCTGAGTTCAGCTTAACCTGGTTTGGAAACGGGTTTGGTCTGACTCACTTTCACAAGTTTTTTCCTTAACTCAGAGTTCATAAACTCAGAGTTTTCCTAAACTCAGAATTCCCAAACTCAGAGTTTCAACAAAACCTGGTTCTTGAAACGAGCGCCTGGATGGAAAAAGGTCCAACAGTAGAAGCAGCATGTAATATTATTAAAATTACCTTCATTTTAAAGTAAAAACACAAATACTATGTATAAATATATCCATCGAAGGGTTAAATGTAAGAATTTGTAAGAACTTGAAATTCGTTTTAGCTTTATCTGTTCTAAATTTAAATAAAACAGATACTTCTCTGAACCACAAGAAGAAAGGATGTTGGTTCAAATCCTGCTTATGTAATTTATCATTTAAATATAACAAACGTTAGCAACAAAAAGAGAAAAGTTATCTTTAGGGGTTTCATTTTGATACATTTAATTTAAGCCAAAGCCTGGTTAAGTTTTGCACAAAGTTCAGCCCCTCCCTTTGTGGTTGATCTGCATCAGAACGTAAGTAAGTCGGAGCGCGCTCGGCGCCGGCCTCCTGACAGTCGACTTCCTGTGCAGCCGTCAGTCGCTCTGCAGAGACATGGCGGTGAGCAGAAAAGACAGCTTCCTGTGGGGGAAAGGTAAGACAAAAATCCTCCTTTTGAGAATCTTCATGACAAAAACGAAAGGTTTATATTTGAGTTAATATCAGTGAGAATTCCACCTGAAGAAAAGTAGACGAGCAGCTATAGAGTTTCATCCCTGACCACCTCTCAAAGTTCAGAGAAAAAGTCCAAAGCTGAGTATCTCTGCTGGTCCACAGCTAAGATGAAAGCCCGTCCAGGTGAGAGGAGGACAGGTGACAGCAGGGACGAGCTGCCGGACGACAGACAGGTACGGGATCAAATATTTACTTTTTTTCTGCTGAAAAACAGCCTAAAAAGTGTTTTTCTGGCTGCTGCCGTCTCTCACAGAGGTCGGAGCTGGAATGCTACAAGCCTGACCTTCACACCTCCGAGCACAGGTGAGTCAGACTCATCATTCTTTGATTTATTATAACTTTTCAACCGTTAAAATATACCTGCAGTAATTTCTACAACTGCGACTGTCATGAGTTACCTCACATTACAGTGTTTGTGTTATCTCTTTCTTCTTTCATTCACGCTCTGACTAAAATAATCCTCGGTGACATTTTAAGATCACATTTCGCGTGTTCGTGTGGCTGTAAGAGCGAGCTGAGAAAAAGGGTTTGTGCAAAACCTCAACACGCCCACCGGACAAAAAGTTACACATTTGATGGAGCGATAAAAAAAAAAGTGGTTAGAGTCCAATCTCACAGCTTATGTCATGTTTACGTCACATCCAGCCAAAAGGGGAGCTGAAAAAAGTGATTCAAAAACAGCTGTAACTATGGGTAACCATGACAACTGTGTTTGTAAATCTGCAAAGTTGAATATTAACATCCATATTTTGGTTATTAGCATGCTTTAGGAGATAAAAAAAATATTTTAAATTACTGTGTTAATAAATGTAACATTTACTATCTAAATGTTTTGCTAGCAAGTTAAGTATTTTATTTTAAGCAAAATATTTATTTAAAAAATATATATTTAGCTTACAATCTAAACATAAAATTGTTTGAAAAATAAACATTTAGTTTGCAAATTAAATATTTAAATATGACATAAATATTTATTTTCCAAATTAAATATAAAATTATTTTACAAAATATTTAGGTTTTTTAAATAAATATTTATTTTTTTGAACTAAATATTTTGTAAAAAAAAAATGAAATAAAATAAATATTTAGTTTGGGGCTAAATATTTAATTATTTTAATCATTTAATTAAATGTAAATATTTCACTAAAAATTTTGCTTTTAAAACACATTTTCTTATTTTTACTACTTAGTTTTAAAATAAATATTTTGTAAAATAATGAATAAACATTTAGTTTCCAGATAAATATTTTATTATTTATTTACATTCAATTTATTAATTTTACTAAATATTTAGTTTTCAACTAAATATTTATGTCATGGAACAAAATTTTTAATTTAGAGCTAAATATTAAAATATCATACTAAATATTTTGTTTTAAGCTAAATATTTTATTTTTAAGTGCATATTAGATCCAAGCTAAATATTTAGTTAAAAACTAAATTAAATTAAACAAAGATAAACATTTAATTCCTTGTATTTATTTATTGATAAAAATATTTAATTTTAAAATAAATACTTAGCTGAGAACTAAATGTTTGGCTTAAAAATTAAATATTTAGCTTGCTAACTGAATATTTAGTTAGTTAATGTTACATTTTTAAATACATTATTTTAAAAGGTGAAACGATGCATTTTTTAAAAAAAAGTTAAATAACCAAAAAGATTGATGTTAAAATTTACCTTTGCAGATCTACAAACGACACCTAATAGACAACAATGACGTTTGCTCCTGATTTAGAATGAAAAAGGAAAGACACCAAGGCACAAAAACAATCAAATTAGAACAATTCTGTCCTGCGAAATGTTGATAAATCAGTTAAAGACCCACTCCAATCGTTTGTTCTATTTTCAAAGCGTTTTAGCTCTTTTTTTAACTCTAATTTACAGTTTTTTTTCCCAAAACTTGTCATTTTCTGGGACATACATGTAGTTTCTGCAGAGCAGCAGGAGTTCATTAGAAATTCATCTCAGAGTCATGGAGGGGGCCCCTAACCCTCCTGCTTGCCGATAGCTCTTTGTTTACATTCCCCTGCTAGCTTACAATTGCTAACATTAGCGGTGCAACAGTAATGGCTACCACTATCGGAGCCGTCCCTTTGTACAATTTTAAGTCAGACAACGAAACTGAAACATTGATTTATTAATCTAAATCAGAAATGGGGCGGAGCATGAGGCTTTTGGCCCTGCCCACTGCAACTTCTACATCAAAATCTTTTTTAAATGGCGATTTTTCATCTGCGTTGGATTCATAACATAAAGAAAGACTCAAAAAAAAGCAATTTTAATTTTCTCAATAAACGTCGTCCATCATGAGAAAACAAGAACAAGTTAAAAATATCCTCAAAATGTTTTTAAAGACTTTTGAACAAATCTATAAATGAGAGGATATGTGATTATTTCCTGCAAAAGCTGCATCATCTCTATGGTGCATTCATGACCCTCTGGACATTTGAGCATCCACACTTTATAAGAACGTATTAGACAAACAAAAAGGACGGACTCACGTTTATGCGTTTTGTTGCAGGAAAAGTGTTGTGAAGAACAGGAAGTTCCTTCGTGGGAAAAAGAAATTCAACATGGACCCTAAAATGGTGAGTGTCTCAAACAACGTGTGAAAGTTCGACAAACTGATGACTTACCAGTTTCACAGCAAGCGGCTACAGTTTACAGGAAGTCATTTGAGACCAGAAAATCTGGAGAGAAAAATAGAATTTTAATGCTAACAGAGAGAAGAGGCGGGTCAGACTGGACGACAGAGAAGCTGCAGAGCAAGTGGACCATGAAGAAGATCAAAACTGAGGAGCACTTTCAATCCTGATGTTGCTCAGAAAAGGCATAAAAAAGATGTTTTTTGGCGTTCTGACTGACCCAAACTTTGTCTCCTGGAGGTTGAATAATCCGTTCAGCAGACGTGAAAACATTACTGAAATCTGAAGGTTTCTATTCACTTGCAAGTGCCGGTTACATAACAGACAGTTGGGTTTTTCACTTTCGTCCACTCTCAAAGGTGTGTTGTAAAACTGGAGCAAACCAAATGACGGGGAGGTGTTTTAAAATATTTCAGCCACCTGAATAAACTCGTTTGTGATTGACTTACGTCAACATCTGAAGATAACAGAGCCACCATTTGCAATTTCTTAAGCAGTGATGCTCAGAGATGTCGACTGTGCACAAACGCTCCAAACACAAAGACTGAGTAACAGAAAGAAAAACCACATCCTTTTCCGTGAAGTGGCGCAGAGGCGTCGCCGCCGCAGTGACTCTTTTGGGGTCTCTGGTTCAGAGTCCGAGCTGCTGCCAGACCAGAAGATCAAATGTTTTTCTCAGCTAAAACATTTCTGTGAAGAACAAGCAGATGTGGTCAGAAAAACATTTTTTATGCAGATGAAACCATGTTTTATTCTACCACCTTTAATCTGAAGAAAAGCTTGTCCAATCTTTGCTGAGACTATCCACACGTGTCACTGCTCACGTTAGACTCCACCCCTTTCTCACGCAGGGCATCAAATACCTGGTGGAACACGACCTTCTGGAGTGGCGAGCCGATGCAGTGGCGGAGTTTCTCTACAAGCAGGAGGGGCTCAACAAGACGGCCATCGGCAACTTTTTGGGAGAAAGGTGCGAAACCGAGAACTCCTGGTACAAAGCACAGTGGGAGAGTTCCGTTCCCGTGGTAACAAGCTTTTGCTCCAGGGAGGAGGGGGACGACATCTTTGGTCCAAATTCTGACACTAAACTAGATTTTACCACATATTTAGCTATTTTGCTGATATGTCTTTCTGTTAAAACTACTGTTGAAGGGATAATGTCTGTCTTTCAAAGTCTTTCATGGATTTTATCTCCAGAGACTTCGTCAGGTCCGGTGGTCCGAGTGGTTTGACAAAGATTCTGGAGTTCAGAACCCAAGTTGACTGGATCTGTTTCCTAGATCTTAGGATCCTTGCGTGTTTAGCCAGATCAGCGTAATATTTGCAAAGATGATCATTAAGAAATGTCTTCGTATTTTTTTATTGTTTAGGTTGTTTCATCATGGCAGTCTTATGTTTTCGATTCACGAACCTGATCAGGATCGCTGGTTTATCCGTGGTCTTTCTCCGTGGCAGCGCATGACAGACTTCGACCGTTTCCAGGTCCAAGGAGATTCCTTTAGACGATAAAAACATTTTAACCTGATCCTCCACGGTCACATTAGCAGCTCCGTTAGCATCCATGCTAGTGCCGGTAGCACCAGGCCGCTCCCTGGGCTGTAGTTGGAGTCCCCTGAGAATCACATTATTCATCCGTGCTTGTTGGTCCAAGTCATGCATCCTTCTTTCCATCAGATCTTGGATTATCTTATGTCACGATAACGATATACGTCAAAAAATTGTATTTGACATAAAAAATGTCATTCCTTCCAGAGCCCCTAAAAGGACACTGAAGTAAAAAAAATGGAAAGTGCTTTTTTTTTCTGATTTGGTTTTCTAGTTATTCACCAGATACTATCTGTTGAGCCAGAACCAGAAATTTCATTTTTTTTAAAGAAAAAAAAAAGAATTCTGTTTACTATCTGGTGAGCAGACAGGATCTGGTGCTCACAAGACAGTAACCAAAAAAAAAACTTCTAGAAAAAATGAAATATCTGGTTATTATCTGGTGCGCACCTGATACCAGAAATCTTTTCAGAAACAAAAAATAATTTACTCAAAAGTATTTATTTTTTTCCTTCTATCCTCCTTCTTTCAAACGCTTTCACTAAGTCTGTGTTTCTGCTCTTCACATTTCTTTGTCTCTCAGGGAAAAAATGCATCTGGACACCCTGAAAGCTTTTGTGGCTCTACACGAGTTCTACGACCTGAACCTGGTGCAGGCGCTGAGGTTCGTCAAAGTTTGAAGCTGAATAAAGAAATATCGATTTATTTGGAAAGGCGACATTTAATGAAAGAAACTTCTTTATAAGATACAGTTGTAGTGATTTAAATTCTGATCATTAAATAACATGTATTTTACTTTTGTGAAAAGTTTATTAATATTCAGATAATTCTTAAGTCATAATTAAAAGATATTGTCTTGGGATATATCGCGATATGTATTGTATCTTGACCCCTGTATCGCGATACGTATCTTATTGCCTGACTCTTGCAAATACACACTAATAGTTTTTAAAGGAAACAGGTATTTATTCAACCTGTTTGTGTGACTTCAGGCAGTTTCTGTGGAGCTTTCGCCTCCCAGGAGAAGCTCAGAAGATTGACAGGATGATGGAGGCTTTTGCAACTCGCTACTGCGACTGCAACCCGTCGGTCTTCCAGTCCACAGGTCGGTTTCTCCACCGCTGCCGAGTTAAACTGAAAGACGAGAAAAGGCTTCTCGCTCGTGCTCGGGTGTTAGCGCGTTTCTGGTTAGAGCTTCAGCGAACGCTGCTCTGCAGCTCACAGATGTGGTTTTCTGCAACAGACACCTGCTACATCCTGTCTTTTGCCATCATCATGCTCAACACGAGTCTCCACAACCCCAACGTGAAAGACAAGCCCAGCCTGCAGCGCTTCGTCTCCATGAACAGAGGGATCAACAACGGCGAGGACCTGCCCGGCGAGCTGCTCACGGTCAGCTGCTTGAACGTCACATCATGGAAAAAAAAAATCCCATTTCTGTAGTTTTGTTCAGTTAAATCGTAGAAAGCTAGATTTGACACCAGCAACCACTTTTCTCAAACAGAAAAACATGCAGTTAATTTTAAATCAGCCTTACAAAAAAACATTGCGGCAACCAGTGTTTTTTTCTGGCCCCGCCCACAATGTTTACTTCTTTAAATTTAAAAAAGGATAGGCCACTTCCGATGAAACCGGTCATTTAAAAGGGTTCACGTTTAATTTAAACATTGAAACTGGATT
The DNA here is from genome assembly GCA_003999625.1 of Oryzias javanicus. Classification (NCBI taxonomy): domain Eukaryota; kingdom Metazoa; phylum Chordata; class Actinopteri; order Beloniformes; family Adrianichthyidae; genus Oryzias; species Oryzias javanicus. Next base: position 24,551,571 of record CM012444.1, read on the forward strand.
AGGACGAACGATCACAGATAAATCAGTTTGTCGTGACAAAAGCTCAAATTATGTCGAAGAACGTTTCGTGGCGTCGCCATCTTTGTTGTAAAATCTTTTTTTTTTTTTAATCCACCCCCCCAAAAAAGAAGAATTCCTGCGTCGGATATCCAAAGGAAATTCTATAACTATTATGGGATGGCCACAAGACTGGCTTGGCGGCCATTTTGAGGTAAATTGCGAAAGTTTTCAATTTTCTAATTTTTGGAACGATACAAAAATAAAAATCTTTTTTTCGAGTGATTACCACAAAACTAGGTTACGTCTACAACCACAGAGAAAGTTTTGTTGACCTTTGACTTCACGAAGAGGCAGCCATCTTCAATTTTTCGCCACAAAAGAATACCTTTTAAAATAACCTTTTACAAATTTAAATTCCTTCTGGAAATTTCGATCCCTCACTTCCCAACTTCTGGAGCATCATTTAGAAGCTATTTAGGGAAAAAATTTAGGAAATAAAAGTTGTAGATTTTGAACTGTGTTAGGCGAGCTAGCAAAAGTGGGGTTTTCATGTTGGCCATGCATTTTTAACTAGAATAGAAAGAAAATTTGATGGATGAGTCGTTTTGTCAAGCAGAACAAAAGGATATTACTGATGGAGTTAATTTAAATTTTTCACATGTCACCGTTAAAGATGACCCCGCTGGGCGCTAACGGCAAACACTACCAGTAGCTGTTACAGGAAGTCAAACAACTTTTATTTTTTTGATTATTTTTGGTTTGAGTTAACAAAATAAGTTCAAAAAAAGAAATTCATACATCAAAAACTTGAGGCTAAGATTTTACAAAAACGCATTTATGATTGAAAAAAAAAAATTCAAATTAATATATTTAATTAGCCTAAAATAATCCCCACAATTGTACCATTTCAAAGCATGGTGGAGGTGCCATCATGCCGTAGTTTTGTTTTTTTCTTTTAGGTGAATATTATAACTAAAAATAAAGATGAGAACTGGTGACTTTGACTATTCTAGAGTGCAGCAAACATTGAAAAATCTTTAAAAATTAAGTTTGCAGCTCAGCTTTAATGAGTTTCTGCTAAACACTCAAGAGCCAAATTTATCTTTTAAGTTAAAATCTGCACCTTTGGACATCAGAGTTTACTTTTTAGGGTTACAATTTAAATTAATATAATATTTTTGGCCTTCATGTATTTATTTTATCAATAAAAGTCACCTGAAGAGACACTGGAAGGCATAAGCGAAGACATTTTCAAAAATACTTTTTCCTTTTTTTAGGGACTTGTACCTCTACCTGTCACAGAAACGACTAACATGTGAATCATTTTGTCAAACATCTACAGAAACTTTACAACAGCATCCGGAATGAGCCCTTTAAAATCCCAGAGGATGATGGGAACGACCTGACGCTGACGTTTTTCAACCCCGACCGGGAGGGCTGGCTCATGAAAATGGGTGAGCAGATGAACAGAACATCAGTTGAGCGGTTTCCCCGAAGCTTTTTTTTTTTTAAGGGTTCGGTTTTTGTTGAAGGCGGACGCATCAAAACCTGGAAGAGAAGGTGGTTCATCCTGACAGACAGCTGCCTGTACTACTTTGAATTCACCACGGTGAGTTTGATTCTCGGAGCGGCTTCACGGCACAAACATTTTCCGTTTGACCTCAACATTTATCCTTCAGGATAAGGATCCCATCGGGATTATTCCTCTGGAAAACCTCTGCGTCAGGAAGGTCCAAGACTCCAACAAACTGGTACAGTCTCTTATTTTGAAAGGATCCAACACTGAATTAGTGGATGACTAAATGAAGATTTTCCTCTAAATGTTTGAGCAGTTCTGTCTGGAGTTGTACAACCCCAAAGGACAGAAGATCAAAGCCTGCAAGACGGAGAACAAGGGCAAAGTGGTTCAGGGGAAACATCAGTCCTATAAGCTCAGAGCAGCCAGCGAAGAAGAGCGGGACGACTGGATGGACGCCATCCGGTGAGGAACCAAGATTAGAGAAGCAAAAAGCGTCGAATACGTTCAGCTAAAATCTTGTTTTTTTTCTCAGAGCGAGCATCACCAAAGATCCTTTCTATGACCTGATAACTGTGCGAAAGAGGAAGATCATCGGCAGCGCCGCCGTGTAGAACCCCAAAGATTCAAACCCCAGTGAGATAAAGAGTTCTCAGAAAAACCCGAAATGGGAAGTGACGCTCGCAGTCTTGGAGGGGAAACGAGAAGTAATGGATGAATGCAGCAATTTTCACTTCTTCAAGCTTCGCTGATCCGACGCCGACAAACATCTGCAGAACTTTGACGCTTTCGTGTCAAAAACAGAAGTGTACACTTCTGCATACATTAAGAAGCATCCATTTTTAGTTTCTCTCCAGCTTGTTCAGATTTAGTTTTGTATATTTGTTTTAAGCTCCAGCCAGAGGCGGATCTTTTCAAGCACTTTAACCTTTTTTAACTGTATTTAATTGCTTTTTTATGAAGTTTTTTAGGTTACGATGTTGTTCAAAAAGATTCAAAATTGAATTAAGTAAATTGTGAACCAGGCTTAATCATCATTTAGGCTTTCATGCATGGAATATGCATGTTTAGGAGGAAATAAATAACATGATAAATGATGCTAACATGAACAATATTTAAAAACATTATCAGAAAAATGAGATACATTATAGTGATCAAATAAATTAACTTTAGGAGTGAAAAATTAAAGTTACGGGCCGCATTGTTGCACACAATATATATTCAGTATATCGTGTGCAGGTGCTACCCACCCCCGCTAGTCGATTCCCCCTTTGACCCGCCCTTATTGGCTGAGAGGCTGCTAACAATCCTTCCCATCCCCCTCGCCAAAGCTACAAACATATTCCAAAAAAAAAACCAAACACTCTTTTCAAAATGGCAGCTTTTTTGTTGGTTTTATCCCCATAGCAACCATTGGACGTTTTAATCACTTGGTGATGCCGAACAGGTCTGTGCAATTTTTAGAAGAATCTGCAAAAGTAGGATTTTGTATTTTCCTTAGCAACTGAGGTTTCTAATTACATTAATATTGATTTGTTCAGCTTGAGCAAAAAAAAACAAATCTATCAAATTTTCACACTATTCTGGTGAAAACCAACCAACCTGGAAACGACACTTTCGCGAAATCGCCATGCTAACCATTCAAATCTTTATTTACAACATTTTTTCTTAAATAGCATCCAGATGATGCTCAAAGACGCAGGAGGTGATAGATTGAAATCCCGAAAAGGAGTTTAAATTTTAAGGAAATTCTTTGGTGAAAAAAATGCAATTTGACTTCCTGAGGTCAAAGGTCAACAAAACAAAAATTAATGATTGTGAACCTAAAGTAATGTGTAAAATTTTATGAAGGTTTTTTTTTTTTCGGTCTCAATTTTGCAAAAATCGCCAAATTTCCTAAATTGACTCAAAATTGCCGTCAAGCGTTATTACCTGTGGCCATCCCATAATAATTTTAAAGCTAGCTTTGGGTATCACCGATTTTCTCTTTTCTTTTCTTGGTTCATCGATGGATTTAAAAAAAAAAAAAATTTTTTTTTTTTTTTTAAAATCAGTCAAAAAATTTGAACTCAAAAAAATTTGGACTAAAAAAATTTTTTTTTTAGTCCAAATTTTTTTGAGTTCAAATTTTTTACTGTGATGTCATAATTTTTTTTGGGGGGGGCGTCATTCCCTGTATCCAAAATTCATTTTTACCTGATACTAGGTGTGTACAAATGTTAGTGAGTTTTTTAGTACGTGGCGGATGCAACATTTTTTGCTTGAAAAATTGCGAAAACAATCCGTTAGTTGCTGCTGCGACAGATTCATCTAACAAACTAGGCAACAGAAACACAACTGTAAACACAAATCTGGGTTTGGGTAACTAAACTATTTACCTTCAATGATCTTGCATCATTTTTCACAGGTTTTTTCTGATATGATCAAAAGAAACGAGTTCTAAGTTTGTCTGAATAAGATGAATAATTAAGTTTGCAGCATGAAATGTTATTTATCTGAACTTGTATAGTGTATTTTATTTGTTGATAGTTGTTTATATTTTTATATAAATGTCTTGTTTGAAGCTTAAGCGGCTGAACAATAAAGGATTTTGTCCAGCAGGTGGTGCTGCATCATCACTTTCGTCAAACGTTAGCTCAGCCGGTTAAATCCTGATCCATTCCCAGAACTCACATGTCGTAACCTCTTTCCTCCTCTGGTTTCTCATTAACGTGATATTTCCTGCTTGGAAGCGTTTTCGGTGCAACCCCTTCATGTGGATCGGTCGGTCGGTCGGTGGTTTTCCTGGGAGTGAACAACCACAACGTGTTTTCCTGTCATTTCATGTCAGCTCATTAGAGAACAAGGAATTAATTATAATAAACTACACAGGCGGGTTCCTCGCTTTACGGCTTCAATGTATCACAAATAATTTTAGCTTTCTAAACTTTCTAAAGTTATTAAAAAATGTGACTTTTTAGAGAAACAAGGAAATTTATTTAAATTAAAAATACATTATATGAAGCGTTTTCAGCCCTGTATTTTTAAAGGTTGTGCATTAAACATTTCATACATTTATAATATATCACTTAATTTATAAAACTCAGATTATCTTGATCTATTTTCAAATTTTATTATTATGCTCATGTCATTTTTAACCCGAATCTAAAATCCTGTCATTTTCTTAGACATAGTTTCTCCAAGTCAGACTCGTTTGTTAGAAATTCCCCCCTGTTGCTGAGAGCTCTCTGTTTACATTCCCTCTAGCTTACAACCCCTCACCACAGCAACAAATAGGAAGAACAATATTAAAGCTATCCAGCTGCAGAGTTTTGATCCAGATTTCCACTCGGATAAAAGAAAAACAAAGACGTTCATGGATGCATTTGTCTGCTAGTGGATGTATCAGAATAAAACAGACCATCCAGTGTATTTGTTTGTCACAAATACAATCATAAAAGTAATTTTAAGCTACATTTAGTTTATAAATGCCCTGCATTATCAGTGAAATGCAACAAGAACATGTTAAAAACACAATTTTCATCAAAGTGGTTCTATATGATCCAAGTGATGCTTGTAATCTTTTGGGAGTTCTTTCGTTTTTTTGTGCAAAAATGCTGTTTATGTACTTTGATTCATTTGTCAAAAAGGTTAAAAAATATATCTTAAAATTGCTTATTATAACTGCTAATTCAGTTTTTTTTTAATATGGACACAACTGTGAAAAACCAGCATTGTCTGAGTTTATTATCTTTAGTGAGACAACACTGACACCCTCAGGTCAAACTAAGAATTACAACATGAAAAAATAGATGATTAAAGAGGCAATATTTGAAAAATTTTCATAATTATCTATACTTTTATCCCTTGGGTATTTTTGTGCTAAAAAAATGTAATAAAAATAATGCACAGGTCAAAATCAGAGTTTTCTTTATAACGTTGAAACAGCTGTTAAATTACGTCTTTATTTAATGTTTAATTAAAAAGGTCCAGGCAGTCGACAGAAGAACAACAGAATCAGTATTTAGGCCTCTGCCATAAATTCTAAAACTCACAGTTGGACTCGACTTACGGCTCAATATTCAATTAAATCTAAAATATTTTTCAGAATTTCTGATTTCACCCAAACAACTTAATGATACAACTTGTTGGTATACTAGTTTAGAAATTAAAAGGAGTTTTTGCCTGAAAAAAATGCAAGAAATATGTATTTTTAACCCTTTAACTACCCAAGACAAAAATCAATATAAAGATTTTTTTTTTTTTGCTGCTATTTGGGGGAGTAATACACACAATCAATATTTTAAAAACAGTTTTATAAACCTGTTCTACCGTTTGAGCAGACAGTTAAGTCAAGCGCTAAGATGATCCATTAGTATATATTTTTAAAGTGATATTATATTTTCAAAATTCAGTTTTTCCAAAACTGTAAATGCTTTAACTCCAAATAATTTCAGGGTTCAAAGGTTGAACCGTTTCCCCTGAAGCTGCAGAGAATGTCAAACCACAGTTTGTTTACTAATCTGCCTCCATCTGTCAGTGTTTCTTTTTTTTTATTCTAACTTGTCCTGTCTAACAGCTGAGCAAACAGATATGGGCTGAGAGCCTCTTGTGTTGGGCAGATTTTACTGTCACAGCAGAGGTTTATTGAGTATAAACCCCTGTTGTATTTCATACTAAACTTTATTTATATTGATTAAGTTTGTTTTTGTTTTGTTGGACGGAAAAGAAGAAGAGGGATGGGGGGCAAGGGGGTTGTAAAAGAGGGGGGTTTAGAATAAAAAGAAGATGGCAACAGATGGAAGCAACATCATAAAGCAACCAGGTCTAAATAGTAAATTAAAATGGGCGGGGCCTGTCTACACACACTCTGTAGTTACACATATACTTGTTAGCTGAAATAGTCTCCAAATTTAAACTAGTAAAAATGTACAAATTCAACTGCAGCTGCAACAAACAGACTTAATCATACAAACAGACACACAGAAAGTCTTTACTATTAGTGCGAAGGTGAGGGTTTATGTTTTGCTGATGTGGATAATGATGGAATGTACAAAGGGAGAGGGCACCCAGCCATCCCCACGCCAAGACCCCCCCCCCCAAGGGCAGCGGCAACAGCAGCCAGAACCCCCCCCCGACACTCGCCATGGAGCTGTAGAGAGAATCCGCCGCCGGGCAATCCTGCCAAACACCCAGACCGAGACACGCGGGACCGCCGCAGAGGCCCCCCACGCCCGAGAGCAGGAAGTCACAGGAACACAGAGAGTGCAGGCCCCAGCCCAGCCAGAAGACCAGCCCCCCCCACCGCGCCAGGAGAACCAACGTGAGGCCCCACCCCCGGGGAGCCCCACAACCCCAGAAAAGCAAACCATCACCACCCGGCAGCGCCGAGCATCCCTCCGCCACACCCCCGGTACGAGCCAGGGCCCCCTAAGGGAGACCCACCCCATGCTCCAGACAACCACCCGTCCCCGCCGCGGGAGGTTCGGGGGGAGGGCAAGGAACCCACCCCCGCCTAGGAGAGGCACACCCAAGAGAAACAGAGATCCCGGAGGAGAGATGTAAAGAAGGCCCAACCAGGATCACCCACTGTTGGAGTTCCTGGAGAGGCCCGGTTCTCGAGACCTGGACACCCCCAGGCTCCGATCTAGTTTGATCCTCTAGATCTTAATCCCACTCCCGGCGTGAAGAGGGGGCCGCAGGAGACCGGCACCCAAGAGACAAGCCCACCAGGCCGAGGGCCCCCGCCCCCCCGCCAGGGACGGGGTAGATAGAAGATCTTTTCATGAGCATTTCAAAAATGTTTTTTCAAAAATACTTCATGTATCGAAAGAGAACAAAAATTAGACCAATCCTTATGATATAGTTACACCACGGTAAAAAACTAACTGGTAAAACTAACTTGTTAACAAGAAAAGAAATCAGCAAATATATCTTAACGGTCTTTAGGCCCATCACATAAAAAAGATCAAATTAAGGTGCTTAAATGACACCTTAATTTAAAAAGAAATTGTCTTTCCATCTTTTTATGTAGTACACTTTACAAGGTTAACATCGTAGCTTTAAGAATTACATTTTTAAACCTTTATCTTAAAAAATCTTAATTTATTTACAGCGGGAGTCTGCAACCTGATGCTACAGAATCTCGTTTTGATCCCTCCATTCCTGCTCTCTCATTACAGAAAATAAAGTTTTTGTTTTTAATCTAAATAAAAAGCAGTGAAATAAAAAAAATAAAAACTTTATTCAACCCATGAAGAAGCAGTTGGACGGTACACATCACTAACTTTTTGACAGATTTCAGTAACCAGAATTAATAAGGGGGATTTTCTATTTTTAAATAAATTTAAGGATTTTAAGTGTCACTAAATTAGCTCTGATTTACAAGTGTTGCATACATTTGTTGCATTGAGATGATCTTATATGACACAGGGGGGCTTTTATTTTGAAAGGCAGTCAAGGGAACTTCTGTTAAAAGTTACAAACCATTTAAAATTATGACTAAAATGCTGTTTTCTCTTTATGTTAATGTTTAATTTGCCCCAAAAAGTCAACATAAAAGTAACAATAACAAATATACAAATTAAGTTTTGTTTTTCTAAAGGGTGAATTAAGACTTTGTGGGTTGTCGTCAGCATGAAATTCACTCAAAGTGTTAAAATCCTGATTTAGAGGACTGGTGGTTGAAATGTTTCTCAGCATTTATGCAGGTTCATGTTTCACTTGTTTTATTCAGACAATAAATGAGTCAAAATGTAAAACTTAAACTCTTAGAATTTACTCTGAAACTGACATTTTACCTTTTATTCGTGAACTGAAGGACTCCACTTTCATTTCTGAGAACGAAAATACAAATTTCCTAGAAATGTTTTCAATAAAAAAACAAAAGAAAGAAAACCATGAAGTTTACTCTGACATGAAGGTTTCTCTTGAATTATAGCTGCATGTTTCTCATCATCAGAACCTAAAGGATTCACTTTGTCATTCTCGAGTCTTTTCCATTATTTACAGTCTGCATGAACACATGCACTCCATCGGTGCGCAGTAAGACAACACCCGACGCCGCGCTTACGTCCGATCACTTTTCATGGCACCATAGCAACAGCGGGAGCTGATGATGTAATGCACCTTCATCCCATCGGAAGGTGTTTTGATCCCGGAACATAAAAACAAAGATGCAGAAGATTCTTAAAATCCAATAATTTAATACGAAACGTAGAAAACATGGCGGCATCTCTGCAGATGTTCCGGTCGGATGGAGTTCATAAACAAAGCTCGCTCTGTCATCTGGTTACACTCAGACGATACTGTGACTCAGACGGATAGGATTATGGTCATCGTCTCATGACTGGATGCAATTCTTCTTCTGGTGCCGCCGTCGCCCTTTGAACCCTGCTTAGAGAAGAGAAAACAAAAGAGCCGTGATGAAAGGAAAACACAAAGAGTACTAAAATAATATCCCTCCAGGGGAGATAATCTGATCTGCCAGATTTACACAAGAAAATAAGTAAATCATTGATATTTAGAAGAAAAAAAAAAGATTTTGAAATAAATCTACAGCTAATGTCTGTTTTCTCATTTCTGAGGAAAACTCCTGGAACTGTGAACCAGGGCTGGGTAAATAAACACGATTTAGCACATAAAGCGAAAATCCGCTAGCTTGATGCTAACATTTACTGGAATTTCCCATAGGGCGGCTAATGCTAACGTTGATCCATAAAAGTACAGATCAATCTAACGTGCAATGCTAAAGTCTGCTAACTTGATGCTAAAGCATAGCATGGCTATTGCTAGCACTTTGTCGATCCAAAAAAAACAGAGATCGATCTAACGCATAACGCTAAAGTCCACTAGCTCAATGCTAACGTTTGGTGGAATTTCCCATAGGACAGCCAATGGTAACGCTCGGTCAATTTATGAAAGTAGAGATCGATCTAACGCATGATGCTAATGTCCACTAGCTGGATGCTAATGTTTAATGGAATTTCCCATAGGGCGGCTAATGCTAACGCATGGTTGATCCATAAAAGTACAGATTGATCTAACGCGCAATGCTAAAGTACACTAGCTTGATGCTAACATTTAATGGAATGTTACATAGAAAGGCTAATGCTAATGCTCGGTCAATCCATAAAAGTAGAGATCGATCTAACGCATAATGCTAAAGTCCACTAGCTCAATGCTAACGTTAAATGGAATTTTCCATTGGACAGCCAATGGTAACGCTCGGTCAATTTATGAAAGTAGAGATCGATCTAACGCATAATGCTAATGTCCACTAGGTGGATGCTAATGTTTTATAGAATTTCCCATAGCACGGTTAATGCTATCGCTCGGTCAATTCATGAAAGTAGAGATCGATCTGATGCACAATGCTAAAGTCCGCTAGCTTGATTCTAACATTTAATGGAATGTCACATAGAAAGGCTAATGCTAACGCAGTCAATCCATAAAAGTAGAGATCGATCTGATGCAGGGGTAGGGAACCCTGGTCCTCGAGAGCCGTATTCCTGCATGTTTTCTACCATACCCAGCTCTGGCACGTTCTTATTGGCTGAACACACCTGACCCAGGTAATTGTCATGAGTCCCTACACTGATTACCTGGTGCAGGTGTGTTCAGCCAATAAGAACATGCCAGAGCAGGGTATGATGGAAAACATGAAGGAATGTGGCTCTCAAGGACCAGGGTTCCCTACCCCTGATCTGATGCATGATGCTAAAGTCAGCTAACTTGATGCTAAAGTTTAATGGAATGTCACAAAGAAAGGCTAATGTTAGCACTTTGTCGATCCATAAAAACAGAGATCGATCTAACGCGCAATGCTAAAGTCCGCTAGCTTGATGCTAACATTTAATGAAATGTCACATAGAAAGGCTAATGCTAACGCACGGTTGATCCATAAAAGTACAGATCGATCTAACGCATAATGCTGAAGTCCACTTGCTAGATGCTAACGTTTAATGGAATTTCCCATAGCACGGCTATTGCTAGCACTTTGTCAATACATAAAAACAGAGATTGATCTCACACATAATGCTAACGTTCACTAGCTTGATGTTAACGTTTAATGGAATTTCCCATAGAATGGCTAATGCTAACGCTCGGTTGATCCATAAAAGTAGAGATCGATCTAACGCATGATGCTAAAGTCCACTAGCTGGATGCTAATGTTTAATGGAATTTCCCATAGCACGGCTAATGCTAGCACTTTGTCGATCCATAAAAACAGAGATTGATCTAACACATAATGCTAACGTCCACTAGCTTTATGCTAACGTTTAGTGGAATTTCCTATAGAATGGCTAATGCTAACGCACGGTCAACCTAAACACACATTGCTGACTAAATAAACATCTTCATAAACTCAGAGGCAATAGGAATATTTTTAAAGTAATTCAAAGTTATTTGTGGTCTAAAGCAGTTGTTGCTAATTCTTTCTTCATTTTCTGGAATAAGGAGTAATGCTATAGCGTGATCGCCTCCTAGTGACCAAACTGAAACACCCAGGAGAAGCAGAACAATGTTTACAATGTTAATGATCAGAACCTTTCTGTTTGAAGAAACCATGTAATACTGTATGATAATAATAATCTCATCATTTCACTGATACATTCTACAGTACGTAAACTGGATCAGATGATGTAAATATATTCAAATGATACAGTAGATTATTCATGTTTAAACCAGACATTGAATTAAAGAATCAGAAACAAATCGATCCAATCGACGGGCATAAACGGCGAGCACGCACCGTCTTCGTCCGCCGTGTTGATGGTCTGCAGAGACATGCTCCTCTGAACGAGCTTCGACGGCTTCTTGCTTTTGAACTTCAGACCTTCTGGCTTCTCGATCATCTCAAACGAGTCCTCCAGCTCGTCGGCGGCGGCGACTCCTTTCGCCTCTGGCGTTTTGTTGGCGTGCACGGGGCTTTGAGGGGTGGCGACGCCCTCCTCGATGGTTTCTGAACTCTGATTGGCTCCTCTGTTTTTGAGGAAGTGCCTGAAAGAGCTCCGAGGCTTCTTCCCGCCGGGGAGTTGGGTCTTCTTGTGGTTTCCTTTTCCGTCCTCGTCTTCCTCGGCGGGTGAAGCGGGACTTGGCGGGGAGACCGGCTCCGCCTTCTCCTTACTGTCCTGGTTAGCTTGAAAAGTGCTCTGCAGGCCGTTCATCTGGTTCACCCCATTGACACCCAAGTCCCTCTGAGTGGACAGGTCTTGCAGAGAACCCGTCAGTCCCACGCTATTTCCAAACACCAGAGAGTATTTGGGATTGTGGTACTTGTGCGCCGGCACCTTCAGGTTGATTTGTCGGGACGAGTCCCCCACCGACACCTGAAAGCGAGACGTGGAGACCGGCAGAGGCTGGATGTGCTCCACCTTCGGCTTCAGGATGGGTGTAGGAAGAGGCGGCTTGGTGATGCTGAACTCCTTGTAGAGGTCCACCTGCTCCGACACGGCGTACAGTTCTCTGAAGTCACAGTCAAAAAAGTCCACGATCTGTCCCGTCATCACAGTGATGGTGTTCCTGTCCATCCGGGAGGAGCTCCAGGTGAAGCTGCAGGAGACGGGAGGATAGGAAGACGCTGAATTATGCCTATTCATGCTCAATAGGACACATACTTTAATTGTGACGTTTTCACTAGGGCTGGGAATCACAGGGTACCTCACGATACGATACGATACGCGATACATGACTCACGATATCGATAATATCGCGATACTGCGATAGTTGGTAAAAATCTACGGTGGCCGAGACGGCTCACATGATTGCAAAAGCCACAACACAACGGCAAAAGCCAAAACACAACGACAAAAGCCGAAACACGAAGACAAACGCCGAAACACGACGGCAAAAGCCGAAGCACAACGGCGAAAGTCGAAACACGACGGCAAAAGCCGAAACACGACGGCAAAAGCCGAAGCACAACGGCAAAAGCCGAAACACGACGGCAAAAGCCGAAACACGACGGCAAAAGCAGAAACACGACGGCAAAAGCAGAAACACGACGGCAAAAGCCGAAGCACACCGACGAAAGCCAAAACACAACGGCAAAAGCCACAGCACTCCAGCAAAAGCCAACACAGAACGGAAACGAATCACAACGGAAGTGAATAATGGACTTTTTTTCTTAACCTTTCATTCAGTTTCAAGCTATTGGTGATTCTTGAGAGATACGTGATTTTGGTAATGGATAGGTGAGGGTGGACGTTCGGTGTTGCCGCTTTTATTTCTTCTTTCAAAGCCTTCACGGAGAGCTTTCGGGGGAGAAAAAGGAGGGCGGAGGAGGGAAAACGGGATCTGGTTTTTTGTCTGCCATTCTTTCTTTTTTACCTATTTTTTATTACTTTTAAATACCTTCCACGTTATTGTCAGTGTAAACCCTAATACTGGGGATCTATATATTGAGTTTAAACGTTCGGAAACGCAAGCTGTGTGGTGGCCTAATGGGTAGCACACTTGGTTAATGTCCCAAAGGTTGGGGGTTCGAGGCTTGCGGCAGTCATTTAATATGTATACATTTTTTTTCTGAAAAAAAAAAAAAGTATTATGTTGCAAGAAGTATTTATTTATTTTGATTCTCAAAATGTACGTAAGAACCACGTATGATACTTTTTTTTTTTTACAGAAAAAAAATGTATACATATTAAATGACTGCCGCAAGCCTCGAACCCCCAACCTTTGGGACATTAACCAAGTGTGCTACCCATTAGGCCACCACACAGCTTGCATTTCCAAACGTTTAAACTCAATATATAGATTCCCAGTATTAGGGTTTACACTGACAATAACGTGGAAGGTATTTAAAAGTAATAAAAAATAGGTAAAAAAGAAAGAATGGCAGACAAAAAACCAGATCCCGTTTTCCCTCCTCCGCCCTCCTTTTTTTCTCCCCCGAAAGCTCTCCGTGAAGGCTTTGAAAGAAGAAATAAAAGAGGCAACACCGAACGTCCACCCTCACCTATCCATTACCAAAATCACGTATCTCTCAAGAATCACCAATAGCTTGAAACTGAATGAAAGGTTAAGAAAAAAAGTCCATTATTCACTTCCGTTCTGATTCGTTTCCGTTCTGTGTTGGCTTTTGCTGGAGTGCTGTGGCTTTTGCCGTCGTGTTTCGGCTTTCGCCGTCGTGCTTCGGCTTTTGCCGTCGTGTTTCGGCTTTCGCCGTTGTGCTTCGGCTTTTGCCGTCGTGTTTCGGCGTTTGTCTTTGTGTTTCGGCATTTGTCGTTGTGTTTTGGCTTTTGCCGTTGTGTTGTGGCTTTTGCAATCATGTGAGCCGTCTCGGCCACCGTAAAAATCCTCTCTAATAACTAATATTATATGGAAGAACACTTTTTTGGGGGGGGAAATATGTCCCATGTTTATTTATTCTTTTTAGCTTAAGATCACAATAAACAACTTATGTCTTATTTTGTGCAACAAATTATGACACTTTTGTTTAACGTTGCCTAAAATCACGAATACTATAACTTACCACCAATTGAATTGGAATTATTTGTAAAATATTAACAATAGTAAACATGATCAGCAGTGCCACAGAATTACTGTTAGCAACAGAACAAAAATTAAATAATTCAAATTGGTGACAGCTATCTACCTCCAAAGGAACGTCACACCAAAGGATGATGAATATAACATTTTACAGCCTCTGTCAAGTGTTACATATTTTTTAGTGCACTTTTCCCACATTTGAAAAGGGCTAAGCATTCAAAATTGAAGGCTGTCACTTGAGATTATTTCTCCAATCTTTATTTATTTTCTATTTGGTCAGTCAATTGTCAGGTAAAAAGGTAAAACACTCATAATAATGGCAATAAATCTTTAAAAATTCGAATTCTATTACAAATTAGCAATAAACAACTTTAATCTATAATAATTTATGCAATTTTAAGTGATTCAATTAACTAGCAACATCCTTATTTTACCGTGAATTCATGTACTTTATTTTAATTACATTTTTTTTTAAGTTCACACATTAAATCTGCATTTTTTTTTTAATCTAAAAATGACTTTAAATTAACATTAGCAAAAAGTTATTACGTTCATTTGAAAACCTTACACCATAAATTTAACAAAGTTACACCGTACACCAGCAGGGTTAATATCAGTGCATGGAAGCGAAAATTCCGACTGGTCCCTGAAGTACACACACGCGCCTCGTTCCCACAGCGCGCCAATCAAACAGGAAATAAACGATCGCGGACATTCTAGTGCTCAGACAAACTCACTTCTTACCGGCTGCTTCTTCTACAGGTGGAAGATAACTGAGAATAGGTAGACATGATTTATACACGCAATACATAGCCAGTATCTCGCCGGTGTTTTTTCCTGAATTAGGTCGGTGCGTCGGGAAAATAAGTCAGACGCAGCGCGAGTAACTGCGCATTAGTTCCGCTCCGCGACTCAGACGCAACAGCCTCTGAATGAAAATATAATATCGATACTAGGTGAGAACCCATCGAGAATCAACCGTGGGACTAAATATCGCGATATATCGCAATATCGATATTTTGGCACAGCCCTAGTTTTCACACAGTTTATGAATAAAGCATTAGAGTCGGCTGTAGTTCACAGATTGAGCCTTTAGGTGTCACTGTTTCACTTATAACTTTGATTCACATAATTATCTTATTTTGAGTTCTGATGTGCAGCAAATGCAGCATTAAGAGGAAGTTAACAGAGAAGGTCAATAAATCTCCTCTGATGTCACAATAAAGCTCCTTCAGAAATAAGTAAAAAATGTTTAGAAAACCAACATGAAAACACAAGCTCAGATTTGCTCTTAAATCTGCCAGCTGTGTAAGAAAAGAAGATAAAAAATTCTAGTCACTGAGAAATGACTACTGAGAAAAGATTACTTATCTGTTTAATTTTTTTCTTGATAAGATCATCGTCTGATTTCTACAACTTGAGTACAGTCAGAGTTCTGGCAACTTCTCCTCCCAGATGAAAGCAGATATCAGAATTCAAGCTACTTTTAAAAGTGCAATTCCTTTTGGTACCAAAAGCTAAAATCATTTATTTCTGATTAAAAAAAAAAAAAAAAAAAAAAAAAAAAAAAAATCTCCCATATGGAGTGAATGGAATTACCCATAATTCCTCAAAATCTTTTGTTAAGTGTCTGTTTCTTCTAAAGCTTATAAAAGCATGAATCTTCCAAAAACAACAAAAATAGATACAAAACCTTCATAAAATTAAAAGAAAAACTTAAAATACTAAAAATAGCTCATAGAAATGATTTAAAAATAACTTTCAAAAGCTGTCGCTTTTAAAAGTTATTAAAAGATATTTAAATATTATTGCTGCACGCTACCAACTGAAAACTATTATACCTGTTTAAGCTTTCCAAAGCTTTTAAAATCTACAAAAATAATATTTTAAGGTTATAAAATGTTGTTTAAAACCTTGATGCTTTAAAAAATAGCCCTTAAAAGCTATCAAATGTTAACTAATAGATTAAAATAACTTTTAAAAACTATTCAAAGATGAAATGAATGAGATCGAGCTGATTTTACCCATGATTCCTCCAAACAAGGAGTAAAGTGGCTGTTTCTTCAGTCCTACTTGAAGCTTAAAAAGTCACTTTAGTGTCCGATGATGATACTGAAAAGTCTTGTACGGTACCGTGAAAAATGCTAATGAATTTAAGCGCTGATCTCAAAAACTACTGCTGTCTGGGGCGCCAAAAAGGAGGGGTAAAGGTGGCTAATTCTAGGGGTCCAGACGGTTGGGGAGCCCCACAAAAGCCCCTAATGCAAACTGCCGCCGTGTTAGCTGCGCCTCTGACTGTAGTTTAGAAGATTAAACTTTGATATTTTGGTTTCATTAATAGTCCAGAATAATATACAACATTTTCAAATGTTTAGTGTCAGCTCGCGGTGATTTAAAGAATTAAACGCAATTAATTAAATGGAGTGTAAATCTAGTTTTTCTTGCAACATTTTTTCCTTTACTTTCTTAAGAGTCTTTATCTTCTGATTAGCTGAAATATTCCTAAACTTATTTAAACCGAAAGAGTTAGTTTGATGCTTTTATGAGTGTTTTGGCATTAAAGTAATCCAGGAAGATTCAATGAAGCAAAGAAATTGTGAAAAGCTTTCATAAATAGATTGGAAAGTGGGTCAAAGGATCCTTAAAGACAAGTTTATGACGTTATAAATGTGTTATAACTTGAACAGGTGTTTTGAGAAGCAGACAAAAGACCTACAGGTGAGAGGAAAGGTCGTTTTTACCTGTAGGATCCGAACATGACCTTCTCTCCATCCACCAGCATGTATTTGGAGCACAAGCTGCCGGGCAGCCTCCCGAAAGACAGGGCCAGCCCCGCCCCCCTCAGCGTTCGCGCTCGCAGATTCTGCAGAGAGACGCCCTCTTAGTTACACATCGCAAGATCACACAGGTGATCCAGAGCAAACAGCCTCAGCTGTCAATCATGTCAATAACTGCGCAGACACGCCTTATGCAACTTTCTCAGGAAAAACACGCCGGCGTGTTGACCAAAAGGGAAGAGACAAACAAAGACGTGTCGTTCTCCCGAAGCATCAGATGACGGGATCTGGTGGCCGCGTCCATGAATGAACGCTTGTAAGAAGTAAGAGTAACAGAGCCGGCGCCCTGAAAAGGCCTTTCACGCCGCATCACCTGACACCGGCGCGGGCAGACCCTCCGCCGCTCCACTCTCGCTGGACTGAAACTGTGCGTACAGCGAATAAGGCCGGCTATTGTGTCCCGGCGCAGATCTGGTGACAGAGTGCTGCTCACCTTCACTTCCTGAAGACATGATGGGGTCCCTCAGAAACTATTAAATCCAGGTTTTGAAAAAAAAAAAAAAGATTTTGAAAGGACCTATACCATGTAAAAATCAACTTTTTAAGCTTTTAAGTGTTTTATACTGTTCATTCCTCACTATTAAGAACCCAAAACAGTATTTTGATTCGTTCACGGATTTCTGAGTAATCCTCTAAAAAGCTCTGAGCACCAGCCCCTTCCAACTAGGGCTGCCACGATTAGTCGACTAATCGACGACTAATCGACTATTAAAATAGTCGACAACTAATTTAATAGTCGATTAATCGTTACTTTATAATATATGGAGTTAGAGTGTCGTAAAGTTGAAAGTTATAATACAAATATGCTAGCTTTTTAGACTATTTTGGCATTTATCAAGGTTTGTTTAGCTATTCTGGTTAATTTAAGCTTTTTTCCGGTTTTTTTTTTGCTAATTTGGTGTTTAGCTAATATTTCAGCTAGATGCTAGCTGCTTTGGCTAACTTAAACTTTTTGAAAAAAAGTTTTTAGGGTGTTTTGGAATTTAGTTAATATTTAAGCTACATGCTAGCTATTTTGGAAAAATTTAGGATTTCTTTCAGAAAGTTAACATGTCAGCTACATGCTAGCAGTTTTGGCCAGCTGAGGCTTTTAATTCTTTTTTAGGCTAATTTGGCATTTAGCTAATATTTTAGTGGCTATCAGCTTTAGTGTTTTTAGCTATCAATTTCAGCATCTTCGCTGTCGTCACTCGCTTCAGATTCAAAATTCAGCTTACAGCATTCACACAAGCATTTTCGAAGATAATACTTGTGTGAATATATTTAGTTTTTAGTTTGTTTAAAGCTAATAATGATTAAGATGTGTGCTTTACATCCAGTTTGTGCATGAACCGATTAGTCGACTAATCGTAAAAAATAATCGGTGATTAGTCGACTATTAAAATAATCTTTTGTGGCAGCCCTACTTCCATCCAGCAAAAACGAGCGGATCCTCACAAGCTGATGTCACAAAGTGAGAACCGCCCCTTTCAGGAAGAGTCTGCAGGACAATCTTCCATATGGAAGCTGAAAACTGCCTGCCCCACTTCTATCTTTTTTTTTTTATAGCTTTCTCGCGATAACGAGATAAACTCAACACAAAAAAAAACATTTTCCCGTGATAACAAAAACACTCCCCCAAAGTTATTTGTTAGTCTACTTTTTTATTAACTAGAGAATCTACGCTCCTCATACCCCTTAAAGGGTAAACAAACAGGGCAGTTCTCAGCCCAGATTTGAAAAATGACAAAAAGGGGGCGGAGCTAGAGGAGCCAGCTGAACAGCGGAGGGTTGGCTTGGATCTATGATTGACAGGTGAGCTCTATGTAGCCGTAACAGTAGAAGACGCAGACAGTTCTGGCACTATTTACAGCTCAGTTTTTAAGAGATAAGAATGTAAACGTATCACAACATCAATCATTTTGTAAGCTTCAATTCGAGCCATGTTTTGTGAAAATCGCGAGTGGATTCTCACGTGCTGATGTCACAGAGTAAGACCGCCCCCTCCAGGAAGAGTCTGCCCTGTCAGCACCGTCCCCAGTCTAAAACTTAATTTCTCCACAGAGATAACAGTGATCAGCAAAAAAAAACTCTAATTTTAGATGCAGAATACTGTATATCATCCAGTTGTGTCCGGTCTTCAATAGAACTTATATTTATAATAACTAATATTCCTAAATTTCTTTTTAGTGTTCCAAAGAAAATATTGATCATATAAATGGAAATATTTCACTCTGAAAGGCTTAAGAAAATCATGTTATGGCCCCTTTAAAGTTTTGGTTAGTTTAGTTAGTTTAGACATAAATTTACAGTGTCTGGTTTTCAGACACTCAAGCTAACCAGGAACCTTCCTAGCAAACCCAGTAAAATAACAGAAGTGAACCCAGAATGAATCCCTGAGGAACACCCACCATCTTCATTTTCGATCTGAATCTAATTTGAATGTGCCGCTGTATCGTAACCCACAGATCTATATAAAGGCCTGTCCAGAATTAAATCATATAGAATGTAGATTTTCAGAAAGAAAAAAAAATCATAAATAATAAATAAATAATCTTTAATACGCTTTAACACAAACTAGAAGTTCAACAAAAAGCTGGGAATTAAAAACTTACATGACAAAAACTGTTAAAAGCAATAAATAAATGAGTGAATAAAACACTAAAACTCTTAAAGGTAAACAATAAACATCCGACTTAAATATAAATAGTTTAAAAGTGGCTGAGAAGATGGTTGACCGACAAGTCAAGGAAACAGAAAACGATTTAGTTAACAAAACGAAGGCTTGGATAAATAAATTATATTATAAATAACTATAATATATGTATAAATATATAGTAATTACTTATTTGTTTAAAATCATCAAATCCTTTGTTTGGTCAAAATGTGTAGTTTTCTAGGACATAGTTTCTGCAGAGCGGCAGGAGTTCAGTAGAAATTCTCCTCTGAGTTGTGGGCGGGACTGCTGGGAGCAACCCCACCCCCCTTTACCTCCCCATTGCTGAGAGCTCTCTGTTTAAGGGAGCTTGAGGCGCATATTTACGTAATAAATAAGCTATATTTCAAAGGACTTTTTTCTACTCCTGATTCACAATTTAAATAAAAAAAGTTTAAAAAATACAAATTTAAGTTGAACTTTCTTCATATATGTCCTCCATCATCCAATAAAAAAAAGCCACAGGAATATGTTAAAAACTGAAATTTAATTAAAATTGTTAGTGTTTTTATGTATTAATGCATCTCAAACAGCTGATCTGTTTTGTAGGAGTCCTGACAGATAAACAGCCCAACGTGAAATCAGAGTCCTCTTATCTCTGAATCTGCCTATCAGCTGCAGTAGCTCCAGGAGCCCGCCCCCTCGGCACGATGAGCTCACCCGCAGGTGCGTGGCGTTGATCTGCAGCCGGGAGCACATGTCCAGGAAGTTGACGACTCCTTTGGCCTCCAGCACGATGTAGACCGCCACGGAGCGGCGGGACGAGGCGTCCAGCAGGTCCTGGAGGATCTGCAGGTCCGTCAGGAGGTCCATGACGATGGCAACCACCTGGAAGGAGGGGGCGGATTTTATATTAAAAGTTTTAAAAAAGTGAAAGAGCTGAATGCCTGTCTGCCAGCAGAACTTGTTTTCTGAGGTTATGTTGAAATCTGGAAGATTTCCAGTAACATAATTCACAAACAGATGACAGCTGATGCAGTTTACAGCTCAACCTTTTCCCTGTTTGCCTCTCAATGCTTGACAGAGTTTTTCTGACTAAATGAAGCCGGAAACAGCCGGCTGGTGCTGCTGAAGAACCACAAATGTGACGGGAAGATAAGAACTAAACGATAAACCCTGTTTCTGCTGAGGTCACACGTCCTGTGTGAGGTGATTTACAGTCACAAGACAGAAAATCAGGACTTTCCTTCATTTATGTAACAAGTTCAGACAATAAAAAAACAACACCTGCTGCTCCGCAAAACAACTCATGACTGACAGCGGGAATCGACCCAAATACTTCATGTTTGTTTTTAAAAACTCCTGGAAAACTGCGTGTTGACATTGTAAAGCACGGCAGAGAGATAATCATGGTTTGGAGGATTTAAAAGATAAATGTAATCCACGTAGGGTTTCATGTTTTGGTTCAAATGTGGCTTTTATTTAGCAAAGGAACATCAGAAAACACAAAGCAATAGTGAAGCACGGTGGAGGGAGAATCATGGCTTGGAGAACCCAGAATTGGATGAATCCTGTTAGTTTTTAATTATCTAGGTTTAAATGTGGATTTATTTCTTGAAGACAGATCAGAAAGCCATTGTGAAGGGAGAATTATGGTCTGGAGAAATCGGAAAAGCAAGTGTGAAGCACGGTGGAGAGAGAATCATGGTGTGGAGAATTTAAAATAAATTTAATGTGTGAGTTATTTGAGTAAAATGTGGGTTTTATTTCTGAGACGAACATCAGAAAACACCAAGCAGTTGAGAAGCACGGTGGAGGGAGAATTATAGTTTAGTGAATTCAAAATAAACCCATTTAGTGATTATAATCTAAGACAGGGGTCTCAAACTCAATTCAGCCGGGGGCCGCTGGAGGCAGAGTCTGGGTGAGGCCGGGCCGCATCAGGATTTCCACAAGAAAATCGCTGATAAAACATTCCGATGTTCTCAAATATCTTTATTTTTAACACAAAATAATGAATGAATTAAATTAATTTTAAAAAATGAATCAGAAAATCAATTTTTATTAATTAAAATAATAACAATGACCATACAGCAGACACAGACGACTGAAACCACATATTGACTGACTGACTGATCAATGTTTCTCAAATGGTGGGGCGCGCCCCCCTGGAGGGAATGCGAATAAAAACATGTTTACATTAGTGATGAATATTGTGCATAATCCTACATAGTAGTTGATAATAAATTCAATATAGCAAAAACAACCTAAAACTCAATTTACAGTGAACCAATGCGAAATAATTGAATATCAAGACAGAATCCTAGCACTACTGTGGAGGGAAACATGGAAAGATTGTTTTTACTTTGTCTGGAAGTTTTGGAGGTATTCTAAAAAAAAAAAAAAAAAAAGAGAGAACAATTAATAAAACTGATTATTTAGAAGTTTTTTTATTATTATTATTCTTTAATGATAATAAAAGTATGATATTTTGAGGAGATATACGTTTAACTTGAGCAAATTAACTGATACTAATGATGCTTGTAGCTGAGGGGGGGGGGGTGTCTAAGAGAAAATACCTGTGAAACACTAGACGAGAGAAAACTATTTTTATTCAGTTTCAAACGTCTGTATTTACAGAACCTCCTTCATCTCTGATCTAAGAGCAGCGCGCTCACTGAAAGGTTGGAGCGCGCGCTGCTACGCAAGTTTTTAAATCTGGTCTCAAGCTCTGCGCACAAATCGTGCACGCACTGAGCGCGCGCTGAGTCTTCAACCCGGTTCAATATTTCACGCACAGTCGCAGCAGCGCTAATGAACGGTAAAAACACCATAGAAGAAGAATCTCCTCTCTGCTGCTGCGTGCGTGACCGCGCTGCTCCCGGTGGATACCACCTGCTGAGCGTGCGTTCATAAACCCGCGCAGACATGCGGCCGGTGTGGAAACACCTTTGAAGATTCTGCTCACTCGCGGGCATCACTCACGCACGCGGAAGTGGTCAGTCTCTTTCGCGAGGACTTTTTCTGATTGTGGAGGAGGAAAAAGCGATCGCGAGGGTCTGATTTGTCCACGCGGAATATTTGATGCATGCGCGGAATTGTCGCGTGGAACACGCTTTTTGACAAGCGGCAGGCTGTGTTCACGTGTTGTCACGTGGAGAAAGAGGAGCGGGCCCGCGAATCCCGTTCAGTGAGAAAGCACTTCACAGCTTCATGGCTCCTCCTCCGTCCAGCTGATTGGAGGAATGAATTAAAGAGTGAGGAGGCCGGACAGCGCGCCGATGTCCCGCCCTCCAGAGCCATATACCTTACCGTGATTGGTTCGTTCAGCTCAGCACACAACAACTGTCATTCATCTCAGCCTTGCGGGCCGCACTAACAGTAATCTTTCATATGAAGACGGGGGCCGCAAATTATCATCCCGCGGGCCGCAGATTGCCCGCGGGCCGCGAGTTTGAGACCCCTGATCTAAGACATAATGTGGCTTTTTTCCTTGGATGAAGATCAGAAAATACCAATTGTGAAGCACGGTGGAGGGAGAATCATGGTATGCAGACTTAAAAACTAAAATAGATTTTGTAATCTCGGTCAAAATGGGGCTTTTATTTGTGAAGATCAGAAATAAGTCAAACAAGAGTAAAGCACAGGA
This sequence comes from Oryzias javanicus, assembly GCA_003999625.1. Taxonomy (NCBI): domain Eukaryota; kingdom Metazoa; phylum Chordata; class Actinopteri; order Beloniformes; family Adrianichthyidae; genus Oryzias; species Oryzias javanicus. The sequence goes on from CM012444.1 coordinate 24,574,679, forward strand.
GAGAGAGAATCATGATGTGGAAAACAAAATGTTTTAAGTTAAATGCGGCTTTGATTTCTCAGATGAAGAGCAGAAAAAAGCAAGCAATTATGAAGCACGGTAGAGGAAGTATTATAGTTTTGAAACGTTCGTTTTTTTTTCTACCTCGGTCAAAACGTGGCTTTTCTTTTTTCAAAATAAAATTAGAAAACACAAAGAAGTTGTGAAGCCCGGTGGAGGATAGGGCTGCCACGATTAGTCGACTAATCGACGACTAATCGACTGTTAAAATAATCGACGACTAATTTAATAGTCGATTAGTCGTTACTTTATATTATATGGAGTCAGAGTGTAGTAAAGTTGAAAAACTATAGTGGTATTCTGCTAATATTTTGGAATATTTTGGCATTTAATTAAGTATTTATGCTATTTTTGGAGTTTAGCTAATATTTCAGCTAGCTATCTTTGCTAATTTAGGCTTTTTTAAGGTTTTCTAAGCTAATTTTGAGTTTAGCTTCAGCTGCATGCTAGCTATCTTCACTAATTTGAGCTTTTTTTTTGGCTTTTTAGGCTAATTAATAGTTTAGCTAATATTTTTAAGCAAAATGCTAGCTTTTTAGCTAACTTAGGCTTTTTTCATTTTTTTAGGCAAATTTGGCATTTAATATCTTAGCAGGCTGTCACCTTCAGCGATTTAATTTCAGCATCTTTAGCGGCCAAATTCAGCTTACAGCATTCATGCTAGTATTATGCTATTTATCTAGTTTTTGATAGGTTAAAGCTAATGATGGTTAAGATCCATTTTATACATGACCCGATTAATAAAATAAACGTTTGCAGCACGACCAGAGGTGGGAGAATCATGATTTAGATGAATTGGTCTTGGATTTCAATTCCTTTCTTTGTTAAAAGGATCAGATAATCAGAACAAGCATGGACACCCCCCCCCCCCCCCAGTGCTTTCATAATAAGCTCAGCCCCCCAACCCTCCAAAATCAGCAGCTTTAGGGTTTGTTGGCAGATGTTTCAGAAAAACTGCAGAGGATAGATCTCCCCAGAGCATCTCCACTTCAAACTGTCTGGATTTGCATATAATGTCAGACGGTTTTGTGTGACCTAAAGGGGGAGGAGCCTCAGCCTGGAGCGCGCTGAAGTTCCCGTCGCCCGAGTCTTTCCTCACGTCAGTCGAGATCATCGTCGTCTGCAGCCGCCGGTGTTTCTCGCTCTGCAGCGTCAGGCCGCATACCTGGGAGCTCGGCCAATCAGAGCAGGAGATCTGGGATTCAAAAGTAAATGCAAACCGTGGGGGGGGTTAATCCTCCAGCTGCGTGTCCGGATGTGAAGCCGAGTTTTCCGTTGGCAGCACGGATCTGTCAGAACTTGCACACGACTCCTCTTTATGTGAGTTTAATTACTCAGTCTGAGAAACTCCTGTTCAGAAACGAACCGGACGGGATTCGATCGACCAGATCCACGTCTGAGAGGACGGGTTCTCTGTGGGAGGAGCTTAGCAGCCATTCAAGCAGTGAACAGCCGCTTCCAGCCCTCTTTTTGCTGCTGAGATTCAGGGTCAAAGTGCGGAGGAGATGCTGACCGCAGCACCGAATAAACATCACTCGGTGGAGGCAGTATCATGGTGTGGGGCTGCACCTCCCAGTAAACGGAGACTCAGTAAACATGAGTAATCTCAGCTGTTTCTCCAGGCCGAGGCTGAACTCTGTCCTCCATCACGAGGGAAAGCTTCAGCGTCAGCAGACCGCACAGAAAAACGCCGTTTCATATGTGGAGATGAAACAAAAACATGTTTTTTCCTGCTCGTTGTGGTCCTGAAGGAACCCGACCGGGGCAGTTCCGGGCTCTGTTTTCAGACCAGAACTTTAATCCAGGATTTAGGAAATCCTTTGTTTTCAGGCTGAAGATCAGCAGCGGATTACAAATCAACTGAAAACGAGACGTTCTTTATTCACTTTAATGTAGGGCTGTGAATCACAAAACGGATCGGACCAGTAAAAAAAAAAAAAATAGCAAAAACCAACAAGATAAAAGCTAAATTACTTTTTGGAAACGCTTCAAATCATATATTCAATAAGCATATAAAGTGCATTTCACACACACAATATTTATATACGCAACATCAAAACATTTGTTCATTGAAACTTATTTATTAAAACAAAACATATTTAAACTTTGAACTAGAGCTGCCACGATTAGTCGACTAATCGACTATTTTAATAGTCGATTAGTCGACTAATCGACTATTAAAATAGTCGACGACTAATTTAATAGTCGATTAGTCGTTACTATTTATTATATGGAGACAGAGTGTAGTAAAGTTGACAGTTATAATGGCGTTCTGTTAGCTTTTTGGACTATTTTGGCATTTATTAAGGTTTTTTAGGCTATTTAGGAGTTTAGCTAAGTTTTCAGCTACATGCTAGATGTTTTGGCTAATTAAGGAATTTTTCAGTTTTTTAGGTTAATTTGGAGCTGAGCTAATATTTAAGCTAAATGCTAACTATTTCAGTTAATTTATGAATTTTTCGGCTAATTTTGTGATTAGCTAATATTTCAGCTGCATGGTAGTTGTTTTGGATTACTTGGTTTTTCTTTAGTTTTTTAGGCTAATTTGGAGTTTAGCTAATATGCTTCATGCTAGTTTTGGAGTTCAGATAATTTTCAGATATACGCTGGCTATTTTCGTCAATTTATTAATTTTTTAGGATAATTTTGTAGTTAGCATGTGGCTAAGTTTTCAGCTACATGCTAGCTATTTTGGTTAATTTAAGATTTTTTTCAGTTTTTTAGTTTAATTTGGAGTTTAGATAATATTTCAGCTGCATGCTAGCTGTTTTGGTTAAGTTATTAATTTTTTAGGCTAATTTTGAAGTTAGCATGTAGCTAAGTTTTCAGCTACATGCTAGTTATTTTTGTCTAATTTAGGATTTTTTCAGTTTTTTGTTTAATTTGGAGTTTAGATAATATTTCAGCTGCATGCTAGCTTATTTGGCTGACTGTTTTTTTTTATCAATTTTTTAGGCTAATTTGTAGTTTAGCTCATATCTCAGCTGCAGGCAAGCTGTTTTGGCTAACTTAGGCTTTTTTTAGTTGTTTATGCCAATTTGGCATTTAACTTATACTGTAGTTGGTTATCAGCTTCAGCGTTTTCATCTATTAGCTTCAGTGATTTCAGCTATTGCACTAGCATCTTTAGCGACCAAATTCAGCTTACAGCATCAACACAGTTATTGCTATGTAAGTTTTTGGTTAGTTATTTTAAAGCTAATGATTGTTAAAATGTGTGCTTTACATGTAGTTTCTGATGAAATGCACACGTCTTTAAATCAAATCCACAAAAACTGATAATAAAGAAAATAGTGTTGAAAATACCAAATCTATCTGGATTACTCCTTAAAATACAAACATTCTCGTCTTTCCCGCCTAATGTCCAAATTAAATCATAAATCAAAGAGTTAAATTGATTTTTAGTATGAATTGTTTTATTGAAACTAACTGTGGAAACATTTAAATATTTAAACTAATAAATATCTGGAAAATGTGGCACTGCGCGCCCGCTTTTCCTGATAAATTATGACCTCTTTGGCTTGCCATACAATCGTCCCCTGATGGCACCGACGAGTCCGTTAAGGAGACCCGTCTTTCTCGACGCTTTTATTCTTATTAAATAAACCTGATTTCTATGAAGTTGAGAGCGGCGGTCCGGCTCTTCGCCCCGGCGGTTCCGGCTTCGTTAAAACACTCCGTCAGTTATGATCCCACTTATGCAAAGGTTATTTACAAAAGAAGTCAATATTAAAACGGTTTCTAACACTTGTTATTTTTTTCACTAAAAGCGAACTATTTGATCCATGGTGTGGCGCGTTGTCATGACAACACGTCAGTAAAACTGCAGACATAAAAGTCTTCAGAGTTGTGCTAATTACGTGTTTTGAACACAAATTACATTTCTGGGTTAACACTTGATACATTCAAACATTTAAGACGCTAAAAATGAAAGAAACATTTTCCCTTTGGTCTGTTTTTGTTCAAAAGTTCAAACGTTGACATAAAAAATGTACCTAGGAAAAAATTAATCGTGATTAATCGCATTTTTTTTAATCTACTGACAGCATTAATTAAAAATAAATATTCTAAATGTGTTTTGTGTGATTTCATGTTGCAAATAAGTGGTTGCCAAATAGTGTAACAAAATAATTGCGATTAATCGCGTATGATTAATCAGGTATGCGATTAATTAGTTACATTTTTTTAATCGATTCTCAGCCCTACTTGAAAGTGTAAAAAGAAAAACTTAAGATAAGATTTTCTCCGCAAAAGAAACTTCAGAAACCACGGTGAGTTCATCAAATGTTTACTTTCATTGTAATTCTGAACTAAAACCTTAGATTCCTTCATGATTAATCCCAGGGATCTCTTTGATCTGGCTGAGATGATCAGACATTTTCAACGTCACAAATACCATCTTTTTCTAAATCTATTTTTTCATCTGCTTCTGATTAATAAAAATTAAAAAAGATACTCAGAAATGATCATTTAAGCTTCTTTTTCTTTATAAAAGTCCTAAATTATCAGAAAGTTTATGCTAAAACTGCGTGACTGAACAGTGTTGGTATTTTTCTCATTATTAGTTGTCGTTTTTGTTATTTTCTTTTAGCATTTAATGCCGAACAGGATTCAGACGACGTCGTCGGTGCGGCGAACGCCACTTCCTGCGCTCTGATTCTTTTTTTTATACATTGTCGTCCTGCAGCAGCTTAAAGTAATCTTGTTTTTTTGGTAAAAAAACATTAACAAGTTCAGAATTTCAACACTTTTATGATTATATATGACATGAGTTTGAATCATAACTGAACTTCCAGAGAAGTTTACAGTCAGATGACTTGTAGGAACCTGCCTCTGCAATAATCCCAGGTAGACGTCTAATCCCATTAAGATTTATCCTCATTATTATTCTGTTTGCCTGATGGGAAATTACTTCACTTTGTTTTGTTTTAAAGTGAAATATGGTTTAGTAACGCATCAAAATGTGCATTTAAGAGGCTAAAATCCTAAATAGAATTTAAAAATCTGATTATTTTCTACTTTTTCACACAATCAGAACTCATAAAAGACGCTGGTTACCTTTTTGCTGATGTTAATCGCATATATTGAAAGTTTGAGCCCCATAAATCGTCCGGACGTGTGACCTTTGTTCTCCACATTTGATCCATCTTCTGGGGGAGAGGTGAGCTGCAGACACAGCCGCTCAGGACCCATTTAGTGCGTTTAACCTCAACCATGAACTTAATCCTAACCTTAACTCACGTGTCAACGTGAAGGCCCGGGGGCCGGATCCGGCCCTCCAGATCATCTTATTTTACTGTTATTAGTGACCCGATGTTATCTTGTGCTCATTTCTAACTTGGATCATTTTAGAGACTAAAATATAGAAAATTATTTAAGGTTTAAGTTGATTTATTTTGGAATAATATTATTAATAACTATGTTAAAAAGTTACTCTTTTAAAGTTTTTAAAATTGGCATTCTCCTAGCTTTTTGGACTATTTTGGATTTACTAAGATTTTTATGTTATTTTAGAGTTTAGCTAATATTTTGCTACCATGCTAGCTGTTTTGGCTAGTTTAGACTTTTTTTTTTTTTAATGTTTTTTAGGCTATTTTGGAGTTAGGCTAATATTTACATGCTAGTAGTTTTGGCTAATTTTGGTTTTTTATCAGTTTTTTTTAGGATATTTTAAAGTTTAGCTATTTTTTTTTTTTATTCAGCTACATACTAGCTGTTTTGGCTAGTTAAGACTTTTTTTTAAAAAAATGTTTTTTAGGCTATTTTGGAGCTAGGCTAATATTTACATGCTAGTAATTTCGGCTAATTTTGGCTTTTTTTCAGTTTTTTAGGATATTTTAAAGTTTTGCTATTTTTTTATTCAGCTACATGCTAGCTGTTTTGGCTAGTTTAGACTTTTTTTAATATGCTTTTTAGGCTATTTTGGAGTTAGGCTAATATTTACATGCTAGTAGTTTTGGCTAATTTTGGCTTTTTTTCAGTTTTTTTAGGATATTTTAAAGTTTTTATATTTTTTATTCAGCTACATGCTAGCTGTTTTGGCTAGTTTAGACTTTTTTTAAAAAATGTTTTTTAGGCTATTTTGGAGTTAGGCTAATATTTACATGCTAGTAGTTTTGGCTAATTTAGGCTTTTTCAGTTTTTTTGGACATTTTAAAGTTTAGCTATTTTTTTTTTTATTCAGCTACATGCTAGCTGTTTTGGCTAACCTAAGTTCTTTTGTGTTTAAGTCTTTTAAGCAAATTTGGCATTTAGCTAATATTTTAGCTAGCTTTCAGCTTCAGCGTTTTTAGCAATCAATTTCAGCCTCTTCAGCTATCAGCATTAGCATCTTCAGTGGCTAAATTCAGCTCCTGAATTTGGATTTTGGTCCCCTGTGCGACGGAGTTTGACTCATCCTCCGGTTTCAAGAATTAAAGTTCAGCACTATTTAGAAAATGACGTGCAAATTTTCTAACATTTGACGTTCGTTAATCCACAAATCCTGTTAAATCTGTTTGTTTTTTCTTTGATAGTCACATGAGAAATTGCTCATAAGTAGGTCAAGAGGTCAGCTGTGACGTCAGGTCAAGGATGTTTTAATCCTAAAGAGTCAAAAAATATATTTTTTGGGAAGCAGAAATTATTTATTTTATTTTTTTAGATTTTTCCATCTCTGTATTATTTTATCTTCTATCATTATTTCCGCTTATTGGCTTCTAGGGGAATGTGGAACTTTCAGAATAAAAGCCCGACTGACCTTTTGGGACCCCTGGATGAGCCTCCTCACCACCTCCTTGATGTGCGGCCCGGGCGCTTTGGGCGGGTGCGTGTACACGGCCACGCGCGTCACCCCCTTGTACACCCCGCTGCTGCCCGGCCAGCCCAGGTCCAGACACGGCACCTCGGTGTCGGACATCTGCGGCCAGTAGGTGGAGTGGACCCCGGAGTCGGCGCTGGCCGCCTCGCGGGGCTTGTCCGGCTCGGGCTCGGACTCGCTGTCCGGCTCGTACTCGCGGAAGGTCTTGCGGATGGCTTTGAGCTCGCGCGCGCACAGGAAGTCCCGCGCGTGGTCCTCCCGGAGGCGCTCGCGGAAGGCTCCGGCGCCGCCGCGCAGCAGCTGCTCGAGCGCCGCGCGCTGCTCCTCGCTGTAGTAGAACTCCGGCTGGTTCTCCGGGATCTTCTCGTTGACGTGATCCGGGTCCAGACACACCAGCTGGGACTCCGCCATGACGTCCCGCTCGGAGACTCGCCGGGACTGCCGGGAGCCGCTCCACCTGATCCGACAGGTGCGGGGGGAGGAGCCCAGGTGCAATCAGGGGGCGGGGCTAAACAGGTTGACCGAATTCAATCCAGCGATGCACTTCAGAATAAAAGCATGCACTACGTTTAACAAAATTTAACAAATTAAAAGTTCAAAAATATTAAAACAATAATTTTTTTTGTGAAAAATAAGAATAAAGAAACTAAATCATACAACTTCACCTGTTTACAGCTTTTAAGTGTCAGGTAATTTACTTTTACATTAATTAATTGATTAAAATTCACCAATTTAAAAAGTAATTCATTACTTTTTTTCTACTCACATACAAATTCTAAAGCTCAAACAAGACACTCGTGTTAAAATCCACAAAATAAAAACCAATGCTACACGACAGCAGTCAGTTTATTTTTCCAACACGTCATTCATTTCAACACATGAACATGATGTGAATGTACGTTGCATAGTCTATAGACAGCTGTACTACCCCACAGTACAGGAATGCAGTTCATCTCCAGGACATAACTGGAATATCTCCAATTGTTGAAAGCCTCACGAATTCATCCACATTTATATTTACGCTCTCTTTGTCTTACGATCACTTTCAATTAAATTATCCATTTTGTTTTGTTTAGAGCCGACTGTTTACACAAATCTACTTGTTTTATTAGTCACGTTTACTGCTCTCAAATTTGAATAATGAAGCAATGAGGGTTTCTAGAAATTTACATCAGATTTACTACATAGAAATAAAAATGACTTTATTATTGAATGCAAACCTGAAAACATTGGTGTAGAAAAACACACACATGTAAATGCAGTTCTGTTCTTTGAGGTATGTGTCTCTAAACAACAACTAGACACTTATTCTTATAATAAATCAATCTGACCATCGTTTAGCTCGATTAAATCACTACAAACCAAATTATTGGTCTAAAAATCATTTTTCTTCAAAGCTCGAGAGCCAAAATGGAGACTTCAGGTTGGAGGTTTTATTTTGATAATGATGTTTTTGGCCATTTTTTTCTAAATGTCGTTTTTTTTAGGAGATTCAGAGCAGCAGGAGTTTATTATTTGTTGGAGCAACCCCGCCCCCTCTTCCTGTCAGAAATGCAATTTTTAGCTAAATTTTCATAATAAATGTCCTCCATCATGAGAAAAATGCCACAAGAACAAGTTTAAAATACCATTTTTAATGGAATAGATCTTTATAGAAAACTGATCAGTATTATTTATCCAGTACTTCTTTTTTTAAACTAAAAGAAAACCAGTTTTAAGAAAAACCATTAGACATATAAGCTCATTAAATAACCAGAGTTCATCCTTATGTATGAACCACACAAAAAAAATCTGACTTTTTGTGAAAAGCTCAATAAAGTGAATTACAACCACATGTTTTTCTTTTTTTTATTCCAGAGAAGTGAACAATAATGGTGGTTTAAATTGCAAATTCCTGTAACTTTTATTTAATTATTTTCGTGTCCAGAGTCAGTAAATTATCAGAAACTGATTTTCCTGTGAGTTCAATCATTTCTCACCAAAAACGAGAAGATTTGTAAAAAAAAAAAATTGTTTATTTCCGAGTCAGAAAGCTGAGAGGAAGTTACAATTTCTGCAGTGAAAACGGAGCAGAAAGAGCGGATTCATCCGAAAATAAATACCTGCCCGCACCTCTAAGAGTGAAATCAGCTGCAGCTCCTCCTGCTGTGGATTCGAGTTCATAAAACCTGCAGACAGTCCTCTACAGAGCACGCCGGCGGCCGTGCAAACGGCGGCGTCTCCTCACAGCGTGACGGTGTAGTTGGCGGGAAACAAGCCGGTTTTCCCCTGCAGCCTCCCCCGCCACCAGGACGGGTCGGAGCGGTCCATCACCTCGATGACGTCCCCGGCGCAGAAACCCAGCTCGTCGTCCTCCTCGGCGGTGAAGTCGTACAGCGCCCTCACCTTCAGCGCCGACGCCTGTAATGCAGCAGGAAATGACGCCGTCCGTCACAAGAGGTGACAGTCGATTCATTTAAAAATGTCTAAAGACTTGTGACGGTTTCCTTTGTCGATAAAGTTTGGGTTTGAACGGTGACGAACACGTCAGAGTGTCTGCAGAATGATTTAAATTTGCAGACTTCCTGTGAAGCCGCAGCGTCAAGCGTCGCCATAAAACAGCCTCAATGTTCTGTCATGAAAAGCTTTAAATATTGTTTAAAAAATCATTGGATTCAAAAAATACATATCTGTAAAATTTGTATTTAAATATATAAAAATACCAGAAAATGAACTAATTCCAAAAGTTTTAAAAAATTCATACACAAGTAGATTTTTAAGTGACTTTCCTTCATTTTAATCTGTGCATTTCTGAGCTTCACTTCTTCTGCCAAAACCATCCTCGCTAATATGAACTATTTTATGTTTCTAACATCATCTTTTATGTATGAATATGATTTTATGTAGCAATTCTATCATAAATGGATCATTTAAATAGATTGAATTCACTGAATTGCACATATTGTAAAAAAAAAAAAGAATTTTTACTTAAAGCAAATCCAACTTATTTAAGGATGAACTCGAAGGAAGACGGCGAGAAAATCCAGCGAGTCGTTTGACAGTTCTGTTTAGTGGCGGCGTGGAAGTTCTCATACTGGCCTCTTTGTCGCCCATCGTTTTTCTGTTACCCCGCCAGACAGAAGTGCTGGAAGGTTGAAAGTGGTGCTGAAAGGCTCGCTAGCTTTAGCGTCGATCAGCCTTTTTTTTTCCACGAAGATCAATATTAAGAACGGCTTATGAAATAAATCCACAACTTCCTCTATTGTTAACTATAAAACAGTGAGTAATTCAAACAAAAATCCAGTGCAGTTATTCGGGCTGTAGATCGTTGCTCAGGTGGCGATCCGATTTGATTCACGAATCAAACTCAACGATTGACGAATAGAACCACGATTCTTACTTTTTAATATTATGTTTATTGCTATTTGTATGTCTACTTACTGGATGGATGAAAATTGAGTTTATTTGTATTTAATCATTATTTATACCTTTATTTAAATCAGAACATCAGAATCAACAAAACAAAGATTCAGATAGAAGAAATGCTGTTTGTCATTTTAAACTTTTTTTTTCTTTTGTCAATCTTCTCTTTAAGTTCGCAGTAACATAAAAAGGATAAAAATCATTGAACCTGAAAATTATCTCCACAATTTTCTATCCTCAAAGTTCTTCAACATTTTACATTCTAAGCTTTACATGTCGGTGCAGAGCCGCTATGAAAAAAGCAGTTTTTTTACGCAGCAGAATCAGCTGATTCACGTTGATTCCATCCTCCTTTCAGCACCGCGAGGCTGCGTTTCTTCAGAATAAGATGGAGTTTCGTTAATTGCGTCAACTGTTGAAGAGTTATAATAACAAAAAGAATGTAAATACTGGAGCTAAAGCTCCGATGTTAAAGCTAATTATTGTTTTCAGAAGTTATGTCAGTGAGCGCGACTTCAGTCTAAGTTTCTGAACGAAAAAAAGCTCTCCGTAGTTTTACTTTGAAAACCGGAAGTTCACTGTCACGAAGATGTTTCATTCCGGTGGCGGTGCCGCTGCTTTGTCGGCTTTGTTTTAGTTCAAGCTTAAAATACAACATTAATCTGCATTTCAGAGCAAAAATACAAAAAAAAAAATACGAATACTACAATTCACTATATTTATAAAGATCATGAATCGGCGATCTTGGATGTCGCGAATGTTCGTACTCGAATGTTCGGGAGCAGATCGCGATTATTCGAGCACCGGATACTCGTTACAGCCCTAACAGTTACGGCCTGAAGAACAGAAGAAGTTAGCTTTTGGTAGAAACCGCGGGAAACCTTTTTTTTTCTTTGAATGTTCTCTAAAACTAGCATCAGGTCGAGACTCCAGTTCAGCAGATTCTCAAAAATCAAAAGACTTTGATTCAGATCTGGGACAAAAAAAAAATTCAATTCCCAGGTTTCACTTTTTGGACGTCTTGATGTGAAAACCTCAGATTCTTAAACGCTACAACAGCTCCAGCTACAACAAAACAGCTCCGTTACAGATCGGGTAGCAACACCAATCCTTCGCCAGAGTCTCAGACTCGACACCGTGACCACGCCCCCCCCCACCCATCACAGACCTGTTGCTGACTGCGCTGAGGAGGGTAAGTCATGCTGGCGGGGCTGGCGGGGCTGTTCCTGCCGGAGTGGCCGATGGTGTGAGCTCGCTCCTCCAGAACCGGCCTCTTCATCTGAAAGGACAGACCCAGAGTTCAGGCCCGCGACCCGACAACGCGGCGCCTCGACGGTCTGAAGCGAAGGTTACCATCTGGTTGGAAGTCTGGTCTGAAGATCTGCGCCCCGATGAAGCCACGGCGGCTGCTGGGTTTCGAGGCTCTGGTAAACTCCCTCTCTTTACCTGCTGAAGGGAAGCAGAAGAGCGGAGCTTTGAAGATCAACCGGGAAAACGTCTGAGGATTTTTAGAAGAGGAACAGAAATATCCTGAAGAGATTTCAACAAAGAAGCGATGGATCTGAAACACTTAAAATAAAATAAAAAAACTATGATTAAGAACGATTAAAACATCAGGATGTCAGCCGTGATTTGAAACACATTTTCACCAACTTTGTTTCCCACTTAATCTAAATGTAAAATAAAATATATGCAGATGACAACCAGTTTTACATCCCATTAAATGCTGCACAATAATCAACAATAGTTTTTTAAAATTCTGTGCATTAATAAAAACATTAGTAATCATTGATTATTGAATTTATTACAAATATTGCAAATGCAAATATTGTGCTAATAAAAATGTTGGGGTTATAATTAAACTAATAATAATTAATTGAGTAATTTAATCTAAAAAAAAAAACGTTCAAGAATACAAAAAGGAGATTTGAGGCTTTGTATTATTATTGAAACAAAAACATTATAATTTAACAGTTTTACTTTAATAATTTAACTAAAGGAAAAAAATGTTACCTTCAACAGTTTAAGTATTTATTTATTTATTTTTAAAGTTTAAACTCAGATAAAAGAGCTCCCTCTCCCTCCCTCTTCAATGAGAGAGGTGTGAACATTATTGATTTTTGATTGAATTAGACCTGACCCATTTCTATTTTATATGTTGATGACACTAAATAAGCCCAGCAGGAGAAGTTTCAAAATGGAAAAACAATTTTAAGTGTTTTATTTAAACGTTAAAATGGTGACCAAGAACATAACGGGAGAGCAAAGACACATGTATGAATTCATAAACTTTTCTTTCTTTTCTTTAAATTAAAAAGTATAAATTATTAAAAAAAAAAACTTCAATGAACTTAAAACTAAATTAAACTAGATATATAGCACTACCTGCAATAATGCTAGTGTGAATGTTGCTGCTGAAGATGCTAAAACTGATAATTAGCTAAAAATAGCTAAAATATCAGCTCAATAAAAATGTGCAAAAAAATTAAAAAAAAACATCTAATTTTGCCATGTTGTTAAAAATATTAGCTAAACTCCAAATTAGCCTTAACAACTGGAAACATTTCTATTTTAGCCAAAACAGCTAGCATAATACTAAAATATGAGATAAAATCCAAACTATTCTAAAAAACTGGAAACATGTCTAATTTTGCTAAAATAGTTAGCATGTTGTTAAAATATTAGCTAAACTCCAAATTAGTCTAAAAAAACTGGAAAAAGTTACAAATTTTACCAAAACAGCTAGCATAATGCTAAAATATTAGCTCAAGTCCAAATTAGCCTAAAGAAAACTGGAAAAATGTCTAAATTAGCCATAACAGCAAGCATTGTACTAAAATAATAGCTAAACTCTAAATTATCTAAGGGAAAGGCCTGCCCTGCATTTCTTTTTATTTTTTGTTTTCTCATGATAATGAGATCCACTATCTCGTTATCACGAGATAATGAAGAATATACTGCGGATACTATGACTTTAACTGTTTTAAGTCTCTTTATTTTGTGGTTAACAACAAAAACAGCAGAATTTTTTTTTTTTTATTTTTTTTTATTTTAAATATTTTTTAAATATTAGTGAATGTAAAGTTCTTTTTCATGGACCAGCCCCCTTCCCTTCGCGTTTCTTTATTCGCGGTTTGACGTATTCGCAGGTTTGTTTTTTTTCAGTCACGTGACTCTTCCGATTTGTCACAAAAACATCAACAACTCAAAATGCGCGTATGAAATTTTTGCATCCAAAGAAGGAGCTGCGGTGCTGAGATGTATCCCTGCCCCCTTGGAGCGCCCCTCCGCGGAGCGCAGAGCGCGGAAGGGCGCTCCAAGGGGGCTCCAAACAATAAAAAAAAAGTAAAGCAGACGGTTTTTGGCCTCCATAATTATGAGTTTTGACAAATTATTAAAAAAAAACATTTACTTTTATAGTTATTGCAGATCTATAGACCTTTAAGAGGAGCTCCCATTTGCAGGAGAAGTGGGGAAGCCTCTGCTGACGCTTCCCCACGAACTCCCAACAAAGTTTTTGAGAGAAACTGAAGGAGAATCTCCTGACTGAAAGTCTGAATCATCTCTCTGTGGTTGAGGCCTTCTGGCCACACGAGCCTCAGCATGTTGAAGCTGCTGTGACGAGTGGATGTGTGTGTGTGTGTGTGAGTGCGGGTCTGGAAACACATCTGAACTTCTGCTTAAAACAGAAACTCCAAATCATGCAAATCTCCTTATTTTTGACTCAGTTTCAGAGGAAATTCGCTTGGTTGATGTTTCTACAAAATCAAGGCCCTGAAATCTCGTCTGAAAGGAAATATATATATATATATATATAAGAAATAATTACAAATAGTTACATTTTTTATTAAAAAAAAGAAAAAAGTGGATTTTTAAAAAAAATATTGAACTATGTTGAATTTTTTTCAAATTAAAAGCTTTGGAGTTCAACAGAATGAGACTTCTTGAAACAGAAATGTTGCGCTGAGACATTTCTAGAAATGACGTCAGTTTCTGCTTGATTTTATGGTTTTCATCGAGTGTCTTTTAGAGTACAGTCCTCTTCCTCTTCCTCGTCTTCCTCTCTCTGACATTTTTATGTTCTCATTAAAACAGTGTTTTGCCTCTTCTTTTATCACATTATTTTTCTTACTACTCCTTTATGTAATTGATGTTTTAATAGATATTCATTTATGTCGACAAATTTGAGATAAAAAAGTAACATTTACTTATAGGTTGATTAAATACAACATATTTAACATACAACTTAACTAAAAAATGGGGAAAAAAAGAGTTTTATTTCTAATAAAACACACTTGACAGTTTTTTTTTTCATTTTCTCATCTTTTGTTTTTGAAACATTTTGCTAAAACTAAAAGCAAATAGGACATTTCAAGTTTTTTTTTTCCTGATTTGAACATGAAAATTGGTTGCTTAGGGAAAAAGAAAACTCTTTTTATGAAAAAACAACATATTTATGAACATTTTTCAGTGTTTATAGATCTTAGATCATTTTATTTTGAAAATGAGGCAACATAAACATCTAAAAATTGTGTCTTTACTTTGTGATTAAAAAACATTTGCAATTTTTGCTATTAGTCAATTTATAACTGGAAAAGCTGCCTGGTTGCCATGGAAACATCCTCCCTGCATTTTGATTGCAGTTCTATAGAAAGACGAGAGCGGTTGGTCCGTACCTGAGCGGGGGCGGGGTTCCGGCTGTTCGAGCTGCCGTCGTTCAGGCAGATGTGTCTGGTTTTGGAGACGGACGTGTTTTTGTAAAACTCCACCAGCTTGTTCAGGGACATGAACTTCTCCGACCACAGGAAGTACTGGCCCTTGTTGTCCCTCATGACTTTGAAGTGCTGCACGTCGCTCTCGTGCCTGCGGCGAGACGGAGAGACGCGTTGACATCAAGGCGAAACAGAATCAGATTTTTATTTCAACTGTTTCTAGAATCCTTTTAAGGGGAGCACCATTTAATGATGTGGAGAAAAACTAAAATAATTAATAAAAAGGAGTAAAAGAAATGTAAAAAGTAAAATGAAAACAGGGGCCAAATTGGACCCCGTGGGTTCTCCAGGGTTAAGAAATCCCTCAAAGCTTTTCCTGAGAGACACAAAAGTAAAAATAAAAACATGCAAAATCACTACATATCTTTTAACTTTTATTCAGTTGTTTTAAAGTTTCTAAGAAACCTTTTAACCACCATGAAAATGATTTCATAGGTTTTTCTATTAGACTTTTAGGTGTCAAGATCCTGTTTCGGAGCCGGCGGGACGACGTTGGAGCGTCTTTTCCAGCCCAGAGAGACATTTCTGTCAGTTACCATACTCCTGATTAAAGTTAAAGTTGCTAAAGGCAATCACTTGGTGGAAAGAGTGACTTAAATCGAGTTCCTTAGAGTAATTACGGATCACAAAATAAGTTGGAAGCCACAAATAAAGAAAGTCGGAGCCAAAATTGCTAAAGGCAAAGCAGTGTTGGAAAAAAACACGTCACTCACAAACACCTTTACTAACATATTCATCGATAAATTAACATATTTATAGTGCAATGTTGTACAATCTTTGTACATCTTATCAAAAAAAAGCTATTCAAATAGTTCATGGTGTGGATTTTGGGATATTATAAATAAATGAGCAAATGTCTTCTGTATAGGTGTTATATGGTAGGTAATCGGTAAGTGTTTTTGAGAAGAAAAAAAACTATAACACAAAAAATTCTAAGTTGCAACTTCAAGTTTTCAATGATCTTCAACGAAATTAGTTGAAATTTTGCTCAGAAGTTTCTCATATTTCATGTAACCTCACAAAAACCAAATAAAATAACATTCTTTCCTAACTATTATTTATTTTTTAAATATTTTTTTTTATATTTATGCAAGAGTAATTTAAAACAAATATATAATCTACACTGGAAAAAGGGAAACAAATTATTACATTTTTTAATCAAATTCTATGTTTAATTTGATATTTTACTGAACTTAAAAATATAATTTGATAAAAAATAACAAATTGAGCCGATGTTTTGATGAACTTTTAAGAGAATGAACGATCAAGTCTGACAGAAAATTAACATTTTTTTAATTAACATGTATTCCCTCCTGAGGTGATGTGACAGTAAACTCTTTTTAACATATAAAACAAAGGATTCTTTTCTCTTCCAGGGGTCAGTTCTGGTTCTGTCTGAGCGACCTCACATGTCGAACGCCTGAGCAGAAGAGCTTCCTGTTCGAGCGTTCACACGTGAACAGGAACTGGTGCGGCCTCCGAGTTCCTGCTCCGCGCCGGAGCCTTTCCGCCCCGCAGATGTTGGCGCTTGTCGGACGGTCCGGAGATAAAACCCGAAACATCACTCCAAGAAATTAAAAATTAAATGTTTGAGTTTGCTTTAAAAAAAATATATATAGAAAATTTCTACAAAAGCAAAGATCAAATAAGATCCTTTAACCTTTTAACCTCTTGGTGACGCTAAATAAAAAAAAAAAAGTAGTTAAAATACTATATCTTTTCATTTGCTAACACGATAATTCTAGTTTTATCTCCATAGCAACCATTTTATTTTTTAATCGCCTAAGGGTGACAAACAGATTTATGTAATTTTTTGTGGAAATCTGCAAACTACATTTTTAATTTTCCACGGCAACTGAGATTTTTTGTTAACCACGCCCACATTCCTTATACGTTTGTATTGTATGTTATATTGTTTTGTTCTGCTTGAGCCAAGGATTCAAATACTTAACTTTCACAATTGTTAAATAAAAATAGTGTGAGCAATAGATGAACGCCACTTTTTTTTTAGCTTGTCATGCTAACGCCGTTCAAAATCTATAAACTTAAGTAATTTCCCAATGATGTTGGAGGAGTCAGGAGGTGACAGATTAAAATCCGTAGAAGGAGTTTAAATTTGTATAAGTCGCTAAAAAGTTTTTTTTTTTTTAGATGCTGGCTTTTACCCAAGGTCAAAGGTCAACAAAACTTAAGTTGTGGTTGTAGATTTAAGCTTATGGTATTTGTGAAATTTCCTTTTTCTGGTCCAAAAAAATGTTTTTTCGCCTATTTTAAGAAAATGGGAAAAATGCTAAATTTCACATTTTTGCTTCAAATGTTTTTATTAAATTCCTTGGCCATTAATAATTTTAAACTTTTTTTTATTGGATTTGTTAGCAATTCGTTAGCAGATTTTGAGTCCAATAAAAGATTTTAGCTCCATTTATTCCGCGCCGCTTTTCTCATCTTCAGAATCTGCTAGAATTATCGTGTTAACGGTTGAAAAGTTACAATTTTAATATTTGGGGTGGGAGGGATTGACCTTTGTCCTCTTTAAAAATAGGAGCAGAGAACTTAATCCCCTCCCCCCACCACCTGCGGGAATCAAACCCTCGCCAGCCGAAAAAGAGCCATTTGGGCTTGTTTTATCAAAATCATGAAGGAGCCAATTTACTTTAGTCTTTAAGAAATTTGGATTTTCATTCATTACCTTCTTTTTTTAAATTTTTTTAAAGAAATATGAATTGTGTCTATTTTTTTGCACGAACAAAAGCAAAAATATAAACTGGCATCTCTCTAAGCATGATTTTTATTTTTACGTTTTTACCTTTCACATTACTAGATACCAAATTAGCCAAAAAGCTAGCTCGTTGCTTAATTACTAGCTAAACTCCAAAATAGCCTTACATTTTCTCGGTAAACTAAATTAGTCAAAAATGTTAGCATGTTGCTAAAATAGAAGCTAAACTCTAAATTGGCCTAAAAATCCCATTTAGGATGTTTTTAAAATATTATATAATATTTAAAGACTTGTTGCTAATCTACTTAAAAAATAAGAAATTTGAAGACTTTCTCATTTATTTCCTTTGGGGCGTATTTTGCTCAATATTTCAAAAAGTATAAAAACCAAAAATACAAGCAGTGATATCCTGAACTAGCGGAACGTTTTAATACCAAGATTGCTGATGTGTAATTATAAATAATGCTAATAAAGTAATCTGTTCTTTAAAAAATTACTATTTTGTTTCCCTTCAACCAAAGAGCCACTATGGAGAGATAAAAGAGCCGCATGTGGCTCTGGAGCCGCCGGTTGAGACCCCTGGTCCGCACGGTTCACGAACCGCATTCCCTCCGAAAAGATCAAGTGTAAAGGCTTTTACTCTGAAATTCTTTGTTAATTATTTAAGATTAGTGACTTACTTTTGAAAATGTGAAGGTAGAAACTAGAGGCTGACATTTTTTCGGGAATTTCCGCCAGAGGGGAGTCGTGTCTGCCATTGATCCCGTGAAGGCGGGATAGTGGGAACCGACCAATAAGAAAGAAGATGAAGCTATTTTGTAGTTTTCTGATAATATGCCTCAATTGAAAAATAAATACATTACCCAGAATCCATCAGTGTTGGAAACGATTGAGAGAATCGACCCTTTTCACCGTGATGTCAGACAAAATGGCGACAAAGTGAAAAGTTACTTCCGGCAAAGCTGACAGCTGAACGCTGTTTGACGCAATTTTACGTAAATAATAAAAGTTAATTTACCAATTTCAAAAGAAATTTCATTTTTTATATATAAATATATTTTATTTCCTGTCTTAGATCATCACAAACCTAAATACAAACTGGAATAATCCTTCAATTTTGGATGTTTCATTGAAAATATCGACTTTTCATTTGAGCAGATATTATTCTATATTACCGGATGTTATCTGGACGTATTTTAAGAGCAGAAAAGCCGATAGAAATTCATGTTGGCCGCATTTAATACCTTCAGCAAAGACGCACATGGCTGCACGTCTGCGTGGATTTTAATCGCTTCCCAGGAAAACAATGTATGGTTTGGTTCAGGGAAGATGTTCAGAGCAGCCACGTATTTTCTGTCAGGCTTTGGTGTGCGGACACAATTGCAGGACAGCTGCGAGCTCCAAATCAAAGTGTCTTTTAATAACAAAATCCAAAACGAAGGAAGAGCACAAGGCTTAAAAAACAGGAACAGTCACTAAGGTTAAAGTCCATAACTAACTAAGGCCGAACTCCACAAAAAACACACAAGAACCTGGAATAAGAGACAGGATTAGTGGGTAAGGGTGACAAGACAAACCTGCAAGGAAGTGAGGGGAAGGAACCCATTAAATACAGAAAGGGGAGTGAAAAAAAAACAAAGGACACAGGTGTAGCCCATCAGGGAGGAGTGGCAATCAGCCCAGGGGAAACACATGACATTTTCAGCTTTCAAAATAAGAGCGTGAGAGCCCCAACCGTTCCGTTCCACTCTTCAATGTGTTTCCAACGTTAGCATTTCTCCGTACTCCAACAACTGCAAGGCCTGGTCTGGGGTGGAACTGCAAACCGTCCTCGCCATCATTGGCGACGGTGTGATAAAAAGGCCTACACCACGCAAACGCTCGCTATAATTAACCGGACCGTACTAGTCCTTGCTGGACCGGACCACTCAGTGGAAAGTCAGTTGGTCCGGATCGAGTCCTGAACCTTGCATTTGGTCTGTAGTCAGACTCCCGTCAACCGGACATTTCCGTCTTGAAATAAAGCTTGTAAACAGAACGACGTGACTAAAGATATATTACGAAACAACAACAAGATTCAGAAATTATAAATGATCTTTGTAATCTTTGTCTGGATGGTTCACTTATTCAGACTTCATATTTCTGTCCGTCTCCACGTCAGGTTCAAGACTTCTTCCTGCTGCTGCGAGACGGTTACAGAGGAGACGACGGCTGAGAAGATCCGCTTGTTGAGAAAACAATGTTTCCCAGGTTGTTTGAATCAGCCAGCATTCATCCCGCCACGTTTCAATGAGTCTCATCGACCCTCTTTCTGTCTGATAAAACCACTAGATGTAAATTACATCATGGGACCGCCGCCCACGCTGGCCATTTTAGTCCAGTTGCTCCACTCCGAGAACAGACTGTATTCAGAAATCTCAGTTCAGTCTGAATGGATAGAGACCAGCTGGAAAGACGGGTTCCTGGTTCCACTTGGTTGTGTTCAGATTCTTGTTCCTGATTATTGGAGGAAACAAACCCTAAATGTGTCCCGTCTGAATACCGCCACGAACGCCTGCTTCATTGAAAGAAGATCAAACTACATCTCTGTAGCCATTCATTTATTACATGCAGCTTGGAAATATTTGCAATAATTGAATTTTAAGGGTAATATTACTATTTTATAACTTTTAAAAGAAGCACATATAAGTTCCTTTCAAAATAAAATACATCCTGTGTCAGTCAGGATCCTCCAGTTTCAGTAGATTTTGAACAACAACTAAACTCAAGATAAAAGTTGAAATCTTATTCTAATAATAAAGCTTTTACCATCATTTTACTTATCCCGTATGTAGTTTACAGGACTGGTAAAGCATAAATGGAGTTTTAATTTAGTGTTATGTCAGTATTGGTTAAAAAAATGTAATAATATAAGATAACCTCAGTTTAAAAATATAAACATAAATGCAAAAAACAATTATTTAATCTATTTATTAGCCTCAAACTAGATACTAGATACACTAGATACTAATAGATAAATTGACATTTATTATAGAAACAAGAAATTCTGAGAATGATATAAAAAAAAAAAAAAAACTCTGGTTACAGTAAAGTAAGTGACACCCCCGCCCCCCGCCTCTGCCGATCGATCAGTAGAAACCGAGAAGAGGCGGAGATGATTCAGACTTTTTTCTGTCAGACTAAACCTCAAATCTGACGGCAAATGAGCTCAATTACAGAAACACGTTTGAATCGAAACAGACTTTCAACATCAAATCATTTGAGGAGAAAGTTAAAAAAAAAAAATAGATAAGTTTACAGGAAATTCTTGAGTTTGTTTTCAGGACCTTTATTCCTTTATCAACATTTCCTCTGGTGTTTGTTCTAACAATAAATGCTAAGAATTCTACTTTTTTGAGTCACTTTTCAGGTTCAAATCATAAATCCTCAATAAGAAATAAGATTTTTAAAGGAAACTGAAGAAATCAAACCTAAACGTGGGCAAGTTTGCATCCAAAATGTTAATTTTTTTTTTCCCTCCTGTGGGAATCACCGTTTGACTGAACAGCAGCGCCACCTACTTGACAGAGATGGAGAAGTCTCCGGGAGAAGTCTGGGAGCCTCGGATGACAAAGTGTCCCACGTCTTTGTGCTTCAGGATCTCCTCTGCGCCGCTGCGGCTGATGTTCTCCTGAAACCACCTGAGAGAAGACGCAGGTCATCGGACGCAAACCGCTGCCGCTCTGCAGCAAAGGTCAAAGCTCTTACGCTGGAAGCTGAATCTCGATGTAGTTCTTAGGAACGAATCCTTCCTGCCCGTTGATCTCCGCCTTGCACCACTCCTCTTCGAAGCTGATGATCTGCCACAAACACAGACGGGAGCCGGTTGGGAACAGAGAAGCTGGAGCCAGGACTTCAGGCTCCAGAGCAGCACCAACCTTCAGGATGTCGCCCTTCCTGAAGCTCAGCTCGTCGTCCGCCGTGGCAGAGAACTCGTACTTCCCTCTGGCTTCCATCAGGAGATCAGGAGAGGCTGGAGAGCTTCAGAGAGAGCGCTCATACGAGTCCTGGCTGGCGCTTCTCTGCAGAAAGGAAGAGTGAAACCTTCACACGTCGGCTGCGACAAACCCGACAGAAACTCGTCTTTCTAGAAGAAGACGGCCTCTGCGACTCAGACGACGCTTTTCCGGGTTCAAATGCACCAAAACATGAGAGCTGAAACTGCTAGAAACCACAAAGATGAGCAGATCGCCGCATCAGTTCTCTCTGATCTACAGGAAAGAGTTTTTCTGAATTCAAGCTGCTGAAGCGACACTTTGTCACTCGGAGTCCTCCCAGAGCCGGAGATCCAGGGAACCTCCTGGGTTTGGGTTTTAAAGCCTCATGGCACAAAGAAACCGTCGCTTTCTGACAGGAAACTTAAGCTTGATTTGAAAAAAAGTCACTTTTGAGTTGATTTTTATGCAAAAAAATAAGTAACATTTAAAAAATTATCTTTTTCTGCAAAAAAAATGAAGTTTAATTTTTTTAAAAGTCATCTTTGACTTAATTATTCTGACAAAAGTTAGGTTTAATTTAAAAAATAATATTTGACTTGATTGTTCTAATAAAAGTTAAGTTTTATTTAAGACATCTTTAACTTTATTCTGATAAAAGTAAGATTTAATTTCAAAAAGGTCTTCTTTGCTTTGATTTTTCTGAAAAAAAAATTTGCTTTATTTTTAAAAAGTTATCTTAGACTTCATTTTTCTCCCAAAAAACTAAATTTTAATAAAAAAAAAGTCCTTTTTGAATGAATTTCTTTTTAAAAGTTAAGTTTATTATTAAAAAAGCCATATTTGGTTTGACTTTTCTGCAAAACAATCACGTTTAATTGCAAAACAAGTTATGTTTGATTTGATTTTTCTGAAAACAAATGTTAAATTAAAAAAAGAGTCATATTTGATTTTTTTTAAAAGCTTTTTTAACTTGATCTATTTCATATTTGAATTGATTTTACTGCAAAAAGCTACATTTAATTGTAAAAAGAGTTCTATTTGGTTTGATTTTTCAGTGAAAAATCCTAAAAATTCATGAAGCTTCATTTTCTCCAGTTTTCTATAAATCCAGTTTAATTTATTCACGCACATCTCATCAGCAGCTTTATTTACCTTTTTTATCTCTTTTAAAGAGGATTTTCAGTTTTTAAACAGCCAAATATTTAAAACTTCAAAATATATTTAGATAAATCTAAACCAGATTCAAAGCTAACGAGTCTTCAGAATGAACCTCATTTAAAAACCTCCACAGTCTGAACTAAAAAAAAACGACAAAGAGCTTCTGGAATAAGTAAGCCCGCCCCTCTCCCTATCATCCCTTCATTTACACTCTCTCCCACTGGCTTACAGCCCCTCACAATACCAAACAGTGCTGAGAAATATGACAATACATATCGTGTGGTCGATAGAAAATAGTCATTTCTCTTCGTTGATTTTTATTGCTGAACTTTGTTTAAAAATGTGTTTTTTAACAATAAACTTAAAACTGTTGTGCACTTTTAAATAAAAGTTTCATATTTGTGACTTTTCATTTACAAGTCATTTAAAAATTACAGATACTAAAAAGTAGTTAATAATGTTTTTGTCAAATTTTGTTCATAGAACATCTAATATACACTCTATCATGGTATATCGTGAAATATATCGTGAAATATATCGTCATCGTGATATAAAATATTCAATATCGTGATGTAAAATGTTCCCATATCAGCCAGTTTAGATCCAGATTCCAGCTCAGAGGAACACAAAGACGTTCATGGATCTATTCGTCAGCAGGTGGATGCATCAGAATGGGGCGGAGCAGAGAGCTTGTGGCCCCGCCCATCACAATAAGATCCTTTTCCAACAGCATTTTTTTTTGTCTGCTCCTGATTCACGATTTGAATAAAGAAATCCTCAAAAATGTCCTTTTTAGTCTTCATTTTCCTTATATAGAAACATGTTAAAAACATTATTTTCATCGGAGCGAGTCTTTAAAACCGTCTCAATGAGCTGGTGTCAGCGGGATCGCTCTTTGACGGTTTCTACGGTCCGTTTTTCTCAGTTCCTGGTTATTAAAGCGTGTGGATGTGAGGAACTTCATTCATGGTTTGGAATGAAAGGCTGTTCATTCATGGGGGGGGGTTTCCGTTCCCATAGCAACAGTTTGTGATTGGTTCTGGTGTCAGAGGGTGTGATAAGGATGTGGTCAGTTCATCACCAGAAGAGCAAAAGTCCGTCCTCGTTGCACACGTGCAACAGTTCTGCCGCCAAGCTCTGTGGTCAGAAGTGTGAAGCCGATGAGATGGACCCGTCTGAACCAGAACTTCACCTAAACACACGAGAGTGGGTCTGCTGCAGCTTCACGAAGCATCGAGTTCATTCAAACTCGACACAAATGAAGATTTTCCTCTGATAACAGGAAATGAAGATCTCACACTTTCAGGAAAAGAAGACGAAAAATTCCCCCGGATGTTTGGAAGGATGCCGGAGCGACTCAAACATGGACCACGCTCTAAAAAGCTGCAGAATTTAAATAAGTTTGATCACATTCATGACAGAAAGTTCCAATGTGAACCGATCCAAATGTTCTGAAAAGTTCTAAAGTTTAAATATTCCTTCATGTTGGTGAGTCAAACACTCTTTATTTATCTGAATTTATTGAAATATTTTTCAACATTTTTGTAACTAAAATAGTCTTAAAGATTCACACAAGGCAACAAATTAAAACTATATAATAATCACTGACAAAGCAGAAAGACAGTTTAGGATCAGGCGAGTTTTAGGAAAAAACCAACAAGAACATGCACACACAGAAAGAAGTCAGCCGGGATTTGAACCTTTTCACTCTGAGACCAGAGCGCTAACCACTACACCAGCGTGCAGCCCGGTCAGCCACTTCCATGAGATGAAAATCAGTCAGGATTGTTGTAAAAACTTTATTCCAATGATTCATTTAAAGAAGTTTTAATGTTCTTGAGAAAAGACTGAAAAAGAAGAAAAAGCATCAGCTTCTTTCAGCTGTTTTCAGGAAATTCATTCATTTGGTTTGTATTTAATCGTCTTTTTCTCTCTTCTCAGCTCCTTTACATGTTTGACTTTAATTGTTTTACTAGTAATTTTAGATATAATCCTCCTCCTTTAGTTATCTTAAGTAAATATTACAAATAGTATGAATAGTGTGTAATGATTCAGCTTTTTTATCCTAAATGTACGGTAGCTGAGACACGCCATAATAGCAAATTAAAATATGTGCAAACAAAAAAGGAATACTGTAAAAAAAGAAAGGAAGGCTGCAAATAAAAGAATAGTTGCTGCTAATAAACTAAAATATTGCAAATAAAAAGAAAACGCAGCAAATAAATAAAAAGCTGCTGAAAATAAAGTAAAAGATGCTGTACATGAAATAAAAGGCTGCAAATAAAAATAAAAGATGTTTCAAATAAAAAAAAAGGAAAAGATGAAAAATAAAATATAAAATAAGATATTGAATCGAAAATGTTTAAAATTAAATAAAAGATATGCTGAAAATAAAATAAAATCCGCTGCAAATAAAAAAAGCTCTTGCAAATAAAATGAAATGCTGAAAATAAAATAAAAGATGCTGCACATGAAATAAAAGGCTGCAAATAAAAATAAAAAATGTTGCAAATAAAAGAAAAGAAAAAGATGAAAAATAAAATGCAATTTTCTGCAAATAAAATAACATATTGAATAGAAGATGCTTAAAATTAAATAATAGAAATGCTGAAAATAAAATAAAATCTCCTGCAAATAAAATAAACGAATCAGACAAAAATAATTCTTCAAAGAAAACAAAAGTTCCAGGAAATAGAATAAAAGATGCTGAATAGAAGATGCTTAAAATTAAATATAAGAATTGCTGAAAATCCGCTGCAAATAAAAAAGCTCTTGCAAATAAAATGAAATGCTGGAAATAATATAAAAGCTGCTGAAAATAAAATAAAATCTCTTGCAAATAAAATAAACGAATCAGCCAAAATAATGTCTACAAAGAAAACAAAAGTTCCTGAAAATAATATAAAAATAGATAAATAAACTAAAAAAAAAAAAAAAAAAAAAAAACGCTGCCACTTTGAGCTTAGCAAAATGGCTGAAAAATTTAATTAAATCTGACATTTTTTTCATTCCAAATTTTATTTTAATCCCATTTGGTTTTACTTTCTTTCACAAAGAGGGAACACATTTAACAAAAAATATTTTATTTTAACATCTCTTTTGGAAATTGTCCTGAACCCAGAGTACAACAAAGCAGCAGTGAGCTCCCACTACAGCTTAAGCTCTCAACGATAACTCCTGCACACATTCAGGAACAGCCTTGAAACTGATCATGTCTGAAGTCTCAACCCAGTCACCAAAATCTAGTTTTGACTCACCAGCCAAAAAAATCAACCAGTCAAACTATTACGTCATTTTGCAAAGAAAAATCAAAGGTGTTATTTTGAAAAATGATATTATAGAAACAGCTAAACACAACTCTTTCTTCTAAGGAACTCCTGTATTGATTTCTAATCTTTCTTTGCTCTCTACTTTTGACATTTTCACATGTCTGAGGTTTGAGTTCAGCTGTAAATTCAAACCAAATCCTGCTGAGAAAAAAAACAAAGACGGATTGACTGAAGAGGAGCAGACTGACCGAAAATTCACTTTGTTCCTAATACTAATAAAGCTCCACAGAGGAAATTAGCAGAAGTTACGGGGATGCTTCTCGCGGGGTGTGCGCTTGTTTTTTTCATTTTGTTTTTCTCAGCCTCCTAGAAATAGATCCTCTCTGCTTGCTGCTGTTTTCACATCTGCTTTTGCGATGGAACGGCAGACTGACTTTATACAGAGCAGAGAGCCAAGACAATCACATCCCAATTTTAACTAAAACAAATAATTTATTGAAATGCTGCAGCAAATAAAAGAAATGATGCTGCAAAAAATGTGGCAAATGAAAAAGGTAAAAGGAAACTACAGGAAAGTAAAATTGGAAAAGAAAGAGTAAGTAAGTGAAGATGTTCAAGGTCTCTAACATGAACTTTTTAATGTGGTATTCATCTTTCAGGTCCATCAGCAAAAACAATCCCATCATGCTTTTTTCTTTATTTTAAGCAGCATTTCTTTTTATTTGTAGTGTTTCTTGTTATTTGCTGCACTGGCAGATCTCACCTCTGTATAGAAGATTTCATCAGTTTGTTTTTGCATCTTTAGTTCATTTAGCAGCTTGTAGGATTTAATTAAGTTATAATTTCAGTTTTATTCATTTACTTTGCAATTTCTGCTTGTTAATCATAAATTATCACCTAGAAGTCGTCAGTAATTTTAAATAATTGATCATATTAGATGTTTTTTTTATTGTTTTATGTCCTTCAGTTCATGAAAGCATTTTCAACATCATCCAGTCAGAGAAATCGCGTGTTTTCATGAACTTTCACAGGAAACTAAATACGTTTTCTATGCTGATTATTATTAATTAATAAACTCACAACTGACCTACAAATCATTCAACAATTAGGATGAATCTAAATTTGAGAAATACATTTGGATTAAATCTGCACAAAGAGTTGAAAACTCAAATTTCCTGTGGGGGGAAAAAAAATGACAAGAACAAAAATTTTAAGCCAAAATTTATAAAAAATTAATAAGTGATTTGAAAATGAAGCCAGTAAGCAAAGAAGAACGATTCCTGAAGTCTGAAGAACCGTTGCCATAACTGTCTGTCTTTATTAAAAACATTAACTACCATAATCGAGATATAAAAGAAACAAAAAAAAAAAAAAGTTTAATAGTTGATTGGTCATTACTTTATATTTTATGTAGTCAGAGTGTGGTAAAGTTGAAAGTAAAATTTTAGCTACATGCTAGCTATTTAAGATAATTTAAGCTTTTTGCTTTTTAGGCTACTTTTAGTTTAGCTAATATTTCAGTAACAAGCTAGCTGTTTAGGCTAATTTAAGATTGTTTGTTTTTTATGTTATTTTGGAGTTAAACTAATATTTTAGCTACATACTAGCTATTTAGCAGTTTTAGCCTTTTTTGGGTTTTTTTAAGCTATTTTGGAGTTTAGCGAATATTTCATCTACATGCTAGCCATTTTGACTAACTTGGGCTTTTTCCAGTTTTTTTAGGCTAATTTGGCATTTCACTAATATTTCAGCTGACTTTCAGCTTTAGCGTTTTCAGCTATCAAATTTAGCATGTTCAGCTATCAGTCCTAGCATCTCCAGCGGCCAAATTCAGCTTACAGCATTCACACTAGCATTATCAAAGGTTATGCTGTATATCTAGTTTTTGGTTAGTTTAAAGCTAATGATGGTTAAGATATGAGCTTTACATCCAGTTTGCGCATGACCCGATTAGTCGACTAATTGGAAAAAATGATCGCTGATTAGTCGATTATTGAAATAATCGTAGCTAGTGTGTTACGTCCCCTATGGGTTGACCTGGTTCGGTCTGGGGGACAATAACAAAAATTTGACACCAATGAGAGTAAAAGGAACACAGTTTATTTAATAAAGGAAATCCTGTGTCCTGAAATGAAAGAATAAAATCAAATAGTTAGTAAAACAAAAAGACAAACTAAAAGGGAATTGGAACTAGGGCTGACTCGATTAGTCGACTAATCGATGACTAATCGTCTATTAAAATAGTCGACGACTAATTTAGTAGTCAGTTAGTCGTTACTTTATATTATATGGAGTCAGAGTGTAGTAAAGTTGAAATTTATAATGGAATTCTGCTAGCTTTTGAGATTATTTTGGCATTTATTATGGTTTTTTTAGGCTATTTTGGAGTTTAGCTAATATTTAAGCTACATGATAGCTATTTTGGCTAATTTAAGAATTTCATCATTTTTTCTGACTAATTTTAAGATTAGCTAATATTTCAGCTAGCTGTTTGGATAATTTAAGACTTTTTTCCATTTTTTTAGGTTAATTTGGAGTTTGGCTTATATTTCAGATGGATGCTAGCTATTTTGGCTAATTTAGGATTGTTTCTGTTTTTTGGGCTATTTGGTAGTTTGCCTAATATTTCAGCTACATGCTAGCTGTTTTGGCTAATTTAAGTTTTTTTTTATTCTTTTTAGGCTTTTTTGAAGCTTAGCTAATATTTCAGCTGTATGCTAGCATTTATGGCTAATTTAGGATTTTTTTCAGTTTTTCAGGCTAATTTGATGTTTAGCTAATATTTCAGCTGCATGCTAGCTATTTTGGCTAATTTGTGCTTTTTTCAGGTTTTTAGGCTATTTTAAGGTTTAGCTAATGTTTCAGTTGGCTTTCAGCTTCAGCAATTTTGGTTATCAATTTCAGCATCTTCAGCTATCTATTTTAGCATTCACACTCCCATTATCGCAGGTAGTTGTTTATATCTAGTTTTTAGTTAGTTCAAAGCTAATGATGGTTCAGATTTGTGTTTTACATCCAGTTTGAGCATGACACGATTAGTCGACTAATCGGAAAAAATAATCGTTGATTTGTCGACTGTTAAAATAATCGTTTGTTTCAGCTCTAATTGGAACCTCGGCCAAACATAAAATAAGTCATGGAGGCTGCTACTAACCAAAACTACATAAAGAAAACAAATAAACAAAGCCTGCAAACTAAGACTACCAACCCCAAACTAAAATAACAAAACCCAGCAGTGTAAGCCGCTGAGGAACAAAAAACTGAAACAAAGTAAAACCCAAACGCTACACAGCCTGCTGCTCTGCTCCTCCTCTGCCTTATGTACCTGGTAGGTGCTAATTAAGATGATTAAATAAGCAGAATGGAAGCGGATGCTGAAAACGTTCAGAACTGGAGCAGCAGTGCTATCATATCTTTTGTGATATGCATATCGCACAAGCTAATATGCGATGTCAATACATTTTCGATTTGTTGTGTAGGTCTAATGAACGGACATGAATTTTTTCCTCTTTATCAATCTAAAGACCATTCTGAAATTGCCTCCATGTTTTTAAAATCTTAGTTTTTAAAAGTTTCAGGTTATAAAATTAGAGACCTGGGGGTTCTGACTAAAGAAAAACATTTTTCAGATGACGTGTATCTAGATTTTAGAAATCTAGAACTCAATTTATAAAAACAGACATATCTGATCAGGTTTTACTTTGTCCGCTTTGGAGAATTTTAAGAAAAAACTCATCTTTTAAAGTTAATCTTTAGGTGGTTTAGTGGTTTAATTTGCATTTATAGACAATTTTTCCACCTTTATTTCAATAAATGTGAATGGATTTTTTATCTTTATGTAAAGAACTTTTGAGGAGTTCTGTAAAAAAAAAAAAAATGCTCTAAAAATAGACTTTCAAATGTATTTTGTAGGATTACGAAATATTTCTGAAAATCTTCGCACCCCTGTCACTTTCATGGAGGTCACATGACGACTTTTGACCGCGTAACATTTCTGTGAATTCTTCTAGGAAAAGTGTGAGGTTCCGCTTGCACTTTTGGACGCCGTTCTGACCCCGTTACATCTGTTCAGACAGCGGCAGAGCTCCGGTTGCACTCATCAGTCGCTCCAATACACTTTTGGTTTTAACCACAACAGTTTCAAGACTCAACTGATTCACATTTCAGCAACTTTGCACCAACCAGGTTTCCTGCCGGCGTTGGTTTCAAATCCAAAAGTGATCAAATGAATCCAGAATTTGATTAATTTTATCCAATCAAGGAGGATTTTTGGTGTCTAAAATCATCTAAAATTAAAATAATATATTTCTGTGTTTATTACCACAAACGTTCCTTTTTTTTTTATCTTAAACTGAACTCCCGACATCAAATCGCTCAAATGCTGATTGGGATCAGAGGAGCAGGACGAGCAGAGAAGATCTGTTCTCCTCGCTTTTCATCTGATCTGGAGCGCTTCGCTTCAGCGCTCGTCAGCAGTTGGTTTCCTGTGTCAAACTTTCAGCTCAGAGAGGCGAAGCAAGAAGTTTCCCTCCTTCAGTGACTCACATCCATGCAGCTGCATCACCGCTTTGCACGGCATTGTGCAAAAGCTAGGGCTGCGGCAAATAAAAACCCAAAGATACTGAACCGCTGAAGGGGAATACTCAAAAAGTAAACTATCTTTCTTCATTAATTTAATTTTTTTTCAAGAAATTTCAGCAAAATAAAAAAAAAAATACAAAAAAAATACTACAATAAATCAAATCTATTTAATATATGAATTCATAAATTGTGGGGGGGTGTGCTAGCAAGAATCTGGGGATACGAAATGTATCATGATGCATGAGTCACGATACGATACGTATCACGATGCACATGTTTAAACACGATACGTATCACAATGTATGAATCACAATACGATATTTATCATGATGCATGGGTCACGATACGATATGTATCACGATGCGCGTGTCCAAATGCGATATGCATCACAATGCATGAGTCACGATACGATATGTATCACGATGCACGTGTCAAAATACGATACACATCACGATGCATGAGTCACGATACGATATGTATCACGATGGGCGTGTCCAAATACGATATGCATCACAATGCATGAGTCACGATACGATATGTATCAGGATGCACGTGTCAAAATACGATACTTATCACGATGCATGAGTCACGATACAAAATGTATCACAATGCACGTGTTAAAATATGATACATATCACAATGTATGAAACACAATACGATATCTATCACAATGCATGGGTCACAATACGATATGTATCACGATTCGCGTGTCCAAATACGATATGCATCAAGATGCATGAGTCACGATACGATATGTATCACGATGCACGTGTCAAAATACGATACTTATCATGATGGATGAGTCATGATACGAAATGTATCACGATGCACGTGTGAAAATACGATACATATCACAATGCATGAGTCACGATACGAAATGTATCACGATGCATGAGTCAAAATACGATACTTATCATGATGCATGAGTCATGATACAAAATGTATCACGATTCACGTGTTAAAATACGATACATATCACAATGTATGAATCACAATACGATATTTATCACGATGCATGGGTTACAATACGATATGTATCAATTGCGCGTGTCCAAATACGATATGCATCCCAATGCAGTAGTCACGATACGATATGTATCACGATGCACATGTCAAAATACGATACGTATCATGTTGCATGAGTCACGATACGATATGTATCACGATGCATGTGTCAAAATGCGATACGCATCACGATGCATGAGTCACGATACAATATGTATCACAATGCATGAAACACTATACGTTACGTATCGCGATACGATACATATCACGATACGATACGTATCACAATGCAGAAGTCAAGATACAATATATTCCAAAACAGTACCATAGATAATATTTCACTATTTTTTAAGGATTCTGAATTAGAAAAAACCTGACCTAAATATTAATACTCATTTCAAATGAATAAAACATTAAAATACATTTTATTTGATGTTTAGAACATTCTGCAAGGTCAAACTCGTTCTTACATGAACCAAGAAACACTGAAATCCACATCTTTATACAGCACCAGTACCAATTAGACACAGATTTTTGGTTTGGTACTCATCATAGACCGTCAAAATAGAACTAGACATATGAAGCGTTGAGGTCCCCCATAGATAATACATTCCCTTTTGGTATTGCAGATGGTAATTGTTTAACTTCTTATTTTAACAACAGATATTCAAAATCTTTGAAGCTCAATGAAGCCATTTTCTCGTGATATTGGGCTATATAACTAAAATTTAATAGAATTTTAAATATTTATAATATATTGCGAAAATAAAAAACTTTAAATTCTATTATAAATATATGCATAGCAGCTAAAATAATGAAAAAAATATTTTAGTTTAAGTTAGTTTAAACATGAAACTGTGAATTCCAAAATAAATTAAATAAAGTGACAAATACGAACATAAATAGTAAATACATCTGTGGATTAGGAATGTAAAAAAACAGACTGAAGCGCTGACTAGAACAGCCTTTACATGTTACTAAAACTTTTTTTAAAACCAAACTTCCCAGAAATGTTTCATTTTTTTAGCCACTTCTTCATCTCGTTTTTGCTTTTTGACAAAAATCATTCTATAAAAATAGAACCAGTCAGGAAAACGTTAAACTCGTCGTTTGAAATAGGAAAAGTACAGTAAAAGATTACTTATTATGTAATAAAATAGTCTTTTATCTAATATTTTACGCCTCCAGTAACATCAGGAAGGCTCCAATCAAATGTTCAGAGCAGTGAAAGCACAAAGAATTTTTAAAAAATCTGCTTACGGTCACTAAATTTAATCTTTTTTTGTTTTTTTTTCGTTTTTAATCTAAATTACTGAGCTAAATTTACTATTAACCCTTCCGTGTCAGTGTGATTCTGTATTTCATGGAGCTCCCTGCTTTAGTTTTTCCTTTTATTAAAGGAAATAATCCATATTTTGATTTATTTGAACTAAACAGCACAAACTGTAAGAACTACAAATTTTTATATGTTGTATCTTTAAAAAAGTTCCAATTTATACTGAAGAAGTACTCAGTCTATAGTATTCTTGCTTTACTTGTACTTATACTAAAGTGTACTTAATAAAATAAGCTGAAACCTGTTTGAACCAAAACGTCTCCACTCAAATGAAAAATACTTTTCACCTCAGATTTGATCAAATACTTCAGTAGTAAAGTATTACTGTGCATCACATTCAGATAAATGAATACTGAAAGGGATTACTTTAAAACAAAAAGGTAATCTATTACATTTTTAAAGTAACTTGCGCAACAGAACTGTTGGAGAAGTCGTTCAGCTTAAGTGTGAGGTTTAACCCCCCAGACACTTCCTCCACGCACGAGCGCGGACAGATGGTGAGACAGGTGTTTCAGACAGACAGGTACACGCCGTGCACCTATTATTATGCTAACTTTTCTGGTTTGTTTAGCTGATGCTCCAGCCCAGGTAAGGTCAGGTCAGGTCAGGTCGGATCCTGACCTCAGGACCACACCTGGCCCACATCAGGCGCCCCTGACCATGAATGTGTCAAAAGTGCAAACCGCGCGCCTTTTTTTCCTTACTTTTTCACGGCACTACTTCCCCAAAGGGAGAGGAACAACATGTCAATAAAAACTGCTCTCGTTTCTGCTGAAACCAAACATCGGCGTCAGAAAACTGGTTTTAAACAAAGTTATGCAAAAAAGTAGTCCGCTTGCGGCTGAAAAAAACTCTCGAATGTTCACAGAGATGACAGAAAGACCGCGGTTCTGTTCTGTTCTGATCGGCTCACCCCTCCGGACTTGGCTCCGAACCCGGCACCGGCTCCCTCCTCCGCGGGTCAGTCAGACCGCAGCACAGCCGAGAAGTTAGCGGCGTCCGCGGCGCAGCATCAGAAGCAGAAAGAGGCGCGTGCGCTGCCTGTCAGAGCCGCTTTGACAAACCCCCGCGTGAGCCCCGCCGAAACAAATCATTCCGCTTCCGCGAACCTGTCAAAATAAAAGGCAGACTGACGTTTATGAACAGCGCCACCTACAGGTCATTTACAACTACACAATGTATAAGTAAAAATAGTTTCTTGATTTATAAATATTTTTAGATTTTTTTAATATGCATTTTAAAACTCAAGTTACTTTTTTTTTTTTTTTTTTTTTTAACATTTTTTAAAGAGTTAAATGAGTTACAAAAGCCGGTCTCTTCATAAAATTGGTGTTTGATCAGTTAGTCATTCAGAGTTAATAATTTAGTTAGGATCTTTATGATTTGTTTATCTTGGCAACTGTTCTAGATCCCTTGTTCTGTTTTTTTTCCTCCGCCATTTTAAAGCAAATAAAAGGTAACAGCAGCAGCTAGAAATAGTAAATGTTGATTAGAAACAACAGACACAAATCTATTCATATATGCATGAAATAAAACCAAAATGAATGGATTATGGAAACAACAATATGTCAAATTTGAATTTCCTGCTGCTTTCAATCCTGCTTTTATTTTGCCACCGTCTAAGTCAAGTTTTAAATGACTTCCTGTCCAGGTTGGAGACTCATTAGAAATCATTTAAAAGCTTTTAACCTGAAAACTGCCAGAAAACTAATTTTAAAAAATGCATGAAAAGTATGAGATCTTTGTCAGAAAACTGTTTCACTGTCAAAAATTCAGCTTTAAAACTGTTTAATAACATCTAGAAACAGTTTTTAGAAAACTTTTAATATAATTTAAGTTTAAAATGTCTTAAAAGTGTGTTAAAAAATGAAAAGATTGGTCTTTTTTAAAGTCTAGAACAGGCATCTGAGTTGATTTCTCACTGGCTACAACCCAGTAGAAGACACAAATTCTTACTTTACCCTTAAAAAAAAAAATACTGGTTTGTATTTATGTTGTCATTACTATTATTATATAGAAAACTTAACCATAAAGATAAAATAGCCTCATTTCAAAACATGAAATAGCTTTTAACAGAAGTTCACAGGACTTCATTTCAAAATAAAAGACATCTCAGTGCAGCAAATGTAGTAATAATGTGATGTCAGAACTGATTTAAAGAAAAAACAAACTCATTTATGGTGCATCAGAACTAGAAATTTGTCAATCAAACCAACCAAAATGAAATCAAAACCGATTCAGTGACCCTTTAGGGTTTTTTAGCCTTAAAATCCTTGAATTTGTTCAAATACAGAAATACTGTCCTCTAATCTGGCATCTAAATGGACTTTTCTGTAAAAAAAATTTGTCAAAATGTTCTTCTCTTGTTCTGTTTTTGGAAGAGTTCAATAAAATTTGATTTCTTTTTACTTTACTACTTACTCTTTACTTTGTAGCTCATAGGATCCACTCTGTGATGACTCACTATTTTATTTTGTTGATTTTCCTGAGATGTTTGATTTGCACGTGTCCTTCACACCTGTTTGCGCTCTTGTAAACCTTGTTCTCACTTGTCCCGTGAGTACCTCCTCCTGCAAAGGGAAGTTTGATTCACTCCCAGAGCGTCAGGCTGAATGCATCCTCTCTCTCTGCAACACCAGCAGCATGCTTCACAGTCTGAAAGTGTCTGACCTGAATCTCCGAGCGCTGCAGATGCAGGTGGAAACCTCACATCCGCCCCTCGCTCGGTTACTCAATACCACAAGACAAACACACACCTATCTGAGTGCGCCAGACAGGTGAGGACGCCTTGCAGGTGTGTGTGCAGGTCGAAGCATTACCTCACAATGTCAGACAGTGACTTCAGAACGTTACTCCTCATAAATAGACATGTCAGTTCATGTTAAACTCATAAAAAATGGTGCATTTTTTCCTTTGTGTCTCAACGGCAGCTGGAATGTGCAAACATATTTATGTAGGAATTTATCAGTTAATAAAAAAATTGCTGCAGAATTTAAGAAAGTGCCTTTGAGACATGTTTATGATAAAAAGTCAGCCCTTTTTACAGCTTAAATCCAACATTTGACAAACATTATGTGAAGGATGCTGGTTTCTTCTGAATGACTCTTCTAAAAAAGTTCTGCTCATTCCTGTTATTTCCTCCACGCAGAAATAAATTTACACTTTCTGCAGAGCAATGCTGGTTTGGAGATTACTCTCTTTAACAACAAAACAAATCAAAACCTGGATGTCAGGTTTTTCATTTTAGCAGGCTCTGTTTTTAGTGATATATATGATTGAAACTAATACATTTTTAAAATAAAGTAAATATATATACATTGTTTTTAGATTTTAGACATTCTGCACTATATATATATATATATATATATATATATATATATATATATATATATATGGGAATATGGGAAAATTTAATATTTGTGGTTGTATCTTCCTGTAGGTTTTGATCTCTTCAAATTTGAAAAAATATATAAAATTTAGTGTGAATAAGAAAAAAGATCCAGTTAGGAGAAATCTTCCATTGATTGTCAATAACCCACCAGCAGGTGGCAGCATTACTGCATAAACAAAGTTAAATCACTCCTCTTTAAATTTTACTTATAATTGTTTTCATAGTTTGAAAACAGCAAATCAAAATTTAAGGTTTTGCAGATTTTTTTTTTCTTGTTTTGACATTTATTCACACTATACTTCATACAAGAACTTATCAGAACACATTCATTATCGCTTAATAAAACATTTAGGTTCCTTAGAGCACGTTTATCAGCAACAGGAGAGGGGTTTTATATAATTTTTGATAAATAGTTCCGTTTGTCAATATTTTTCAAAATAAAAGCTATTTCTGTAAAGGTATTTAAGCTGCACTTTTATTTTAGCAGTTCTATAAAGATTAACAACAATAACAAAAAAGGTAATAAACACTGTAATCTAAAACTTTTAATACATTATATTTAATTAAAAAATAA
The DNA here is from genome assembly GCA_003999625.1 of Oryzias javanicus. NCBI lineage: Eukaryota > Metazoa > Chordata > Actinopteri > Beloniformes > Adrianichthyidae > Oryzias > Oryzias javanicus. The sequence continues at coordinate 24,611,722 of CM012444.1, forward strand.
GAAATTGGGGGGGAAAAGCGTAAATCCTGAATGGTTCCTAAATAAAGTTTTTAAATATGTGTTTTGTTTAATGTAATGACGAATTTACAAACAAACAAAACATATTTGTAGAAAAAAGTGAACAAAAGAACCGGAAGAAGTTTTATTCACATGTTTTTTTAAGCATTCACGCGATTGTTTAGGAAGTTGTGACTAAAATAAACACAAATGAACTGGTTGGCCACGCCTCTCGGGGCGCGTGACGTCACAGGAGCGCTCGCGCTCGCTGCAACAGGTTGATTCATTCAGTCCGCAAACGGGTCGTCACGGACCGCACGCGCGAGCCTGTTTTTCTGCCCTGAAGCGGACTAACTGCGTCAGAGAGTTGAGCTTTTTTTCCTCAGAACCGAATCTTCTTTCTTCCCCTCCAAACTTTGTTGTTTTCAGCCGCGAGGCTTAAGCTTTTTCTGAAACTTTTTTTGGGAGGTAACGGTCCGGGGTCTCCGCCTGACTGACTGACACCTTCACGCGCTTCGTCCCCCCCTACCCTCTGATGAATCTGAGCGCCGCACGCGGCGGCAGGAAAGCGGCGGGAATGGTCGCCGGGGGCGAGCCCGGCCGTGTCGGGGCTTCCGCGGTGTGAAGACGGCGGCGGCGGCGGCAGCAGCAGCAGCAGCAGCAGCAGCAGCAGCCATGATCCCGGAGGAGAGAAACAAACAGACGCTCAACTTCCCGGTGGGGCTGCTCCTCCGCTCCCCGAAGAGGCGGCTGGCCAAGCTGGGGAGGAAGCCCAGCAATGGATCGGTGCAGTAAGTGCGCATGCGCGTCTCTTCAGGCGAAAACGGTGTTTTGTTTTTTCTTTCTTTTTTAATATATTCTTGTTGCACTTTTCTTCACGATATAGGACAGTCATTAATTATTATTTCTTTATTTAAATCGTTGTAAATCAGGACCAGACGAAAAAATGCTTAATAAGATTGTATTTGTGACGTTGAAAATACGCTGGGCGGGGCCACAAGCTCCCCTCCATTCCGATGCATCCACTTGCAGACAAATAGATCCGTGTACGTCTTTGTTTTCCTCGCTCGAGCGGGAATCTGGCTGGAATAACTCTGATAACAACATCGGCGTGAGAGGCTGTAAGCTAGCGGGACGGCATGTACACAGATGCATGATGGGAACAGAAAATAGATCAAACTATGATCAGAACTAATCAATAAATGAACTAACTAAATTAACATAAAAATGATTAAACAGATGTTCAGATTTTAAACTCTTTCTGAACATCCTAATTAATGTTGTAATTATAGTTACTAATATTATTATAATTATGTAATATATATTTGTTTTCCTCTTATTTATTGCAAAATGATTTGATGTTATATTTAACATTTACTGATTTATTAATCTATTTATTTATTTTACTATTTTTAGCAGAAACTTCAGATTTTTTTTCATCTGAAAGTCACATTTAGTCACTAAACCATGTCGTTAAAGACTGTTTTTTTTTTTTTTTTTACTTAGCTGTGATTGTATCTGTTTTTTTTTAATTCCTAAATGTGTGAGCAAAGACATAATAAGGTCCTAAGACGAAGTAGGTTCAACAAGACCCGACATGTTCCACGGTGTCATTTAGGCTGTGAAGGTAACGAACATGTTGTCCTTATCATGACACCAACAGTCAGCAAATCACGTCCGCCTGTTGTGTTAGCAGCAAACTGAAAGGAAAAGATTCATGCCACAAGTATTTGTTGATGCTCATTTCAATACTAAGATTTCACAGATTTGAACGATTTGTCGCTCCTAAAGCAATCAGGGACAGTCATCTAAAAAGAGAAGCTTTTCTTTTTTTTTTTTCAGCACAAAAGTGTGTTTATAGAAATCAAAATTCTACCTTTAGGGACCAAAAATTGTCACTTTATGCAGAAAGTTCACATCAGTGTTGGAAATATGGAAAAATCTGCAGTTAGGATTTTTAAACAAACTTTTTTGACACTAGAAGTTCATAGAAACAAAAAAAATCAGCTGCATTGACCATCACAGGAACTGTCAGGCACGGCAGTGGAAGGATAATGATATGGGCTTGTCTTTTAGTTTAAACAGATAATTTAAAATAAAAAAAGTTATACAAATTTATTGGTTATAAAAGAGCCAAAACCTTAAAAAAAAAAACAAAAAAAAAAAACTTGTACCTTATTTTTTGGAGTATAAGTCGTAGTTTTTTTCATAGTTTAGCCAGAGGTGCGACTTATACTCAAAAGCAACGTATTTGTGTGGGGGTTTTTTGCCTTAAACAGGCTCATATTTTTGTTATTTTACTGTAACGATCGGTTGTCCTTTAGCGGTTGTTCCCTCTAACAACCACTAGAAGGCGCTGCATCTGTTTCTGACAGTGTCAGAAGAAGTGTTCAAAACAAACATAGAGAAGAATCTGATTGTTTTCCTCTTGAACTTTAATATTTTTCTTATACAAATCAAATAATTAGTTTTATTTTAATTTTCAATTTTGTTAATCTTAGTTACACTGGGCTTGGCGGATGTTTTCTGAAATGTCAGACTTTTCTGCCAAAAAGTGCGACTTATACTCCGGAGCGACTTATACTTTGGAAAATACCGTACTTTAACTGAAATTGTTGCAAATCTGGGGCAAAAAGTCTTTAAATCTTTGAAAAAAAGATATTTGTGACAAGGACAATATTCTGGTCCGGCCCACAAGCTCTCTGCTCCGCCCCACCAATAGACGACTAGATCAATGTACGTCTTCATGATTTTGCTCTCCATTTTGTTGCACCAGTAATGTTAGGATGGGGTTGTAAAGGGTTGTAAGCTAGTGTGTAAACAGAGAGCTCTCAGTGATGGTGAGGGGAAGAGAGGCTGGGTTGCTTAAGACTTTTTCTAATGATCTTCTGCCGCTCTTCAGAAACTATGTCCTACAAGTTATTTTTGGAAGAAAAATGGTATAATTGTAATTAAAAGACCAAAAGTAGATCGAACGGTGATTGTAGTGTTTATTACTGCAGCCAACAGTAAACAGTCACAGACTTTATTTATTAACTTGGTTTTTGTTTTTGTCTCGTCACGTTTCAGAGGCTGCGATTTGGTTTCTGTTCTCTTTCACATGCTTTTATTTTGAAGGCTCCACCTTGGAGCTGTTCGTTTTCAGTCCAGATCTTCATTCAACATTCGGTTTATTATAACTTGATTTTGTTCAGAAGTCACAGCTTCCTGCGCCCGTCTTCCTCTCAGGTCCAACAAGTCGGACAGCACGGTCCGCTCCGCCGAGAGCACAGGCGTCCGGCAGCCGGCCAAAAGCAAAATCCGCCGCCACAACAACAGGTTCTCCACGGTTTTCGGCCACAGTCCCGACCTGCGGAGCAGCGGGGGCCGCGGCGAGGCGAGGGGCGGCGGGAGTCTGACCGAAGACGACCCGGCAGAACTGTCGAGCCAGAGGTCCACGCCGGGAATCCTGAAGGTGTTCGGCAGCGACATCTGTCAGGGCACGCACTACAAGAGCGTGCTCGCCACGGCGCAGTCCAACGCCAAGCAGCTGGTGAAGGAGGCTCTGGACAGGTGAGGGTCCTGAAAGAACCCGACCCGCCTCGTCTGATCCAAACCACCGGTTCTGATGGGTTCTGTGGACCTCCAGGTACTGTCTGGAAAAAGAAGACCCCGCCCACTACGTGCTGTGCGACGTGATTGGTCAGACGGGGGTCGACGGGCAGTGGAAGAGGGAGTGCTTCAGGGTGGTGGGCGACTCTGAAAAGCCCCTCCTCCTGCAGTCGCTATGGAAACCCAAAGAGGGGTTCTCCCGGCGGTTCGAGATCCAGCAGAGAGCGAATGTGGAGGAGCAGAGTCTGCAGGAGCGGGACGCGGTGACGGCAGGTACGAGGTCCGAGAGGTTCGGCTCTTCCAACCCGACCCGAGCTGCCAGAGCGTGGCCCCGCCCACTGTTGGAGCTCACTTCCTGTGCTGACAGTTATTTGGGCTCAGCCGGATCCGGTTCTGCTCCTACTTCCTGTCAGTAAAGGCAGAAGCCGACAGACACGCCTCCTTGTCCTGCTCGGGTTCTGTTGTTTCTGAGCTGGTACCACTGCAGCAAAGCATTATGGGGGAGTCCGTTTGAAGTCAAACTTTCTTGTTTTATGACATTGTATCCTGGAACAAACCAAAGTCCGGGTCAGAACCGAGTCTCTCTGTGGTCCAGGCGTCAACGCTCAGGCCCGGCGGCTGCAGAAGAACCGCAGCAGAGTCACCTCCCTGTTCGTGGACGGCAGCGGCGACAACGTGGACGGGCTCGGCTTCTGGAGGAGCCTCAGCGAGATGGACCTGTCGGCCATGAGCAAAGAGGCCGGCCGGGCCCAACAGAGCGCGCTCCGGGAGGACCCGGAGGCCGAGGCCGACAAGGAGGTGCTGCGGCTCGGCATGGAGAAGGAGGAGACGGAGAGCAGCGACGACAACACCACCCAGTACTCCATCCACCCCCCCTTTGACTTCCCGTACTTCCTGCTGCTGCAGGGCTACAGCCATCGACAGGTGAGCCCGCCCCCCGCCCCCGCCGTCCCGGTTCACAGAGATGTTAATTTTCCTCGAGGAGTTACTGCACACCTCAGAGGCGGCGAGAACATCCCTGATTTTCTCAGAATGGAGCCGTGAGCCGAAGCACACAGGTGCGTTTGGACCGGCCGACCTGTTCCGGCTCAGGATAAGCCGTCTGCGCCGTTCCACGTCAGGGAAACCTGGCGAGGACGTTTGCCGCCGCAGCAAACCCTGAAACGGTTTGTTGCTTCGTAGAAAAGCTGGAGCTTCGCTCCCGGGGACAAGACGCGTTCTCACGATGGCGCTTTGCTGACTGAGCGGGACGTCAGCGTGCTGCGGCGAGGCAGACGCACGCCAGACGGGAAGTGAAAGCGTCCGCTCAGAATCCACCTCTGCTGGACTCTCTCTGAGCGGCTCGCTGCCAGCCTAATGCTCTTAGCTCACCGCCGCCGCCGCGCCTCACCTGTAAGCCCTTCCATTCTCGCCTCCGGTGCAAACCCTATTTTTACCCGCAGATCCAAAACTATTTACACCCTGGCTGCATTCCAGAGTGTTACGACACGATGACAGGAACGTTCATCCCTCAGCTTATCCAAGGATGAAGGAAACGTGACGTCTCCAACTTTCCCTCCTCTTCAGGACTTCATCATCTACCTGATGAGCGGGACCTCCACCATCTTCGGCTGCTGCAGGGAGCACAGCAGCGGGGAGGACGAGGAGCAGCTGAAGGTGGACATCCTGCTGTTCGCCCCCGACGTGCTGCCGCAGCACTGCTGCGTCCGCCGCCGGGACGCCGCGGCGCCCTCGGGGGAGCAGAGGAGGACCCTGACCATGCTGAAGCCTCTGCACGGCGCCCCCGTGACCCGGAACGGCTTCCCCCTGAAGGAGGAGGTGGAGCTGAATCCGGGAGACTTGGTCGGCTTGGGCAAACACTACCTATTCATGTTCAAGGACCCCACCAGCGCCGCGGCGTCGCTCCACGCTCCTCCTTGGATGGCTCAACTCTTCCCCGACTCAAAGACTTCGTGCGTGTCGTGCGGATCTTCAAAGACGTCCCCGAGGACGCCGTCGCCTCCTCGCTGGAGAGACCCGCAGGGGCAGGAGGTGTCGCTGAGCTACGAGCCGGAGCACGAGGAGAGACTCCTGCAGGAGATCGTGGAGGCGGCGGACCCCGGCGGGGCGGAGCCCAAGCTGACGCCCGCCTTCCTGCTCTGCCTCTGCATCCAGCACTCCGCCGCCGCCTTCCAGCTGTCGCACGTCCGGCAGCTGCTGCTCCGCATCGCCGCTCGGATCCAGCTGGTGGCGTGGGTACGAGGCGCAGCGGTCTTTGTTCAGAGAGTGTGCCATCTGCTTAATGTGAAAGTAAAAACAGATTGAAAGGTTGAAGGAAATACTAAAAACTTAAAAAAAGCATTGAAAATAAGGAAACTGATACCAATTTAAAAAAAACGTTTAGTTGTACTTTCAACTTTCCTTTTTTTTTCATTTTTTTGTTCCTTGCTTTCAGTTTTCTGTTTCAATTCAGATTTTCGAGTTTTCGCTGCACAGCTGATCCTAACTTTACATGGGGGCGGGGCTTTGAGCTCATTGGCTACTGGAACATGTTTCCCATGGAGTGACAGATTCATTACACTTATTATACACTTTTCTCAGACACACATGAATATTTTTACTCTTACTGGTGGCGACATAAACAGACAACGTTCTGCAGTAGAAAAGACACATCACCGCTACCTCTTAGGGAATCATGGGAAACATGTCCCAGTAGCCAATGAGCTCAAAGCATGTGAGCTGAGCAGCGAAAACTCAAAAACTCTGAATTGAAACTGAAAACAGAAAACTGAAAGCAAGAAAGGAGAAACGATAAAAGGAAAGTTGAAATTACAACTCACTTACTTTTTCAAGATTATTTTTTCAAATGTTTAATTCTATTTTTTCAAATTTTCAAAAATTTCTTTAAGTTTTCATTTTGTATTTTTGAGTTTAAACTGCTTTCAAATTTTCAATGTTTTTTTCAAATTCTCAAATTTTTTTTCAAATTTTCAATTTTTTCTTAATTTTTCTATTCCTGATTTTCAATTTTTAATTTAATATGTTTATTTCAATCCCTGTTTCTTTACATTTTCAATCCCTGTTTTACAAAATTTCAATTCCTGTTTTTTTCAAAAAAAAATTTACAAAATTAAATTTCTATCCCTGATTTTCAGAATTTTAATCCCGATTTTTCAAAATTTCAATCCACATTTTTTTCAAATTTTTAAATTTTTTTTCAAAATTGCTATCCCTGTTTTTCAGAATTTTAATCCCTATTTTTCAAAATTTCAAATTTGCTATTTTTTTTTCAAATTTCAAACCTTGTTATTCAAATCTTCAATCTGTTTTTCAAATTTTTTATTTTTTTTTCCAAAATTTCTATCCCTGATTTTCAGAATTTTAATCCTGGTTTTTCAAAATTTCAAGCCACATTTTTTTCAAATTTTTAAATTTTTTTTCAAAATTGCTATCCCTGTTTTTCAGAATTTTAATCCCTATTTTTCAAAATTTCAAATTTGCTATTTTTTTTCAAATTTCAAACCTTGTTATTCAGATCTTCAATCTGTTCTTTTGTTTACTTGAAGCAGATCCGGATTTGACCCCATAGCGTTCTTATTCGTGTTTTCTTTCTCAGGAGAAGACGAAGGAACTCGCAGCGAGCCAGACAGAGACGCTGTGAGTTCCACCAAACGATAATCACGTTGATTTTAACGGGGCGCTGATGTCATCACACCTTCTATCTTCAGCTCGGAGGACGCGGCGCCCGGCGTGGAGCAGCTGATCCCCGGCCTGCAGCCGCTGGCGCTCTGGATGGCCAACTCCATCGAGCTGCTGCGCTTCGTCCAGCACGACGTGCCGCAGCTGCTGCCGTGGCGGGCGGAGCATCCCGCTGAAGGTGGGTGTCCCGTCTCGCCCCGCCTGCCCGCCGCTCACCCGCCGCTCCAGGTAAACCCGCCTGTTTCCCTCCAGACCTGCTGGACGCCGAGATGTCGTCCACACGGACGGCGTGCGAGGAAGCCATGACGGTCCTGGAGGAGGTCATCATGTTCACCTTCCAGCAGTCGGTGTATTATCTAACGAAGGTCAGTTCTCACCAACGCCACATCCTAACGGAACGCAGAAAGCGGGCGTTTCTCACACCAGAGGCAGGAAGGCGGCCTGTGTAAACAGCGTTTTCTGTTTTCGTTGAGACCGTTCCAGACAGAAAGCACAATACGAGCGTGGAAACACAAGCTCCCCGTCAGGAAGGCCCGCAGATAGACGGCCGCTCTCGTATCTGCGGGTCACTTTATCTGACCGGAGCTTTTTGTTTTTGGTTTGGAGCGCGGCGGATCGGCTCCGTGAACCTGAGGAACAAACTGCAGCTCAGCTTTCATCTGAAGCCTGAAGATGCATCGGAGCTGTTTTTACGAGGCTCCCCGCCGGAATGCGTGCGGCTCTGGCAGCCGCTCATTAACTCCGACGTTTCTGCTGTGAAACAGAAACAGCAGCAAACTGTTGGACTCTGTGGGAGCGACCCGAACAGTCCCTGCATTCATCAGAGGCATGTGTGGGGGGGGTCAGCACGCCGACTGCAGGAGGAAGCCGAGGAAGGAAGCAGGAACAGGCTGTTCTGTTGCTTTAAACACTCGTTTTTCTGACCAAACTGAAACACTCGTCTGTCATGGTGGTCTGAAGGGATTCTCACTCCCTGTTGTGGTTCCTTTGGTGTCTTAGATCTTCTGCAGACGGCGGCTCGTTACTTTAACTTCACACGTCGTCAAATCTTCAGAGCAAGGAACTGTCTGCAGCTTCTGAAAATGAGTCTGTCTTTGGCTCAGTTACTTTTTTTTGGTAAAGATTTGTTGTGAACTAGAGCTGCCACAAACGATTATTTTAATAGTCGACTAATCGCCGATTATTTTTTCCCGATTAGTCGACTAATCGGGTCATGTGCAAACTGGATATAAAGATGCTGAATTTGATAACCAGCTAAAATATTAGTTTAATGTGAAATTAGCTTGAAAAATAAAAAGAGCCAAAGTTAGCCAGCATGCTGCTGAAACAGTAGCTAAACTCCAAATTGGCCTTAAAAAAATAAAAAAAAATCATAAATTAGCCAAAACAGCTAGCATGTAGCTGAAATATTAGTTCAATTCAAAACTAGCCTAAAAAAAAAAAAAAAAAGCTTAATTTAGCCAAAACAGCTAGCATGTAGATTAAATATTAGCCAAACTCCAAAATAGCCTAAAAAAACTTAATAAATGCTATGGTAGTCCAAAAAGCTAGCAAAATGCTATTAATAACACTTCACTTTACTACACTCGTGACTTCATACAATTTAAGTAACAGATTAAATCGACTATTAAATTAGTTGTCGACTATTTTAATAGTCGATTAGTCATTGATTAGTCGACTAATCGTGGCAGCCCTATTGTGAACAAACAGGACCCCGGCCCTCGAGGTCTGTATTCGGACACCACTGATCCCTTCATCTGGTCACTGATGAATATGACAACAACTGGCAAACCTGAATTAGACCACGATTAAATGGATCAATCAGAAACTGATCAATACTTTTGGTGTTTCTCTGACAGACCGCTTCGTTTTGCTGCAAATTGTAGAAAAGCATTGGAGCGAACTGAGTTGGGCTGTTCTGCTCATGTCCAGAGAAGAGTTAAGACGTCTGAGGAGCGGCTCTGCCGATAAATCAGAAATACACTTGAAAAAACAACATTTGCTGCACGGCATCGGTTACAGCCTGCAGCAGGAGTGTAAATCACACAAGGGGCCAAAATCCAAAACACACTTTAGGTCGCGGGCCGAACAGGATAAACATTTTTTGAACTCTCTAAAACGAATGTTTTTCAAACTGAAACTTTTTAACATAATTATGCACTTGATATATAGCATTCCCTGTGATAATGCTAATGTGAATGCTGTAGGCTGAATTTGGCCGCCGAAGATGCAAATGCTGATAAAGGAAGATTATGAATTTAATAGTTGAAAACGCTGAAGCTGATAGCAGCTAAAATATTAGCTAAAGGCCAAATTAGCCTAAAAAACTAAAAAAGAAGAAAGAAGCTAGCATGTAGCTGAAGAAGAACAGCTAAACTTCAAAATGCCTTAAAAAACGGGAAAAAAAAAGCCTAAATAAGCCAAAACAGCTAGCATGTAGCTAAAGAAATGGCTAAACTCCAAAATAGCCTAAAGAATCTTATTAAATGCTGAAAGAGTCCAAAAAGCTAGCAAAATAAAAAATGTTAAAACTTTAAAACCTTAATTTTTTAACATAATGATGAATAATAAAAATGTAGGAATAATTTTCCAGAATAAAACAACTTAAGCCGAACATAACTTTCAATATTTTACTCTCCATAAAAATATATTTTGTCACATTATACTAGTTAGAAATGAGTGAAAGATAACATCAGGCCATTAATAACAATCAAATAAAATGATCTGGAGGGCCAGATATAATTACCAGGAGGGCCGGATTCGGCCCCCGGGCCTTGACTTTGACACCTGTGGCCTGCAGGAACCACAACATGAAGAGACTACCGCACATTCTTCATTAAAGTTTACTTTCCCGCGAGAACGAGTGAGTGGATGTCGTTTTTAAGAGAGAATGTATAACGGATTCCAGAAAAATTAATCTTTCCAAATCGTTGTAAATCCAAAGCAGATGAAAAAAAGATTATATTCATGACAAACTCCCCGCTCCACCCACTTGAACGTCTTTGTTTTCCTCGTCTGAGCTGGAATCTGGATTAAACTGGAACAGCTGGATAGCTACAAAATTGGCGCCATTTTTGTTGCACCGCTAATGTTAGCTTAGGGTTGTGAGGGGCTGTAAGGTAGCGGCGGAGCAAGCGCTGAAATCCTGCCACTCTGCAGAAACTATGGCCCAGAAAACATCACAAGTTTTTATATTCTGACTTAAAACGGCATCATCATAATTAAAAAAAGCCCTGTGAACGCTTTGAAAATAGACCAGAAGATGATCAAAGTGGAACTTTAATGATTTCTAACCACTTCTTTACAGTCAGCTTTTATATTGTACTTGTTTTTTTTTTTTTTTATTTGAATTTAGACATTCAAACTCCCGTTTAGTTCATTATTCTCATCACTTTTTTGTTATTTTACAGCAAATTTATTGATTAGAACTAAACTTCAAACTAATTTGGTGTTTGTTATTTTGCAGAATAATCCATAAATCTTGAAGCTTTTCCTCATTTTTTATCTAGCTGTCAGAATTTAAATCAAAAGATTGTTATTATTATTATCTATGAAGCTAATTTAGCTTCTCTGTTATTACATAAAACTCTCTGAAAAACCACATCGCAGTAAAACCTTCTGGAACAGCCCTCAGTGTTTTTATGAGAGCGCGTATTTTTAGTTTTTGGTTAGAAACGAAGGGAGGATTCACAGCTTTGAGTCGTTTCCTGCAAAAGAGGACAAACTGTCATCAAACGCCCCGAAGAGGAAGGGAGGAGGAGCGCGGGCCGTCGCTCCGCTTCCTGAGCCGGACCGAACGGCGGTGGCGTTGCTTCCGATCACGTCTGCTGGACGGACCTCGGCTGAGCCGCTCCTCAGGCATGCGGGGTCGCCGCCGCCCCCGCAGCGTGAAGCCGCCGCCCTCTCCTGGCTGGGGGGGCGAGTCGGGCTGGATGTCATTCACCAGAAACAATGTCAGGAGGAGGAGGAGGAGGAGGAGGAGGACAGGAGTTCCCAGGAGCCGCTGAGGGTTTTCAAACGTTCCTCTGAAGGAAACGCCTCTCCTCTGACTAAAGGATGAAGGTTTGATGCTCCTGGTCTGAGCAGACAAAGAGGTTTTGGTCTGAAGCAGAAGAAAGACTCCTTCATTTCCTCACAGCAGCTCTTTATGTCACGGAACAGACTCTCCTGTTCTCCGTGAGAACACCTCCTCCTGTGATCTCCAGAACAATCAGAACATACTGACGTTTGCTTAAGGTCGTCTCATTTTGACGTTTTAGGCGTCCTCAATGTCGGTTCCCATTAAATCGGGGGTCCGGTCGTTCTGTCGTCTGTGCGGACGCGTCCGGTACCGGTAATCCTGCGTTCACACGGGACGTGGCCGGCGTTCTTTTTAATATTTCTTGATTGGAATGAACCATCGTAAGCCCACGGAGCTGGAGCGGCGCTGTATTCGGCGCTCTGATTGCCGAGCATAGCGGAGGAACCAGCAGCGTGTGCCGGCTCAGCCGGACCCACGGTGGCGCCGCTCGCTTGCTCTGCCAGACCGCGAGCACAGAGCTGTCCGCCGGGACGCTGGCTAGCATAGCGGGCTGATCCGGGGGGTCTGTGACGGGCTGGTGTGTCTCTCGCCTGGTCCAAGGTTCAACCACCTCCGCTGCTCAGACGGCGTCCGCTGTGAATGCACCGCAACCTTAAAATCAACCTGACATTAGTCGGGCTCTGGAACCGCATTTGGTTCTGGTCCACGTCGGGTACAGCGTTACCGTTTGGTACTGGTACGTGTTTCGTCCCAATTTGTATCCAGTCAAGTACCAGTCTGTGTGGTACAGTGGTAATTCATCTGGTACCACATCCAGTACTGTGTCCATTACTGTGTCCAGTACTGTGTCTGGTTTGGGTTTGGGGGAGCTCTGGTTTAAATAGAGAACATTAAAAAGCTGGGAAACCTGTCATGTCATTTTTTGACTCCCTAATCAAACGTGTGATGACTCGGTAACGAGGACGTGTTGGAGCAGCAGGCTGACTCTCCACCTTCTGTCCCCCCAGAGCATGTACTCCGCCCTGTCCGGCCTGCTGGACGGGAACCCCTTCTCGGACGGCGGTCGGCTGCAGGCGCCCGGCGGGCTGGGCAGCATCCTGGAGGTTCTGAAGGAGGCGCTGGAGCTGCTGACCGCCTTCCAGGTGCACGCCGACATCGCTCTGCAGCTCTGCGCGTACCTCTTCTTCTTCATCAACGCCTCGCTCTTCAACGCCCTCATGGACCGAGGTGAGGAGGCGCCCCGCCGCGGCACACGAGGATCAGGGCTAATCTCCCGTGATCGACCCTTTGACTCCTCATGTCAACCATGAAGTTTGTTTGGAAAACCTCCACAGCTGCCGTTAGATGCTGCTCAGATAAGCATGACGGATTCCTGCAGAAGCCAGGGTCCCATGAGCGCGTCCGAGCGCCGCCGCCGCCGTCTGATGATAAACCGCCTCTCTGACCCGAGGCTTCCTGCTTCTCCAGGGTCGGTGGCCGGCTTCTACCAGTGGTCGCGCGGCGTGCAGATCCGGGCCAACCTGGACCTGCTGATGGACTGGATCCAGAGCGCGGGCCTCGCCGACGTGGCCGCCGAGTTCTTCCAGAAGCTCTCTGCCGCCGTGAATCTGCTGGCCACGCCGAAGGAGACGCTGCTGCAGGTCAGAGCACTTCCTGTCCGTAAAGCTCCGGCAGGAAACGGCCCGCAGAGTAAACAATGACATGTTCAGAGCATGACATCATGGTGAAGGCGTGTCCGCAGCGTCAAAACGGACTCGTATCCTGTTAACCAGACCAGCAGGTAAAACATTACCCGCTCACATTCCATGAGTGAATCCTGACGGGTTCTCTGCTTCAGCTTTACATTTTTAACATCTTAAATCTGAGCCAAAAGTTTGGAAAGCTGAAAAACTCAAATAAATAAAACCAAAAACAGACTTTGACAAAGTGAATAAGGATTTCCGCAGGTCGAATATAACCTTTTTTATTCAAAACTTTTCACTCTCAAATCTTTTCTTTCAGTTGTAACTTTTTTTTCTGTTTTATTCAGAAATCTTCTGTTTCCTCTCTGACGCAGAAAAATAGATTAATTCAATATTCACGGCCCGCAGATTGTTTTCAAACGCGGAAACATTTCTGCAAAAGTTTGACATTCAGAATGCAGCAAAAAGGAAATTCAGGGTTTAGTGAACGCCGCTGCCCCGCCCCGAGACGATGACATCACGGTCATCAAAAAACATGTCAAAATCTACAGAAAAAACACGTCTCCAAAGGAAGTTTTGAAGTTATTATGGGATGTCCACATGACCTGCGGTTTAACGGCACATTTTGTAGTAGGGCTGCCACAAACGATTATTTTAATAGTCGACTAATCATCGATTAATTTTTCCGATTAGTCGACTAATCGGATCATGGACAAAGTGGATGTAAAGAAAATCTGAAATATGATTAGCTTTAAAACAAAAAAATCCTAAATAAGCTAAAATCGCTAGCATATAGCTGAAATATTAGCTAAACTCCAAATTAGCCTAAAAAACTGTAAAAATTCCAAATTAGCCAAAATAGGTAGCATGTAGCTGGAATAATAGAAAAACTCCAAATTAGCCTAAAAAACTGTAAACATTTAGAATTAGCTAGCTAACATGTAAATGAAATATTAGCTAAACTCCAAATTTGCCTACAAAACTGAAAAAATCCTAAATTAGCCAAAGAGCTAATGTAGCTGAAATATTATCTTAATTCCAAATTAGCCTAAAAAACTGAAAAAGCCTAAATTAGCCAAAATAGCTAGCATGAAGCTAAAATATTAGCTAAACTCCAAAATAGCCTTAAAACCCTTAATAAATGCCAAAATAGTCTAAAAAGCTAGCAGAATGTCATTATAACTTTCAACTTCATTACAGCCTGACTCCATATATTATAAAGTAACGACTAATCGACTATTAAATTAGTTGTCGACTATTTTAATAGTCGATTAGTCATCGATTAGTCGACTAATCGTGGCAGCCCTACTTTGTAGCAAAATTTAAAATCTCACTGGTAACTGAAACGTTTATTTTAACAGAATTTATAACCAATTCTCTTATTTCAGCTTTCGTTGAAATATTGATATTTAGATTTATTGTTTCAGCTCAAATATAACTTTAGATATAAATAAATTAGAACCATGTAAAGTGTTTCCAGCATTAACAGCTTCCTTCCTCTAGAGCGACAGCCTCCGATCAGTCGGCGCTGAGCTGCAGTGATAATCCTGGCTTAAGCTGGCGGTTCTCCTGGTCACTCATTCAGGTCGTGTTGACGCTTTCCTCATTAAACATGGAGTCATAAAGGAGAAGGAGCAAACAGAGCTGCTCAGGTGGTGGAGAGGAGCTCTGCAGGGGCTGAAGTTCAGATCTGCTGGTTCCTCCTCACCTGAACTGCGGTAGTGATCAAGTGAAATGTTTTTGAGCTAGAATTAGTTGTTTGTTTCATTTTCTGAGGACATACAGTCTTAAAAAAGATTTTTAATTGAACTTCTGTAAATCAGAAGACTCCTTGGACTGCAGGAGGGACGTGACGGACGCTGCAGCTCAGGTTTCACTGCAGAGCCGATGACTGAATCGACTGTTATGACCCCCGAGCCTCCGTCCCGTCTGTTTTCATCCCGCTCTGCCATGAGGTCACTCTGCGGCTGCAGAGCAGCACACGCCCTGCAGAAACTTTTCCATCCCGGTTATAATTTACTCCAGAGGGAGGAGCTCCCGCTTTTGGAAAACAAAGCTCAACAGGGTTTATTTTTGGGAGAAAATTCGTGCCGAACATTAAATCTCAGACATAACAATCAGATCTTTGAGTTTTGAGGCGGTGTGGCGCTCCCATGACTCAGCTGCTTCCTCAAAGATCCTCAGAGTGAGCGCTCCTGTCACGTCGTCACATCTCTGGACGAGGACGTTCACAGGAACCCGAGCAGACTCGTAATTACCGAGGAAAAAAAGATGCAGAAAAGAAGAGCTCAGCTTTCCACAAACACTCATCTTCATCAGGCTGAGAAATATTTCCCACGAGGCTTTGCTGCCACAGCTGGCCTAAATGAACAGCTGTTTACTCTTCCTGCTAAACATCTTTGTTTTTGTGTAAACGGCGGCTGGGAGAGCAGCTTCTGAGCCTCCTGTCTTCTCACCAGGCCAGCTGGACCTCTCTGCGGGCCGAGTTCGCCGCTCTGAACGCCGCGCAGCTTCACCACATGCTGAGGGCCTACGGCGCCGGGAAGAGCGCCCCCAGCAGGTGGAAGCCTTCACCTGAGGAGGAGGAGGACGCGCTCAGGACAGGTTCGATGCCCCACATGACGAGTGTCCCGTGAAACCAGAAAAGATTCAAAGTCAAAATGTTGGGATTCAGTCCGTTTTTTTTGTGATATGAACGCCGCCATGTTGGAACCAGAAATATTTAGTCAACTGTGATTGGTCCAAATCGGTCAACAGTCTTCACCAATCAGGAGCAAGCTCATTGGAAAGCCACAAAAAAAAAGTTTTCAACGTGAGGGACAGCAGGCTCCACCTACTTTTATTGAGGCGTCTGATTGGTCCGTTTATAACTCAAACAACTTAAACTACAGAAAAAATATGAAGATTATCAAGAAGATGTTTAAAAAGATATTAGAGTAAGAATGATTATTCTGACCAATAGAACGACAGACAAACAGCTCTTTGTTTCTCTATAGAAGTCTATGGGATTCTGTGTACTTCCTGTTCTGAGCACCAGGGGGAGGAGTCACTCAGTCCAGTTTTCATTTACTGTCAATGATCCACATCTTTTCTGACTGATCATTACAAACTCTTTTAGTAAAGATCTAGTAAATGTTCTTAACCTGAATCCACAAACAGGAGAAGTTAATGAGTCTACATAAAGACTGAAGATTAAACTTCGGTTACCATGGAGAAATGTTACGTTTACTTTATTGTATGAATATTGAAAATAAATATACGTGTTGTTTAGAAATGTCACAATTTGTACAATAGTTGCTGTCGACCAATTTCTATTGCTGAAAAAATATGTCATTTTTAATCTTCAGCCTCATTTCCACTGAGTGGAAACCAGTACGGTTTAGAATGGTGCAGTCTGGTTTAGAATGGTACAGTCTGGTTTAGAACGGTACAGTCTGGTTTAGAACGGTACAGTCTGGTTTAGAATGGTACAGTCTGGTTTCGAATGGTACAGTCTGGTTTAGAACGGTACAGTCTGGTTTAAAACGGTACAGTCTGGTTTAGAACGGTACAGTCTGGTTTAGAATGGTACAGTCTGGTTTAGAACGGTTACAATGTGGTTTAGAATGGTACAGTCTGGTTTAGAACGGTTACAATGTGGTTTAAAATGGTACAGTCTGGTTTAGAACGGTACAGTCTGGTTTAGAACGGTACAGTCTGGTTTAGAATGGTACAGTCTGGTTTCGAACGGTACAGTCTGGTTTAGAATGGTACAGTCTGGTTTCGAATGGTACAGTCTGGTTTAGAACGGTACAGTCTGGTTTAGAACGGTACAGTCTGGTTTAGAACGGTACAGTCTGGTTTAGAATGGTACAGTCTGGTTTAGAACGGTTACAATGTGGTTTAGAATGGTACAGTCTGGTTTAGAACGGTTACAATGTGGTTTAAAATGGTACAGTCTGGTTTAGAACGGTACAGTCTGGTTTAGAACGGTACAGTCTGGTTTAGAATGGTACAGTCTGGTTTCGAACGGTACAGTCTGGTTTAGAACGGTACAGTCTGGTTTAGAACGGTACAGTCTGGTTTAGAACGGTACAGTCTGGTTTAGAATGGTACAGTCTGGTTTAGAACGGTTACAATGTGGTTTAGAATGGTACAGTCTGGTTTAGAATGGTACAGTCTGGTTCAGAACGGTACAGTCTGGTTCAGAACGGTACAGTCTGGTTTAGAACGGTACAGTCTGGTTTAGAATGGTACAGTCTGGTTTAGAATGGTACAGTCTGGTTCAGAACGGTACAGTCTGGTTCAGAACGGTACAGTCTGGTTTAGAACGGTACAGTCTGGTTTAGAATGGTACAGTCTGGTTTAGAACGGTTACACTAGGTGTGTTTGAGATTATGCAGGCGGACCCGGCGCTGCTTAGATCGCCTGGATTGCGGTGCATGCTGGGTAGTTTCTGTCACCGACGTCACATGTGCGACGACATGAAGTATCGCGAGAAAGGGGCGGGTTCAAGGCGCCTTCCTAAGCCAGCGCAGCCAGAAAATAGGTACTGCGCTGGCTGCAAGCCGCCTTGATGACTACAAAACAATGCATTGTGGGAAACGGTGTCCTGAAAGTTTTTGTAGTTTAATGTCAAATAACTGGCGCTAAATGAAGGAAATATGTGTATTTTTCTACTCTTTCTGGAAGGTAGTGAATCGCTGATGAAATAATATACAAGATTTTAAATAATCTGTGGTTATTTGTGTCATAGTTGTCTTTAAAATGAACTTTAATTTTTATTTTATCTGTTTATTTGGGACTGTGTACATGTAATGAATCCCCCAACTATTTTTTTTATCTGTTTTACTCTAAGAGATGTAAAAAAATACTATAAAAGACATAACAGCACAGATCATAATAGGAGGAGTGGCGTATTAAAATTCAGCCGAATGTTGAGGACAACCCCCAACTCCTCGTTCTCTACAGTCTCGTCGTTCATCTCAGGCGTCTTTCTCCGCCCCCTCCTGCAGCAGCTTGGTCTCGTCGACGATGCAGGCGAGGCGCAAGTCAACTCAAACACGCCTAATGTGGTTTAAAATGGTACAGTCTGGTTTAGAACGGTACAATCTGGTTTAGAACGGTACAATCTGGTTTAGAACGGTACAATCTGGTTTAGAACGGTACAATCTGGTTTAGAACGGTACAATCTGGTTTAGAACGGTACAATCTGGTTTAGAACGGTACAATCTGGTTTAGAACGGTACAATCTGGTTTAGAACGGTACAATCTGGTTTAGAACGGTATAATCCAATCTAAAACATTATCGTCAAATTTAGAACGATCCGGTCCATTTAAAATGTACGGTCTGGTTCAGAACTGTATGGTCCAGCTTAGAAGGGAACAGTCTGGTTCAGAACTGCATGGTATGCTTTAGAATGATTTGATCAAATTTCAGGTTTGCTTTTATCAAATCAGTTTGTTGTTGGTTTAATTGTCAGAAAGCTCAAACCTCGTCATCTTTCTCTGCTGGAAACAGACTCGGTGTTTTCAGAGCCGCCGTCTGTTTACAGTAAACTGGAGTAACCAGACTCCCGGCTCTGCACCAATCACAGCCGAGCTGCTGCGGCGTGCAGGTTCTGACTGCACAGCAGCTGCTGAGAGCACAGAAACGCTCCGGTCCCACTGGCTCTCACCGCCGCATCACGGCTGGGGACCGTCCCCGTGGTACAGACGCCGTCAGCAGACGAGTGGTGGGGCAACGGCCGCGGAGTCGACGCCCAAACACGCCGCACAAAATCTGGCTGCCGTCACACGCGGAGAAAATGGACAATAAGGGACTGCATGTGGTACCAGCGGTACAGCCGTGGAGCCAACGCCAGAAATTTCGCGTTAGTGCACGACCGTTCAACCCCCGTTCTGCGCTCGTACCCCTCCTGCTTCATCAGTTGCCGTCTAGATTTCATGGGATGGAGAGTCTGGACGCAGCAGTGCTCTGGCAGTGGAATGGACTCCTGCGTCTGTATCACTGATATTCCATCAACATGCATTTATCCATCAATTTGAAGCACGTGTGGCAGATTTTTCACATGTTTGACCCGTGAAACCCTGTGGGACGGGTCTAAAGATCCTGAAAGTTCCCCTCGTCGTGTCCTTCATGTCAGCATCAGTGCTTTGGACAGACGCTGCAGCACAGCCCCTCCCTCTCGTCTCTGCAGGAGACATCCTGGAGAGCTTCGACCGCCACCCGCCGCTCGTCCTGCCCAGCAGCTCCTTCCACCTGGAGCTGGGGAAGCCCGTCCCGGAGCCCGCTCTGTTCCAGCAGCTGGCCCGCCTGCAGGAGTTTCTCCAGCGGCTCCGCGGCAGGACAGACCCGGAGGACCAGGTACGCGGTTCTGACCCGGAACACGAGCCGCTCCGCTGACACACGCTGATCTTCTGACCGCTCCTACAGGCTCCCAGCAGGAGCCTCCCGGACCTCCAGGCAGATCCAGAACCGGCCCAGACCCGCGGGACTCCCGGCGACCTGACCAGCTGCGAGGCGGTCCTGACCCAGAAGCTGAAGAACCTGGAGCTGCAGAACACGCTGCCCGGACGGCCCGACGCCGGCCTCCACAAGAGCCTGGCGCTGGACCCGTCCTGCCTGCTCACCCCACC
Source organism: Oryzias javanicus (assembly GCA_003999625.1). Lineage (NCBI taxonomy): Eukaryota > Metazoa > Chordata > Actinopteri > Beloniformes > Adrianichthyidae > Oryzias > Oryzias javanicus. The sequence continues at coordinate 24,631,309 of CM012444.1, forward strand.
CAACACCCCCCAGGGGATGGAGCTGGCACAGCTGGAGGCGGACCTGCAGGAGGGGGCCCGGCGGGAGACGACCCGGCGGGAGGGGAACCGGCAGCCGAAAACAGGTGCCCAGAAATTCCTTAGGTTTGAGTCCGCCTGACCTCAGACAGCTGTGAAGATCTGCAGAGGAGCCCCCCCCGCATCCACACCCCCCCTGACTACTTAACCCCCCCGACTCGGGCTGTGCAGGAGATGCTTCTCCACGTCTGACTCTGGAGGTCAGGAATGTGCAGTGCGGGGGGGCAGCTCCCCCCACCCCCCACCTACACACACAAAAGTTGAAAATTCAGAACAGCAGCTGTTACTAATACAGGCACTATTTTTAATATATTGGTAATTTTTTTTAAGATTTATTTCAAATTTTTAACGTTTATTTCAATGTTTTGGTTTTTTTTTTTTTCAAATTTTCAAAAAATGAGTTCACATTTTCTTTTTTTTCATCATTTCAAGTTTTTTCAGTTTTTTCAATTTCATATTTCAGTTTTATTTTTTCATTTTTTAAAAATTTATTTAAATTTTGCATTTTTTTTCTTCATTTCAGTATTTTTCAAATTTTCAAGATTTATTTCAATTTTTTTCTACAATTTAAATTTCTCTTTTTTAGTTACGTTTTCAATCTGATCCTGATTTGACTCAATAGTTCCAGTTTTCCTCAGGATCAGTAGTGGGGGGGGGGGGGGGGGGGGGTCTTTACTCTCAGTCTCTCTAAAGTCATTTTCTTAAGGGGGGGATTATCCTGAGACCATCTGTCTGCATCCCTGAGCGCGATTCATTAGCTAATGAAGCAAAAACCTGCAGGACTTTAAAGTTTCTGCCCTCCGATGCTGTCACCCCCCACACCCCCCCCTCCCCCGGTGGTTATTTTCAAAGTTTGTTAATCCTTTAATCTGAGCAGAGGAGCGGCGGTGATGTCAGGAGAGAAAGCGCCGTCCGTCATGGGAGTTTACAGCTGGGTTGCTGCGTGGAATCTTAATCGGCCTCCATTGTTCGGGGCAGGTCCCGCGTTGGGGGGGGGGCATTGTGGGGGGGGGGCGATTGATTTTCAGAACCATTGATGGAATATGACTCCGCTTCGCCAGAGGAGGGGCGGCGACAGCTTCTCTTTGAAGTTGCTTTGGCCGCCTCCCACTTCTTATCTGCAACATTCTACTCTGCATCATTGGCTGAAAACAGCATCGAGTAAAGCACCCCCCCAATCCCTTTCACCAGCTCAGTGGCCCTGTAGTGGAGTGTCCACCCTGAGATTGGAAGGTCGAGGGTTCAAGTCCAGGTCGATTTGGGGGTTAAACCACCAAATGGTTCCCGCGCGCAGCTGTGTCTGCAGCTCACCGCTCCCCCAGGGGAGGGGTCAGATGCAGAGAACACATTTCTCCCAAAATGGAGCTTTAACTTTAACATCTGTGTGTTCTTCTGTCTGCGTAGGGGCGGAGCAAACGGGAGCCGAGGAGGACCGGGAGGAGGTGTTCACCGTGGAGATCCGCCGCGGGCCTCACGGGCTGGGGCTGGCGCTGGTCGACGGGATGGTGAGGAAGCGGCGTTCCCTCCTCCTCCTCGTACTCTTCCGTTTTCCTTCGCCATCCGACCGTCGCCTCTGCTTTACAGAAAACGCCGCTGAGGATGAGCGGCGTCTACGTGAAGTCGGTGGTTCCGGACTCTCCCGCCGCTCAGAGCCAGAAGCTGAGGACGGGCGACCGCATCCTGGCGGTGAACGGCGTCAGCCTGGTGGGGATGGACTACGGCAGGTGGGTGGAGGTCGACCCGCCGAGCCGATGGCTTCCAGCCGCTGAGGTCACGCCCCCTCTGTCCTCTTTCAGCGGCAGGGAGCTCATCCGCTCCGCCGGTGACCGCCTCCGGCTGCTGGTCGCCAAGATGGAGTCCAGGTCCGGCGGCAGGTCGCCCAGCACCACGCCGTGCTGAAGGACTCCTGTGAAGCACTACACAGACACTACTCACATTAACCTTCAAGCCCCGCCCCCTCTGATAGCAGAAACAAACTGTCAGTATTTCAGTCCCTCTTTGTGATATTTATAAGTATTTTTTAACATAAAGAATAAATATGATGGTAAAAACCTGGTTTCCTCTCTGACGCTGTGGGAGGAGCCACAGAGAAGCACCTCTGTTTCCATGATTCACTTTCCACTGACTCAGCCCCGCCCCCCCCCAGAGGCTTTATGACGGAGTGAAGGTTTGCAATCCCCCGCCGAGCGGGCCTCAAGGTGCTGAGCGCGCCGCCCCCCGCCGCTCCCTGACCCAAATCCTCCCAGCAGACCTTTAAATGTCGCCGCGGGATCTCAGCCTGCGGGCCGGAGCCGGAGCAGAACCTCCCAGCGGGTTCTGGATCAGCACTCGCAGACACCGTCACTCAATCACTAACAGAGCTCAGTCGCTTTATGAGGCAATTTCAGTCAGAAACACGAGTCAATAAAACCATCTGAGTGTTTGAGGAAAATAAAACTTTACTTAAAGAATTCACAGAAACTAAAACTCACAAACATTCAGGGGAAAATTCTCAAGCAGGAGAATTTGACCACTGATTGAAATTTATTTATTTATATTTTTTCTTCTTGTATTACGATGGAGTATTAGAGTATTAGCCACCAAAAAAAAAGAGAAATTTTATGAGATTAAATTTGTAAATTTACATGGAAAAAAACTTAGATTAGATAAGTAAATTTACACCTTTAAATCTTGTACGTTTATGATTTTTTTTCTCATAAATTTATAAGATTAGGACAACAAAAAAAGTCATTTAAAATAAAATAAAAAAATGATAAAATTTACGAGAAAACAATCGTAAATTTACTAATTTTTGCACACAAATTTCAAAGATTTTTCTGCTGAAAATTGAAAAATAATAATTACTAGATTAAGTAATACATTTACGAGGGAAATAACTTTACAACAAGATTAAAACAAAAAAATAATATTGTGAGATTAAAGTAGTAACCTTTCAATAATAATAGTCGTAATTTTACGACTCAAAATCTCCTACGTTTATTCTTGTCAATGTTCTTATGCTCATCAAAGTGTTCAGAATTTCTTTGTTTTTGAAAATTCTCCAAAAATTACGATTCACAAAATGCTCCACGTCTTTCTTCTTCAAGCATGGCCCCAATAAACAGAATATTTTAGTTTTTCTCTCATTAATTTATTACTTTTTTTTTTTATGTATGTCTCTTAAAGTTGTAAATTTATGACTTTAATTAAAGTCATAAATTTACAACTTTAAAACATGAAAAAAGTCATACATTTTGCTGATGACTACTAAATATAAAAATGTTTTTATGTAAATTTATGACTTTAAAACTCATAAATATAAAACCTTTTTCTCATGCATTTATCAGATTAAGAATACAAAAAAATAATCTCACGAGATTAAATTAGTACAAACAAACGTGCAAATTTTCTACTTTTATCTCGTGATTTTGTGATTTCTTTCTTATAAATTTACGAGATTAGGACAACAATAAAAAGCGTTGTTATGAAATTAAAGTAGTAAATTTATGACAATCTCTTAAATTTATTCTATTCAGTGGTAGTAATTTGATTTTGAGATTTTGAGTTGCCAAAAAGTTCAAAATTTCTGACATTTGAAGTTGTAAATATTGAACTTTATCTTTGTAAATTTACGTCTTTAAAATTTTAATTAAAAAAAAAAGTTTTTTGTGCATTTAAATTAACTTTAAAAGCCCAGAAGAAAGTTGTTGGTGGGTTCTCCGGGGTTAAACTCAATGGCCACGCCCCCTTACACATAGAATCAGGGCTTGAACCAGAACCTGTGAAAACCGGTCCACTTTGAAGTCCAACTCCGATCATCTTTTGATTTATTTTAAGTGTTCCTGGTGGTTTTTCAATTAGAATTTTTCTTTTTCTCAAAAAAAAAAAGAACAACGGTTGTTTTCTAGGACGTAGTTTCTGCAGCGGGGCAGGAGTCATTAGAAATTCACCTCAGAAATGTGGGCGGGACCATCGGACTTGAATAAAGAAATGCTCATAAATGTTGTTTTACTCTTAATTATCTTCAGTAAAATCCCAGTTAAAAACACAATTTCCACTGGAGTGGGTCTTTAACGTCCTACAGAAATATGAAGAGGCGTCCTTCAGGTGTGACCTTTGACCCCTACAGGCCGAGTGTGGCATCACCTCATCCCACCAGATCAGAGTTCAGACTCAATTCTCATCAAATCGGCTGCATAACCGACGGGATCGTCTCTGAACCCCGAGAGGCTAAAGGACGGACTATGTGGTCGTGTGAACGCTGTGGGCGTGGCCAAATGCACCACAGCCATCAGGAGGCCCGGACGAGACCTGTGGAAGTACGGCGGCGTCTTCTCCGAGTTCTGTTTACAGCTGAAACCGGAGTAAGCTGTTATTATGGAGCCAGAGCGGCGTTTAGTCCGCCTGTACCCACACATGAGAGACTCTCGTCATGAAAGCGCCTCTTCATGCATGCATGTCAGCTCTGCCGCCGGCCGCATTCCTGCGGCGCACAGGCGTCTGCGTCTTCACAAAAGCTGCACTTAATAACCCACAAACGACAGTTTATTTCTGTTTCATCTGCTGAACCAACAGAGAGGAACCACATCAAGAGAAGAAGAAACCACAGAGAGTCACATGACCGAAGGCTACAAGCTCCAGAGACAACACGGCTGCTCCAGAGGGGCAGGGAAGCACGGCGGTGGAAGAGTGATGATGTGGGAAACACTCGAGAGCTGGGGTGTCGAACTCAACCACACGGGGACAAAATCCAAAAAAACCCTTAGATCGCGGGACGAACGGGAAAAACATTTAATGAACAATTTTTAAAACTTAAAAAACGTAACTTTTAACATAAATAAGAACTAGATATATAGCTTTACCTGTGGTAATGCTAGTGTGAATGCTGTAAACTGAATTTGGCCGCTGAAGATGCTAGTGCTGATAGCTGAAAATGCTGAAGCCAAGAGGTTGCTAAAATATTAGCTAAACACCAAATTAGCCTAAAAAACTGGTAAAATGTTTAATTTAGTCAACACTAAAAGATTATCTTAATTTAAAACAGCCTAAAAAAACAAAAAAAAAGCTTAAATTAGTGATAAAGAAAACAGCTAGCATGTTGCTGAAATATTTGCTAAACTCCAAAACAGCCTAAAAAATTGAAAAAACCCCAAATTAGCCAAAACAAAAAAACTAGCATGTAGCTGAAATATTAGCTGAACTTAAAATTAGCATAAAAACTGAAAAAAGCCTAAATTAGCCAAAACATCAAGTAAGTTGCTGAAAAATTAGCTGAAATCCAAAACAGCCCAAAAATGAAAAAAGCTTAAATTAGCAGAAAATAAATCAATAAAACAGCTAAAATTCAGCTGAAATATTAGCAAATCTCCAAAATGGACACAAAAATGTCTAAATTAGCCAAGACAGCTAGCATTTGGCTGAAATATTCGCTAAACTCCAAAATATCCTAAAAAATCTTAGTAAATGCCAAAATAGTCAAAAAAGTTAGCAGAAGGCCGATTTTTGAAACTTTAAAACCGTAACTTTTTAACATAATTATGAACTAGATATATAGCTTTACCAGTGATAATGCTAGTGTGAATGCTGTAAGCTGAATTTGGCCGCTGAAGATGCTAGTGCTGTTAGCTGAAAATGCTGAAATTAATTGCTAAAAACGCTGAAGCTGCTAGCTAAAAACACTGAATTCAAGAGCTTGCTAAAATATTAGCTAAACACCAAATTAGCCTAAAAAACTGGTAAAATGTCTAATTTAGTCGACACTAAAAGATTAGCTTAACTCAAAACAGCCTAAAAAAAACAAAAAAGCTTAAATTAGTGATAAAGAAAACAGCTAGCATGTTGCTGAAATATTAGCTAAACTCCAAAACAGCCTAAAAAATGGAAAAAAATCCTAAATTAGCCAAAACAAAAAAAACTAGCATGCAGCTGAAATATTAGCTGAACTTAAAATTAGCATAAAAACGGAAAAAAGCCTAAATTAGCCAAAACATCAAGCAAGTTGCTGAAAAACTAGCTGAACTCCAAAACAGCCCAAAAATGAAAAAAGCTTAAATTAGCAGAAAATAAATCCATAAAACAGCTAACATTCAGCTAAAATATTAGCCTAAATGGACACAAAAAAGTCTAAATTAGCCAAGACAGCTAGCATGTAGCTGAAATATTCTCTAAACTCTAGAACAGCCTAAAAAACTGAAAAAACCCAAATTAGAAAGAAAAAAAAAAACAGCTAGCATGTAACTGAAAAATTGGCTAAACTCCAGAAAATCCTAAAAAATCTTAGTAAATAACAAAATAGTCTAAAAAGTTAGCAGAAGGCCGATTTTTGAAACTTTAAAACCGTAACTTTTTACATAAATATGAACTAGATATATAGCTTTACCAGTGATAATGCTAATGTGAATGCTGTAAGATGAATTTGGCCACTGAAGATGCTAGTGCTGTTAGCTGAAAATGCTGAAATTAATTGCTAAAAACGCTGAAGCTGATAGCTAAAAACACTGAATTCAAGAGCTTGCTAAAATATTAGCTAAACGCCAAATTAGCCTAAAAATCTTGTAAAATGTTTAATTTAGTCAACACTAAAAGATTAGCTTAATTTGAAAAAGCCTAAAAAAAACAAAAAAACAAAAAAAAAGCTGAAATTAGTGATTAAAAAAAGCCTAAATTAGCCAAAACAGCTAGTAAGTTGCTGAAAAATTAGCTTAAATCCAAAACAGCTCAAAAATAAAAAAAAGCTTAAATTAGCAGAAAATAAATCCATAAAACAGCTAACATTCAGCTGAAATATTAGCCAAAATGGACACAAAAATGTCTAAATTAGCCAAGACAGCTAGCATGTAGCTGAAATATTCGCTAAACTCCAGAACAGCATAAAAAACTGAAAAAAGCCCAAATTAGAAAAAAAACAGCTAGCATGTAACTGAAAAATTGGCTAAACTCCAAAATATTCTAAAAAAATCTAAGTAAATGGCAAAATAGTCTAAAAAGTTAGCAGAAGGCCAATTTTTGAAACTTTAAAACCGTAACTTTTTAGCATAAATATGAACTAGATATATAGCTTTACCAGTGATAATGCTAGCGTGAATGCTGTAAGCTGAATTTGGCCGCTGAAGATGCTAGTGCTGATAGCTGAAAATGCTGAAATTAATTGCTAAAAACGCTGAAGCTGATAGCTGAACACGCTGAAGCCAAAAGTGTGCTAAAATATTAGCTAAACACCAAATTAGCCTAAAAAACTGGTAAAATGTTTAATTTAGTCAACACTAAAAGATTAACTTAATTTAAAACAGCCTAAAAAAAACAAAAAAGCTTAAATTAGTGATAAAGAAAACAGCTAGCATGTTGCTGAAATATTAGCTAAACTCCAAAACAGCCTAAAAAATGGACAAAAACCTAAATTAGCCAAAACAAAAAAACTAGCATGTAGCTGAAATATTAGCTGAACTTAAAATTAGCATAAAAACGGAAAAAAGCCTAAATTAGCCAAAACATCAAGCAAGTTGCTGAAAAATTAGCTGAACTCCAAAACAGCCTAAAAATGAAAAAAGCTTAAATTAGCAGAAAATAAATCAGCTGAAATATTAGCCAATCTCCAAAATGGACACAAAAATGTCTAAATTAGCCAAGACAGCTAGCTTGTCACTGAAAAATTGGCTAAACTCCAAAATATCCCAAAAAAAATCTTAGTAAATGCCAAAATTGTCTAAAAAGTTAGCAGAAGGCCGATTTTTGAAACTTTAAAACCGTAACTTGTTTAACATAATTATGAATAATAAAAAGGCAGGGATATTATTCTAGAATAAATCAACCTAAACCTTATATAACTTTCAATATTTTATGCCAAAAGTCCTGAAAAAGGAAGAAATGATTGTTTGTAAAGGTGAAGTCCTGCAGAACGAAGATCCGCTCTTCTGAAGTCTGACTCACAACAGCAACATTGTGCCGTTTCATTTCCCAGAGTCAGCTGCTCTTATCTGAGAGGAGATGACAGGAGAACCGGCTGTGATTCACCTCCACCAGCTCCTCGGAGCAGACTCGCTCTGACTCACATCTCCCTCGCCTCTGGAGTCAGTCGCCGCCGACATTCAGAGGCGCGGCGAGCGCCACGACCAGGCAGAACGAAAACGAGGAGGAGCTGGAGGCGTTCTGAGAGATGGAAACCCCACAAAAGACTTCTATGAAAAACCTCCAGTTTTCCTGCTTTTCCAGGTGAAGCTTCACCTTCACATTACTTGTGCTTTCAACAAAAGAGTAAAAAAATACTTCAATAAACTCTACAAATGAGGGAAAACATGGAGATTGAAGGCAGCAAAAAGCTCAAAAACCAGAATTTTAAAGAGAAAAGATGAAGGTCATCCAAGGTCAACCAGCTGAACAGGAAATGGAATTCTAACCCGTTTGTTCTCGTCGATCCAAAACATTTAAAGGACCAGAAAACCTTTAAAATCTCAAGAAAAGATTTTAGCTGAAACTTCGATTCATCTAAATGAATAAAGTTTAATCTCTCAGACACAGACGTCTGTCTAAACATTTTCCTATGAACACTAAACCACTTCAGCTATAAAATAAAAAAAAAAAATCACAAATTCTTTTGCTTTACTATCAATGCCAAATTAAGCTCCTTTCACAGCAGAAATTTTCTATAAAACATTCAGAAAAAACTATTTAATTTACTAAGAAACTGCTTTTCTCTGCTTCAAAATCTGCTGGAGTTACCGTGGTAACGGTTGAAGTTACAGCACGTTAAGCGTCACCAGGAACAACACTCGTTAGACGTTAGAAAGAAACAACCAATGAAATCCTTCAACAAGGAGAATCCATTCACTTTTATAAGTTCATGGAAACTTTTTTACAGATTTGACCAAAACATTTTCACTTTTTTGTGTTTTGGTCAAACTGGTAAAAGTGTTTCAGGTAAATTTATTCTTGTTTTGGACTCATTAAGCATCAAAGCATCTTGGATGTACTAATATTTTTGCAAAATTGTTATCATTAAATCTGATTAGTGGTTGTACATTTTAGATTGGAGAAGTAACAGATTAAAACTATTTTCTATTTTTTATTATCAGAGTTAAATTATGTGAGAATTTTTTTGAGATGATGGATGGATGGATGGATGGATGGATGGATGGATGGATGGATGGATGGATGGATGGAGATGGATGGATGGATGGATGGATGGATGGATGGATGGATGGATGGATGGATGGAGATGGATGGATGGATGGATGGATGGATGGATGGATGGATGGATAGATAGATAGATAGATAGATAGATAGATAGATAGATAGATAGATAGATAGATAGATAGATAGATAGATAGATAGATAGATAGATAGATAGATAGATAGATAGATAGATAGATAGATAGATAGACCTTTATTGTCATTATCACAAGGACAATAAAATTGCAGCAACCGTCCAGTGCAAGAATTGGCATAAAAAAAATACAAGAAATAATATAAAATACGATATAAGTGTAAAAAATATGTAGAAAAAGTATATACAATGAACTGTGCCATGTAAGTGTGTATTGTCCATCATAGTATCCAGACTATGTGCAGGTATGTACATTATGTGCCAAATAATATTTGGTGCTTAGAAATAGTTCGTCTCTACAGAAAAAACTACAGTTTGTGTCAACAATTTGGATGTTTGTGTGATAAATGTTGTTGTATAGTTCTTAAATTCATACAAAGTATGTTTGATCCAGTCGATATTGTTGAAAAGATTGTGTAAAATGACTTCATTTCCCATGTTCCCCTGCATGGAGGTCCTCCTTTGTTCCGCCGGGCTTTGCTTGTTTTCCAGGATCTGAGGTGACGTCTGCGTCTGCGTCTGCGTCTGCGTCTGCGTTTACCTCAGGAGGAATAAAGCAGCAGAGGAATCCGGTAGAAGTTTCTAGAAATCCAGACGACTTGAAACTTCCAGCAGCTCCAGTTGACCTCTGACCCCTCAGGTGTCATCCAGGAGGTTCAGTGATTCAGCAGGTGGAGCAGCGGCGTGGAGATGGGGTGTGGGGGGGTCATCCTTCCTGCTCCCCTCGAACAATGAACACAGGAAACAAACATAGGGGGCGGGGTCAAACACAGACAGGAAATCCTGTGTGTGAGGAAGATGAGCAAGTGAAAGTAAAAACGCAGAGAAACCTTTGCAATAAAGAGGCTTTTATTTTGTAATTCACCCTCAGAGCCCTTTAACGCCTGAGGCGTCACCGATGACGCTTAAACTCAAAATCTTTAACATACGTAGATGTAGATTTTGAAGTAAAAATGTGATATTTGAAGTATCGTGTTAACGCTTGAAAAGTTACCGTAAATCAAAGAACATAAACTCCAGGGTTAAAGGTCAATCTGAGGACACTAAACCATCTATAAAATGTCAATTATAGATTTTTTTATTCCTTCAATTGTTAAAAAACAGAAAAAATATCAGTGGATTTGTCCAAAAATTATTTAAAAATCCAAAAAGATTATTCAGAGTAGAATTTGTTTTTTGAGTTGAAAATGTTAATTTAAATTAAAATCTTTAATGTCCTGACTGAACATTTAAAAAACTTTTATTTATTTATTTTTTTTAGATGGAATTCTCAGGTAAAATAAATTATCTCCATAGTTACCAAGATCAATCACATCAAAGCGCAGGATTACAAAAAACATGCTGGTGAATAATCTCAGATTATTTAGCTGTTTTTAGAGGAAAGGCTGCGGTAATCCCGTTTAAATCCGGCTCTGAAAATCCTGAGTGATGACTGAATTTCTGAGACCTTCGAGCTAACGTCCACCTGCTGGACAACAGCTCCCTCTAGTGGACAAGAGAAGAACAACACCTGAAGAAATAAACTCCTGATGGGATTTACAGGAAGATTTTCATCACTATAATCATTCATTATGTAAAAATGTATCTCAGATTAAAAGAAATGTGAGCATGTGGTGTAGTGGTTGCTCCACACCTGGATCAAATCTCTGCTTGAAGGTTCCATCCACGGTCTAAAAACAGTTTTTTAGTACACACGTGTACAAAAATCGAATAACGGATCTGAATTGATCTAATCTTAATAGAACAATAATCAATGCTAAAAAGTAGAAATTGATTTAACACATAATATAAAAGTTTGCTAGCTTGATGCTAACGTATAATGGAATTTCCCACAGGATGGCTAATGCTAACGCTCGGCTAATCCATAAAAATAGAGACTGTTCTAACGCATAATGCTAAAGTCTACTAGCTTGATGCTAACATATAATGGAATTTTCCATATACTGGCTAATGCTAACACTCGGCCAATCTATAAAAGTAGAGATCAATTTAACACATAATGCTAAAGTTTACTAGCTTGATGCTAACATATAATGGAATTTCCCATAGGATGGCTAATGCTAACACTTGGCCAGTCCATAGAAGTAGAGATCAATCTAACACATAATGCTAAAGTCTGCTAGCTTGATGCTAACATATAATGGAATTTTCCATAGGATGGCTAATGCTAACGCTCAGTTGACATAAATATACATTTGAGACTAAATGAAGATCTGACTGAATTTTCAAACATATTTCAAGAAAAAAAATGTAAATAACCATTTGTGGTCTAAAATATATTTTTTTACTCATCCGTTCTTCTTCTTTCGGGATAAAGTGTACTGCTATAGCGTGATCGCCCCCTACTGGCAAAACTGAAATGCCCTTCAGGAGAAGCAGAACAATCGTAGGACATTGTATGAAATCAACAATCTCATTATTATTAATCTAATACATTTTACAGAATGAGAACTGGATCAGATTAATATAAAAATCTTTAAAACAAATGTAGATTATCAATGTATTTCTGAACAAACG